>CM051829.1:0-614166 GCA_028451465.1 Erethizon dorsatum
CAATATTCTGTCTTCACTTTCATTCATGCAGTTTTGCAAACTTTCAATGGAATTTTTAATTTCCTGGATGTCTGTTTGAATCTGTTTCATGCATTCCATTTCTTTCCTATGTTGGGCATTCATGATTTCCATCATTTTCTATGCTCCTCTTTTTTTAATCTATGTCTACTCTAGATTTGCTGAGCAAGTCCTTTGTCAATGTTGACTTTTTTTTTTACTTGAGAGATTATTTCTAATCCAATTTCCTTTATAGCCTCATGCATTTGGTTGTTTTGTTTTGTTTTGTTTTGTTTTGTTATTTCTGCTGCTATCATTTCAGAAATTTCAGGTGTGTGGCTTCCATTTTCCTCTATTTCATCCCCCTAGATTTGTTCTGGGTGGGCTAGAGGTCTGGGATTGCATTTTGATTCTGCATCTTGTCATTTTCTGGTTTTTTAATTTTATTTTGTTTTCTGCATTGATTCTTGTAAATTTTTATAGTAGATAGCTTTATCACTACTATCAAGGCCTCCCTAGAAAATGTCTGTTCTTCAGGGATGTCTGTTAGGTGTAGGAAATTCTTGGTTTTTGTGTGTGTCCCAAGATCCTACCTTCCCAATTTATTAAGGATGAGATGTTGGTATCTATTTGGCTCAGCCCCCAGTCCTTTAGTACTGGACTATGGTGATGGTTATTACCCCAGACATTCACAGTGTTGTTACACAAGGGAAAACAACTGATTACAACAGGCATGACATCCTAGCTAAAGTAGTACAATTAGCAATGATGATAGCATCAAGCCCAGCTTAGAAACTGACAAACTGTGATAGCTCTTAATTTGGTAACTTTAACCATAGGAGCAAGATCTACAATTATATAACAAAACCCAACATGAATGGGGAACTTGTACGCAAAGAGTTTCCCCTTGGTAGAGTGGTTTTACCCTGTGATGGGGAAATTTAAGAGGGATGGCAGGGGTTGAAGGAAGGGTAGAGGAATGGGGAAAAAATCAAGTTATATCATGTACAGGTACAAATTCCCTATGATGAATGTGATCATTATGTAAAACTAAATCATACCAATAAACTTAATTAATTAAAAAAAAGAGCTATAGAGGACAAAACAGAGATAAATGAAGAGAAATATAGTAGAAGCAAGGCTGGAGGACAAGCCTGATCATGCAAGCTTTGGAAAACTAGAGAAGAGGGCAGAAGAGAAAGAATGAAGGAGTAAGCAAAGGGTTATCAAAGATAACCAGAAAAATTAAAGATAATGTTCACTCACATGAAAATATTATAAAATCAAGAGAGATAGTTGACAAAAGGAAGAAAGAAGATGAATAGATTAGAACAAAAATATAGGTTAAGAAAACCTTTTTAAAAAGACAGAAGAAGGAAAACAAAACAAATCAGCAAAGAAAGAAGAAAAATAGAATTCCTCTGGTGTCCACAGTTTTGTGGTTATGTCCAAGTCAGAGAGCCCAAAACTACTGGGTAAACCTGCCAACCCACCAGTAGAATTAGTGCTAGATGTGGGGCTGATATTGGCCTCCAAATGTGGGGGGCTAGGGCAATAGTCTTTAGCCAGTAACTTTGTATGTCCCTTGTGGCCCACCCACTCCTTACCCTGTTTGTCCCAGTGTCTCTCTCCCAGTTGCTGTGGCAACTGGTCCTTGCACACCCTCCTGTGTTGCTCTTCCACTGGCTCATCTCTGTCCTTTCAGGTCACTTGTTTCAGGGCAGAGGGGTGGGGTGCTGTGCTGTGGGCTAACCCTCTGCTCCTGCTGCCACCCAAGGCTGCTCAGTCCCAGTTCTATCTCCTGTCCCACAGGGAGAATCTAAGCTCCCACTCATTGCTGTGCTGTGGCATGGTGCTGGTTAAGTCCTACATCCCTCAAGCCACTGGTCACAGGGCAGCAGGGGTCATGCTGTTCCTCTCCATGCTTTCACCAGTGCCTCCACCGCCCGCACTGCCACTTCCCCTGTGGTCCATAACCTTGCTGACTCACTGCTTCTCCCACTGCTCCTTGTTGCAGGGTGAGGTGGGGTGGAGTGCTGCGGGCTGAGTTTCTACTCCTGCTGCTGCTGTGGCGACAGCCCAGGGCTGCTCAGGCCCACAGCACAAGGCTGCCTAAGTTCCGTGTCCCTCAAGCCACTGGTCGTGGAGTGGGATGGGTCCTGCGGTTCCATTCACTGCCCACCCCGCAGTTCCTAATCCTATTGTCCCTAGAGGTTTCAGTAAGCACTCTGGTGCAGGAAAGGAAAGAAAACAAACAAAATGAAACCTGGCCTCTCGGTGGGGAGGGAACAGTTTATTCACTCGTGTGTGTGTGTGTGTGTGTGTGTGTGTGTGCGCGCGCACACACGCGCGCCCCAGCAGAATTTCCTGCCATGCTGCAGCATCCTCCGAAGGAAGGTGAAAAAGGCAGGGGACCTTATATCCCAAGTCTATTCTGTGCCACTTGAGTTAGCTACACTATTTCAATCTATCTTTTTTTCTTCTTCTTCTTCTTCTTCTTCTTCTTCTTCTTCTTCTTCTTCTTCCTTCTTCTTCTTTTCTTCTTCTTTTCCTTCTCTTCTTCTTCTTCTTCTTCTTCTTCTTCTTCTTCTTCTTCTTCTTCTTCTTCTTCTTCTTCTTCTTTTCCTTCTTCTTCTTCTTTTAAACTTCCTAGTATGGCGGTCACGTTCTGGCCGTGGTCAGGTGACCCACCAGCAGCCCTGTGGGCTGGGTGGCCATTTTATTAAGTCCTATATCTATGTTTTATTTTTTGATCCACAGCTCTCTTATTTCAGATTGATTTTGGCTTCAGGATGTATGTCCCTCCCTTTCTTCCAATTACCTGTGTTTTTAGTTTATTTTCTCTGAGTAGCTCTAATACGGCTCCTCCTCTCTAGCCATGTTCTCTCCCCTACTCATCTTCTTAGGATTGACTATTTTTTTTTCTCATTCCAGTTTTTATTTCCCCTCTTACAATAGCTCAGATTTTATGAAATAAGGTAAATAAAATGATTCTTCTAGATACAATATCACTATCATTGCATACTTTATGTTAGTAGTTGCTGAAAGGGTTTGTAATATACGTTTTTTAATTTATCACAGTCTGCCATCAAATGATACACCACTTCACACACAGGATAAGGGTCTTATTATAGTGCGCTTTCATTTCTCCTTCCCAGCCTTGTGCTGTTTTCTTTTAAATATTTATAAACCCCATGTGATTTTTGTTGTTTTCGTTTTCAGTAGTAACATTAAATCTTGTAAAGAGCTGTACATCATGAGGGGAGAATGTTTACTCACGTAGCTAGCACTGACAGTACTTTTCATTCTTTTGTGTAGATGTTGATTTTCATCTGGTGCCTTTCCTGGCCTTGCCATAAGGACCTTAATTTTCTTATAGAGTGCATCTGCTAATGATGAATTATCTCAAAGCATATGTCTGAAATACTTTTGTTTCATCTTTATTTTTGAAACATATTTTTCAGGGTATGGAATTTTGTCCTTTTTATCATTTCAGGAAAGAGAATAAATCTAACCTAATTTACTCCATGTTGGTTGGAAGCAGATGTCCCAAAGTGTACACTTTAAATTGTACAAACCCCAATACATAGACTTCACCAACCCTGGTGGAAACCTAACCCTAACCCTAACCCTAAACCTAAACCTAAACCTAACCCCATGTCAGTGGACATTGCTGCATCCCCATCCCACCCAAGTGACATGATTTTCACTCCTTCCCATGCCTGGCTGGAGCAGTGAGAATCTCAAATCTCGGAACAGGGCTCTTGGTCTCTCTGAGGGCAACAGCCCATCCTCGCCTACTCAGCCTGCGTGCCAGGGACTCGGCAGCCCAGGGCTTGCTGTTAGCTTTGCAGTAAAGCTGCTGCCTCCCCTTCTCTGGGTAGCTGCCTGGAAGAGGGTAAATGCTAGAATGGAACAGGAACCAGCTTTTGCCTCTCTTTTTCACTTCTTCCTGTGCTGAGGCAGTACCTTAGAGCAAGAAAAGCTGTTATGCCTGAAAGTCAAGACTCCCACTTCCATGTGGCCACCAGGGTTTATCTCCAGCAACATGGGAAGTGGCTTGAGCTACTCTTTCATAGGTGTGTGGCTGAACTGGCATGATCACAGAATATTGAAGTAAGCTTGACCCCGGTACAAGATGCAGACACTGGTTTCTGGGCAGCTGCTTGTCAGGGAGCCATGGCACAGAGGTCCCTGTGGGAACGTGGAGAAAGCAAGGTGTGACTGCCCCAGGTCCAGATCCCACGGACTTGGGGAGGTGAGCATGGTGACAGGACAGTAAACCCTCACCTGTAGCGGGCCACACTGCCAGTGCCCTTTGACCTGGGCTCCTCTACAGATATCATTGGAAGCTGCCTGCTCAGGTCATCAACTACCAAATACCACGAAGCAGAAGACAACGAAAGCTCAATATTCTGAGTCCAGCTGAATCTCTTCAAAATCAAACCAAATAAAAATACCTGATCAGAAATCAAGGAAAGACATAGACCAAAAAAAAGAGAAAAGAAAGAAAATAGGCAAGAAATAAAATGACACTTGGGGTATAGTTTGGTGGTGAGTGATTACCTAACATGCATGGGGCCCCAGGTGCAATCCCCACAGAAACAAAAACAAAACAACAATAACAACAAAAACCTTGATAAGAAAGCAATTCAATAAAAAATGGGCAACACATTTGAACAGCTGTACCAACAAAGATATGTGGGTGGCAAATAAGCACATGAAAATATGTTCAACATCACCAGGCATTAGGGAATGAAAGTCAAAACCACAATAAGATGCCACCACGCAATTACTATAAAAGCTAAAAAACTTATTTCCAAAGAAAGTGATAATACCAAGTACTGTGAGGATGTAGAGTAATGGAAACTCTCATATTCTGCAGAGAATATAAAATGGTATAGGCACACAGACACAGGCACTCAGGTATGAACTATCCATAATCACTAACAACAGGAAATAAACAACCGCCCATCCACTGGGGACCTGAGTAACATGCTGGCAACATCCATACAACAGAACACCATCAACAGGGGAGGGACAGACTTCTGCAATGTGCAGCAGTACAGAGGAATCCCAAATGCACAATTCCATTCTTACAACATCTGGAAAAAGTACAACTATAGGGACAGAGAACAGGTTAATGGTCGGCGGGAAAGAAGTGATACCAATACCAGGTGTTGGCACAGTGTGGTGTGGGTGTGCCCCGAGTGTGAGCAGAGACACGCAGACAGAGGCAAGAACGTGACTGAGCGAGACCTCCACCTGAGCCTTCAGCCGACGAGACTCCGGCGCCCATGGGAAGGTGCATGGTGTCCTAATTTCGGTGAATAGAGCCCACCATAGTCAGCCTGGCTTACACAAACATCCCACAATTCTGAGCGCCAGGACACAGGGCTCTTACGAGAGTTAAGTGAGCAGATGTATACAACGCACTCAGACAAAGTCCTAGACACAGGAAGTACTCACTGCTTGCTGCGGTCTCCCACAGTGGAACTGCTCGCCTGAGTAAAATTAAGGGTCCCAGGAAGCCCAGTTGTTCTCTTTTCATCCCCCACAAAGTGACTGATTTTACAACTTCAAGCATTAGTAGCCATGCCACAGGACCATACACACACCAATATACCTTAAGCTAATTTAAAATTCAAAGTTATTTGGTTAAAATTTTTTAGAATCCACAAATTTAACACAAAAGTCCAATTGCTGTTGGCTACTGGGTAAGGATGATTTCAATGAACTTTGCTTTTGTCCTATTTATCAAATGCCTCTTTTGCCCATGGCTTGGATCCTATACTCTGGATAATCTGAATGAATAAATGCAAATAAATTTGAGATTTCATCCTCAAATCTGTCATGGCTTTTCTAGAGACACATGATCGGCAGACCGGTGACACTGACCAGTGGAAAATGTGGGCATCCTGAACATCCAAGAACAATCACTCAGCTTCACATAATGATGTATCCTAGAGTCTTCTCTCAAATTCCACACAGCACAGCCATGCCTAGTTCCAGCAAACAGCAGAACTGCTTTAAAAGGGCTAAAGCTGCAACATGTGACCTGAAAAGAAAAACAGAGCAGACAAGTGGAGCTTGCGAGGCTGTATTCACAGAAGCTAAGCTCATCCTACAGCATGCAGCACCTCTCCCTCTACCCTGACGGATGCCCTTCCTTCACTCCGGGGAGCTGTGGGTGAAGGGAGTAGAACACACATCAGTCAGACCTGTTAACTTGTCTGAGTGCCAGTCTCCTCAAATGGAAAGGAGGGTAGCAAATCCACCCTGCAGGATTGTTGTGGTTCATTATCCCTCTCCTTCATCTCCAAGATGAAAATTTCATCCTTTGTCATTTTATTTACATCTCGTATTGGAAAACGTTTTTATTTTCAAGCCCCTAAAACTAACACCTGTTCAAGTTCTTCTCTGTGGCTTTGAGAGAACCAGTGGTGTTGAGGCAAAGGAACGTGTAAATAAGGGTACTTTCCCAGTCAAGTAGAAGAAGCATGAAGGGCGGCTCTCCCAAGGGACCTGCCAGTAACATCAGGCTGGAGACCCATAAAGGTTGGGGGGGTGCTCTGAGTGAGTCGCAGAACATTTCAAACCCTTCCAAGAAATCGCTCAGGTTTCCAGAAATCTTCAAAATATCCACGACTCAAACAATGCCAGCCAGAAAAGGATACTTCTAGCCCAGAGCTATGCTCAGGTAGGCCACTGTTTTTATTAGGCCTTTAACTACATTCATTTTGTATTCTCAACTGTCCCATGATAATCTCAGTCCAAATAATCCTTCAAACCAAGAATTTCCAGAGTCAAGGCAAAGATACCCATGTACGTTGTCATGCCTGCAGCACAGCTGAGGCAGCTTGAGACAGCCCTGGACTTTACCATCTTGCTGTCCTCGGCTGTCCCCCTGCTCTCTCTGTGCCTCTGCTGTCTGCCCACCTCCTTGCCTCTCAGCAAACCCCCACTTCTCTCCCAGAGCGTACCTTGGGCTCACATATCAGAACCTTCCAGGGCCCTGAAGGCTGCCAAATATCCCAAATACAGAGGATATATCTGCGGTCCAGCGGCTGGGCGAACGCCTTTCCAGGTAAATCACGGACCAAGACCATCATCTGTCTCTGAACTTGAGAGGCATGCAAGCGGGATACTTTCTGGTCTGGGGATAAGATAAGAAAAATGTTTTGGCATTTTAGCAATCTGCCAGATGCCATATAAAATTAATGCATGTCAGAATACTCAAATAAATTTCAAGTTAATGAGGAAACAAACCTGATCCTTCCAAAACTGAAACATAATGAAATCCAGGTTTCAATGAAGGGTCACAGCTATACCTGAGCACCCTGTCCAGGCCAACACTGCAGTTTGCTGAAGAGCAATCAGTTTGGGTGTAGCGCAGCCTGGCGGGGTGCCTCCTCCTGTCTGCCAGGAACTCCCAGGGAACAGGTGACCCATGCCCAGGCTGGCACAGAACCTCAGGGCATGCGACACTGGGGATGTCAATTTCTGGACTGGCCCCCTCCTGTCACGTGTTCACACACACCAGTGCCATAATGGCCACAATCTACCTTGTGAGCCACTTTTTTCAAAGGCTGACATGTTATTTTTAGCTAAAGAAACTTTAATCTTATAAACACAGTTTTTAAACTAATTTCCATAATTACAAGCTAGTATTCTTTATGTTCAATATCACATGCTTCATTTACCATTTTCTGCTCTGTAACCATGGATAAATTTAAAAATCTAAGTATATTTATCTTAAACATGAAGCATCCTCCTCACAGATCTAAGGAGACCTCTCTGACCTAAAAACTCCCGTGCTGCTCCATTTCCTCTATTCTATCTCAAAAGAAAGCAGCTGAGTAACTGCAAGGAAAAAAGATTACAGGACTTAAAACAAATATAGACAACTTAGGTTTTCAGCATTTAAATAATTTCACTAATTTAAACTACTGTAGCTCCTCTTCTAATCAACTTGTGAAAATTTCTAATCAAAAATGTAACACGTATTAAAAAAAACCTAACCACTCACTTTTCAGTTCTGCAGGAACTGGATCCTTCTGTTTTATATACAGTAAATTACGTCACATTAAAATAGAATGCAATATTAAAGTTATGGTTTCAACATAAATGTCTAGGAATCAGGACTGAAGCGCTGTTCCAGAAAAGCCTCATACTCTAAAGGATGGCAGGCCAATATTCACCTGGGAGGTGCCGTCACTGATACACAGGGTGCTGTCTTGTGGCCTGAGACTGCAGCTGGGCTCAGCTGCCGAACGGTGCTCTCCAAGCAAAATGGCAATCACCTTTCAAAGACAAGTGAGTAATATTTGGAAAATACTGTAAATTAACAATTGGTCATCTTATCTTTTAAAAAATCACCTTTTCATCTTATCCACTTCTACAAATAAATGCTTGGCTCTACCACATCATACTAATTTTAAAAATATACGATCCTTTCTGAATAATAATAGAAACTCAGCCAGGCATGGTGGCACAAGCCTGTAATCCCAGCACTTTGGAGGCTGAGGCAGGAGGATCACTGTGAGTTTGAGGCCAGCCTGGGCTACATAAGCAAGTTCAAGGCCAGCCTGAACTACATAGACACTACGTGTCTCAAAAAAAATAATAATGATAATAGAAACTAACAGAAAAAAGATCAATTAAGATAAATGCTGGGAGATTTTCCTGCCAGATATACTGCTAAAAATCACAGAGGAAGAGAAAGTGCTGAATACCAAACACCATTAAATGAACACATTACCACAAACATCAGATAACTACTACAATCTTTCTCCCTTGGACAGAGTCCGTGTTTGTTATGGCTTATACTGTATTTAGAGGTCCCCCAAAGCCTCATGCACTCATAGATGGGGCTTTGGGGAGGTGGCTGGATTATGGGTGTGTGATGACTGGACCATCCACTGACTGGTTTAGCATGGTTTTCATTGTGGCTAATGGGAAGGCCCACCAACAAGCTTGGAGTCTGGATGGGAAGGAGGAAGGTGCTGCTGCTGCGTCCTCCTTCGCTGCCTTGGACTGTTTCTCCTCTACGATGCTGCCCTACCTTAGAGCCAGCTGATGGTGGACTGAAAGCTCTACAAACTGTGACCTGAAATAAGCCTCTCCTCCTTTAACTTGTGGTTGCTGGGTATTTTATCCCAACGAGACAGTAAGACAGTGCTAAATCACTTAAAGGGCTCCTCTCCTTAGGGCTTGCAGGAGAAAGGGATGGAATTTGAGGACAGGAATGGGTCTGGCAGGCAGGACACACTCAGTTGAGGACTGACAGGAATGGTGTGAGGGTGTGGGGCACACTCAGTGAGAACTGACTGGAATGGTGTCTGGCAGGCAGGGCACACTCGGCGAGGACTGATGGGAAGGGTGTTAAGGAAGACTCGAGTATAGTATGAATGTAGAACTGTGAAGTCAGGGATGGCCCCAGGCTGACCAATCTCTGTCTACATTTCATTTGCTATCCACCCCATCTTCGCTCTTCCCACATCACTGTACCCAACTGGTGTCTTTCCTTAGTTCCCAAGAACTGTACACTAAAACAGAATCTGGGAATGAAAAATTATGTGACGTCTAATCACATTTCTAAACCACAGATTCCTATATAAAAATGTCATTGAGACAAAGTAACTACCAGGTATTCAGAGCTAACTCTGATAAACAGGCTTCGCACAAGCCTAACTCTGATAAGGAGGCTTAACACAAGTCATGTCAAGGGTTAAAAGTGCTATACTGTTTAGGGCTGGGGATATATAGCTCAGCGGCACAGCACCTGCCTGGCAAGCGCAAGGTCCCGAGTTCGATTCCCTGTACCAAATACAAAACAAATAACAAAAAAGACAATGTTACACTGTTTATTTCAGCTCTATATTTAAATTCAGAGCTTATATAGAAAAAATTTTGAGATAACAGAAAATTTGAACATTAACTTCATATTTTAATATGTTAGAAATTATTAGTAATCATGCTTCTATAGATTTAGAGATTTATACTGTGTACTTATGGAGGAAAAGCCACGATGATTGGGATTAATTTCATAAATTTGATCACATGGATAGGTGGCTAGGGGGATGTGGGGAAGGTGTCAAACAAGACAAACTGGCCATGAGGTGATAACTTCTGAAGTATGTGGGGATTCACAAGACTATTTCCTTCTTCTTTGCATGTATTTGAAAGTTTCTATCATCAATTTTTAAAATCATGAATGTATTTTCAAATTCATACATTATGCTTGTGAACTCAATATGTTTATGTTTTAGTCTACAGTTATTTTTAAATATAAGAAATTAATATTAAACTATAGAACCTAGAGGCATAGGTAGTATTTCCAGCGATCTACAGTTCCCCGTGTCACTTTGCATACAAGGCATATGTACCATTGATAATTTGTAAGAAAATAATACCTAAAAATGAATAACTGACTCTAAATTATCTAAACTGTAAATTCTCCAAGATTTCAGTAGTTCCTATGCTTCTACATATATTGAAATCTTTTAAGTATTCACACACAGAATAGAATATATAACATAAAGTACACCTGACAGGCCCCTCGGAGAAAGTTAGATAACCTTGGCTTATCAACCTTTGGTACAAATGTAGCATCAGATGTTTCTCTTTCTTTACTATCTAAGAAACATAGATTACATAAAATCAACAAAGTTGACTTAAAAGTAGTTGTATTGGGCCGGTGAGATGGCTCAGCAGTGTAAGCACCTGCCTGACAAGCGCGAGGGCCCGAGTTCAACTCCTGGATTCCACATACGAGAAAAGGGCCAGTGATATCGCTCAGCAGCACGGGCGCCTGCTGGCCCGCGAGGTCCTAAGGTCGACCCCCGGTACCCACAAAAAAAAATTAATAAAATAAAATAAATAAAAATAAAGTAGTTGTATTGTACACATCTTAGAGTTCAAAGAGATGTTAAAAATGAAACTTAAAGCCAGGCGTGGTGGTGTATGCCTATGATCCCAGCACTCAGGAGCCAGAGGCAGGAGGCTCGCCTTGAGTTTAAGGCCAGCCTAGACTATGCAGTGAGTTCATGGCTAGCCTGCATTATAAAGCAAGACCCTGTCTCAAAAAAAAAAAAGGAAAGAAAAAAGAAAAGAGTTCTAGAAGGAAATGTCAGAAAACTTTGCATTATATTCTCTAGATCTTTTTTTTTTTTTTTTTTTTGGTTGTGTTTTATTGTGGTTTTTTTGTTTTTGAGACAGGGTCTTGCTATATAGTTCAGGCTGGCCTTGAACTCACTGTGTAGCCCAGGCTGGCCTCGAACTCACAGTGATCCTGCCTCAGCCTCATGAGTGCTGGGATTACAGGCATTCCCAGTTATTCTCTAGATCTATGAGTGATCTTTTTCCAAAAATGATTGCATATCACTTCAGAGAAAGTCTATAAACTGAATCTTATTTAAATGTAGAAAGTAGTTAAAGGAATCAATTCATTCTCAGGAGGACTAGACAGGAAAATCTCTATGAGTTTGAGGCC
The DNA here is from genome assembly GCA_028451465.1 of Erethizon dorsatum. Lineage (NCBI taxonomy): Eukaryota > Metazoa > Chordata > Mammalia > Rodentia > Erethizontidae > Erethizon > Erethizon dorsatum. Next base: position 11,492 of record CM051829.1, read on the forward strand.
AGCCTGAGCTACATAGTGAGTTTAAAGACCAGACTGAACTACACAGCAAGACCCTACCTAAAAAAAAAAAAAAGGAATCAATTCATTATGTAAGTATCATATTTAGGCATACAGATTGAACATCCCTAATCCAAAAATCCAAAATCTGAAATACTTATTAGTCCCAACCATTTTGAATAAGGGATACTCAAACTATATTACTGTCCTAAGATGAGGCTTACCTGAGGAAAGGAAATAATTCCCTGCTATATAGAGGTAATTTCTCAAGAAATATAATCAACCAGTAAAGTATTTAACATGTAAATAGCTGCAGAGTACCTAGTCAGTACCTTCAATCTATATTGATGGACCTTATCTGTAAACCAGACTTTAAAAAGTGAAAATGCCATATTGATAAGAACAGACTGTCCCCTTTTTTTTTTTAATATGCAGGTACCGGGAGTCAAACTCAGGACCTCACACTTGCCAGGCAGGTGCTTATGCTGCTGAGCGATATCACCGGCCCTGTCCCCATCTTAAAAGCAGAGCATGTCCCCAAGTCCAGGTGTAAGGTGGTCGTTTGGAATGGGGAATCGCAGTACCAGTTATCGATCCTGGTCAGGGCCCAGACCCTGCTCCAGGGCAGTTAAAGCCTTCTTGTGGTTCCAACAGGCAATTGTTGACAAAAGCGAGTTCATTTCTCTCAAAGAATACTAGGTATTCTCAGAGTCTTATACTCATAACCACACCAGAGAAAGACATAATGGGAAAGAACAAGAAAGGAAATAAAAATAAAACAAAAATGTAAAGACAGGTGACATTAAAGACCCGAGGTGTCACCTCCAGATGCAATGGTGCCTTTTCCAGGATGCTGGGTCCACACTTCCCTGGTTTCTATGTCTTCAGTCTGAATGTCTCTTTCAACATTATCTTCATTATACTGAACATATGCCTTAAAAAACAAAGGTATGGAGAATTAACACTTGGTAGTAAAAACAATTATAATTTTTAATACAAGTCTTTTTCCTTGTGTCAAAATAAGTATTATCATATAAATAATGGTCTTACAAAGATTGCTTGTGTCTCAAATATTTGATAAATACAGGCCTAATTTCCAAGAGGTTTCCAAAAATCACATCAAACAATTTAGCTTTGGTTTGAAAACACTGTCACCTAGCCTACCCACATGCTATTCTCACAAAACATATTGGCACTGCAAAACCAAATATAAATTTTCTATTTCAAGAAGGTATATACTTCAGTGAAGATGGTTTTGTTACCAATACCTGGTGAGATGAGAAAAACAAGCAAAAAGTTAGATAATCTATTCAAGGTCAGAGTGAGTGGCATGCAGACTTGGGTTAAACCTGCCAGCTTCCCTGGGTCCATGCTGTGACCCTCCTACTAACAAGGATTGCTGAGGAGACCAGGTAGACAATGTGAGATCGATGGCCCCACTATCGGGAACACAGGAAAACAGAAGATACGATATCTGACTTCCAACACTTTATACCAGGCTGGGGATCAGCTCCGTGGTGTACTTGCCTAGCATGCACTAGTCCCTGGCTTCAATTCTCAGCCCTTAAAGAGAAAAAAGACTTGTTATGAACTTAGACTATCTCATGACTATTGGCTGGCAGTACTATTAGGAAGTACAAAATTGCATGGGATACAGTGTAGCAACTACGGAAGAGGAGAGAAAATTCAGCATAAGTCATCAGGGAAAGGGTCTCGGCCCTAGAGAACAGGCCTTGGACGTGGAAGCGTATCAGGCAGATGGGGCAGAGGGAAGGAGGGCAGCATAAACCAGACACGGAGCAGCCTGGCCCAGTGACAGACCACGAATGAGGGCTCTGGAGAATCAGAGGACAGGATATCACACTGAAAGCACAGGAATGACCCTCTCTAAGATTCTCGGCTTATAAATATTTCATACAGACAAGTTTGACTGCTCCTTACTCGGAACCTGAGAACCAAATCCAACCTGGACACTCTAGCTTTAAACAAAACATCTGCACCATGTAAAGCTGTACGCAAGGTGGAAACTGCTGCCCCGCTATCTGTAACTTGCTGCACAGGAATCACCGATCCGCACTCTCATGGCTTCTGGGAAACCTTCCGACTGTCCACTTCATCTCTCCAGCTAATGAGCACCATGTGACAAAGGACTGCCTTTTCCTTAAACTATTGCCTCCACAGACCATTCCCAACATTTATATTTTAGAACAAGACCCAGGGAGGCACAAACTGACACTTCGCTTGCATTTTGTCACTGAGTGAATACACCTTGTACTAACCTGCTTGGTATTTTTCTCCGCAAAGTTTCTGATATACATGTCATATTCATTAACTGGTGGTAGATCCAAGAGAGAGAAAGTGAATGAAAAATCCAAGTCAATAAGCCGAAGTAGTTTTGTATTTCTTGACCTTAAAAGTAAATTGGAAACCAGACAAAAATTAAATTGAGTAGCACACACAGGGAGGTACAGGGGATGGGAGGAATCATACAGAGGTTATTAGCAAGGACTTTTGTGTGGGTGTGAACCTGAGGTACTTAACAGTTGTTAAAAATAACTAAATAAAAGACAGTCACACAAGGACCAAGGATGGGAGTACATCATGGACCAAATGTGTGACACACCTGAGGTCAACACAAATAGTTAAGATGCATGTTTGCCTGGTGGTTACTTTGCTACAGGAATTGCTCTCTGGCTAGAAGGTTGGCATATTTGTCACATCAGCCAGTGTTATGGTTTGTGTCTAGATTTCCTCCCAAAGCTTCGTGCAGTCACGGGGGGTGGCTTTTCAGAAGTGGTTGGATCTAGAGTTTATAACTGACTGATGGTCCAGTGCTGGGATTAAGGGTGTGAGTGCTACACACGCCCTAGGGCAGGTAGCCTGCATATAACATAAAGGTCAGAAAGAGGCTTGTCCCCTCTCTCCATTGCTAATCTTGCTGTCTTTTGCAGCCATGAACTGTTGCCCTCTGCCATGTGCCACCCTGCCTTGGAGCCAGCAGATTATGGACTGAAACCTCCACAAACTGTGAACTAAATAAACCTTTCCTCCTTTAACTTTGGGTGTTGGCTATTTTGTCTCAGCAATGAGAGAAAAGTAACTAAGACAGCCAGGCAGTGGCAGGCTGCACAGCTGGACGGGTGTCCAGACCTCGTGCCCCTGGAGGCCGCTGCAGACCTCTGCTCCACAGGACTCTGGTGTTCAGGTGGCACCTGACAACGCAAATCACCCACAGCCTCACAAACAGTTGCATCTGTTGGCTTCCTCTTCTTCGAAGACCCCCCCCCCTTCCCTTCGCCAGGGCTGGATTCTCCTTTCCTTCCAGATGCCCTAACACTGATGTGCCCAGGATCAATCCTCTCTCCTTGAACATGAGCTGGGCGCAGGCAGAGACCTTTGTTTCTTTCATTTATGCTCTTTCACGCAGCTGGGGCACAACAGCACACGTCGAACCAGTGAACGAACGACTGCCGACATCCGCAGCCCGACTTGCTCTCCCCTGTCCTTCCTCCTCCCTCCTCTGCTCATCATCTGCAGTTTTGCTTTGCCAAAAACTGTGGCTTCTGTTATCTTATTCTCCGGCCACCACCTTCTAACTTTCCAAGGTATTGCCTCCAAAACCCTTCAAGCACGTGGCACCTACCACCTCCACTTTCCCGTCTGTCACACTCCCAAGTGTGTGACATGGGGCCCTTTTTCTGTGTACTTGTACCTAACTGCCCCAGTGTCATTCAGGAGAGACCACTCTTCACCCACTACACACAGCGACGATGCAGTCAGGGACCAGAGGGATCTAAGTAGCTCCTGTACTCCGGCTCTGACTGGGCCAATCTGACTTTCCTCGTGCCAAGGACACACTTCAGTTACTGTACCTTTAAAACTCATTTTGACATCTGAGTTTAAGGCTTCTGTTTTCTTCTTCAGTACTGTCTTTACTACTTGTAACCTTGACGTTTTAGAATCAGCATTCCAAAATGTGTGAATTCACACATACATACACTGTGCTGTAATTTAAAAATTGGAATGGCAATCACTCTATATTTATTTTATGAGAAACTGATGTCCTGCCATAGTAAGACTTTTGATTCATGAATATTTTATGGCACCTGTGTTAGTCAGCTTCCCATCTCTGCAACAAAGTATCTGAAGAAAAAAACAACTTAAGGTAGAAAAACTATTTTGGCTCATGGTTGCAGAGGTTCCAGTCCAAGGTCACTTGGCCCCATTCCCACGGCCTGTGGGAGGCAGCACATCATGGCAGAGAGCATGTGGTGGAAGAGATCTGCTCACCTCATTGGCAGGCAGGAAGCAGAGAGAGAGCAAGAAAGGAGGGGCCAGGCAGATATAGCGCCCAAACACAAGCCACCAAGCACACACTCCTTCAACTGGGTCCCACCTCTGAGCCTCCATCACCTCCCAGCAGCCCATCAAATATGAACCAGTCAATGGACAAATTCACAGCTGAATGGGCTGCTGGGAGGTGGCCCAGATGCAGGAAGTGGGTCCCAGGGGGGCCTGACTTTGCAGAGGGTAGCTTGACCCTGGCCCCTCCTGTCTCTCTCTGCCCCTGGTGAGCCACTCTGCTCCATCGCACACTTTCCACCATGATATTCAGCCTCACCCTGATTCCTGCAGTACAAGCTCTCTGGGCGTCCTATGGTGGAGACAGCCACTAGATGTAATGAAACACCAGCCAGCCTTGCTCTGCCTGGGGGCCTTGTGGTCTCCAGATTTGTGAATGTGTGACTGTGGCTCCAGCCCCAGCCCCAAACAGGCTGTGGACCCCCACAGGAGTCAACAGCCAGCCATGTATTTAACCAGGAACACGGGCACCAAGCACCCAGTGTACGATAGCGCACATACTTGTACTATTAGCATAACCTCTGAACTCCAAGAGAATGTGGCACAAATTAGGGAATACACCCGAATAGGCAACAGGGAAAACAAGTCCAAAGCTCTATCTTTAAACAGGTGTTGAAGGGTCGGGGATGTAGCTCAGCAGCACAGTGCCTGCCTGGAAAATGCAAGGCCCTGAGTTCAATTTCCAGTACCAAAAAAAAAAAGATGTTGAAGAAAAGTGTATTAAAAACCCCACTGTATCTCTGGCAAATTTCCCAAAATATCTTTTGCTTAAGGGCCTGAGTCCGACTCTTTTGACAGCATGAGGCTGTTGCAAAATCCACAAAAATTCCACAAATAGGAGCTTTGGAAAGGGAACTGCTTGGATCTATACAAGATGATAAAACTATTTTTAGATATATTTGTGACAATGAAATACTTCAAGCAAAAAAAAATCCACAGTAAAACCATTAGGAGCATATATAACAATCACGCTCAATAAGCTCTTTATGTGAAACTGATAATAAACATCTTTCATGGACATTTAAGAGGCTGGCTCCTGCTACTTCATCAAAAACCTTCAGGCAATAAAGCAAAATTTACTGATCATCTATTGTATGTGCCAATCATACTATTAAGAATTTGAAGCCAGGAAAGGTGGTACATGCCAGTGATCCCAGCACTTGGAAGGCAGAGGCAAGAGGATCATGAATTTGAGGCCAGCCTGGGCTACACAGCAAGTTTGAGGTGAGCCTGAGATACATTGTGAGGTCTTTTCTCAAAAAAAAAGAAGAGTTTGAGAAATATTTAAGAATATATGTTGGGGCCGGTGAGATGGCTCAGCGGCATAAGCGCCTGCCTGGCAAGCGCGAGGGCCCGAGTTCGACTCCCAGAACCCACATACGAGAAAAGGGCCGGTGATATTGCTCAGCGGCACGGGCACCTGCTGGCATGCGAGGTCCTGAGGTTGACCCCCAGTACCTACAAAAAAAAAAAAAAAGGAATATATGTTGGATGCAGTCCTCTGTGCCCATCCATCCTGAAAAATAAATGAATAAAGATTATACAGCAGTTCCCCCTTAACCATGGTTTCACTTTCTGAAGTTTTAGTTACCCACAGCCAACCAGGGTCTGAAGGTATTAAGTGGAAAATTTCAGAAATAAAAAATTCCAGAAATAAATGATTGCGTGCTATTCTGAATAGCAAGATGTAAGTCCCACTGTCCCTCTGTCCAGTGTGTCCACTACCCACCCATCAGTCACTCAGCAGCTAGCTCAATTATCAGATCCACTGTTGCAGTCCCACAAGGCTTGTGTTCAAGTGACCCTTCTTTTACTTAATAACGGCCCCAAAGTACAAGGGTAATCATGCTGGCCATCCAGTTGTGCCAAAGAGAAGCTATAAAGTGCTTCCTTTAAGTAAAAAGGTGACAATTCTTGATTTAAGGAAAGAAAACACTATATGCTGAACTTGCTAAGATCTATGATAATGAAGAATCTTCTATCCCGAAAATATGAAAGAGGAAAAATAAACTCATGCTACTTTTGCTGCTGTATATCAAGCAGCTGTGCTCAGAGCCCCTGTTCACAACAGGAGTCTAGTTAAGGTGGAGAAGGCTTAAGTTCATGGGTGGAAAACACAGACAGAAAGCATGTCCCAACTGATGGCAACAATGGCAACGAGTTGTGCCAGAAAGCATCGAGCCTGTGCAGACTTCGGCAAGGGATCCCCTGAGACGAGGGCACCTGCCCCCACTGCAGGGAGGGATGGTCACAGAGTCAGGGACAGGTCTGGACTAAAAAATATAAAGTCACTGGGGAAGCCATGTCTGCTGATGAACACAATGCCACATTTCCAGCGGAGCTAAGGAAGTCGCCAAGGATGAAGGACACCATCCAACACAAGTCTTCAACTGCAATGGAACTGGGCTCTTCAGGGTGATGCCGCATGGAAAATGTAAATTATGAAAATGCACGGGAGCAGCAAGGCTCAGGACCTGGAAGGACCGGTGAACTCTACATGGCACTGCCACGGAGCATGGGATGAAACCAGGTACAGTGCACAGACTGGAGAATTTGCACGCCCTCAGACACGGAAACCACTGGCCTGCGTCTGTCTGCACAGTCAGCCCTCAGACACGGAAACCACTGGCCTGCACCTGTCTACACAGTCAGCCCTCAGACACAGAAACCACTGGCCTGCGTCTACCTGCAGGAAGTGCAGGTAGCAGCCACCTAGTGTCTGCGGGGTTCAGGAATTCACCCAGGGTCTTAGGGCGTGCCCCCACAGATGGGGAGGGAAATACAAACCCACTAAAGAGTAGAAACAAATGTAAATCACTCCTGAATCAATCACTCACCATGTCACCTGTGCTGCTGACAGCGAACCAGTTCCACCATTTTTCTCATGGAACAAGCCAGTCCTCAATCCTCCCTGTCCTCCAAAGGATTGCTATAGTTTATATTTGTGCATATATTTTTATACAGTTACTTCGATTATATCTTAATCTGTCTCTCATTCCTCGTGCATATGTATCTGAACTTACCAAAGGCAGAATAAGCAATTATACCATCTTACAGCTTCACAGCCTCCCAGAGCCCTTTCTCACATACATTCCCTCACCTCCCGAGGCCAGCAGTGCCGAAGGTGAGCTCAGAGGACACAGCCATCTGGGCTGGAAGACCTGAGTTCAGGTCCCAGCGTGTGAGGCCTGCATCATGATGCGAGAGGTCACTGCACCCCAGCACCTCTGTCTCCTGTGATCAGAACACCTGCCACACAGATTACAACAAGGACTAGAGCAGGCCGTGCTTCAGAAGAACCTCTACCTCAAAGTGCCTCAAAGTGCCAACCTCAAAGTGCCTTAAGAGACGTATGTTCCATATTTAAAGATTAGGAATCTGGTAGACATGTCTAAAGTCACAGGACGAAGATTCTAATAATGAAATCCCTGGGGCAGAGTGGACACCTCTGTGCCAAAGGCCAGCACTTGGTCAGGACTCACTCACCAACCACGAGGACTATTTACCCCTAGACGTGCATGAATGCTTTAAAACACCACAGTATAGCCTGGTGCACTGCACAAAGCTATCTATCAAGTGGCTCCTACTGCCCTGAAAAAGACGAGGTGTGCAGTTTATAACCGGCTTAACCCAGGACGCAGCAGGGCATTCCCACAAAATAACACCACAACAGCGGAGGTAGCCATGCAGGACACAGAACATAAACACAATCAACAGCTTGATGGTAGAAATGAAGCTGCAGGTGTGAGCAACATCCCTCCGAGCTTAGTGTGAGCCTGGCATTCTAAGCACTTTGTGTGTATTAGCTTACTTAATTAACAACAATCTTAAAGAACTGTCCACGAGCCAGCAGTGACAGGGCCAGGACTTGAAATTCCAGAATGAGGACTAAATGTTAGACACTACTTCCTCTGTGCAGAGCCCACGAGGAGGGCACTGGTTCCTCCCCATACACCCATACCAGCTCAGCACCCAGGGCAGGTGGCAGCTCCTACTGGGCGGCAGAGGGTCTGAGAGCGAATGTTGCTAACCTCTTCTGCTGAGGGTGGTCACTGCTGATCCCATAAGTCAGACTTGGGCAGCTGGGATGCTAAGCATCAGCACAGGAAATGGATAACAAAAAATGTCATTACAGATCTGCTGAGAAAAGCAAACTCTTTAAGAATAAAATCTCGCTCACTCCAGCAACTCCAGGATCATGAGCTGTGGATGCAGAGACGCTACCTGCGGCTGGCACACAGGACCATGGGCACTGGCTGCTCTGCACTGAAGTCATGGGTGGGGACCTGGACCTCACAGTTCCTGCCATTGCCAGGATGTTTTTATTTATGAATTCAAAGAGTACCTAAACATCTGCACTGACCACCAGCTTCACCACCTCTGTAGCAGGCACAAAATATGAGAGTAATGATCCTTCGTTCAGACTTTCATTTGTATTCTTACACTTACTAGTTACTGATTATAATTAATTCATTACTAATTACAAGGTGATTTAAGGTAGTATATCACCAAATACTATTTGTAATGCCCTATTTTACTTTTAGTGCTACTTTTAGTGGAAATATTTTATCATTAAGTGATTTTAAAACATTTTCTCCTACTTTTATAAGTAACCTATCACGGCCCAATGCTAAGAATTTGGGGGGAAATCCATAAAGAGATCCCGGGAAAAGGCCCAGTGAGAAGTCTGTTTCCCACGAGGCCATGCCTGGCCCTGCTGACCCTGGGCCTCCGCCTGCTGGCCAGGGCCTCCCCTACTCGGGCTCTGGGCCTACTGCCATCACTGTGACTGCTCTTCGCGGACGCTCAGGGTGAGCGCTATCAGGAATAACGAGGGCGCACGCTCATAGGCAGAGAGCACCGATGCACTCTGGGGACGGTGACTGCGGTGCTCGCAGCCACCCTCAGGCCTCACTGCTGAAGGAAAAATGACTGAACCTCTTTTCACTGTGGGTCCTTAGACACGGGATTCTCGTGCGAGTAGCTCTGTGTCACAGGCAAGGGGCATGGCACTGTTGAGACACACGAGGCCCTTCGCTGTCTGCCCGCCTTGCTGTAGTGACTGTACCCGCAGCAGATGTCACCCGAGTTCACCAGAGCACAGGCCCTGTGCCCAGCACTGACCACACACCCGCCTGCGAGTCCTTGTCACTCTCCCTCCAACCCTGCTTCTGGAACTGCTGTGAAGACAACTCGCCAATCCTTTCATTTTCTGCATGGATGGCTTTCTGAATTTCCTGTATTTCCCTTTTTCAAGCTAGAGGAAGTTCTTCAGCTTTTTCTTTTGATTCAGACTCATTGTTGCTATCATCATCATCTCCATCACAAACTTCAAAATCATCTTCATAGTCCTACAAACAACAGTTTTCACACCTCTAAGACAAATAAGTTCAGTAACCCTCGTACAGATCAAATCATTAAAATTTGTAACACTGGCAAAGTCCTCATTAAGGCTAAGGAAGATGTTACAGTTCACGGATTTTAACATTAATGAATGATAAATTTGTACATACTGCTGCATTTGCTTCTGTAAAAATGTGCCATAAAATATACAATAAAAGACACTATGAGTTACTAATAACACTGTGTAAACAATCCTACCGAAAATGTGAAAGTGCATGTATGTGCATACTTACACACACACATACATATGAATGCAACAAAATTAAAAATGAGTTAAATTATAAAATTATTTAATCACATCATAGCAACAAACACTAATAGAAGTATAGCAAGCTTCTAATATGTAACAGTTAGATGTAAATCGAAACTTAGCAGACAGTATTAACAGTATTAGAAGAGGGGAAAGAGCAATTAAATTACATAAACTGATTTTTCAGAATAAATACATTTAAGATAAAAAAAATTAACTTTTATACTTGCTTCAAAATCATCTTCAAAAGTGACAGGGTATTCATCAACTCCAGCATTCTCTAAATCAATGTTTTCCTTCTCAATTTCCTAAAGGTTACAAAATAAAACATGACAAAAATAAATTATAAACTTGAATACTGCAAATATTTTGGAAAGTACATGTTTTCTGATATTCCTCTGATGCTGTTAATTTTCAAATGTATTAACACAAATAACATAATCTATCTTTGAAATTTTATAAAAAAATACTCTTCTAACAAAAATGTGCTGAACACTACAAAGAGATAGAGGAAAGCATTTTGAAAGTTAAGATATAAATAAATAACAAATGCTGGGGAGACATCGGTCTTCAACCAGATGTAAACATTATACAATATATAGATATACTGAACAACCTATCACACCACATTAATATATACAAATTTTATCTTTTTCTATGTCACTTAAAAATAAATTTAGAAAAAAAAATTTTAATAAATGCAGAAAAAAGATTTTTCCAAAAAGAATTTTAAGTATACAAAAAGAAAATAAACAAACAAAAGACCTTTTTTTAAGTTACGGGTGTGACAAAGGAAAAATGATTAATAAACGTGGGGAAAACTCTTTAATACTAAGGGAGAAAACATCCTATACAAACAGAGCCAAATGTGCAGCCATCCTTCTCACCATGAACAACCCATCCTCCTCTTTCTACATTTGCTCTTTACCTGCTGCTTACTGACAGTCCTGCTCCACCTTCCCCACAACCCCACTCTCCAGGATACTCCCACTCTTCCCACGCATCCCACCTGGCCATGGGACCCAGCATCCCTTGTGGGCCCCATCCTCCTCCTCTCCATCTGGACGGTCAACCTCCATGCAGCACTCACTGTCCCTACTGTGTCCGCTCTTGATTCTCACTGAGTACAGAGGTGCCCTTCTAGGAAAGATATCTGACCATGCCACACTCATATTCAAAACCAAGGTAGTTCCCCATCACCTACAGCAGACAGTCAGACAACAGAACACATAGGTTCTCAGAGCCAAAATACTGCCCATAACCTAGAGTATCTAAAGCAGATGGTGGAACACGCTACACACTTCCACAGAGCACCAGTAGCTCCCGTCACCAACAGCAGACATGGAAATACACCACACACAGATCCATGGAGCTACACTTTTATCATGGATGTGGCAGGGGCCTGCAACAGAGTCATTCTGGTGCCTGAGGAATGACAGACATGGGGTACAAATGAGGCAAGACAGAAACCATAGACCTGGTGAAGAAGCCACCAAGCATCAGTGATCAGGAAAGCAAGAGTGACCTGAGGTTAGGGTAAAAAGAAAAATAGGCTCCAAGTTCTAAAAACTAAGATGATATCTTTGTCATCAACCAATAAACGGATTCAGGAGAGAGAGAAAACTTAGGGAAGGGTGGGAAAAGGATTCGCCAGTGTGGTTCAGGTACAAAGAGCGTGAAGAGGATGAGCAGAACATCCAGGAGAAGACAGAGGTACACACTTAGAGCTCAGGAAGAAGCCAGTTCATTGCTCGTGTGCCTTTGCCATTGAGAAGTGTGATCTTTCACCCCTAGCACCTAGCAAAATGCTGCACAGTAAACAATACGATAAAACCAATTAGTTATGCTGCAAAGAGTCTCCCGTGCCTTACCCTGGAATATTCTTTTCTGACCTCCCAGACACAAACATGTTCCACTCTACTCATATGTGCATTAGACTGAGGGATTAGTAACGTACCCCAGTGCCTAAGACAGCTGGGGTTTTAATATTAATAAACCAATAAGACTCTAGCCAAGCTTCCTACGGAAAAAAGAACCACGTTATTAGTATCTGAACAGAAAGAGAGGACATCACTACACATCCTACAGACACCAAAGGAATGGCCAAGGAATACTATGAACTATCTGCCCACACATTTGATAACCTACGTGAACTGGACCAATTTTTTGAAAGAAACAAGCTTCCAGAGTTCATACCAGAATAAACAATCTGAACAGGCCTACATCTATGGAAAAACGGACTCAATAGTAAAAAACCTTCTAGGATAGAAAGCATGACCCAGCTGGCACTAGAAGGCGCTGGCACTGTGATTCCCACCAAATGTTTAGGAAGAGATTATACAATCCCTACAATCTCTATCAGAAGATGGAAGCAGAGGGAATACTTCTTAACTCATTCAGTGAGGCCAGCACTAGCCTGACACCAAAACCAAACCAAGATATTACAAGGATAAAAAAGCACAGACCAATAGGTCTCATGAATATAGATGTAAAATTCATTAAAAAAAATTGTACCAAATAGAACCCAACAATGTATAAAAAGAATTACACAGCATGACCAGTTGTGATTTATCTCAGGTAGGCAAGTCTGGTTCAACATTCAAAAATCAATATAATCTATTAAATCAACAAATTAAAAAAGAAAAATCACATGATCATATAAATAGCTGCAGAAAAAGCACACAGCGATATCCAGAATCTATTCATGATAAAATTCTCAGCAAACTAAATATAAAGGGGAACTCCCTCAACTTGATAAATAGCAACAAAATAAATCTAAAACTAATATCACACTCATTGGTGAGAAACTCAAAAGTTTTCTCAACAAGATCAGAACAAAACAAAGATATCCCTTCTCACTGATCCTTTTCAACATCACACCTGAAGTGCTAGCTAATGCAATAGGACAAGAAAAGGAACTGAAGTTATGGTAATAGTAATTGGAAATGAAGGAATAAAACTTTGTTCCCAGATGATATAGTTGTATGTGTGGAAAATCAAAAAGAATTGACCAAAAAAGCCCTCCTAGAACTAGCAAGTTTACAGGACAAAGTTAATAAATAAAAGTCAATTGCTTTCCAATATACTGTCAATGAACAAGTGGAATCTGAAATTTAAAATACATTACCACTTATATTAATACCCCCCAATCAAATAGTTGGGTGCAAGTCTAACAAAATATGTGCAAGATCTCTATGAGGAAAACTACAACTCTGCTGAACAAAATCAAAGAAGTAGGTAAGTGGAGAGATATTTCATGTTCATTGATAAGAAGAGTCAAGATTGTCAAGACATCACTTCTATCCTACTTCATTCTACAGATTCAATGCAATCCCAATCAAAATCCCAGTAAGTGAATTTGTAGATATCAGCAAACTGACTCCATAGGCTGTTTGAAGAGACCATAAAACCGGAAAAGTCTACATCCTATGAAGGAGAAAGACAGTTACAGGGCTGACACTGCCTGATGTCAAGACTTAGTGCAAAGCCACAGCAATCAAGGCAGCATGGTGCTGACCAAAGGACAGACGGATACACTGTGGAGAAAAGATAGCCCAGAAATACACTCACATAACTATAGTCAGCTGATCGTTCACAAAGGAGCAAAAGCAATCTCACGGAGCAAAATAATAAATGGTGCTGGGACTGCTGGCTGGCCACATGCAAAAATAAGAGAATCTAGACACAGACCTTCCCCTTACAAAACCAACTCAGCATGGGCCACAGCCTGCACGTAGAATGCAAAGCTAAATTCCTAGAAGATATTGCAGGAAAAAGCCCAGATGACTTTTAACAGGTGATGACTTTTTAGATGCAACACAATTCACAAAAGAAAAGAATGATAAGCTGGACTTAATTACAATGAAAAACTTCTGCTCTGTGGAAGACACCATCAAAACAAAGAGCAGACAAGCCACAGACTGGAGGAAAACATTTGTGGAAGAATGCCTGATGAAAGATGGTTATCCAAACACCCAAATAACTCTCAAAACTCAACAGCAAGAGAATAAGCGGCTTAATTAAAACACGAGCCAACGACCTTCACATACCTCTCAACAAATATGACCAGAGACAGGCTAAGCACAGGAAAAGATGCTCTACATCACATAGTCCGAGGATGCAAGTTAAAACAAGGAGATACCAGGATGCGTCTGCTAAGACGACCGAAACACACGATACTGACCACACCAGGTGCTGGAGAGGATGCGGGGCAGCAGGGCTGCAGGGAGAATGCAAAACGGCACGGCCACTTTCAAAGACAACCAGGCAACTCCTTACAAAACTAAACGTACTTTTACCAAACAATCTAGCAAGAATGCTCCTTGGTACTTACCTAAAGGAGGAGAAAATATTTATGTCCACACAAACACCTGCACACAGATATTAACAGCGGCTTTACTCACAATTGCCCAAATCCAAAGCAACCGACCAAGCGTCCTTCAGGAGGTGGGGTGTCCAGACAATGGAATATACTCAGCACAAAAAAGAAATGAGGAAATTGACCCATTTACCACTATGTGTAAAGGCTCACGGTGCATGATTGTAACTCCATGGCACCCTGGGAAGGCACCACCACAGAGACGGCCACCTCTGCCTCCCCCTCACAGATCCCACAAGACACTGCAGTCACCCAAGATCAACTTTCCCCTCACAGATGAGGGTGCCTGTGTTTCTTTCTCTCTCTGGTTTTACACAGATATCTGAAAATTATCTACTCACCATCAACAGCCTGAATCATGTGGCTTGTGATTTCTCTGTTTAGCCTCCTCAAATCCCCCACCTTCCTTCAATTCAGATGCCATCCAGGGCTGAGAAGGCTGCCTGTGCCCACAGGAACCTCCTTGCACACACCAGGCGTGGTGGTGCATGCTTGTAATCCCAGCACTCAGGAAGCTGAGGCAGGAGAATCACTGTGAATTCAAGGCCAGCCTCCTGAACTACATGGCAAGATCCTGTCTCAAAAAAAAAAAAGAGGAAACTCCTGGCCCAGCAGAGGCCTGGCACCCATCCCCTCTCCCATGATACCATATTTCTCCAAAAATAAGACCTAACTGGAAATCAAAAATGCCATCTCCAATAAGCCTATCCTTGCCACTGAGCAAGAGGAGCCACTGAGCAAGAGAATAGTAAGGGAAAATCTTCTGCAGGACCCTGGCCATCACAATGGTAATGACCAGGTATGAATTCCAGCTGAAGTCTATTATCGGGTGATGCCTTATTTTCAGGGAACATGGGCTGTACATTCGAGTCTGTAGTCAGATCTGCACCTCCTCCCACCCCACACCAGGCACAGCTTCAACACAAGGAGACATTCAAACCGGTGCAGATAAAATTTATGCTAAGGTCTTGTCTATCCCTGCATGTCTGTCCTGCCGTCTAAAGGGAATAATAATGATACCAATAAAACCATAAGGAAGACAAAGGCTGCACTGGGATGGGACTGTGAGCAGGTGAAAAGACAGGCACTCCTCACCACGACTTCTTCAGCTCCCTGCCTTGGAGCTGACTTCCCTGCAGCCAGGCCTTCCTCATGGCTGTGCTGGAGGACAGAGGATGGCCACCATCAGCACAAGCACTGGGGAGGCCCCAGGACCACAGGAAGCCATCCCCACTCCTCCCATGAGGTGCTACCACTCAGTATTGGGGGTACAAACTGTGAAACTCAGGGCTTGGGGCCTCACTCTGTGGCTGATGAGCTGTGTGACTCAGGGCAAGTGACTAAACCTCTCTGTGCCTTGGCCATCTTCTTTGGAAAATGAAAATTACAGTACATACCTCGTAGTACCAGTGAGAGGACTGGATAAAATGATGCACGTGAAGCGCTGGCAAACATCACTTGCTGCTGTCCCTGGCACTAGGAAAGTCTGACACCGAGGAATCACTACCCAAAACTACACAGGGTAGAAACTGATGGCAGCACAGGGCGGGCTTCCTGAGGAAAGCAGGACTCTCCATGAGTCCAAACAATACTCAGGGATCGAGCGAGCTCTCCACACATGCTAAAGAGCTGAACCAAAATAAATTCAGTGCTGATGCCATAAAATACAGGCTCTAATCGCAATCATAAGCGACAGCAAGCTGCCAGAGTTCAAGGTCCCCTTTGGCCTCTGTCTTGGGAAAAATGCGCCATGCATTTCACTCCTCTCGGAAAAAAAAGAATCCAAAAATCTAGATAATTTTTATATGGATTAGATGTTAAAAGGATACTGTTTTACAATCTTTGGATTATAAATGCTACTAAAATTAATGTCATTTTTTTACTTTATTAATATGACCTCTAGAATAATGTAAATTATGAATGTGGCTCATATTATATTTCTAGTGAGTAATTCCAGTGTGGAGCTAAGACAAAAAAATGAAGAAAACAGGAAAAAAAAAAACTATACACCTTCATCTAGTAATTCCACAATTCTACTTCAAGAAATCTATCCATTGGCCCATGTGTGGAGGTGCATGCCTATAATCCCAGCACTCAGAAGGCTGAGGTAGGAGGATCGCTGCGAGTTCAAGGCCACCCTGGGCTACAAAATGAGTTCAACTGCATAGTGAAACCCTGTCTCAAAAAGACTAAAACAGAACGAGATTTACCCAAAAGAAGAAAAGAAGAATGAGGCAGATCTGGATCATTTGAATTTGAAAGATTTCCACAACGAAACGGGAAACAGCATTGCACAGTACATGTTTGTGTGTATAACAAACTCCCAAATATACACATTGACATATAATCATAAATGATTATAGCACAAGAAAGAAAAGATCACTTTCTGAGGTGAGAGTGAGGCTACAGCAAGGTCACGAGTGATCCGACCTCCATCCCCCACACCGGATGAATGAAGCGCAGGCTCCCCCGACCCACTCTGCAGCCACCTGCTTTGTGCACGTGCACAGGATACAAGACACACAGAAATGCGGCACCAAATTCCTACATATGATTATTGCAAGGTCAGGAGTTCCAATAAAAAAATCACAAGAAGAAAAATTAATCTTCAGAAATAATTCAAAAGAAGCCAAAGTATGCTTGCCACGTTTCATAGTAACAAAACCAAAATCTAGAAAAATGGTTTGATGATAATCATAACTCCACAGTGTACTATTTTATAGTTACTATATAATCATTATGAAGATTACTCTTACAATTATGAAATGGTATAAACGAATGAAGGCCATGGAGGAATGCTGATACACTAAGTGAAGAGAAGAGCACACAGTACGACTCTGCCACACGGCGTTTAAACGTAAAGGCAGGTGTGTGAGGAGAGGGACTGCAGGTCACGTCAGTACAACCACAAGTGTTTGGCACAACGTGCAAAAGCAGCCTTCTCAGCCTGGCTTCTTGGTGGGAAGACTCTTAACACTAACATGATTTCTTTGCTCTTTATAGGTCCATTCAAACTATTTCTTCCTGAAGCGGTTTTGGTAATTCATGTCTAGGAATTTGTCTTTTTCATCTAACTTGTCCAAACTGCTGTTAGCAGGAAAAGGTGTTCTCTCCACAGCTCAAAGTGGGACGCTGAAATCTATTACTGTGGATCACCTATTTTTCCCTTCAATTTTGTCAATTTTTCTTCTTATATGTGGGGGCTCTCACTGGGTACATATTCATTTCAAGTGCTACATCTGCCCACTGCACTAATTATTTGGTCATTGTGGAATGTCTGTCTCTAGCAACACTTCCTGCCTCTAGCTTATCTGATGTTAGGGCAACCACTCCAGCTCCCTCGCGGTCGTGTCTGATGGTTTATCTGTTCGTCTTTTTACTTCCAATCCATTTGAGTCTCCTAATCTTAAGGGAGTCTTCAGTGTGCCTCTGAGGATCCCCGCTCAAATGAGCCACTGGCAAATGCTTGTCCCAGCTTCTGCCATCAGAGCACCAGGCACGGGCACATGGCTACTCTTACACACGTGTGCCTGTCCCAGTGCGTGTTGCCTTACCTTCCTTCTTGAGTCTTTATCTTTCTCATTACTTCTTACTAAATTCTCTGTATGCCTAGAAAGGAAATGTGATCAAAATCAAAATTGACTATTCAAAAATAAAACATTTTCCATCTCCGTCAAGGCTCTTATCAATATTTTGCTATGACTAAGGATGGCTGAATAAATCATGTTTCACTACAACACTGAATGCTAAAGCTGCCCTAACATTTTTACCATTTCAGTAGTAATTCAAGACAGAAAAGACCTTTAGTAGAAAAAAGAATGTATTCCAACTCCCCATGATGAATATAATCATTACGTACTGTAAACATGTACTAAAAAATTTTAATGAATTAAAAGAAAGAAGAGTGTATGTGTTTTCACAAACTTTTATGTGTACAAATCTATATCCTTTAAGGATCCTAAAATTTTTCTAATTTTAGTCAATCCTGAATACTATTTTATATGTAATATATGATATTCACGTTTCCAAAAGAAATATTTATGCAAAAGTATTTTCTATTTTTAATCATATTTTATATGTTAGTTGGGACCTAAAATAAAATTTTCATGTCTCAATTGACTCTCAACTTTTACAGCTTACAGTCACAGCACTCCAGGGTAACACACTGGGTACCAGATACACAGAATAAAGCAAAGCTGCCTGCTCATTCTAGCAGATTTACAGCTACAATCCAGAATTTGGCTCTCTAGGTAAACATTTGGGAAAGACCTTTAATGTGAGTTTTCCTAATGTGTGAAGAAGAACTACAAAATACAGGTGTCATAACAAACTAAATTGCAGGGCTTGGGCTGGGGATATAGCTCAGTGGTAGAGCATCTGGATACTATCCCCAGTACTGTTAAACTAAAATAAACTCTGGAGCTATATGAAAAATGAATTTATACACAACTTTAATATGTAATCTTCAAAAATAAGTGTTGGCATCATTATTTTACTGAAAGGTCACCTAATATCACAACTGAAAGGCAGACAGGAAATCCAGCCCAGGTTGGTTGCACCTGTTCCCGCTGGGTCTGCAGCTGTCTGAGGCTGTGAGTTTTTCCAAGGGGTTCACAAACTACAAACGCTGGACAGTGGGAATTTGTGGGCACCTCACATTTGCTTGCACCTATAAGAGGGGTGAACCCACTGCAGCTGCTGTAGCTTCACGCAGAGAAAGAGACAGCCGAATGAATTACTCTCTCCAAAGTGCATACTGGTTCTCTAAACTCACATGAGCAAATTTTTTAAATAATTTATAACAAGTGTTATGGCTTATACCTAGATGTCCCCCCAAAACCTTATGTGCTCATAGGTGAGGCTTTTGGGAGTGACTAGATCATAAGTCTGTAATACTGGATCAATAGGTGTGTGATACTGGATTAATCCACTGATTGGTTTAGCACTGACTGGGTGTGGATGATGGATTTACCGAAGAGGGAAGACCCACCCTGGGTGTAGGTGGCACCAACAAATAGGCTTGCAGCCTGGGTGGAATAAAAAGGGAAAGAAGGGAGGCGCTTCCTTCCTACCTGCCATGGACTATTTCTCCTCTGCAGTGCCACTCTGCTGTGCTATCCAGCCTTGGAGCCAGGCAACCACGGACTGAAACCCCTGCAAACCACGAGCTAAAATAAATCCTTCCTCTTTTAACTTCTGAGTGTCAGATATTTTGTCCCAGTAATAAAAAAGTAACTATGACAGGAAGTTTCCAATCTCCTCTAGTATGCCTAAAGGATAATTTGGAGAGGTTAGATCCAGAAAAAATGAAGTATAATTAATTTCCATTTACTGGCTATAATTAGGCCCAATAAGAAAAGCTCATTTTTAAAGAAGTCTGTAAGAACTGTGTTACACTTAATAGTCAACAGAATGTGTATTCCTTACTGGCTGCCAGTCCCAAATGGGCACCTTGAGTTCTGTGTTCACCACTCTATAAAAGAGAGAAAGAATTCCATAACCACTAAGTTGTATGTTATGTGAATTAAGTATAATTAGTAAACTCTATAAAATAGGCATAAACGCAAATTTTAACAATACCACCTACCCTACAAGTATACTTTTGAATAACTATTTTACTAGTTATATACAGTAAATCGGTAACTAATACAAGGAAACTGAATGAAAATATATTAAAAGGTGATTGTAAATTATCTCAGTATTATAAATTATCTCGGTATCATTCATTTCACATAAGCAGCATATTATTTTACTGATAAAATCTGACAAGTTCCTCACATTTCTTAAAATTATGAATTTTCAAAGAGAATATAGCTACTTCACAGAATCATGCACCTATAGAAAAAATATGAACAGTCTTCTCTTGAATCAGTGAACTGTTTAAACCAAAACAGATTACAAATGAGCACACACAGGTGGAGACTCGGAGCAGAGCGTGCGCTGGTCTGCGTGTGAGGAGCATTGGGTCACCCTGACCTGTGAGGACACGAACCTGGCTGTTCTGTGAGGGGCACAGATAGCTTTAATGTGCTCCTTAGGGCATGGAGTGGCTGGGGACTGAGCCCAGGATCTTCACACTGAGCTACACCCCTAGCCCTTTCTAAACTACTTACCAGTCCAATTATTTAAACATACGATGACCAAAAATTGCACATTTTTTTCAATAATTTTTATAAGATAACAGGAAATATAAAAACAACAATTCTATCAAATGTATTCAATACAAGAATTGACTGGTTGAACTCACACCTTCTTGAGTGACACCTGGGAGAATCAGTACATAAACAAATGTGCTGCCCGAATGATGCGCGTAGTAAACTCTTAAGTGCTTAAAATTTTAAATTTTGATTTATTTTTTTGTTTTGAAACAGGGTCTCACTACCTATTTCAGGATGGACTTGAACCCACTATGTAGCCCATGCCTTGAATTCACAGTGATCCTCCTGCCTCAGCCTTCAGACAACTGGGGGTATGGCTCAGTGACAAAGAGCTTGCCTAGCATGGGCAGCCCCTGGGTTCAATCCCTAGTGGGCCCCCCAAAATAAAAACTTGGTAATGTCTTGTAACTGCTGAGAAATATGACCATCCTGACCCAAAAGGAGGGCCGTGAGCTGCAGGTGAGAAAGTAGGGCTCAACAGGGCTGTGAGGAGAACAGGGTCATGGCACGGTGGGACTTTGATCCATGACTGTGACAGTGCAGAGGGCAGCAGCCCTTCTCCAACACTGGCTGTTCTCATGGGAACGCCGTCAGGGGCATTCCTGGGCCCTAATCCTGGCTCAGGCCAAGACCCTGTCCTCCCTGGAGAGTCGGATCCGCGGCCCCAGGCACCTCCCCCACTCCTGGGAAGACTGATTCCACTTTAAGGGAGCACCATCAAGAAACGGGATGATTGGGCCGGTGAGATGGCTCAGCGGTTTAAGCGCCTGCCTTGCAAGCGCGAGGGCCCGAGTTCGACTCCCGGAACCCACATACAAAAAAGGGGCCGGTGATATCGCTCAGCGGCACGGGCGCCTGCTGGCACGCGAGGTCCTGAGGTCGACCCCCCAGTACCCACAAAAAAAAAAAAAAAAAAAAAAAAGAAATAGGATGATAAAACCACACTAACTTCATAGTAGATAAAAGTAGAGCAGTGAGGAGTGCGTATGTGGAAACCAAAGACACTAAACTGAGTCCAAGAAAATATTAATCACAGGGACAAAATCACACACATTAGATTCTTTGCAATCCAATAGTTATATATTTTTATTGTTTTGTTTGGTTTTTGCAAATTTATACTATTATACTATCAACCCTGGCTGAAAGTCATTGTTTTGTAAGTTATTTGCTTAATTTATACTGTAAAAATATCAGCTTCCATAGAGCATGTTGGCACATGTCTATAATCCCAGTGCTCTGGAGGCTGAGGCAGAACAATCACCATGAGTTTAGGGCCAGCCTGCGCTGGCTACACAGTGAGTTCAAGGCTAGTCTGGACTATGAAGCAAGACCTGTTTTTAAAAAAAAAAAAAAAGGGGGCCAGTGAGATAGCTTAGCGGCATAAGTGCCTGCCCGGCAAGCACAAGGTCCTGAGTTTGACACCCGGAACACACATATGAAAAAAGGGCCAGTGATATCGTTCAGCGGCATGGGCGCCTGCTGGCAAGCACAAGGTCCTGAGGTCGACTCCTGGTACCCACATAAAAAAAAAAGCTTTTTTTAAATGTTAAATTTCAAAATTTTATAACAGATTTCCAAATTTGTTCAAAGTATATTATGTGCAAGCTAGGCATGGAGGTGCATGCCTATAATCCCAGAGGCTGAGGCAAGAGGATCACAAGTTTGAGCCCAGCCTGGGCAACCTGGCAATTAAGCAAGACCCTTTTTTAAAATAAAAAATAAAAATGGCCAAGGGTGTAGGGCAGTTTGAAGGCTTTAATCCCCAGTACACCAAAAATCAAGCAAACAAAACCAAAGGTGCATTCACAGTATAACCAAAAGATCTCAGTGCTTGTTCATTAAAAGACCACTGCCTCCCTCTGCTGACTACACAGCGAGACTTGGGGCACTTTCGCCTCAGTTACTATGGTCAGGCTGCGCATCTTACTATCACCGGGCTCCACCTCCACCGTGCACTGTGAGACGACCCTGGAGTGGCTGCAAAAGCAACAAAGCATCAACACGATACCTCGGGCTCCCTTTTCCTGTGCTCTTCCTTTGGTGACCTCTCTTTCCTCTCCACGTTGCCTCGGTGCCTCTCCTCATCAACATGAAAGCCTCCTTTATGTCGTTTCTCCCTGCGTCTCTCTTCCCCTTCTTTCTCAGAGAGCGAGCTACTCTTCTCTTTGGAGCACTTTTCTCTTTTTTCCCTGGTGCTGCTTTTTTCTCGATGTTTCCTCCTGTGTCGTCTCTCCCCTTCTTCTTTATAGAGCCAGTACTTGAGAGGGTTGTCTCTGCTGTCGCCATACTGCAGCTGTGGGACGGCAGCGAGATGCGTGAGAACTCACGCAAACAGCGACTCTCACACACGCGATGCCGAGGAAGCAGGCAAGATTTCAGCACGGCCGCTTGCTGCCCTCCTCCCCTCCACTCTCCTGCTGCCAGACTCCTTCCCCACAACCCAGCTGCCGCCCTAAGGAAGCCCGACAGCCCTGGCTGTGTGGACAGCAGTGTGACGGTTTGGATGCCGACTGTCCCCTGAGGTGCAGGCCTGGGACTTGGCCTGCAGGGTGGCACGGTGAGAGGAGCTCTGCTCTCCGGGAGGTAGGGCCTTGGGCGAGGTCCTCACACCACTGGGGCAAGCACTGCAAGGGGACGGGGACCCAGGCCCCCAGGCTGTGACACGAGCCAGCTGCTCCACACATGCTCCACCACAACACGGTGCCTCACGACGGCACAGAGTCGGGCTGACGGTCACGCACTGGACGGTCCAAAACCGGGAGCCAAAGGAAACCTTTATTCCTTTTCCCAACACTGGGCATGGAACCTTGGGGTGCCCCACCACTGAGCGATATCCCCAGTCCTTTTTATTTTTTGAGACAGTGCTCCCTAAGTTGTCCAGGCTGGACTCAAACTTGTGATCCTCCTGCCTCAACCTCCCAAATAGCTGGAATTATACTACACTTGGCTCTTTTCTCTTTAGTAGTTAATTATCTGAGGCATTTTATTACAGGAACAGGAAACTGACTCCTGCACTTAGCAAGCAATCCCTCTGTTACTCTATAGCATTCTCACTCTGCTCCCCACCTGAGCTCCCCAGCCTGGAGTCCCCTACTGTGAGACCTAGGTCACTACCTAGGAGGGCGGTCCCTTTGGTGAGCGCCAAGCCTGAGGCTGCCCCATGTCCTGCAATGATGCAGTGCACCACTCTTTCCCAACTAGACCCACACAAATGGGCAGTCTTAAAAGGGGGTGCCGTCATTCAGCCACCCCAGTACCCTCAGGAGACACTGTGGATGCTCAGGGATGGGTGGCATCCACCATCAGCTGTACAATGCGTTATGATGGTGTCGGGCTTTGGGCTCAGACCCAGTTCTGGGAGCACCACCAACCTGCTGAAAGCTTTCCCACAGGGTCACTGGACTTGGCACACCACCTCCTCATCCTTGCATGCAGGGGTCCCTGCACCCATCTGGGGGGCCTGTGTCTCCTTCCCTCCATTCTCCCCATCTCCAGTCCAAGAGCTCATCTCCACCAAGAGAGCCTCCCTACAGAAAACAGGTGGCTCTGACCAAACTCTCCAGTTTGCCACAGTTAAAAAGTCTTTACCAAAAACTCCAAAGACCCAGAACACAGCACACAGCACTTCTTGTTAGGTCTGGTGGAGTAAAGATAAAGAAAAGAGATTGAGAAAAGCCTTTAATGTGGGGGCGCGGAAGGGCTGCAGTAGGATGCAGAGGACCCTCAGAGGAGGAGGCTGGGGGCCAAAGCATTTATTGGGTTTAGCTGGGGGTGGAGTTTGGAGGGGCGGGCAAGGTGACCTAACGGAAGGGGATTGGGAGATTTTTGGTATGTGCTTGAAAAGGGGAGAGGAAGATTATTTTGGGCTGGGGAAGAAGGAGGAAGTGGGTGATATGCTGTTGTTTCGGGCTTGTCACCATGTTGGATCACTGCCATGATGGCCAAGCAGCTTTTATATGGGCATGAACCCATCACTTCTGTGCCTCTGGGTGGGAAAGAGGTCTCCTCAGGACCATGAAAAAAATTTAGAAAAACTTATGTGTTCAAAAGCAACAGACATGTCAAGAGAACTGAAATACTTACATCACTGAATATTAATCCATGCATTGATTAAACACTATAAAGAAATATGACAACTGAGAAAAATGTTCAAGATGTATTAAGTTTAAACAACTTACAAAACATTTGCCTGTAATCCCAGCACTTGGAAGGCTGAGGCAGGAGAATTGCTGTGAATTCAAGGCCAGCCTGAGCTACATAGTAAGTTCAAGTCCAGCCTCAACTAATTGTGAAACCCTGTCTCAAAATAAATTAAAAAAACCCATATATATACATTTACATACATCTGTCAGATACATCTCTAAACATGGTCAATAGTGGGAACAGGCAGCTTTGCTTTCCTACTGTTTATCTGTGCCTGTAAATTTTCTGCAACCACCCAGGCTGCCACTGGAATCGGAAGAGAGCGCCCACCCCAAAGCCTGCCCTGACCAGGCTCTCCTACCACACCCTTCCCAGCCTCTACTGCAGGTGCAGGGCCCTCCTCCGGCCTGGCCTGGGTAACTTTCTCTCCCGGTATCTTCTTTCTCTATCTTTATCTCCTCTTTCAGGGTCTTCTCTCCTTTTTTTTCTCTCCAATTCTTACTTTACTTACTACAAAACTACAACATAGTTTTAATATTCCCAAAATTTAGCATATCCAAAAGCCCTTCTACCATCTTGCTGAAGACTCTAATCACGTTACATTATTAACATGTATCTAAAAATATTCTTCATCTGAAACATGTTCTCCAAACTCAAGAGTGATGAGTTCTAGAATCTAAACTCAAGATGGAACAAAGTGGGAGATCAAAATGCCAATCTAAGGAACAGATATAGCTCTTCCCCCTCCCAGTTTGCTGAGGCACCTGGCAAATGTCTGGGCATCCCTGAAATTCTAGGGGGTGCCAGCCTTACACAACGCCTTCAGGGTTTCTGGGAATCAGGGCAACAGCTGCTCAGGCAAACATCTCAGCCAACAGAAAACCCCAAAGAAATCCCAGCCATGGTGTATGGGGCTCTTGCCTGTGATCCCAGCACTTTGAGAGGCTGAGGTAGGAGGACTGAAACGAGTTCAAGGCCAGCCTGGGCTACATAGCAAGACCCTGTCTCAAAAAAAAAAAAAAAAAAAAAAAGAAAAAGAAAAAAGAAAATCACCCTTCCTTTGAACACACTTGTCTCATCACTTTTTTTTTCTTTTTTTTTTTTTTTAGGTTCTGGTAATTGAACCCAGGGCCTCACACAGCTAGGCAAGTGCTCTACCACTGAGCTATATCCCCCGCCCTTATTCTGTCATTCTTGCCACTTTCTGAAGCAGTTCTGGAATTCCTCTTTCCCAGGGGTTTTTTGTTGTGCTGTCCTGGTTGTCTCAATGTGGCTGCCTCAATGTCCGGAATCCATTCCAATCGTCTCCCTTTCATGGTCAGTTTGACTTTGGGGAAGAGCCAGCAGTCACATGATGCCAGATCTGGCGAATGATGTGAAGGAGGACACAGTGTGATGTTTTTACAAGCCTGCCTTTCTGTCGCATGGCACTCAGCAGCAACATTCACCGCGTGTTTTATCACATCTCATGAAGACCCTCAGGAAAGAGGACTTCCAGAGCTGCTTCAGAAAGAGTAAAAAATGATGGGATAAGTGTGTTCAAAGCTGGTGGGGTCCATATTTTGAGGAAGATTTATGGCAATGTGACTTTTACTATAATAATTTTTAATATAAATAACCACAGTATATTTTGATCACCCATTACCTTCCGATTGTAAAATGCCAGCAAATAACGAGAAACTTGTTCCTTCACTAAATAGGTATTAAAAATATCAAAGTAACACACACATAGAGAAAACCCAAAGCTGAAACATTTATAAAAACTATGAGAGAAAACAAAATGGAGAATGGAACATATCTAAAGAGAAAAATGTATGAATGATTAAAGGAAATGTGGCTCACAGAACACTGTAACAGGCAGCTGGATGACACCTTGGGAGGACACAGCTCCTGAGCCATGGGGACAGAGGATGCACCTGAGCGCATCTTCTTCTCCGCCCTGTCCGGGAGGCTGTGGTGGGCGGTGGCCTGCCGGAGCTCCTCTCTCCTCACCCTTCCGTCCTTTTCCATTTCTCTGTCCTTGGCTTTGCTGTGAGACTTCTCTGCACCTTGTTCTCAATGTCTCTCTCTCAGCCTCTCTTTCTCCTGGTCTCTTGCATCCCTCCTCCTCTCCCCATGTCTTTCACCATCCCTCTCCCCACAGGGATTCTCTGTGGAGATGTGGGCACCTCTGTCAGTGACCCTGTCCCTGTGCCTCTGTACATCTCAGCCTGGATCCCTGTGCTCTTTGTGGTCAGAGATATCCGCTTCTGACTCCTTCAGCAGCTGCTTTTCTCTGTGCTTCTTCTCCTCCTTGGTGCCACCCGACTGCACAGCCTAAGATGACAGGAGAAGGGGTCTCTATGACAGGAGGACACATTTCTATTGATGACCTTTCTTTCTTTCAGTGTTGGCGATGGGACCCAAGGCCTGGCACATACTGGGCAAGCACTGTCCTACTCAGCCACACACAGGCCCTCCACTGACCATTAATATCTGAACGTGAGAATCACATTGAAAACAGTTCGATTCAACTGCTTTCAAATCCAGCAAGATGCGAAGGGACCTAAATGAATACTCTTAGAACCCTAAAGTAATTAGAATCATGCTTAGCACATCTGTAACTGCTGAATGGAATTCCACGCTAGAGTCATGCACATTTATTGGCCACTCAAACGCAAATAGGACAGGATTAGAAAGAGGAGATAATGAAGCTGTTCTAACGCCGCCGAGGCAAGAGCCAGCAGGTGTTATTAAAACCAGGCCCCTTCCTACACGCATGGGGACTGTGGCTGCGCCTCAGCCCTGCCCCACCCTGCCTTGCTGCCTGAAGGAGTAGGGAACCCTGAGCTGCAGGCACTGTGACAAGAGTGCCCTCGTCCCATTCCTCTGTGGCTGAAGCATCGTCCACATGGCTCCATCTTTGATCCACACGTACTCTAAACATGCACTCTAAACTGCCATGTACAAGAAGAGCCAGTCAGGAAGCCTGGAGAACCCTACATCTGGACCCCAACTGAACTCTAAGATACGCTACGCAGAGGTGTCTCCTGAGGTCATCTGCTTTCCAAGTATCATCTTTGGTTCGTCTCTAAAAAGAAAGTATAAAGTTAGAATTTTTAAAGTGTAAAATAACTAAAAACTAATTTTGTCTGCTCTGATGAGTTGCTTTTCATTACACTATTTAAAAAACTGATGGTAATTGATTATTGATATGCAAGAAAATACTTTTTTACCTACTGAAATAAAAGATGGTAAAATACAGATTTTAAAAAATTAAACTGGGTATGGTTGTGCATGCCTATAATCTCAGCATTCAGGGAGACTGAGGCAGGAAGATTGCAAATTTGGGCCCAACCTGGGCAACTTAACAATTTAGGGACACCTTGTCTCAAAATTTAAAAAATTAAAAAGGGCTGGGGATGTAGCTGAGTACAAAGGCCCTGGGTTCAGTCCCCAATACTGGGGAGGGGAAAAAAAAGAAAAATTACTTAACTAGCCTAAAATCACCCATAACTACTATAAAATGTACCCTTTGGCTACTTTGAAACCATTAAATGTTACAAACTAAAGGAAAAAAGTTATAATGGCAGCTGAACAGGTCAGGAATAAATATTTTGTGGTTTTAAAATAATTGTGTCACATTGAAACCATAATATTAAGTGAAATCAGACATACAAGCTTAATATCCCATGGTTTCTCTTCTATAAGAAATTCAAAATATAAATAAAGAACAAAATAAAAGATAATAGGAAATAGGGAAGGGGACCAAGAGATAAAGGAGGGGAAGGGAGGGGAGGAGGAGATGTAAAAAGAATTAATATGTGTTTTGCACATGTAGGACTCCCTGTAAGAAAAGTAACCATTCTGTACTACAAATGTGTACCAAGAAAAATAACGGTGAGAAAATACACATTGTGTCAGACTATTTCCCTCAATGGCGCAGTCACCTCTCTCTGTCCCTCCTGCTGTGCCCACCCGGTGCCGGGTGGGGCCTGTGTTCCTGCTACAGTGGGGCCATCAGGACAGAGGGGCCGGGCTGCTGCTCTAGGGCTCAGGTGAGGGAAGCAGCAGCCGAGGGGTGGAGGCCAAGTGCAAAGTCTCTGCCAAGCACCCTTAGGGCCCCATAGTCAGCCCCAGAGGCCAGAAATGAGAGCGCTCAGGAGCCCGCACGATGCGTTGCACCTGTGAGTTGATACAACTTCCCCAAACCTACGTCCTGCAGCTCTGACCCCAGAGGTCACAAGGTCCCTGCTGTCCCTTCTCCACGTCCTGACTCACAGATGCACAAGCAAGCTACAGGGGCTGCTGACGGTTCGCACAACAAAGTTTGTGGTGACTTTCCATGTAGAAATAGTGCCTCAGAAGTATGGACAGACAGACAGAAATGCCAGACGCTGTACTGCATCAAGACACACCCTCTGAAGCTCATGGCCCTTGTTAAGAAGGTCATGGGCTCCATTTTCCACATGAGGATACCGAGGCATGGAGGAGCTAAACAGCTTCATCTCCAGAGACCCGCGCATTGCTAGGCACATGACAGCTACTGGAAAAATACCTGTGGAATGAATGAACAAATGATGGCCAATGTGAGAAAAGCCTGCCTGTCCCCACCGTGCGGCCCAGCAATCTTGTCTGTTTGCCTGGGGCACCTGGGAGCGCTCAACCATGTCCCCATCCCACATGAACACCCACACTCAGCAAACACACAGGCTCCCAGCACACACAAGCTCTGTACAGACAGAAGCTGCACTGGTGCCTGCAGAAACCTGCGCTGCACCTTTCTAACGTTTGCTGGGATCGCAGTGTCTGCACTGGTCGGACAAGCTGTCTTTCAAGCTTTCTCTGCACTTTCCTCCAATATGATCACACCTCTGCATCTCTCCAAGGCAGGAACACATCCCTCCAGCTGACTTCCAAGCATCGTCCACCTCTCCAGCTAACTGTGAAGCACAGATTGTCGGGAGCAGCTGAGCTGCAGATCGTTCACGTGTGCTGAGCAGAGAGCACAGAGCACCGAGGAATGCCCTGAGGGCACGGAGCACCCCAGGGAACAAGTGTCCCAGCCCCCAAAACCCAGGGCACGAGAGGCGAGCTAGTTAAGCAGAGGGGTGTCACGTGACATCAACCCGCCAAATGTATAACTAAAAATGCACTGTGGTGGTTGTTCAGTTCCTTTCCTCCCATCTGGAGAGAGGGCTCCACCTGACCTCAGCTTTCTGTATATTGTCTCTTGTCTTTATTTCTCCATCCTCTCACCGTCCTTCCCCTAGGAACTTGGAGAGCTGCGCTGGACGCAGCAACAGATCACATCTCTTCCAGTCCGCAGCCCTCAGGATGGGTCTGTTCGGCACACACCTCACCAAGGCCAGCCACGAAAAACTATGAACTATGGGTCCCTGTGAAGGAGACCTAGGGCAGTTAACTCATCAGCCACCTGAGCTGCTCTAAGAGTGGCAGGGAAATGCTAAACATGGTGTGGTGGTCTGCAAGCAGTCTGCTAATTCTCCAACAAGCCCCCTTTGCAGGTCTCCAATTCCCTCTCCCATAAATGAGGTCGGATTTAGTGACTCACCCCTGATGATGAGAGTGGGGTGACAACTACCTGCCTCTGGTGTTGGGCCTCTTGCGCTATCCCTCACGCAGGGAGAAGCAGCCGCCATGCTATGAGGATGCAGAAGCACCAGCCCCACAGCTGAAGTGAACCCATGGCCCAATTAAGCCTTCGGATGACATTGTGATAGCAAATCAGGGTCCCACCCAAGGGATCCCAAACCCTTCACCACAGAACCCCCAAGGATAATAGTGACGCGGATTAAGGCCACCCCTTCTCCACCTTCACTCAACTCCCCGTCACCTCCTAGTGGTGTTTGTCTCCCTGGCATGAGCACAGGCCCTTCGCCTGTGAAACCGTAGCTTTTCTTTCTGGGATATGAGTGCGGACAGTAGAAAGAAACTCATCGTGCACCCAGGACACTGGTTCCTGCCCTGTGTAAGCCTCAGCTTAATGATGATGGTAACCTCAGCAGAGCAAATCAATCGAGGACAGCTTCCTGCCGAAATGAAATAACATTATCCGGATGTTAGTTTTCCTCTAAGAAACACTGCCTTACAAGTAAAAATGACAGAGGGGCTTAATAAGTGTGTTCAAATGAAAAGCAGAAGTAGTATAAGTGAAAAATAAAAACTTATCATGGTTAACTCACTAAAATGCTTCTTAAATACGGAAAATTAGGGAAAGCTGTCACCGTGAGCACCTACTTTTATAGCTGGGAGTCTGATGTGTGCGGGTGCTATGCTGAAGTGTGCAGATGCCTAAAACTACACTGTGGTGTATTAATTTGATATAGAAAAAGATGATCTAATTGATCCTCCAGGAACATTTCTCTTTGAAAAGGAGTTTAGGGATCCAGGACTGCATTTTCTCTACAGGTCCAGTCACAGGTTGGGTCTACAGTGAATTCTACCAATGTAATAATGATGTGTGAACCTATAAACAAACACAGCAAACTTAAGGTACAGAGGAACTCATGGGAATGTAAAGGGAATGATACAAAGTGATAGAAGTCAACTTAAGGAGAAATGGAGGGTAATGTAAGGCAGCAACTTCCTAATCTTAGAGAAAAGTTATAAGATACTAAGATGGATGTAACACAATTAGGTGAACAAGAGGATTTTTAAACAAAAATAAGAAAAGAGGGCCGGAAATGGTGACCAGCTACTCATGAGACTGAGGCAGGGAGATCACAACTTTGAAACCAGTCTGGGCAACTTAGTAAGTCCCTGTCTCAAAATTTAAAAAATAAATAGTAAAAGGTTGGGAGTGTAGCTCAGTAGGATAATTCTCCTAGGTCCAATTTCCAGTTGCACACAAAAAGAAAAGAGCGAAGGGAGGAAGAAATGTATGCAAACTAAATTCCTCATCTTTTACTGGGTAATCACTGGACAAAAATAACACTAGTTAACACTTGCTGAGTGTTAGGAAATCAGTAGGCACCGTCCTAAGCACTTTTAAATTTCATCTCACTAACCCCCAACCCCTCCACACTCTGGCCTTGCTCCTATTACCCTGCTCATTTCACTGACCAGGAAAAAAGGCATGTTGAGTAATTTTCCCACAGCCACACAGGAAAACACAGAGCCAGAATTCAAACTCCAGCATCCAGTGTGCTCTCAGGCTCCAGAAGCTGCGGCACCTCACCATTTACATCTAAAGTGGCACCGGGTCCAAAGGTGCAGCAGCCACCTTCCTGGTGCTGAGCAACGGGCTGCAGCCTGGAGCTACCAAACTGGACCGGGCAGACACCGAACCTCCACAGGGATCACTGCACGCTCCAGGACGCACTCCAGCTGAACTCGGTGCGTGAAGAAAGAAAGGTGTCGGCATGCACTACAGTAACGGAGGCAACCACCAGAGAGCTAAACGCAAGAGTCATGAAGCCGGGAGTGGCGGCACACGCCTGTATTCCCAGCACAGAGGCAGGCTGAAGCAGGAGGATCACAAGTTCGAGTACTGCCGGGGCAACTTAGGGAGGCCTTGCCTGAAAATGCACAGGGGACAGGGGGGAGCAGGTGCTGGTGATGTAGCTCAGCTCAGCTCAGAGGTAGAAAGGCCCTGGGTTCGATCTCCAGTACGGCAAAAACGAAAACAAGAGTAGTCAAGACTCGTTCACCTTTCGCAGTGGAAAAGGAGGCTTCCAAACGCTGTACGGTTCAATATCGTTTGGATTTTGAACGCCTGAAACGCAGGCGTCCTGTGCTTTCCCCAAAGAAATGTTCAACCCTGCCTCAGTTTCCCTTCCTGCCTCTGGATGGGCACAGAAGATAGGTGGGACCCAGAGCTGGAGCTCAGCGGAGACCCCACTGCACACCTAGGGCTTGCTACCCTCCCACAGACGCCTCCTGGGACACGCCCCTCAGCCCATCCCTGCACCCCAGAGCTCAGACACAGCTTTAACCCTGCCCCTTGGACACGCCCGTGGACCTGTCCCTAGATGGCCGCTCAGACAACCCTTTGGCCAAGGCCCTCGGCTCACTGATCCCGCCCCTCAAAGATGTTCCTACACCCCACGCCTCCCACCCACCTGGGACACGTCCCAACCCCGGCCCTCACCACAGCCGCACCCACGCCCTGGGCCCCGCCCCTGACACGCCCCTGGACTCTGCCCCTAACTCTTGCCCTAGACTCTGCCCCTCACTCTTTTTTTTTTTAATTTTAAAGAGAAGAAAAAAAAAAAAGAACAAAATTTCAAAACAACATAATAGGAGGGTAACAATGGTTAATATATTACGTATTGTTATCTTTAAATTAGTTACTCAGGGTACAAGATATCAGCATTCAATTGTCCAAACATTACTGGCACCAATCTTTCTCTTCAATGAACTAAGCAAAATTAGTAGTGTATCTATCTTAACATCATATATATATATATATATATATATATATATACACACAATTTTTTTTCTTTTCCCTTCTTTCTTTTCCCCATTCCCCCATCCCAGTCTTTCCTTTTGACCAGTTTCTTTCTGATTCACCATATCTATTGTACATTTTGGATCTTATTTACTCTTTCAGTTTCTCACACTAGGGAGACAATACGATGTTTACACATGTGCATCTGGTTTATTTCACTTATGAGTATTTTCTCGAGGTGCATCCATTTACCTGTAAAAGTCTCCAGTTTATCCTTCTTTATGGCTGAACAGTACTCCATTGTATAAAAATACCACATCTTTTTTATCCATTCCTCGGTTGATGGGCATTTGGGTTGTTTCCAAGATCTGGCTATTACAAATTGTGCTGCTATAAACATGGGTGCACGTGTATCACTGTGGTAGGATGTTTTTAATTCTTCTGGGAAGATACCCAGAAGGGGAATAGCTGGGTCAAATAGGACCTCCAATTCTAGTTTTTTGAGGAATCTCCACACTGATTTCCACAGTGTCTGCCCCTCACTCTTGCCCTAGACAGGCCTCTAGATGCGCCCGCCACTCACGCCCCGCCCCAGCCCCGCCCCACCCTTGGACGTGTCCTACTCAGGCGCTGGGGACCCTCTGCCCCCGCCAAGGGGAAACCCTGCTCCAGGGAAGGGACTGGGGCTGCTCATCGCGCCCACAAGTCCCTGCCCGCGGCCCAGGCTGGCTTCCCTCGAATCCCGCGCAGGAGTCTGAGGTCAGTGGTCCCGAGCCGGGTGCAGGCGGCATCACGCGGCGAAGGACCCGCCACACCCCCCTTCCCACGACTCCGCCACGCACCCACCTTCCCAGGATGCGTCGCTCCTCACGGGACCGGGCGGCCACGGTTCCCTCGGCTCTGGCCAGGCGCGGACCACCTGGGAAGAGACGAGCCCGCCAGCACCCGCTCCACTGGCTGGCCCCGGCCTGCTGCAGAGCTGCTGCCCAGCCGCGGCGTCCACAGCTCCTAGCAACCGGCAGGCAATCGCAGCAGAGTGCCGAGCGACCTCTGCCTGGCCTGCTTCGTGGCCGCCCTCAGTTCGTCTGCGCATTACCCGGACTCCTAGCAACCGGCAGGCAGGAGCAGCGGAGTGCCGAGCGACCTCTGCCTGGCCTGCTCCGTGGCCGCCCTCAGTTCGTCTGCGCATTACCCGGACTCCTAGCAACCGGCAGGCAGGAGCAGCGGAGTGCCGAGCGATCTCTGCCTGGCCTGCTCCGTGGCCGCCCTCAGTGCGTCTGCGCTTTACCCGGACTCCTAGCAAACCGGCCGGCAGGAGCAGCGGAGTGCCGAGCGACCTCTGCCTGGCCTGCTCCGAGGCCTCCCTCAGTGCGTCTGCGCTTTACCCGGACTCCTAGCAACCGGCAGGCAGGAGCAGCGGAGTGCCGAGCGACCTCTGCCTGGCCTGCTCCGAGGCCTCCCTCAGTGCGTCTGCGCATTACCCGGACTCCTAGCAAACCGGCAGGCAGGAGCAGCAGAGGACCAAGCGGTCACAGTCCGGCTATGGTGGCAGTGGTAGTTACTACCACAAAGAAAGGCCGGAAAGCAGAAAATATCCTTGACTTGGCCTTCTCAAATGGGCCTTTGTAACCCACGGTGAAGATAATACCGGTGTCTTGAAAGACAAGATATTTTGCTTGCAAGATCTGAATTTTTAAAAATTAAAAATAATTTTTTTATACTGGAAATTGAACCCAGAGCCTTTGCGCTGAATTTTATCTTCAGCCCTTTTCATTTTTTGTTGTTTTGTTTTGTTTTGTTTTGATAAAGGGTCTCACTGAGTCACTCAGGCTGGGCTCTAATTTGTGACCCTCCTGCCTCAATCTTCCAGAGTTCTGGGATTACAGGTGTGCACCACCATGCCCAGCAAAGATCTGAACTTTTAAAAATAAAAATGTAAAAAGGCTTCCATATGGCCAATAGCTAAGTTCTCAAAGGATCTTGAGCATAAAGCCTATTCTTTTTTTAATTTATTAGTACATGTGTGTAGTACATAATGTTTACACTTCTTGTGTGTAGTTGGTACATGTACATAACACATCTTAATTCCTTTTTCATCTCCCTTTCTCCCCCATCCCTCCATCTCTTGATCTCCTTCCCTTTTGAGAACAATCTATTTCCTTACTTCCTTTTATCTACCTTTTATTTTGCTCTTTATTTTTACTTTGGGTTTCTCACATAAGACAAACCATGTGGTAGTTAAGCTTGTGTGTTGAATTTATTTCACTTCAACTTACGGTTTCCAGGTGCATCTATTTTCCTACAAATGCCTCATTTATCTTTTTTATGGCAGAGTAGTATTCCATTGTGGGAAAATGCCACATTTTCTTTACCCATTCATCTGTTGATGGACATTTGGGGCACTTCCAAGATTTAGCTATTCCTAAGTGATATTTTGGTATGAATACTCACCTGGTTGGTAGTGCTTTCTGGGAGAGGGGACAACACTTAATGTAGCCACAAGAATAGGAGAACCAGCGAGAAGAGGTGCTGGTGTGGGCCAGGAGGTATCCCTGAGCAGAGAGGCCTAGGCCTCCTTTATTGGGCATGTCCCAGGAGGCTGAAAACTCCCTACAGAAGAACCAGGGAGGACCAGAGCTTGCAATAATGCTGAATGAGGGCCCCCAGGAAGGGCCTAAGGGAAGCCCAAACTCCATGATCCTTTCAGGGAGACAGAGGTGGCTGAGCAGGAAGTTTCCAGAGCACTGGGCCAGAGTTGAAGAACATATGTTGTGATGGAAGTCATCTTGGTGGATCTCAGGAGACAAGCAGGCCAGCAGTCCATTACTGGTCTCCTCCTACCCCATCTGTGTCACTCCTAGAAAGACGGAAATCGATTGCACTGAGAATTCCCTCAAGGACACTGAGAAAAACTCAAAACTGACTGAATTTAATCAAGAAGAGATTCAATCAAGTTCTTTGCTATTCAGCTAGTGACTGAGCTGTGCGCTAAATGAAGTACAGAATATGTGAAGGAAATTACAAAAATTGTATATACATGACATTTGCAATAATGAGGTTAGTCCTTGCTACTCTAATGTAGAAAGCTCTCCAAGGCATGGTGTTAAGTAGAAAGGAAGCAAGTCGTAGAACAATATGTACAGTATATTCCCATATATATAAAAAGCAAACAAATATTAGTGCATGTACATAGGTGTGCATAGAAATGCCCTTGGAGGACCCCCTGATACTCTAAACCAAGGGCAGACAAGTGGAGGGAAAATGGGAAGGGGCAAAATAACAGGAAGCTGGATAGAGGAGTGGAAGGAGGGGATTTCCTGCTTTAGTCCATGCACTACTGTGCCATCTGCACTTTTTACTGCTGTGTATTTAGCTAATTTTGTATAAATACAACAATGGCCTAAACAGATGCTGTTATTATGAAGCAAAGTTTTTTTTTTCTTTTTTTTTTGTAGGTACCGGGGGTCGACCTCAGGACCTCGCGGGCCAGCAGGCACCCATACTGCTGAGCGATATCACCGGCCCGTTTTTTGTATGTGGGTTCCGGGAGTCAAACTTGGCACCTCGCGCTTGCCAGGCAGGCACTTATGCCGCTGAGCCATCTCACCGGCCCCCACCAAGTTTTTTTTAACTCAAGCACCTCATCCTTAACCTTCTTTGATTCTGCCCCCCCATACACATTTTCTTTCCACACCGGACACACACATTTGGTAGAGTTCTTGTTTCTGTGGTGCATCCAGAGCCTGTCCCTGTCATGTGCCATATAGCACTAAAAATGATTGGCTAATAAATTTATCGTCCCCACTAAACTTAGAGCCTGTAAAGAGCAAGGCATGTGTCCTATTCATCTTTGCGCTGAGAATCTTCTGGGATCTCAATGCATCTGTGATGAATGAATGAGGAAAAAAAAAAGATAATAAACCTATTTCTGCCTTCAGAAGTCCCTTAGTTCTACTTTATTAAATTTTAAAATACCAATACTATGACATACTTAAATTTTGATTTTGAAAGCAAAGACATAAAAAGCATCAATTAATAACAGAAAAACAAGATTTTTCATTGAAAATTAGTTTTATGGCATTTACTGACTCCATGAAAGAATCATGTCATCCTTAAGATGAAAGCATGAAGGACATGAATATTGTAAGTAGTCAGTAGTGCCATATCTTTAAAACTCAGACCTACGGGGCCGGTGAGATGGCTCAGCGGCATAAGCGCCTGCCTGGCAAGCGCGAGGGCCTGAGTTCAACTCCCGGAACCCACATATGAAAAAAGGGCCGGTGATATCGCTCAGCGGCACGGGCGCCTGCTGGTGCGCGAGGTCCTGAGGTCGACCCCTGGTACCCACAAAAAAAAAAAAAAAAAAAAAAACTCAGACTTAGAACTTTATGTAACAGTGATTTCATCTATAGCTTCCTTTCTGTATAACACTTGAATATTAGCTACCACTAAAAATATGTAAGAGGAAGGGCTGGGGATATAGCTCAGTGGCATGGCACCTACCTGGCACGCACAAGGTCCTGAGTTCAATTTCTGGTTCCCAAAAACAAAAAACAAAAAACACACAAATAAATAAAGGGAAGATGTAAAATTAAAAAAAGAAAAAAAATATGAAAGAGAATTAAACGTTGTTTTCCTGAGTCTTAAAAAACCCACGAGGCCCTCTTTTGAGATTTTATAGAGTTTGAGACCAAGGCAAGGACATGTCTAGGGTGACAACATGGGCATCAGATTATTAACAGGAAGTACCCAGCACTTTACACACTGGGCACCCAAATCCGAAACTGAGGAGACAGGGATACGATCTTGAGGGCTTCGTATAAGTGACAGAAGTATCAGTGGATGTGTAGACTCCAACGTAACTACCTGCTGTAAAGCTGGTAGGCTTTCCAGGTTGGGGAGCACAGAGCAAGGAACACAGATGAGTCTAGGGGTACCACTATGGTGTGCCTTCCTATTGATGCTTCTGGGGGCTGCTTCTGCTTCTGCTCTTGCTTCTGCAGAATGCTGCAACAGCTGATTTCAGAAACTGAGAGCAGTGTGGAGGAAGTGGAAACAGCCTGAGCAGCAGTCAGCCTGGTTCCTCTTACCCACTTCAATTCTTCCCCCTGGGCTGATGGACAGGAACTGCTCGGGGTTAACAGCTCAGACTCTGGTACCTCCTGGAAAGGAAGGCCTTTGGCCTCTGCTGACCCTCAAGGCTATTGCTTTCTGTCTTCCATTTGTTTTTCAAAGGCAGTGGAGACTGGGGCAGCACCCCCTCTCTGACTGTTGGACATGGCAGCGTGGAGATGTCTGTGATCATTTTCCGTAAGTTGATCCCAAGTTACATTTCTTTGGATGTATTTCAAATAAATACATCAATTACTTCTGTAGATTTTCTTTAGCATCTGTGTGGTGTGTGCTATATTTTAGAAAAATACCTCTCTCCCCTGAAGCAGATTTTAGGTGACAGTTCACTTAGGAATCTTCTTGTTAGGAGAAGTAGGTGCTTACATCGAGGTGGCCCTGGTTGCAGGCACATTAAAACACAAAAAATAAGGCGTGACTGAGTTCTTTCTCTATATTCTCCTTTAGGCAGCAAGGCCAGGTCTGCACTTGCCCCACCTCCAACCACATTAAAATACTACCGTTCCTCATAAACAAATTTCCCTGCCCCACCCTGTCATTATTCCAAACCACCATCACCTCTTACCAGTAGCAGTTTCCTTTCTTGTTTCTCCTCTGTCCAGGCCTCTCTCCTCCTCATTCTCTACATGACCAACTGCTTTTCTTTTCAGATTTCTGTGTTCCTTCCTTAGGTGTTTCCTGAACATTCTGCCTATTTTCTCTTACCTTCTGAACCTTATCATAATCTACAATTATATGATTGTTTATTAGCTGATAGTCCATATCGCCTCCTGCTGTAAACCCTGAGAGGGAAGAAATCCCATGCAATACCTAGCATTTTATCGAGTATATTCTAGGTGAAATCAACAAATGTTAACTGTATAAATGCATTTTTCTTAAATGTAAATGAGAAATAGCTGAGGAAAATACCAACCTCCTTAACAAAGCTCATTCTGCAGTAATAATGAAAGGGGCCAACTCCACAGCACCCTGTGGAGCTTCCTCTCTTCCCAGGAGGGCACTTGCCAACTTCCACAGAGCTGGGGGCCCCTTGCTTTCTGCTTCTGGACATCATGGACTTTTCCGTTGGCCAGGACAAAAGGCTCAGGCTAAAATTTAACTCCTCTGGTCTTCTCATTCGCCATCACTTTCTGGCCCAAAATCCACACCAATTTATGTGGACATTGTTGACCAACAAAGAACATAACCTCCTGTCTTGGTCTGCTTTCTGGTACTGTAACAAAATACCTGAGACCAGATAATTTATAAAGAATACAAGTTTATTTGACTGACAGTTCTGGAGGTTGGGAAGTCTTAAGAGCATGGTGGCTACATCAGCTCAGCATCTGGCAAGGGCCTTTCTGCTGTATCATAACACAGCAGAGGCTACCATAGGGCAAGACAGAAACTGTGCTAGAGAAAGGTCACTTTTATAATAAAGTCATTCATGGATAACCTGTTAATCCATAAGTCAGTTGACTCGATCACCTACCAAAGGTCCTACATGTCAAATACCATTAACTTATAACTTTATGGATTGTTTTCAATACATGAAATTTGGGGGATGCATTCATATCATAGCACTTCCCTTTCTTCCAGGGCATTTAAACAACTATCTTAAGTGCTGAGCATTCTTATTTTTGGAGTCTCCACTCCTTCATTGTGTCAAACATATTAAAATCTATTTATATCCTACAATTAATACAATACTTTTGCTGTAAAATACATTAGAAAAGATTGTTATACCTTTGCTCATGGATTTTTTTGCTATAATTAACAATTGGCTCTTTGCTATATTTTTATCAATCATTATGCATACTTATAAAAAAGGAAAAGCTAACTTGCAAATAGCTTGTAAATGTAAAGCAGTTTTTATTCTAAATTTAAGTTTGAGAAACTCAAAAGTATGTTTTGCAGACATTGAATCAAATGTTCATGATTGGTATCAATTTTTCAGTTTTCTTTTGGAGTCAAAATGTAAAAAGAACTCAGAAGAGATTCCCTTCTTTCCTATTTATAGAAAAATGAACTGTTGCACTGTAGGTTTAGTTCATCACTGCCTAAATAATACAATAACTATGATAAATAGCAAAGACTAACTGAAGAGTCTGTTATATTATAGAAACTGGGTTAGTATATTATATGTCATTACTTTCTTATTTATTTAACCAAGGAAGATGGTTGCATTTTTAAAAATTATCACTGTAAATGAAAGACATATTCATCATATAAAAGTTGTAAAATGTAGAAAAAGGTCACTAGAAATAAGCGGTGGTTGTAGATGTCTGTAATCCCAGCATTCTTGGAGGTGAGGGAGGAGGATTGCAATTTTTAGCCTACCATGGGCAATTGAGTGATTTAGAGAAACCCTGTCTCAAAATAAAAAAAGAAAAAGCTGGGGATATAGCTCACTTCCAGGGCCCTGAGTTCAATCCCCCATACCGCATGTATAAAAATATGTGAAATATGTTTAAAATCATCCATACTCCAAATAGTACTCCCAGTATAGCACTGTCCACGTTGATATATTTCCTTTCATTGTTTTATATGTGCATACACATATCCAAACCATATCACATATAAATATATCCTATTTTCACTTTGTTTTAGTTACTTTTCTCATTGCTGAGACAAAACACCTAATGCCCAAAGTTAAAGGAGGAGAAGTTTATTTGGCTCACAGTTCATAGAGGTTTCTTACAGTTTGTAGAGGTTTCAGTCCATAATCGGCGGACTCCAAGGCAAGGTGGCACATGGCAGAGGGGTAACAGTGCATGGTGGGCAGAAGGTAACAAAGCAACAAGGGAAGACCACAGCTGCTTCTCTCCCTTATATTTTATCCAGGCTACTTAGGGCAGGTAGTGCTCATACCCTTGATCGTAGTGCCCTTGAGCCTAGTACCGCACCATGAATCAATTCCAGTGTCACACACTCCGGATCCAGCCACCTCTGAAATAATATTAAATCAAGGCAGCTACTGAGTCTTCTCTCAATGTAGAATCCTAATTGGAATTATTCAATTGAAGAAGCTTTTTTTATGAAAAGGGTAACATAATAAAAAAAAAAAGCACAAGAGCGCTGTATCTTAGCTTTCATTTCTGGTTGCGCGCCTTGATCATAACACTGTCATCAGGCTGTTGCTGTTCTTTTGGTGCTGGTGATTCACACCGACTTCCAGTAGTAAATAACATTGCTTATAGTAGAGAAAACAAAACCAAAACAACAAGAACAGGAAGCATTAACAGCTAAGTACTCAGAGCCTTTCAGTCTTCCCAATGTTTCCTTCTTTCTTCTTACTGAACTTTGCTACTGGAGCTTTTCTGGAGCTGTAATGGCTCTGGCATCTGGGGAACAACAGCTGAACAGGTCCAATGCGAAGGGGTGTGGCTGCTGGGGGGCAGTGAAAGAGTGCAGCCCGACACACTCTGCCCTTCTTGTGGTCCTGCTCCCTTGCTCCTCCGTCTCCAACATATGCCACTTGTTGGGCCCCTTGGGGGATGGTGGTAGCTTGGATTCTCCAATTCTTGACAATGCAAGCAACCTGAATGAGGTGCTGAGCCAAGACAAGTGCGATAGATGCATTGTTCCATTATCACACAAGCTCCAAAGAAAAACAGCGATCAAATTGTTAGGTTGCTAAATCTACACAGTATTTAGCCCTCCAATTTGCATATTGTGTTTAACCTAGCCTAGTTTCCCAATGAAATATTTATAAGTGCATCTTTACACAAACATTTCCTGCATGGAGTAGCTATCTGTAAATTTGTTGTGAGAGATGAAAATTTCCCTTTTCATTGATTCACCAAAACTTTGCCCTAGGTGCAATGGGAAAGCGAGAAAATTAGGTTCATGGGCAGGCTCTAGAAGCAAGTTACCCCATGGATCCTACCTTCAAAGAGTTCCTTGGGTTGGGAGTGTAGCTCAGTGGTAGAGCACCTGCCTAGCATGTATCAGGCCTTGGGCTCCATTCCCAGAACTGAAGGAAAAAGAAGTAACAGAGTTTCTTATCTCCCAACAAGTCAGGAAATCACATTTCTTTATAGCCAATGTACACAATTTGAGAATTGGATTTCCTGTGATTCTAGAACTCATGCACCACACACATTCGCCACTGAACACAAAGATAATTCAAAAAGGTACAGGCAAAACCATTTAATGTTGTATTTGTGAATAGCACTATGTTAAATGTCATTCAAAGCACGTCAACTCACCCCAATTCTGTCCTTAAAAGCTGGGAGTCTCCGCCTTGCCACATGGAATTTCATCTCCTTGCTTGTGACCTAGTCTGCCCCTCACAGGGATGACATTGGCCTCTCTATGTGAAACCCTGCCTGACAATGCTCACAGGTATCCATTTCCTCTTCCTGTAGGCTCATTCAGCACTTTGTCATCACTAAATTCGGTTTCTCACCACTTGCGGCAAGCCTGCTGTCTCAATTTATTAATAGACAAATATAATACAGCTATTATGAAACAAATAAAGTGTTATGGAAGCACTGAAGTAGAAGGATTAACTTCAACTAGGAGAATCAGGAAGCACCAGGAAGAGAGAATATTGGCACTGTTTTCAAGGGTAGGATCTGGTAAGGGTTTATGTACAGTGCTGATGAGAAACAATAACCTATGCTAACCTTTCAAGCCTGAGTCAATGAAAATCTGTTAGACACATGATCTTCTAACTAGGTTAACTGAAAGATACAAATGCCATTTTCAATATAATACAATCACACTTTAGTACTCAACTGTTTTAAAACTGGTTGAATTTAGTACTCAACAAGTTTTTTTATTTTTTATTTATTTTTTTTTTTTAATGTGGGTTCCGGGAGTCGAACTCAGGACCTCGCGCTTGGCAGGCAGGCACTTATGCCGCTGCGCTCTCTTACTGGCCCATCAACAAGTTCTGATGAGAAAATTTTGTCCCAATATTTGTCCTTTGTTTGGTACTGTATGCTCACGGTAGAACTTGTTGATGTCGTTTGCCTTGCAATTCACTAACCTTTCCAGCCAGAACAATTTGTACTGAGGTACAAATTGAAGAAATGAAGCAACTATACAAGAAATGAAGCAACTTGTGGAATGGGGGAAGATGCTGAAGTTGGTTTAGACACTTTTAAAAGATATCTGTGGGGCCGCTGAGATAGCTCAGCAGCATAAGCACCTGCCTGGCAAGCGCGAGGTCCTGAGTTCGACTCCCGGTACCCACATAAAGGGAAAAAAAGGGCCAGTGATATCGCTCAGTGGCACAGCGCTTGCTGGCAAGCACGAGGTCCTGAGGTTGACTCCCGGTCCCCACATAAAAAAAAAAAAATTCTAGAGACTTTTAGAATCCAATAACTGTATAGGAAGGACAATGAATATCACACTTCATGGTTGGGTAGCTAGGTAGGTGGTGGTACCCGATAAACAGGAAGACATGTTTATGCTGGGGAAATGATGCAGTCAGTGGCTGATGTCTGAAGTGCCTGTGCACAGCTCAGTGAAGTTCTGCAGGTAGGAAGATGCGTGATCCAGAGTTTAGTGTCAAATGGGATGGGGAACCGTGTACGTGGCAGTTGAGGTCACAGATATGAACAAGGTCACTCCAGAAAAGCTCGTAGTGTTGGAA
Organism: Erethizon dorsatum; assembly: GCA_028451465.1. Taxonomy (NCBI): domain Eukaryota; kingdom Metazoa; phylum Chordata; class Mammalia; order Rodentia; family Erethizontidae; genus Erethizon; species Erethizon dorsatum. The sequence continues at coordinate 55,289 of CM051829.1, forward strand.
GAGAGCCAGAAATAGCTCTCTGGGAAATATCAACATTTAAGGCTGTAGAGAAAAGATTATTAAATAATGATCAGTAAAATAAGAGGACCAAAAGCAAGTAACGTTATGGAAGTTTCAAGAATGAGTTTTTACCATAGAGAGTTATATGTAGCAGTAATATCAAGGAAAACAAAGACCAAGAAATACTCAGTGGATTTGGGTAGTTTTACTGCTAGGAAAAAAACCAGATCACTATAGTTGGAAAGTGAATGGTAAGTTAAAGATGTAAAAGTATCTAATACAGGTTATTTGTAATGACTTGGAGGGGAAAGAGAATAGAATGGTGCTAGGAGATACAAGATTGCTATGGTTAGGGGAAGTGTCCCCCAGAGATCCATGTGTTAAAGGGTTGACCCTTAGGGTGTCACTAGTGGGAGGTGCTGGGACCTTTAGGAGACAGTGTCGAATGAGAGGTTTCATTGGGGGTGTTCCCTTTAAGAGGATTGTGTGATCCCAGCCCCTTCTTGTCTGGCTTTTCTGCTTCCTAGCTCATGAGGTGAGTGTTTTGTTCTGCCACGTGCCCCTGCCCTGATGTACCACCTTAGCCTCTTAGTCTTGGACTGAAACTTCCAGAACCATAAGCCAAAATAAATCTCTTTATATGTTAATTGCCTTAGGCACTTTGTTACTGTAACAGAAAGCTGACACGAGGATTGAAGAAAATTTTTGCTTTTGTAAGGCACAGGAGTGACTTGACCGTATATACCGATAGCGAAAAAAGATGGAGGAGAGAAAAATGCCAAACATACTGGAGGGTCAAGGTCAAACCAGGAGATGGAAATCACACCAGATATTCGACCACAGTAAATTTAATATAAAGAACTGTTAAATATGTATAAAACTGTTTGTCAGGTAATTTAATAGGTGGGAAGAGAACAACAGCAACAGAAATCAGGATAGTAGCAAGGGTAAGAAGCACCCAGCACACTTCAGGCTGGAGGACTGACGAGGGCAGGAGTTTGCAAAGTGTAAGGGCAGAAGGAAAGGTTTTTACTAAGGGCGACCAAAGAATATTTTATGAAGATGGCATTTGAACTAGGTTTAAGTAGAAATGAAAGAGTACTTCAAGAGCTGCACATAACGTAGCAAATAGCATATGCTTAGTAAATAGTTGCTGAAAAATACAATTAGGGAATAGAGTGAGCAAAAACCCAGAGGAAAAAAGTATGGAAAACGGGAATGAGAAGCGTGGCGGGGGCTTGAGTGCAGCGTGGGAATAAGGCCGCAGACAGAACAGCAAGGGCAGGCGGCCTGGAACTCCGGGGCAACGTGAGGAAAACTCACCTTTGGAAGCCATGACATTCGGGTAGGGAAAGGACAAGACCAGAGCAACGATTTCTGGCGGGTTGGTCTGTGTGTGGTATGCAGAAAGAAGTAGACGGAGTAAGAAACCGAAGTCATCAGCTGTAAACATGATGGCCTGGGCTGGGGTTAGGACGGGAGGGGAACCGAGGGAACAAAATGTAGGCGGCTGATTGATGACTTGATTGCTGATCGCCATTGGCGGGCACGAACGCGCTCGGGAGGCGAAGCGCGCAGGCGCGGGAGGCGTCGCCTAGCAACCGGCGATGACTGTGGACTGGGAGGTTTGCGCCCATTGCGCCAGTTGCGACCGTTGGACCCTGGCGGTAGCGGCGTGAGGAGCCGGGGCTCTGCGGAGCCTCCCGGCAGGTAGAGGGAGCCCGCGGCCGCACACCGGGCCCCTCGCGGCAGAGAAAAGGGCGCGGGGGCCCGAGGAAGACTTGGGGCCGGAGGAGGCGCTGCGGGGCGGGGACTCCGGGGAACCGCGGGGCAGCGCCTCCGAGGGCTCGGCCTGCCCGCGCAGCCTCGGACGGGGGTCGGCGCGTTCTGGAGCAGCTCGCCCCGTTACCTAACGGGGGAAGCTGGGGTCAGACGGGACGGGGGCTAGGACCCCGTTACCTGACTGAGCGACTCAGGAAGGGGCCCGGGTTACCTTGTCCCCTCCTTTTCCCCTTCGGATCTGTTCAAAGCACTGTGTGGCTTAGAAAATATTTGAGACTGGGTCGAAGCTGTGCGCAGGACAAATACCAGCGACCAGTAAACTCGTGTGCGTGGGAAGGTGGCTCTAGAAGCTGCAAATCGATTGACTTTTTAATGGCTCGTTTTCCTATCTAATACCATGTACTTGGTGCCTTCTTACCCAGTCCTTCTACTACTGGAGATTTATCCTAAAGAAACAGCTGGGGATGTGGTTGAAAGTTTTATGGCTAAGAATGTTCACTGTAGCCTAATCCATAATTCCAGAAAAATGGGAAATGAGAGACTGACTAGATAAATGATGAGTTTTAAAGTACTACTTAAACATTATGCTGATTCATTGAAGAATATTAGAGCAATAAATGGAGACTGACTGACTTGTTGAGAATTTAGTAGGAAGGGGCCGGTGATACAGCTCAGCGGCATAAGCGCCTGCCTGGCAATATATATATATATATATATATAAAGTATTTAGTAGGAAGATGATCCCAGGAAGGGAAAGTGTGACTAGGGAATAGAAATCTAAGTAGGTTGATAAAATCACTATAGAAAACACACACACAAAGGAACTATATTGAAATAGTATTAATCTCCCTGAGCTTATCTTGAGTATTTAAAAAACCTTATTCATTGTACCATTCTTCGTCTTCAAAATTCTCTACTGGAAAATATATTGACTTTATATGGAAAAACATTAGGGTCATCTTGGTGGCTCATTGCCCCTGACCTATACGGCTGTTTACTCTTCCTGGCTAACATACCCAAGTAAAACAGTCACAGTATTGCCTAGGATCAGCTCTGTCGTTGCAACACTGGATCTTTAGTTTATTATAGCCTTTGAGCTCTTCATTATGCAATTGCTCAAAATAATATCATGAAATAGGAAAAATTATTTCCTGAGTGAAATCAGTTGATATAAAATAAACTTATGCAGGTATAACTTAATTCATAAGGAATCCTTTTATAAATCAGAAGCTGTTGTGTATTGGAATTGTTATAAAGAACTATGAACTCATCGCTTTCCTGGAGGTTAACTGTAGGATAGCTTTTCATTTGTCCAGAATAGTTTCTGTGTCTGCCCAAATCATTATAGGCATAAGGCCTAAAACCTCTGCAATTTTCATGCATCTATTAGATATTCGAGATTTGAAAAAAATGGGCTCTAATATATGAAAAGAAAGCTTAAAAGTTTATGTGAAATGTTTTTGTTAATATCAAGGTTTCATTACAGTTGAAAACAATTTTCTATGTGACAGGAATTTCCAAGTGTGCTAATTGCTGAGTAGTTTCAAATGCAAGTTTTTATGATAAAAATTACATTTAATAGAGGATGTGGATACACTTTAACATATTGAATATAGCATAAAATAGTACATCACGGAATAAGCTTGACTAGCTCCTCAAGATCTTTTACTTTCTGAGGCCTGACGTTAGTGACCTGGAATAGGTGTCTTTCAGAGGTCCCCATGAGTTTTTATGCACATGAGGCTTTTTAATATTTGTAATAATTCTGCTCAGCATCTCTAATGCTAGGAAGTTGCTTTTGATCTTTGACAAGCAATTTCAGCTAAGTCTGACATTATAGATTCTCTCCAAGGATTTTCTGCTTCCCAAGATGTATCTCTTGAGACTATGGTAATTTCATTGAGGCTAGATTATACCATCTGAGATTGCTCTAATGGCAAACATAATCCCACAACTCTCACTGAAGACAACTAGCAAGAGCTGAGTTATTCTAATAGGCACTGACATCTTGGGACGTTGTCCGTGCCCAATGGAGTTATTCCTCTGGGTGTGTCAGTATGTGTATATACTTTTCCTTTTTTCCACAGGCATGGGCAGACGAAGGTAGGTGGAAAAAGATCTTACAAAGAGCAAAGAGTAACTCCAGCTTTCTCAGCATACATTTCTTCTCAATTGCTTTGTTATTGAGCTATGGATTATATTAGAGGAAATTCCTGCTTTGTGGCATAAATGTTCTTGCACATCCCCAAAGTATCTTGGATTTAGACTCTCAAGCCCAATGTAAATGAGCTGTAAGCATGGTAAACTATTTCCTGTTGTGTAAGTAAAGTCGGAGTGTCGGTGATAGGTTTGTACATGCACAATAATTTTTACATGTATTGCATTTTCTTTTATTAAGGAAAATGTACAGGAGAAAATAAACCTCTCAAGAATTTAAGTAGCTAAACGAATTGTACAGGTTTATAAAGGCAGAAATGCCACTTTAACCATTTTGCATCTTTTTCCAGGATGGGTAAAAAGATAAGGAAGTAGAACCTCCTCCTAAGGATGTGGTAAGTTTCTGATTTGAATACTAGTAGCATTTTAACCACCAATTTTAAAAATAAATTGTTCAAACTGTTTGGCATGTACTAGTATAAACATGAATACATGATGGCGTAAGTCCAAAGTCTGACTAATGATAAGATTATTCAGAGAAATATAAAATTATATAAACAAACATTTAGAACATTGTCATTATTTAATTAGCACAATTAGAGAGTAATTATTAGCTTTTCTAGTATGTGGATGGCATGTTTATAGCCTAGTTAATGAATAAATAATTTTGGTTTGTTCTTTTGCTTTTTTTTTTTTTTTTTTTTGTGGGTACCGGGGGGTCGACCTCAGGACCTCGTGCGCCAGCAGGCGCCCGTGCCACTGAGCGATATCACCGGCCCCTTTTTTGTATGTGGGTTCCGGGAGTCGAACTCGGGCCCTCGCGCTTGCTGGGCAGGCGCTTAAGCCACTGAGCCATCTCACCGGCCCTGGTTTGTTCTTTTGAATACTTCATGTTTACATTTGCCAGTTTCTCATTAATATGAATTATCCAACTGAATTTTCAAAAATACAGAGAAGTTGAGCTATAGCCCTTAGATTTGTGTATGAGATTGTCTGGTGATGACTTGGACATGAGAGATACTGTATTTTCTAGTTCTATCAAAAAAGTAGAGCCAAGGATATAGCTCAGCGGTACAAGTGCCTGCCTGGCAAGTGCAAGGTCCTGAGTTCAATTCCCTTATTTCAAAACAGACTTCAGTGTGACTTCCTTCAGATAAAATGTGAATGGAAAAGAAACGAGACAGTGTGCAGACTCACGGGATTGTGAAGTTTATAGCAACTTGGACTTGGTGCAGATATTTCGTCTCCAAAATGGAGCACTGTGGTTAAGAGCTTTGTCCCAGCTCAGCCTCTCATGAAACATGTTATTTTGGCCAGCTTGCTAAATTCGGTTAAGTTAATTAAGTTTTTCTTTATTTCTTAGATGGGAATTGTACTCTCCGAACTCATTTGGATTATTGTCTGAATTAAGGCAAAATAAATTACATGAAGTTCTTAGTGCCTACCACATAGGTAGCATTTAGTAAATAAAATCTATTATCATGGGAATCCCCTGGACTCTGCTGTCTTCTCTCTCTTTCTCCCTCCCTCCCTCCCTCCCTCACACTCATTCCCTGCACAACTACATAGGTATGATATTTCTCTACAGTTAGAATGAAAGCTAGTGAAGGGCCTGTTTGGCCAAGTTCCCAAGACCTCTCAGAGGTAGTCGTTGTGGTTTTATGATGTAGTTTCATCACTGTGGTGATTTCTTTTGGACATACCTGGAAAATGTGGCAGATCTTTTATTTATTCAATGCATCCTAGGCTTACATTACCCTACTTTTTTCCTATCAAATGGCATTATCAATATCATCTTAGCAAAAAAGTGGACTTATGAGCACAGTACTTGGCAACAAACACATTCTGATTAAAACTAGAATTAAGGGACTAATAAACATCAGATAAACTTGTCTAATACATTCTCTAATTTTATGGCATCTTGCTGGTATTGTTCTCTATATTTCAATCTTTGGGGAAATAATTGAGGGCTTAAGAAAGGCAGTCTTAGCATTAGCAAAACAGATCTCACTTCCTCAGCCCACACATTGTGGTGGGAGCCAGGGACACATATAACAATTGTCAGCAATTCCTAACTATGCATTGCCTCTCCCAGGGGTCTCCCATCCTTTCCTTACTCTGACTTTCTATTAATAAAACTGATAGAATAGTATTAAAACATCAAACCGCTTTTTCTACCTTGTAAATTCTGATACATTGAAACAGTATACTGGAATTTACAGTATGCTAACTTGGAACTGATTTCAGGGTCTACTCATTTAGTCCATAAAAGGTTTGTTCTACACATTGTAAATGAAAACCAAATTTAAATGAGGGGTGTATAACTACTTGAGACAATAAACTTCTCTCGATCAGTTAATGGTAATTTGCTCACCATCTATTTCCTAGAGACATTGTTTCTAATCATTTTAATTTTGATCAGTTCTTGTCTGCTGATTAAATCGGGCAATAGAGAAGCAGGAGTGTTTGGTGAAATGATTGAAACGGGATGCTGCCTTTGTCTTTCTTAGTATTCTCATGGATCATAACATACATTAGTATATCCATACATAGTTCACTCTTCTCATGAAAGATGCTAGCTGAGGAGGTGCCGAGTATAGAAAAGACGCGGCTTTAATGACCAGTACAACTGCCTGTTGCCTTCCTAGAACATCTCCGTGTCCGGCTGACAGGTTGTTTGTGATGCTTTAATAAGAGGTAAATTTCCTGGGAAATTATTGCATACAAGAATTCCTAACAGAAGGTACTCTACTGGGCATTACTATTTAGTCTAAGGCAAGGTGCTCAGTGATTGAGAATGTAGGCTCGGGAATTATAATGCTTGAGTTCGAATCTTCATTCCACCACCCACTTACGTGGGTCTGTGGTCCTGGAAAGTTCTCCTAACTTCAGTGCGGCACAGTGACCGTGGAGTGATAACCCGTCTCACGGGGACGTCCACGCGCAGCGAAGGTGGAGTGATAACCCGTCTCACGGGGACGTCCACGCGCAGCGAAGGTGGAGTGATAACCCGTCTCACGGGGACGTCCACGCGCAGCGAAGGTGGAGTGATAACCCGTCTCACGGGGACGTCCACGCGCGGCGACCGTGGAGTGATAACCCGTCTCACGGGGACGTCCACGCGCAGTGAAGGTGGAGTGATAACCCGTCTCACAGGGACGTCCACGCGCGGCGACCGTGGAGTGATAACCCGTCTCATGGGGACGTCCACGCGCAGTGAAGTCAGGTGAGGTGAGACTAAGATGCTTAGGACAGTGCGCAGCACGAGGTGAGAACTTAGCAGATGTTGCTGAAGTTAAGGCTGTAGCTGAGGTGCTGTTCATGGTTCTGCAGCACTGAGTGAGTTTGTGTGAAGTGCACAAGGAGGCAGGGATACCAGCTGTGGGAGACCAGCTCGCTGCTCACTGAAGTTCCAGAGGCCTGCTGTGTGGCCACCGTGATTCAGGGTCAGGCCTTTGAATTTTGCAAGCATGGAAATTGTGTTTATATTTCCGAGGTGATTGAGCTTCAGGGGATAAATTCACCATACCTAAATGCTCAAGAGGCTGCGGCCTGGCCCTGGCATCTCAGTGATTAAGTATCAAGTTAACAGAATATTTATGTTAATGGATCAGCACTTTGTCTCCGGAGACAAATGCATAGGAGGAGTGAGACTCCGCAACTGCTGAATCAGAGCAACAGAAAGTAGTAGAACATGCTCCCTCACCTGGGCCCAAATCCATTTCCTTGCAAGAGTCAGATATCTCCTGGGGCACGTTTCTCCCAGACCTCCTTCATCAATCTCAGAACTTAACCTTTAATCATTTGTCATAGGCTGACGACACTGTCATTTTTTTTTTTAACAAACAAGTTATCAGGGGGATTTATTTTCCTATCCTTCTCCCTCAACACAGATGAACAAAAATACCACGAATTAAAAACTATCAATTCATAAATAATATACACATATAAACTGTATGAATCATCATCAGTTTGGTCACTTTGTCCTAAGTTTGCCACTCTTAGGTTGTAAATTAAAGCCTATTTTAGCAGATTTTTACTGATGTATAAGTAATCTACTTCCTGCTGTTTATCTCTCTTTCCTGTGCAAATGGATACTTATGATTTAAGACCATTGATATGGTAGACACATTGCAACAGATAGCAAAAGAGCCTCTATTTGTACATGGTGCCACCATAAAACTCAGTTCTCTTGGTCTGTTTCCACCAAGTTGAACTTAGTTATCTTCTGTTCTTTTAGACTTGATGGTTGAATACAGTAGCCATGAGTCACATGTGATTATTTAAATTTATAATAATAAAAATTAAAAACAAGATTAAAAATTCAATTCTTCAGTTGTATTTGTTGCATTTTAAGAGCTCAAGAGCCACGTGTGACCTGTGAATGCTATATTGGTCAGCTCAGAATTGGAACGTTTCCATCACTGAAGTTCTGTTAGCACTATTCTACACAGTCTTATTTCCTTAACCAAAATAAATAAAAATATCTCTATAAGTCTCTGGACTCTCAAACTGATGTAGCTTAAAATGCAAAGCTTAGCCAAAATGCTTCTACTTTCTTTCATTCCTTTAGTAAGTAATTTTGGTTCATTTATTTTGTACAGAGAGTGAAATTATAATTTCACAATAAGCTGTCGGTGGCTGTGACTTCCTCATGGGAAAGCAGATGGGATATGTAATTACAGCGCAGTATTATTAATTTAGTCATGTGGCATTCTGTTATAGCTATCATTTTATTCTCAGCAGCTTTTTAAATAAAAAATTACGATAATGCTTTAGGCATTGTAGGAGAAACAAATTCATGCCAAGTACCTTCACTCAGTGCCAAACATTGGTATTTTTCCTCTTTTGACAGCTCTTTAGATTGTAATTCTCATGGTCTGGAACTTCCCTGTAAGCTTCTCATACGCCATATTGCTTTTTTTCTCAATGATAACTGGGAGATATGGTGAAATACTGGAGCATTTTCTAAATCATCGAGAGATTAAATGATATTTACATAGTTTTTGTTTAAGTGTATTTTCATGTACTCTACTTCTTTGAGAATTGTAGTTATGCTGTGGCGAACACAACATAGCCATGTTTAATTCTGGAAGATTTAGTCACAAGAGTATAAAATCAGCTTTAAAAATGTTGAAGTATTATTTCTGTCTGAGCTCAGTGGCACATGCCTCTACTACCAGCTTCTCAGGAGGCTGAAGCAAGAGGACCACGTGAGTCTGGGAGTTTGAGGCCATTTTGGGCAACATAGCAAGAGCCCATATCAAAAATTTTTTTAAAAAATGGAAAAAAAGTAGAAACATTAGAAATTGAAAGTTCTAAAATGGAAGGGAAATCTGTACTGAATGTGCGTTGGTAGGGAAGGTAACTGGCTGGAATGTTAGGCAAATTGCTTTAAATGGTAAAGAAGATCTAAAGCTGTGACTTCAGGAGCTCGCCATTTTTTCCCCCCACAAAAATGTACTACAAATCTTTTGTGTACAGTTTCAGTCTTTTCAAAGCCCATTGATGGCTTCAAACCTCAGATGGAGGTTTCTCAATCAGTATACAGTTAAGACACTTTAAGTCCACAGTATAAAAACGATTTCCAAGGTCACGTCACTGTATTGCTTTACAGACAGTGAGTACTTCCATACTGCAGGTACTGTTCTTTGGTAATGGAATTGGAGAAATAATAACAGGTGCTTTGCCTGAAGAAATTCATTCACTAATTGGGCAAGTATTGAGTGCATACCACATACAAGTATTCTTCTATACTCTGAGATTAAAGATGAAAACCCAAGTTCAGGCCCCAAGGCAACTTGTATTATAGTGAGAGAAGCAGTCATTTAAGAAATAATAATATAGCATAGGTGGATAAATGAAGAAAAATAAAATAGGATATGGGATGGAGAGTAATGGGGCTACTATAATTAGGATCTAGGTCACCTTTAAAAAGTTTGCATGAAATGAGAGAGTATGCTATACACATCTGAGGGTGAGCGCCCCAGCCAGAAAACAGTAACTACAGCCTTCGGATGTTTGAGGAATGCTAGGAAGGTTGGTGTGGCTGGAGATTAGTAAAGGAATAGGAGCTGGGTCACAAAGAGGGTGGGAGGCTGGGGTTCATGTAGGGCCTTTTGCACTATATTAAAAAGGTTGGAGTTTTCTTAGGGTGCTAAAAGGGAAATCTATTGGGATGTTACAAGAAGAGCAGTCTTATTTATATTTCAGTCAAAGAGTAAGGTCATTCTAGCTACACCTTGAAAGAAGGGTGAAAACTGGAAGACCATAGCACTGTAAGATAGAATTGCAGCTAGGACTAGGGGATAACTGTGCGGAAAGTGAGCCGTGGCCAGAGTGAGGATCCATGCTGAGGGCAGAGCTGACAAGATTTGCTGGTAGACTAGATACGGAGTGCGAGGAGAGGAACTGAGTGATGCTTCAAGATTTTTGGCCTAAGTGAATAATGTCATACAACATACTGAGTATACATGTAAATCAGAGAAACGGTGCAGTGTGTTAAGTGCTGTTACAGAGAAATGTGGAAGACTATCGCTGTGAAAAAATAAGAAGAAACCAGAATTTCCAACATCCAAACTATTAGGAATAAAAACAACAATGACAACAAGAAAAAAATGATGCAGAAAACTAGAGACCTTAAACTCCTAAAGTTTTAAGAATTATCTTATTATTTTAATTCTTTCTTTCTTTCTTTCTTTTTTAATATGTGGGTACCGGGAGTCGAACTTCCCGGTCGACTTCGTGCTTGCCAGGCAGGCACTTATGCCGCTGAGCTATATCACCAGCCCTATTTTAATTCTTTAGAAGTGAAATAAAAACCATTAAGAAGTGGTAGGTGACATGGTAATCACCGATGGTGGGCTTAGAGCTGTTCTGGTGAATTGATGAGAGTGAAAGTTTGGATATGTGCAGGCAGGAGTGAGAGAAGAAAACTGAGAAAAGTAAATAACGAGGTTTTTGACTATAAAGGGAAAGATAGTACAGTATACTGGGGATAATTAATATCTAGTAAAACTCATTTTTGTTTTAAAATAAGAGAGCTTTGAGAAATCTGTTTAGAGGGAGACTAAGATGGTTGCAGTTTGGAGGACAGAGTAGGAAAAAGGAGAGAACAATGTAAAGAAATAGCGCTGGGAGCCTGGTTAGTGATCCTCTTGGTTCTTTGCTTTCTAAGCAGTACAGAGTGAAACTACGCATGACAAAGAACCTGCATGAACAATTGTCCGAAGCAGAAAGCTAAATAATTTTTAGAGCTCACAAAGGTCTGGAGAGCATTGTAATTTTGATCAGAATGAGTGGAGAGCTTTATTGTAATATCAAGAGCATTATTAGTAAGAGTCTCGAGAAAGGTCATGCCTTAATAGTAGTATGGCTAAACTCCCCCTATAGTAAATCCTTCCCTGGATCTGACCTAATAAAGCTTAAAAAAAAAAACAGTCTTTAAAAATAGATCACACTCATCCATAAATAACTGCCTGCCAGAACAAAAATCAGTATGCTTTAAGATTCCCCCCTCTTCCTTATAAAAAAAAATCCATATACTCCACTATACAGTTTTCACAATATGAAATATCCAATCAGAAATTATTATTAGGTATGCAAAAAAAATGTTACCCATAACTAGGAGAATAGTCAATAAGCCATTAGAGGAGATAAGATACTAAAAAGAAAAATTCAATTATCCAGAAGAAAACAGGAAAAAAGGAGCAGGAAACAAATGAGACAAAGTGAAAACAAACAGCAAGATGAGTGATTAAGACCCAACCATATCAATAATTGCATTAGATATAAATGATCTAATATTGCAATAAAAAATGAGAGGTTATCAAATGGAATATAAAAGCAGGATTCTTAAATATAAAGATACACATAGATTAAAAGTAAAAACAGAAAAAGATAAGTGTCATACAAACACTAATCATAAGAAAGCTGGGATTCCCTATTAATATTACACAAAACATATTATAATTACAGGACAAAGAGTATGACCAGAGAACGAGATGGACATATCGTAATGGTAAGGTATCTTTTTTTTTTTTTTTTTTTGGTAGGTACTGGGGGTCAAACTCAGGACCTTGCGCTTGCCAGGCAGGCGCTTATGCCGCTGAGCTATCTCACCAGCCCAAGGTTTCATTTTTAAGAAGAAAATTATCCTCAGTGGTGTTCACCTAATATGATAAATTTAAAATACCTGAAGAAAAAAGTCTGTGTCATTACATAAAAAGTGAAATACACATGTTTAATAAATGTAATATCTATGTGCTGAAAACTATAAGACATTGCTAAGACAAATTAAGAAAGACCTAAATAAGTGAAGACATATGCTATACTTGATACAGATTCATTGGTGATAGAAATGAAAAATGGTAAAACTACTTTGGGAAAAAGTGGTATTTTCTTCTAAAGTTAAACATATAGTTGGCAGATAAGCCAGAAATTCTATGTGTAGATATTTACTCATGTGAAATGAAAACAGTTGTCTGTAAGAAAATTAATATAAAGATGTGCATGGCAGCTTTTCATAATGTTGCCAATCCGAAACAACCCACAGGTCCGTCAGCAACTGAACAAACAAATCGTGATGTATTCACACAGCGGGATACTGCTCAGCAGTAAAGAGGAACAAACGACTGATACGTGGAACAGCACAGTTAAATCTCAGAAACAGTCTTCCAAATGAAAGATGAATATTCAAATAATTTAATTAATACTTAACTCTAAGACAGGCAAAACTAATCTGTAATTAAAAAAAAAAAAAAAAGCAGAATAGTGGTTTCATGGGACCAGACGTGGGAAGGGGAACCAACTACAAATAGGCAGGAGAGAATATTTTGGTTCAATGGAAAGTTGCAAATATTGCTTAGAGTGTAAGGTTATACAGATGTATACAGCTCTCAAAACTCATCAGACTTACTCTTAAAATAGGTGTATGGCATCAAATCTAAATTGGCCTTTCATACAGTGGACTTGAGAGAAATAATGGGAAGAATATAGTTGATAAATATTGACTTCTTAGAGAGAGAGAGGGAGAGGATAATTAATAGCATACACTTAGAGTGTGCGCTATTAATTTGTATGATGATACTTTTCACGTTTGGCACCTACTGGGGTTAAATAAATGAATATTGAGCAAGTGAGTGAGTTAAAATAAATAGGTTAAAAATCCAAAGTACACGGGCCAGTGAGATGGCTCAGCGGCGTAAGCACCTGCCTGGCAAGCGCGAGGGCCCGAGTTCGACTCCCGGAACCCACATACGAAAAAAGGGCTGGTGATATCGCTCAGCGGCACGGGCACCTGCTGGTGCGCGAGGTCCTGAGATCGACCCCCGGTACCCACCAAAAAAAAAAAAAAAAATCCAAAGTACACATATACTGGGGATTGGCTTTAGATGGTAGGAAAAACATTTTCTTTAACAAATTAGAAGAAATTTTGCAAATGTGGGTAGATTTGAGTCTAGAAGTTGGAAGTCGGCGTTTCCATGTGATAACTTGATTTTTTTCCTCCAAGTTTTACTATGTAGGGGGGAGGAAAAGGGAAGAAGTAGGAGTATAAATGTTCATACGAATATTAGAAAGGTTTGAAATTCTGTAACTTCTGAACAGAAAGGAAAATCAGATTAACAAGCGAAATGTAGAAATATTGTAGAGTTTTGAGAAATGTATACATCTATTTAACCATACACTAAGCAGTATTTGCAACTTTCCACGTTGCTGTTTGCAGTGAGGCCCACCTGAAATTGTTGATCATAAATTTGTGGTGATACTAATTTCCTCTGGAGTTTGACATTCTCTGAGAGTGCTTGGATGCTTGAGTGCAAATACAAAGAAAGCAAATACTAGTTTTTTCCTGGTTTGAGTTTTGTAAGACCAATTCGTTGAAAAGACAGAAAGACAAGCAGATTTAGGGTTTAGCAAGAATGTTATTAAAATAGTCATGAAATACAAGTGCAGTAAAATGTGAAGTGAAGAAATGAGAATGCAGTGTGGATCTAAATGAAAGTAAAGAATAGGTGCGATGGGAGTAGCTGAACAATCAAGCTGTATCTTTCACCTTTGGCTGGTTGGTACCAAGAAGCCATCAGAGCCTGAATATTGTTGGTGCTAAAGGAAACCCATCTGTGAAGTAGGCAGAAAAAAAAATTGGTGGGATATCAAGAGTAATAGCAGAAGACAAAAAGCCACAGCTAGATGGATGCTGTTGAGTCAGAATTAGAGTTGAGAACACTTCTGCTTCTGTCTAGGATGTAATCATAGTGGGTAGCAGCAGGGCATTTCTGTAACTACAGTGACTGAAGAGCAGGTGAACTTAAAAACACTGAAAATAACAAGTATCATGAGAATGTGGAGCCACTGGATTTCTCCTTCTTAGCTGGTGGGAATGTAAGTTACTAAAACCATGTGTTGGAAAACTGTAATACAATATGTATGAAGGGTAAGATATGCCATTCCAAGGTATATATTGAAGAGAAATGAAAGCATACACACACATGTGCGTGCATGCAAGAATATTCATTGTGGTTTTATTCATGATTGCTTCCAGCTGGGAAAAAAGAGAACCCAAACTGGCATACAATATAAAACTATAAAAATATGACTTAGTTATGTAGGCAAAAAATATGAATGAATCTCAGAGGCATTGTACAGAGTTTAGGAAGCCAAGACATAAAATACTGTACTTGTATGATTCCATTTATAGGAAGTTCAAGAACAGGAAGAATTAACTAATAATTTAAAAAGTGGGAATAATTGTTACCTTTCGTTAGGGGTGTGGAGGCTTGGGGAAGGAGTTTCATGAAATTGTCAGACATACTCTGTATGTTGGTCAGGGAGATCTGAATTAATATCCTGGAAGATCAAGTGGAAGAAATTCTAATAACACAAAAAAAACAGTAGATTTTGTTTTATAATCTAATATGACAGTTTTATTTACCATTTTGCTGTTTATTTTGATTGTCGATATTTGATTTTATTCCTGCCACAAGTTTTGGTTTTTCTTTGCTATACTTCATGTTGTATTTCTTTTGTATTTTCTAAATTGAGCAATTTTCCTTTGTTTACCTTTCTTTTTGGTATTTGGAACTTCTGCTACTTTTCTGTCATCTATTTAAATATATATTTTAGGGCCAGTGAGATAGCTCAGTGGCATAAGTGCCTGCCTGGCAAGCGCGAGGTCCTGAGTTCGACTCCCGGTACCCACATACTCAAAAAAGGGCTGGTGATATCACTCAGCAGCACAGGCGCCTGCTGGCACGCAAGCTCCTGAGTTCAACCCCCGGTACCCACAAAAAAAAAAAAAAAAAAAAAAAAAAAATAAATATATATATATATATATATATATATATATATATATACACATTTTAACCTGGGTTTTTCTAGTAATGGTAAAATAAAAAATAACTAGGCAACACTCTTTTTTTAGTAAGTTTCCTCTACTCATTTTGTTGAAAACAAATTTAAAATTCAGGGGCCGGTGAGATAGCTCAGTGGCATAAGCACCTACCTGGCAAGCGCAAGGTCCTGAGTTCAATTCCTGGTACCCACATACAAAAAAAAGAAAAAAGGGCCGGTGATATCACTCAGCGGCACAAGCGCCTGCTCGCAAGTGCGAGGTCCTGAGTTCGACCCCGGTACCCACAAAAAAAAAAAATCATTATGTTTAACCATAAATTTTAGTGTACTTATTGATCAACCACTGTTGATTTTAGATTTTGTTCCTCTCTAATTTTGGCTGAAGTATTTGAGTAATTCGTTTAAAGAGTATAGGGTTGATACACTTTGTGTTTGTGCCCACATGTCGTGTTACCTATAAATAATAACCTTGCCAAATATAAACACGTAGAGTCACAGTCCTTTTCCCTGTGAATTTTGCTGATTATCCTCATTAAAGCATCAGGATAAGAGAAGGTTTCATCTTTTATTTTCACTCTTATGTCTGCTTCCTGTTTCATATTTTCTATTTAATCGAGCTAGTATTTTATCCCCCATAAATACAACATTCATTCTCATTTTAAACCTTCCTTGTGTTTTTTTCTCCATTTGAATATCCTTCTTCCTTATCTTTGCCTATCCCACTTTATCCATTCTTCAAATCACATCTAAAATTCCACCATCTTTATGGCACTTTCTCCCTTTGCCCCATTTCAAATTAGTTCCCCCCACCTCATCACGATATTTATTGTCTCTGCCATGTTTTGCATGTCACACAAACTTAGTTCATATCTGGAAGAGATCGTATAGTCCGACTCCAAAGCCATGGTCAGTGAGCCACACGTGACTGAAGTCCTCTGGCATTCAGGGGCTACCCTTTAACACCTACATTAAGGCGGTTCTCAAGCCCCGACCCCAAATGCTTTCAGAAGTCCTTCCTTACAATTCTGTGGGTTTCCGAGGCCTCCTGCCCCCCTGCTATGTGTTGAAGTGAGTGTGCCAGCTACTGCTCCTGGCTCTGCCAGAGGCCACCTTTCTCACGGCTCATGTCACTGGAAACGCAAAGCGCCGCCAACTTACAGTATATGACAGATTTTTAGGGAAGAGGTGTCTTTCCAAAGAGTCTAAGACGCTTAAGAGCAAACATGACCTGTGTAAGTGTTACAAGTTCCAGGACACAGCTGGACACTGACAGGCAGTACTCTTTAACAATGTTAGATAATGCCGTCCTAAAATCCAGTGGCTATTTCTCCTCCATGGGGAAGTTTTATTCTGGATGTATCTTTTCAAGTTATTCCTTACTGCCACCTCCTTTCTTCTTTCTTCTTTCTTCCAACCTCACACAGCTGTTTCCTTACTCAGAGAGAGCAATCTCCATCTTTTCCCTAAAACTAAACATTAATTTTTTATACCCCAAAACATAGGAAGAGCCAACATAAAGAATCAGCTAAAGCTTTGAAAGCAAGTTTTCCTCTTTACCATAAGCAAAACTCCTTCTACAAGTTTCTGGAAATGGAAGACAATAGGTTAATATTTTGTTTCCCCCTTGACCACAGAAAGCCCCTAGGGCCTAGGGAATATGAGTTTTTATTGTTTATTTCAAGTACACGTGAATTCCTAGGTTTCATAGCAGGACACAGGTCTTCTTAGAGTGTTATGCTTTTTCTTTATGTTACCATTTCTCTAGTTCCGGATTTTGCCCAGTTTTACATTTTGTTGCATGTACTTTTCTATTGCCTGTTTTGTTGTTTCACATGTCGTTCCTCCTTTTCCCCGAGAGACACTGGTGGTTGGAATGTGAATATTGAATATTGAAATTGTCAGGGCATCAAATTCCTACAGGCAATCGCTGATTCTTGTGTATTGACTAAGAAAAACAATGACATGTTATTTAGTGAGCATCTATGCTGTGGGTAGTGTTTTATATTTATGCTCTCTAATCCTCTCCTTGATTCTGTTGAAATAGATCTGATTATCTCAATAATAGAGAAAAAGAAATTGACATTCTAGGAGCTTGAGTAATTTTCTTGATTCCACATGGCTAAATTAAGAAACTAGATCTGTCAGATTCCAAAACACTTTTCTCTTCCCACCATACCCTGAGGCTACTGATGCTGATAATTGTTTCTCTAACAGTGATTTTTTTAAACAAAACCTTCATAGAGCACTTTTGGGCAGGGACCACATTATTTCTGCCAGATTATGGCCTCTTTAAATTTTAAGACACTGTTCATTTTTTATGTGATTTTAAAAGCTCACATGTGAATATAGTGCTTTTCTTTTTACATTTCAGTTTGAGCCATTAACAATGGAAAGCAAAGAAGCAGCGACTGTGGTGTTAATGCTCAGTTCTCCCGAAGAAGAAGTTTTGGCTAAAGCATGTGAGGCCATTTATAAATTTGCTTTAAAAGGTTTGGATTTTTTCTGTTTGTTATTAAATTTCATTAATTTCTTAAAATATTTACCACATGGTGGGCACTTTCCTCCCTAGTCTTTAACTTACTGCCTTTGAAATGAATTTTTTCGGACAAGCAGAATGTTATTTAACACACTATCAGAAAAGTGTGTTTCCCTGTGTGCCCAACTTAATCTTACAGAGTACGTTCATCCCTGGGTAGAAAAGTCATGGGAAGAGTTCACTGTCGTTTTAGAAACAGTAAATATCACAGGAGCTAAGAGAGCTCCCAGGGGCCAAATTGGAACAATTTGTGCTACACAAAATTAGGCAGTGCTGGATTAACCCAAAGTGTAGAATAAATATCCATGAGTCAGTAGTGTACTCACCTAAGTAAGTGGTAGAATAAACAAATGGAAAAGACAAATATCCTATGTAGAAGAATTTCTTGTCGTTCATGTAAAAACGCACTGGGGTGTGACCGGGCAGGGTATGTCTCCCTCCGCCGCCTCCCTTCTCTCTCTGCTTCCTGACTGCGCTACAGGAGCAGCTCTCCTCCCCCAAGGCTCTTCTACCACGCCGTTGCTGCTCCGGAGCCGTCTATCCAGGGACCAAAATAAACTTCTGTGAGTTGTGGGCATCCGGTATTTTGTCTCAGAGAGGAGAAAGTTACTGAGACATAGAGAAATAGGAGTGGAAGCAAAGAGGAATAGGAAAGGCAGATGGCAAATAATAAATTAGAATGGCACAAGGAAGAGTGTTTATGAGGTTGATGATACCCATGTGCGATTTTATCTTACCTTTGATGTCAGGTGAAGAAAATAAAGCAACACTCCTTGAACTTGAAGCTGTGGAACCCTTAACCAAACTGCTTACCCACGAAGATAAAATCATGAGAAGAAATGCCACTATGATATTTGGAATCCTAACTTCTAATGGTAAGTATCAATTTTTAAAAGTAAATACAGGGCCGGTGAGACGGCTCAGCGGCTTAAGCGCCTGCCTTGCAAGCGCGAGGGCCCGAGTTCGACTCCCGGATCCCACATACGAAAAAGGGGCCGGTGATATCGCTCAGAGGCACGGGTGCCTGTTGGCGCGCGAGGTCCTGGGGTCGACCCCCCGGTACCCACAAAAAAAAAAAAAAAAAAAAAAAAAAGTAAATACATGGGCCGGTGAGAGAGCTCAGTGGCATAAGCGCCTGCCTGGCAAGCACGAGGTCCTGAGTTCAACTCCCGGTGCCCACATAAAGGAAAAAAAGGGCCGGTGATATCTCTCAGCAGCACAAGCACTTGCTGGCAAGCGTGAGGTCCTGAGGTCGACTCCCGGTACCCACATTAAAAAAAAAAAAAAAAAAAGTAAATACATTATCTTTTCTTTCAGCTGTAAGGGATTTGTTTTAATTTTATTAAAACTGACTTTAATGTTGACAAAATAAAAATTAAATCAGAACAATGCAACAAATGTATGATGTCATAGTTTCCGGGATTTTTTTTCATGGACATGGGGACTGAACCCCATGCCTTCACACTGAGCTATCCCCCCTAGCCCTTTTCTTTTTAATTTTGCATAAAGGTCTTACTAATTTGTTGAGTTGCCAAGATTGGGCTGGAACTTATGATCTTCCTCCCTCAGGCTCCCAGAATGCAGGAATGTACCTGGGATATTTTAAAGTATAAAAATATGTACAGATATGTACACACAAAAACTCCTCTCAAAGTTGGTAAGGTAGTATGTTCCAGTCTTAAAACCCAGGAGAGTAATCAGAATAACAAACCGATTAACCGAGTCACCAGATTACAAGAGCTGCCTGTGACCTGGACTCGTCCTTTGAGCCGTAAGGAAATGGTTTCGAGAAGAGACCTACTAGAACAGTTGATGAATGGTGCTTGCCTTTTGGGCTAAATTCAGATCTAGAAGAGAATTTCATGGCATAGAGAATTCTCTGGCAAAAACTTTTAGCTTTTTTGGCCAGACCCATCAAATTAACAATTTTTAGAGTAGAATAAATAGGATCTAGTCCAGACAGCCTGACTTGGCATTAGAGACTCTTCCATTTTATACAATCACACAGCCATTGCTTATCAATTTGTTCTTTTTCAGACACTCTCCATTATATTCTGGAGCATATAATTTATACGAGGCTGTAATCTTTTTTTTTTTTTTTTTTGTGGGTACCCG
Source organism: Erethizon dorsatum (assembly GCA_028451465.1). Lineage (NCBI taxonomy): Eukaryota > Metazoa > Chordata > Mammalia > Rodentia > Erethizontidae > Erethizon > Erethizon dorsatum. The sequence continues at coordinate 75,231 of CM051829.1, forward strand.
GGGGTCAACCTCAGGACCTCGTGCGCCAGCAGGCGCCCGTGCCGCTGAGCGATATCACCGGCCCCTTTTTCGTATGTGGGTTCCGGGAGTCGAACTCGGGCCCTCGTGCTTGCTGGGCAGGTGCTTAAGCCGCTGAGCCATCTCACTGGCCCGAGGCTGTAATCTTGTATTCACTTGTTATGCTGTTAGTCTAGTTGCAAATTTGTTTGGGTATTTTTTTTTTGACCCTTGTCTTTTTTATTAGTACATTTGCAGCACATGATGTTTACATTCCTTATGTGGAGTTGGTACATGTACATAACACATCTTAATTCCTTTTTCATCCCCTTTCCCTAGACTCCTTCCATTCTGCATCCATCTCTTGATTCCCTTCCTAATAAGAAACATCTCCTTACTTTCTATTGTTTATCTTTTATTTTGCTCTTCATTTTGGTTTTCTTATATAAGAGGAACTATACCATATTTAAGCTCGTGTGTCTGATTTATTTCACTAAGCATTATGGTCTCAACGTGCATCCATCTTCCTACAAATGGCTCAAGTTTATTCTTTATGGCAGAACAGCGCTCCATTGTGTATAAATACCATATTTTCTTTATCCATTCATCTGTTGATGGATGTATAAGCTGCTCCTAAGATTTAGCTATTATGAACTGTGCTGCTACAAACATGTATGTATGCATCGCTGTAATAGGATGTCTTTAACTCTTTCAGGAAGATAGGAGAATAGCTGAGTCAAGTGGAATTTCTAGTTTTAGTTTTTTGAGGCATCTCTGATTTCCATAGTGGTTTTACTAGTTTACATTTCCACCAACAATGTAGAAGGCTTCCTTTTCCCCACAGCTTTTCCAGCATTTGTTATTACTGTATCTGATTTTTTGGTGATGGCCATTCTTACTGGGGTAAGATGGAATCTCTATGTTGTTTTAATTTTCATTTCTCTAATGACCAGAGATGTGGAGCATTTCTTCATATATTTACTGGTTTTTTGTACTTCTTTTGTGAGGTGTCTATTCATTTCACTTGCCCATTTTTTTAATTGGGTCTTTTATTTTGTGAAGTCTAATTTTTTTTAGTTCTTTATATATTCTAGATACTAGTCCTCTGTCTGAGGAATCTCTGGCACAAAAAAATTTTGCCCATCCTTTAGGTTTTCTTTTCACTTTGTTGATTGTTTCTTTTGCTATGCAGAAGACATTTTCTTTGACATGAGCCCATTTCTTGACTCTTAGTACTATTTCCTGTGCAACTGGGGTTCTGTTCAGAAAGTCCTTGCCTATGTCTATGATTGCAAGAGTTTTACCTAGTTTATCTTCCAGCAGATTGTTTGTTTTAACATTTAGTTTTCTGTTCCATTTTTATTTTATTTTAGTATATGGTGACAAGATATGGGTCTAGATTCCATGTTTTTGCATGTGTGGATAGCCAGTGTTCCCAACACCATTTATTAAAGAGGCTATCTTTCCACCAGTGTATGTTTTTGGCCCCTTTGTCAAAGATCAAATAGTTGAATGTGCTTGGAGTTGTTTCTGCATCCTCTATTCTGTTCCATTGATCCTCATGTCTATTTTTGTGCCAGTACCATGCTGTTTTTATCATTGTAGCTTTGTAATATAAATTCAAGTCTGGGATTGTAATGCCTCCTGCTTTGCTCTTTTTACCCAAGATTGCTTTTGCTATCTGGGTCTCTTCTGGTTCTGTATGAATTTGAGGATTTTCTCCACGTTTGTGAAGAATGCTGTTGGTGTTTTGATTGGGATTGCTTTATATTTGTATATCAATTTTGGAAGAATGACCATTTTGGTCTATACTATATTGGTTACTATATTGGTTCTGCCTATCCAGGAATGAGGGATATTTTTCCATTTGCTGATGTCCTCTTTGATATCCTTTTTCAATTTTTGTTGTAGAGCTCTTTTACTTCCTTAGTTAGGTTAATTCCTGAGTATTTAATTTTTCTTGGTGCTATTGTCTATTTCCTACTTTCTTAGTGGATTCATTATTGGTGTACAGTAATACTATTGATTTTTGTGTGTTAATTTTGTATCCTGCTACATCATTGAATTTGGTTGTTAGTTATAGGAATTTTTTGGGTCTTCTGGGTAGAGCATCATGTCACCTCAAATGACAGTTTGACTTCTTCTTTTTCTGTATATATCTCTTTTATTTATTTTTCCTGCCTAATTGTTCTTGCTAATGTTTGAAGTACTGTGTTAAACAGGAGTGGTAATAGTGGACATCTTTGTCTCATTCCTGATTTTAGAGGGAAAGCTTTCAGTTTTTTTCTCCATTTAATACTATGTTGGCAATAGGTTTGTCATAAATGGCTTGTATCAGATTGAGGTAAGGTTCTTCTATACCTATTTTATTAGTTTTTTTTTTATCATGAACAGATGTTGGATTTTGTCAAAGGCTTTTTCTGTGTCTATTGAGATAATCATGTGATTTTTGCCCTTCTGTTTATATGATATACTACATTTACTGATTTGCGTATGTTGAATCATCCCTACATCCCTGGGATAAAGCCTTGTTGGTCATGATGTATGATCTTTTTGATAATTTTTTGCATTCTGTTTGCCAGTATCTTGTTGAGGATTTTGAATCTGTCGTCATTAAAAAGATTGGTCTAACTTCTTTTTGGGGGGTTGGGTCCTTATCTGGTTTTGGAATTAGGGTAATACTGACTTCCAGGAGTGACTTTGGGAGTACTCCTTCCCTTTTGATTTCATTAAAGAGCTTGAAGAGTATTGGCATTAGATCATCTCTGAAGTTTTGGTAGAACTCAGCAGTGAATCCATCTGGACCTGGGCTTTCCTTGGTAAGTTTTTATTGCTTCTTCAATTTCATTGCCTGTTATTGGATTATTCAAGGTTTTAAAATCTTCTTGGTTCAGTATTGAGATATATAGATATATATATATATATCTATATATCCAATTCTTTTAATTCTCCAATTTATTGGCATACAGGTTTGCAAAGTAGTTGTTAATAATCTTCTTGATTTCAGTAGTGTCTGTTGTGATTCCAGTTTTTTCATTTCTAATTGTATTGACTTGGGTCTTTTATCATTTTTTTTTTGGTTGGATTGGTGAAGGGATTGTCTGCTTTGTTTATTCTTTCAAAGAACTTACTCCTTGATTAATTCTTTGTGTATTTGTGGCTCCATTTCACTGATTTCTGCTCTGATTTTTATAATTTCCTTCCCTGCACTGGTGTTGGCTTTGTTGTTTTTCTAGGACTTTGAGGTGCATCATTAGGTTATTTATTTGGATTCACTCTGTTTTTGTTTTGTGGGTCATGACAGCTATAAATTTCCTTAAGACTGCTTTCATTGTGTCCCATAAACTGATATGTTGTACTGGCATTATCTTCTGGTTCTAGAAAATGTCTTATTCCTTCCTTGATTTCTTCTGTAACTCATTGATTATTTGAGTATGTTGTTTAGTTTCCATGCATTTGCATTAATTCTGTGTTTTACCATTGATTTCTAGTTTCACTGTGCTATGATCTAATAATATGCATAACAATTTTGATTCTTTTGCATTTACTTAAGATTGCTTTATTGTCTGGCATGTCATCTGTTTTGGAGAAGGTTCTGTGTGCTGCCAAAAGGAATGTGTATTCTGTTTCAGCTGAGTTAGAACACTCTGTAGATATCTTAATAGATATCTACAGAGAATTAGTTGCAAATTTGGAAATACTATTTTGACCTATTTGTATGCATGCTCTTCAAATGGCTAGATTTTGAAGGAAAATCAAATTTACTAATTCTGTTTCTCTTGTTTCTCTGTTCATTTGTTTGAAGGTTTGGTTCAACTCTGACTTTTCTTTGTTGATTTTTTTTTGTTGTTGTTGATCTATTTGTGATAGTGGTTTATGGAGGTCCCCCACTAGTGTTTATGTTTATCTGATCTTTTATGCCCAGTTGTACTTGTTTTATGAAGTTGGGCGTGCCATTGTTCAGTGCGTGTACATTAATAATTGTTACCTCTTCCCATTACATTGTTCCCTTAACCAGTATGTAGTGACCTTCTTTGCCTCATTTGATCAGTTTGGCTTGAAGTCCACTTGTCTGAATACAAGATAGCGATACCTGATTTTTTTTCCCAAGTTTCCATTTCATGGAATATTGTTTTCCATCCTTTGATTTTTAGTATATGAGTTTCTTTGTGGGTTAAATGTGTTTCTTGTATACAGAATACCATTGGATTTTGTTTTTTGATCCATTCTGCCAGTTTGTGTGTTTTGATTGGGGAATTGAGACCATTGACATTGAGAATCATTACTGATAGGCATTGAGTTATTCCTGCCATTGCCTTATTTTCCTGTTTCTGATTCCCTGTCTTTTATGCCACTTAACTGCTCGCCCTACCTTCTGTATTTATTTTATTAGAGCTGTGTCATTATTAACTTCATTGTCTCTTTCTAGGATATTTTTGAGAATTAGTTGCAAATTTGGAAATACTATTTTGACCTATTTGTATGCATGCTCTTCAAATGGCTAGATTTTGAAGGAAAATCAAATTTACTAATTCTGTTTCTCTTTAAGGTGTCAATAAAATAAGTATTTAGTTTCTCTTTCTGGCCCTAAGAAAAAAATATACTTTTTCATGACTTATCCTAGTATAGCCTACTCTGCTTTAAATATGTTAACAATTTCTTTACACCAGACTTTCATCTATCCCTAGTGTGATAAATTAAAGCAATATGCATGAACTAAAATATTCTAACTCTGCTACTATGAAATACTGTACCAAGCAGGCATTGCACCAAGGTGAACTGCTGTTGCTCAGAACTTCCATTTCCCTAGGGGAGAGATTTAACCCTACCATTGTGCAACCAACTACTCATGTTACAGGACAGCTTCTTCACCATTGTCCTGCAGGTTTCATCTACTACTGTAAAAGCTTGGGGAGGCAATGTTGGGGGTCAAACTCAGGGTACTAAACATGCTAAGCACTGTACCACTGAGCTACATCCCCAGCCACAAAGCCTACAGTTTTGTAATTCAAATTATTTAACTAGTGACTTCCTTCCATCCTTTTTAGCCTTGTCTCTTTCTTTCCTAAACTTATTCTATCTTTGGAGACTGTAGAAGCATTGAAAAAGTATGTCAAATGGATCTTCCAATCCAGGGGTGTTTGGGTGATTTAGTTTTCTTGTACTTAGGAGATACCAGACCTGAAAGCTTGATTGTTGAGACCTCTAGATGTGGGGAGCAGTTGAAGCTGGAAATTGATCACACATGCCGAGCGAGGCAAGGCCAGCCCAAAAATAAAGAGCAACAAAGAAGGAACAAAGAGGGCCCAGGTGGGCTACGTAAACAAGCTGCTCCAGCCCAGAGAACACTTAGTCCCAAGGCAATCCAAGTAATGGGTTGCTAGGCAGAGGGGTGTCACGACACCAACTTGCTAAATACATAAATAAACACACTATTTTGTTGAGCTGTTCCTTTCCTCCCATCAGGAGAGAGGGCTCCACCTGACCTCAACTTTTTGTCTCCTCTTTATTTCTCCATCCTCTCGCTGTGCTTCCCCCCACACCCCCACCCCAGAACTTTGAGAGCTGTGCAGGATGCGGCATATAGCTCCTGAACATGGACTGAGGTTAGAAAAAATAGTGGGTGAGGGGACACTTCTCATTGTGCATGCAAAAGAGGGAGAAGTGCATTAATATCATCAGGTGTTAAACTTGGGGTAAGAGAGAAACAGGCTCACTAGGGCGAAAGAGAGAAAAGTGGGCTCACTAGGGCCAGTGATATAGCTCAGCAGCACAGCGCCTTCCTGGCAAGCACAAGGTCCTAAGTTTGATTCCTCATACCAACAAAACAAAACAAAACAAAACAGGCTCGTGGGAGGCAAAGCAGAAAGAGATGTACTGATTTTGTCGGTTGTTGAACATGTCAGGGCAAGCAAATTCTCAAGAGCCACAAATGTATACGGAATTATTTGTTGCAGTCTTGATTTCTGTATTTACTTTACTTTTGTGGATTTTGATTAAAGAGTGTCTTAGTGGTTGTAAGTTTGTTGGGACGACCACAAAGGATTTGGCTCAGACCACTATTTTAAAATCAAGTCCTGAGAGGGAAAGGGATGGTGGAATAACAGCCAGCCCAATAATCTTAACTGAGCCCCAAGCAGCAATTCCCACCATCTCAGCTCAGAGAAACATTGCTGTGTCACAGGTTGGAACTTCTGCCTCTCAGGGAGTGGAGCCATTTTCTCTCTTTCCCTTGCAGTTGGCACTAAAAGAAGCCAGACAGATGGGGGAGTCCATGGAGGGTTTTCATGTCTGCCCTGTTACTGAAGTTCAAGTTGCCAATAACCCAGGACAAGTTATACATCTTCATGAAGCTGTACCCTTTAAGACCTTAAAAGAATTAAAACAAGCTATTGCTACCTATGGCCCTATGGCCCCTTCTACCTTAGGTTTAATAGAACTTATAGGACAACAGACTATGGCCCCAAATGATTGGAAAGGAATAACTAAAGTGTGTTTAAGTGTGGGGGATTGTTGTGGAAAGGAAATTTCTTTGAGTTGTGCATGGATCAGGCCACTTGCAGTGCTGCTCACAACATAGCCATTACAAAAGACATGTTAACTGGAGAAGGTGCCTTTGCTGCCACAATCTGTCAACTTTCTTTTGAATTACATGTATATGAACAAATTAAAATAGCTGCCACAAGGGCTTGGAGGGAACTTCCATCAGAGGGTGAGACATCCCTTGTTTTGACTTCCACTTGTCAAGGTCCTGATGAGCCTTTTCAAGATTTTGTGGCACATTTATTGCAGGCTAGTAGGAGGATTATAAGTGATATAGAGGCTAGCAAGTTAATAGCTCAACAGTTGGCCTTTGAAAATGCAAATAAGTGGTATAAATAAGCTTTAAGAGCCCACAAAAAATGGGTACACTGGCTGAGATGATTCAAATTCATGCAGACACTGGCCTCTCATATGTGCAGGGGGCTGCCTTGGCAGTAGCTATCACTCAGGTTATTCATCCACAGCCTAGATGAAAGGGAAAAAACAAGATTACTTGTTTCAGCTGTGGGGATGGGGGGCATTTGGCAAAAAATTGCTCTGCTGCACCTGTAGTGGCGGCATAGCCGCTGTCCCTTCAACAAAACCTTCTATCTGTCCAAAGTGTAGATGGAGGGTATCATTGGGCAAATGAGTGTAGATCCAAAACCAACAGGGAAGGCCGGCCCATTTTGGGAAACTTCCAGTGGGGCCTGCCCCAGCCCCGCCAAACAGTGGGGGCGCTTTCTGTAATTCCTGCCCAACTGTACCCTCAGCCGCCAAGCACGTTTCTGACTTCTGGCGAGCGACAAAAGACAGCAGAGGCTTGGACCTCAGCCCCTCCTCCAGATTCGTACTGACTCCTGAAATGGGAGCCCAGGTTATTCCTGCTGGAGTCATGGACCTTTGCCTCAAGGAACAGTGGGTCTTCTGGGCCACAGCGGTCTCACTTTAAAAGGCCTCCAGGTGTTGCCTGGTGTCATCGATGCTGACTACACGGGAAATCAAGGTTATGGTTCAATCATTCAAAACACTGTTCGAGTCACGCCAGACTCTCATACAGCTCAATTGGTTATTCTTCCCTTGACAAAAACTGGAAAATCTATAAATAAGGAAAGGGGATCCAAGGGTTTTGGGTCCGCTGATAATGTATTGGGTTCAACAGATTAAACAAGATTGTCCTGAGATGGAATTGATTATTGAAGGGAAAACAAAGGGCTTTTTGACACAGGTGCAGATGTTTCAGTTATTTCCCAACACGGTTGGCCTACAGCGTGGCCTCTGGATGTGGCAACTACAGGGGATGGGCAGTGTTTCTCATCTTAGTAGAAGTGCTAAATTGTTAACTTGGAGGGATGCAGGAGGCCATTCTGGACATTTTTTACCTTATGTCCTCTGCCATAGACCAGTCAATCTATGGGGTTGTGATATATTACAGGATGTGGGAGCATTTTTGCTTGGTCCTCTTTGGTGACTCATCAGATGTTGCAACAAGGATTCCTTCCCGCTCAAGGGCTTGGTAAAAGCAATCGAAGGAAAGAACCTCTTCCAGTTATTCCTAAAAAAGACCATTTTGATATAGGCTATTTGCCTTCACATTTTCAGGAGGGCCCTTGATCTCCTGTCTGACCCCATGGATGTCGTCCAAGATAACTTGGATGTCTGATGACCCCATTTGGGTTGATTAGTGGCCCCTCACAAAGGAGAAGCTTGCGGCAGCTCATACACTGGTTAATGAACAGATGACGGCGGGACACCTAGAATCCTCCAATAGCCCTTGGAATATCCCAATTTTTGTAATAAAAAGGAAGGTGGAGATTACTACAGGATTTGTGGGCTGCTAATCGCACCATGGAACCTATGGGAGCACTTCAACCAGGATTGCCCAGTCCCATAGCTATTCCTTTACATTTTTCCCTCATGGTGATTGATTTAAAAGACTGTTTTTTTACAGTCTCTTTCCATCCTTAAGATAAAAAACATTTTGCCTTTAATTTACTCTATTAATCATCAAGCACCTATTTGCCACTTCCAATGGTGTTGCTGCTTCCAATGGTGTTGTCTGCCACAAGGAATGGCAAATACTCCGACCCCATGTCAAGAGTTTGTGGCTGCAGCCATTTGGTCAGTCTGTCAGGCTCATCCATCTGCTTATTTTATTCATTACATGGATGATATTCTTCTAGCACATGAATCCTCATCCACCTTGCACCACGTATTTATTCAATTTAGATAATGCCCTTCATAATGCAGGTCTAATGGTGGCCCCCAAAAAAGTGCAAACTATGGCACCTTTTTCATATTTGGGTCACCTTATCCAACAAAGACATTGTACCCCAAACTGTTCAGATCCAGGTTAATCATCTTGCAATCTTAACTGATTTTCAGACTCTACTTGGTAATATTAATGAGCTCCACCCAACTCTATCTGTGTGTGTGTGTGGGTACCGGGGGTTGAACTCAGGACCTCACGCACCAGCAGGCACCCATGCCACTGAGCAATATCACCGGCCCTTTTTTCGTATGTGGGTACCGGGAGTTGAACTCAGGACCTTGCACTTGCCACGCAGGCACTTATGCCACTGAGCTATCTCACTGGCCCCACCCCAACTCTTAAACTAGCAACTTACAATTTAACTCCTCTCTTTGACATTCTCAAGGAGGGCCTAGCCCCCACCTCTCCAAGAGTACTCACATCAGAGGCTAAAACTGCCTTGGATAAGGTTGATCTGGCTCTAATGCACACCTCTCTAGAGTTGACCCATCTTTGCCAATGTTTTTAATTATTTTCCCAACTCAACATATGGCCACTGGGGTCCTTTGGCAGTCTCAGGGCCCTCTGCAATGGCTACATATGCCACATACTCCACGTAAAACCATTGTACTCTTTTATGATGCTGTGGCAGGACTGATGGCGGACACGTACTATTCAGCTTTTTGGACATGAGGTGCAAAATATTGTCCCCTTTTCTCAGGTTCAGCAGTGGTTATGGTAATTCTCATCCTCTTGGCAAACCGCATTAGCTAACTACCCTAGTGTTATTGTTATTATCCTCCAGATAAATTAATTCAATTTACTTCTTTCACACCCTTTGTCTTCCCTTCAAAAACAAGCTCTGTTCCCATAGCCAGAGGTGTCTCTGTTTTCACAGATGGCTCCTCCTTGGGCAGGGGAGGTTGTGTTATGGCCTTCTCTTCCTGAATATAGGATATGGGTTTTTCTTCTGCACAAAAGATGGAATTGCAAGCTGTTATATGGGCCTTGCAAGAGCATTCAATCACTCCAGTTAACTTTTTTTTTTTTTTTTTTTTTTTTTTTGTGGGTACCAGGGGTCGACCTCAGGACCTTGGGCACCAGCAGGCGCCCGTGCCACTGAGCGATATCACCGGCCCTTTTTTCATATGTGGGTTCCGGGAGTCGAACTCGGGCCCTCACGCTTGCCAGGCAGGCGCTTATGCCATTGAGCCATCTCACCGGCCCCAATTAACCTTTTTTTACACAGCGCTTATGTTTGTGGTGTGATGTGCCATATTGAAACTGCCACCATTCACAGTGACCAGGAAGATCTTTTTCATTTGTTTCACACTCTCCGATTTGCTATTATATCACATCCTGTCCCCTGTTTTATTGGTCCTTTATGTTCTCATTGCCAGTTGCCAGGGCCTTTCACTGAGGGAAATGCTGCAATAGACAGGTTGCTAGCTACTGTCACTGTTACCCCCTCAGATGCCATTCAACAGGCTTCTGTTTCCCATGCTAACTTTCATCAAAATGCTTCTGCTTTATGCAAACAGTTCCATTTAACTTGGGAACAGGCTCAACAAATTGTTAAAAAGTGTTCCTCTTGTGTAATACATTTTCCCTCACCCACTATGGGGATTAATCCCCAAGGATTACACACCAATCATCTCTGGTGAATGGATGTCACTCACATTCCTGAGTTTGGCTCTTTATGCTGGGTCCACATTTCAGTAGATACTTCCTCAGGATTTATTTTTGCTTCTGCCCATACTGGTGAAGCAGCTAAACATGTCATTGCTCATTGTTTGGATGCCTTTAGTACGCTTGGCTGCCTGTGGGCACTTAAGACTGACAGTGACCCAGCCTATACAAGTCCTGCCTTCCAAACATTTTGTAAAACTTTTTCATATTTCCCTTACCATGGGAATTCCTTATAACCCTCAATGTAAAGGGATTGTGGAACATGCTCACCATACAATCAAAATTCAATTACAAAAACAAAAAGGGTAATCCTTCCCTACAAGATTTACACCTCATAATAGACTTCACTTGGCAGTATATACTGTTGACTTTTTAAATCCTATTAGGGATGGAACTATAGCAGTGGAAAGACAATTCAATCAGGTAAAGGTAAAGAAGCCAGGAAGGGTCCTTTGGAAAGACCTTCATACTGGACAATGGAAGGGACCCAGCCCAGTGCTAATTTGGGCTCAAGGGTGTGCTTGTGTCTTTACAGAGAATGCTGAACGGCCTCTCTGAGTACCAGACCATGTTGTCCGGCTGTATCGTGGACCCAGACCTGGAGAAGGAGTTGATTCCACCTTTCAAGAAGCTGATGCTCAGTCCTATGACAGTGATGCCTCGGAGACTGCTTTACAGCCAATAGACAAGGATGGGGCGGACCTGACCTGGGGCCAATTGAAGGAATAGACCCAGAATGCCCAGGAGATGGTAAACAAAAATGGGAATCAAAGGTTTGAGTAGGTGGTAAAGTGCTTGGAGATAACCAAGCCAAAAGTTACATGAAAGAAGGGGACACAAAAGTTACCAGTATTCTTAAGACAAAATAAAACACAAAAATTATATATTGATTATAAATAAAAGATTTTATTCCTTCCAAATTCTTCTTAAGGGTTCTCTAATTGACCTACAAAAAATCTGACTAGTCTACTTATAACCTTCTAAAATTGTAAGAGAGTTATTATAATTTAATTTAGTCAAGAATATATTTGAGTGCACTCTGATTTTGTAGGCGGTTGTCTGTGTATGTCTGTCCAATCTTACAGATTGTGCATATTTCTCCATTTGTCCAATCAGTTAACAGCTGTTTTTTATTTGAGCCCAATTTTTTCTCTTTTTCTTTTTCTTTTGCATTTTTGGATCATTTGTTCAAAATGTAAATTGATTTACAGTATTAAAAAGCATGCTTTCTCCTGGGTTGCCAGCTGGTCAAAATGATATCAAATTTGGTTTTCTCAGAAGTCATCAGAAATTTGCTAAGGTAATTAAAGGGACCTTTCAGGCTTGTAGAATTATTGCTCAAGTTTCCCTTTGGCGAATAAAGGAACAGCTGTCTGGGAAATTATCTCAGCCTTTTTTCATTAATACAAAGCTCCAATGATCTCCATAGTCTTATTGGGAGACACCCCAATAAATGTTATTAAAATGTATTGTGAAATGATTACATTGGTCATTGTCAAAATATCAAGTTTTCTAGACAATAAGATTTTTCATTTAAAGATGTTCTTGTGCAAAGGTTTTCATATGGCTATGACGATTGTTATTGTTTTGTATTGTATTGAATGTATTCATGCCTGCAGATGTACGGGTCTTCCAAAGTGTGGAATAAGGACTGTTTATGGTGATAGACTTTTCTTTCAGATTCAGACCTTTGCCTTTCACAAAAACGTATGTGATGTACATCCCCCTAAAGGTCAACAAGTTAGGTAAAAGCCTTTTATGTATTAGATATGGATGACAGACTAAAAAGAGGTATTTTATGTCAAAATGAAAATTCAGGTGTGTTGACACAATGTCATCATGATTGTCACATTACAGTATTATGTATGGTTTTTGATTTCTAATTTTCTGTGTAAAATATGTAACTGTTAACATTCTACAGGGATTCAAATATTAGAATATCCATGGTTGTTAGAAAATAAGTTTTATGTTCTAAGGTGCCTGATATTTAGATAAGAAAGTAATATTAAGCTCACTGCCTTCATTACAATGTAATGTCATTAATCTTCTCTTATGGATGTTCAACAATGGAGGTTTGGAGACCAAAACTTAGAGAGCTAGACAGACTAAGAGGATAGCCAATATTTTGGCCCCAGGCTTTCAAGGTCAGTGAGGACCCAGAGCATAAGAGAACCTCTGCTGCAACATCCCATAACTTGGTGAGTCCCTGGTCTTCTGACCAAGATTATAGGACCGCAGAGGGAAGTGATTTACGATGTTCAGTGTGCCTGAGTCACCGGGAGAGAAAAGTCTCCCAAGCTTTCACAGAAAGCAACTTGGTCAAGCAATGTCCGTGACTCATCCAGATGGCTGACACTGACAGAAGTACAAAGAGGTGCTGTGCGTGGTCCGAGGTAATTCCTGAGGAGACTTAACTGACCTTGATACATAATAGAAATTTATAATACAGGTCTCACTTTAACTTGGTCTTGAACATCCAGCGGAAAAGTATAACCACAAGAAAGCTGTCTGCAGAGTCCTCCCAACATAGCTCCTCCAACTTCAACTAGCCACCCATCGCTTACAACTACAAACCAGAAAAGGGGGAGATGTGGGGAGTGGTTGAAGCTGGAAATTGATTACACGTGGGGCTGCAAGGCAAGGCCAGCCAGAAAACAAAGAGCAGCAAAGAGCAGGCTGAGGTGGGCTATGTAAACAAGTTGTTCTAGCCCAGAGAACACCTAACCCCAAGGCAATCCAAGCAATGTGTTGCTAGGCAAAGGGGCGTCAAGTGACACCAACTTGCTAAATGTATAAACAAACATGCACTGCTTTGGTTGAGCAGTTCTTTTCCTCTGGTCTGGAGAGAGGGCTCCACCTGATCTCAGCTTTTTGTCTCTTTATTTCTCCATCCTCTCACCATGCTCCCCCACCACCACCCCCAGAACTTTTAGAGCTGCACGGGATGTGGCATCTAGAAAGATGTATGATTCCATAAAATTCAAGCTTTCTCTGTCCACATATTTCCATAAGTCCTTAAGAATAACCTTTTCTGATTGGAAGCATGGAGCTTTGTGAAATTCTGTTTTAAGCTTTTCACCTTAGCTATAATAATTGTGGGCAAAACTGTTCATTTCTGATCAGAACTCAGTACAGTACTGTGTCAGAACTAATGTTGCTAGGGCCAGCACTAGAGCATAAGTGAACATCATTTTCATCTGTCTCATTATTCTTGTTTGTTCATTTATTTACTGCTGCTTAACTCTGTTTACCTGGCCTGATCTACCATAGCTACCTTTTCTCCCTGCATGACTGTAGACTCTGCCTCTGTTTCAGGTCCTACTTGTACCTCCTGTCTACCTTTTGTGTTATCGGCCTGCCTGGGCCCCTATCTTCCAGATCCAGGCAGCTTAGCTAGACATATCTTTTTTTACATTAGTTATCATAGTAACTTATAAAGTTTAATAAAATTATCTCCTAATATTTCTGTATTGAAAGTAAATAATCATGAAGTTTTAAAATGTTTCCAGTTAGAAATTAGGTTAGCAGAAACATTGCTCCTTATATCCTTGGTAAAAACAATGTAACTATCACTTGCAACTCTTTATCTTCTATCATAAGAATTTTTTATAGAGTCCATTATTGTATGACAGAAACACAGTTGAAACACACCACGCGTCACTTGTGGGGTGAAGTTGTAACCTGCATTCCCTGTTGTGGAGAGCCCTGGTCTGTGCCTTTGACCTGGTACCGATAGGGGGAGGGTGTTGAATACCATATTGCCATGAGGTTTTTGGACTAGCATTGACATCTCAGCAGCAGAAAGGTGGCATAATGGCCACTTCTGAGAATGGATAAAGAAAAGCATTACCCGCAGACTTATTTTTAGCAGCAGAACTTCATGCTTTTTATTTTAGTGATACTGAACAATTATTATTTTTAAAGCACCTTACTCTCTTGGTAGCATAAATATCTTGCCATCTTTATTATCTGTGTAGTTAAAGCACAAATACTTTACTTCTTGGTGTAGAGATTGAAAATACTTGGTTAATGTGTTAATTCATCTTTTAAGTCTATGACAGACATGCTGCGGTCCACACTTCTGAGGTTTGGTGAACACGGCTGGATTTTGAGAACATCCCGAACAGGGTTGAGAAATTAATTGCCCACAGTCCTTACTTAAGTCATTTAAAAAAATTCTTTCCAATAATTGCAGACATACTGCTTTTTTGTGAATGCAACAATTACACATTCCAAAGTCAGCCTTTTCAAGTTAATTACAAGTTATGATAAAAATATGATAAACATTTTAAAAATTCATTACCGAATTCATTACACATTGCAATTAATCCCCCTTAAAATACTCCTCGCCAGGAATACACTTATCCCATCACTCTTGCCACTTTCTGAAGCAGTTACAGAAGTCCTTTTTGGGAAGTGTCTCTAGTTGGGCTGTCGTGACTGCCTCCGTGTCCTGAACTGATCCGCATGTTTCCCTTCCATGGTTATTCTGGGGAAAGCCGCAATGCCACACCTAGCGAGTGAGGAGGAGGAGGGCGCACAGGGGCTCTCACTGGCCTCCCTTTCTGTTGTACAGCACTCATCAGCATCACTTCCTGTATTTCTGCTCATGCTTCATAAGGAAAAGGAGACTTTCAGAACGGCTTCAGAGAGTGGCAAGCACGATGGGAAGAAGTGTGTTGGAAATGGGGGGGTGTTATTTTGAGGGAGACTAATAGCAGTCTTCCTTTTACTGTAAGAAAGTTTTTAAACATTCACTGTATATTTTGATCACAATTGTACTACTGTATTTTGGCCAATTTTCCTGATAGAATCTGTGCTGGGTGTTCTGTATAAGAAATTTTATTCAGAGCCATCAGGGAAGTCTTAATACATCTAAGCATTTTAGATCAAAGACTCTGGAAAAGTTTGATAATTTTTTCAGTGAAAACTAAAAAGAATACTGTACATGTATTTTAAAACAAGTTAGGAGCCACCTCCTTGAGATTTAAGTATTCACTGCAGCTTTTTATCAAAGCACATGCCTGACTGCTAATGTTAAGTGAAAGGGCCAGGGATTAAAGCGATGGGATTACAGGACATGGTTCATGACTGGTTTACGTGGAATGAACAGCATTGTTAGAAACTTAGTGTGCACCACTTTGGCCAGATTTCTTGGTGTGCATCTGTGCATCAGCTGAACCAAAGCCCTGAGTACTTGTAAATGTGGTGCCACCTAAGAGTGATACTGCTGTGGAAGAGGGCGATTTTTTATAATCATTATTAAAGGAAGGGAGAAATCACATCTTAACTTTTGTGTGTGTGTGTGGGTACTGGGGGTCGAACTCAGGACCTCGCACTTGTCAGGCAGGTGCTTACGCCACTGAGCTATCTCACCGGCCCACATCTTAACTTTAAAATGGAAGCCTAGTCACTATTATTCTGCAAATATTTCTGAGTAAAAACAAGTTAATTTTAAAAATACACACATATATATAAGCAATGAATTAGTTCCACATGTAGAGGTTGTAATATAAATTACCAGAATTACAATTACTATTCATTTGTACTTTTTCTTTTACTCTGCTCTTCTCTTGAAGCCTGAGGCCTTTAGCTCACCAGTTCCTATGCTGCAGGCATTCTTTGAATATTGCGTTTTGTATTTAAAATGACAAAATAAACAGGCTTTGTTCTCAGGAGATTGCATGTGTGAACACCAAGTGCAGTGTCAGCACGGGATTGGTGTTAAATAAGTGCTTACTAAGTCTGGAACCTTGCCTCCTCCTCATTATAGAATTTTCCACAGTATTGATATAGATCATGTAAGGGAAGAAGAAAATACAGCATCCACAACTCCTGGTGCGTTTTCACTGTGTTCTAAAGATTGAGAGGTTTGTATTTTGTTTAGTCTCCAGCACCCAAGATAACGAATGGTTTGTAGTCTTATGATGCTTTGGATGGGTAAGTAGTACTTAAAGTATCTGAAGCCAAATTCTGATTTTTTTCCTTTTGGTTTATAAAAGCTGAAAATAGAAAACTTTTTCATAAACAAGAGGTTGAAAAGTGCCTTGTAACCCTTTTGGGTTCTGAAAGTGATAGAACTAAAATCGCTGATTCCCAAGCTATTGTGGCAATGTGTGAGAATACGAGCAGCAGAGATTTTTTCAACACTCAGGGTGAGCAATCTGGAAACAAACACTTTGAACCTTTTATGATTATCCTATTCCAGTGTGCAAAGACTCTGGCGTCACATTTTTACCTTTCTTTATCTGTAGGGATTGCACAGTTAGTGCACTTGCTCAAAAGTGACAACGAAGAGGTCAGAGAAGCCGCTGGCCTAGCCCTGGCCATCCTGACCTTTTGCAGTCCTGTTAATGCAAAGTGAGTTTAAAAACCCAGACTCCACCCTGGCTGATCATGGAACAGTTTGCAGTCTGAGAGGTTTTAATTGTAGTATTTTGGTTTTTAAGATAGTTACGTATTTTTTCACATAGTCTACCTTGGGTTATTCTTCAGGATACCTTATGAAAATAGAGTTATTGGGTTGGCCTGTTTTCCAAAGATTACAAAATCTTGACTTCCTGAGTCTGTTGGGAAAATGTGAAGGCCATTTGATTTGGGCAACAGGCTAATTCTTCCAGAAGCTTCTAGTGCAAGTAAAACTGGATAATGCTCCAGATTTTATGGACAATGTTATAAAAATAACTGACAAACCTAGAAAGAATTTAAAAGGTCCATTTGAAAGGATGTATAAGTTAGAGAAATATAGAAACATTTTAAAAAGTCAATTAAAAGCAACATATTAAGGGCAAATACTGTACCATGAAGAAAGGTTAGGGAATAGGAATACCCTCTGCATTATAAGAGTGCAGTGTGTGATTTATATCCATTTCAAAAATTAATTCTCGGGCCAGTGATATAGCTCAGAAGCATAAGTGCCTGCCTGGCAAGCACGAGGTCCTAAGTTCGACTCCCAGTACCCACATATAAAAAAAAAAAGTTAATTCTCAAAATAATCTGTGAACAAATAAGGATACTGCAATTTTGCAAGCTTATCTAATTTTCCTAGTTGCATACATTTATTAAATAGCTGAAATAGAAATTCAACACACACTGTTGGACCCCAAGTTCTCTGTTTTTAGGTTATAGAACATTGCCTTATAAAATAGGAAAAATTGGGCCGGTGAGATGGCTCAGTGGCATAAGCACCTCCCTGGCAAGTGTGAGGTCCTGAGTTTGACTCCAGGAACCCACATAAAGGAAAAAAGGGCTGGTGATATCGCTTAGCAGCACAAGCACTTGCTGGCAAGCATGAGGTCCTGAGGTCCACTCCCGGTACCCACATAAAAAAAAAAAATAGGAAAAATTTCTCAAAGGAAAATTTCATACATAAAATAATTATTTGCCCTCCCTACATCTCATTTGGTATGTGAGTTAACTTTAATTTATTATTGTTTTGTGACATTGAGGCTAAAATTACTTCTTTTGAACTTAAAATGAAACCTTCGGTTCCACTATCATGTACTTAATTTATTCCTTCATCTTTCTTTTCCTTTCTCTACTCCCACACAAATATTTCATAAGACCTTAATGGAATAACTAAATATCTAAAAATGTCTGATTAAAAATGCAGCAGAACCACATGAGCATCAAAACACAACTGTGCTCTTTTATTGGCTACAGTCTTTGGCATCATAATTTCCTAAATTAAGGATCATTATTATCTCCATGAAAGCAAAGAATATTGAGTCACAAGAAGTAGCCATTTGAAAATAGCATATTCAATGATCTTCCCAGTACAATCATGCTACTCAAAAAAATCTTAGCATCAGTACTAAAACACTTTTATCTCTAGTCCATTTAGAATTATATGTTGTCTAAAATACTTTAAAAAGCCTCCAAAGCATACAAAATGTTTTGCTTTGATATAACTTTGCCTGGCTTCTGTTATTTCACAGTTTTGATTGTCACATAAAATCATAGACAGTTGTGAAGGTAAGTACATAGTTCTAAAAGGGTCTACCTTCCGATTTTCTCTTTCAATGTAGTTATTTGGATTTTTGTCATCTAACTATAGTTCTGTTTTGTCAACAAAAGGTTGATGCCTGACTACTACAATCGACTTTACTTTGTAATTTTATTCAATTTTAATTGCAGCTTTTAAAAAAACAAATTACATTCTGTTCACTCCCCCCCATGCACAGTTTTTTTCCCTTGGTTGGGGTTTTTCTAGGTGTTCTTTGAAGTCTATGTAAGTTTTTATTGTGAACTTTTTGAGCTAAAAAAATACTTAAAATGTTTTTGAGGAGTCAGATTTGTCGTATTTGTGCCAGTCCTGAAGACAGGAGTGGAGGAAGGTTGTCCATTCAGTCGGAATGAGCGCAGGTGAGCCCTGTTGTGGGCCCTTCCAACAAGCCTACTTACCACATCCAGACACCACAGAAGTGGCGGCAAAGCTGATTGCCTATTTTTAATAGACAATGTTTTCCATTCCAATCATCTTTAAAAAACGTAACATAAGCTCAGCACTAACGAGTGTTTCCGGGAGCCTTTGGAGGAAGCTTCTCAGCCATCTCTCCTAACACGATATGTGGCCTTGCTGCTGGGGTGGTTGAGACCAGGGTTTTCTGACCGCTTTCCTGTCACATGTAGCAAGGAGAGGAAGTAAAACATTAAAGACCTCTCTGTGCATTCAGCAGCTGTTTGCATATCTGATCATTGCATGCATTTACACATGCAAATGCTAATTTTAGTAACGGTACAGTGTAACATCTATACTGTATCTCCATATACCTGGAATTAATTTCTAATTCTTTAATGTTGGGCATCTTCTGGAGTTGAGGCTTATTTCATGAATTGAGTAATCACTGCTGTGCTATGGTAACAGAGTACTATTATAATTTCCTGTATGTGATGGGCTTTGGCCTAGAAAGTTGTGAGGACAACAAAATTTTCTAAATTAAAAGGAAAAAAAAAGGTGAAAAAGAAACATAATTTGTGGTGATGGATTTTATAAAGATGACAAATGATAGGACTGGGAAGTGTTTGCCTAACACAAAAAAACCTGGCAAATGCTTTTTTATTAAAATATTTTTATAATTAAAAATATGCACTCTGGGAGGCTGAGGCAGGAGGATCACAAATTGGAGCCTAGCTTGGGCAACTAAAGTGAGACCCTATCTCAAAATAATTTAAAAAGGGCTGGGTATGTAGCTCAGGGGGAAGGCCCTGGGTTCAATCCACTGTGCTATTAAAAAAAAGTTTTATAATCTATCTGTAAATTAATTTATTACCTAATATATCTGACTTCAGATTTTTCCTGCATCTTGTTTCTCACAATAAGAAAACACATTCACATGTAAGAAAATAGCACAATGATGAGAAATTTTAGTAGCAATGATAAATACAGACCATCTGTATAGACCCCTTTGTGGAAGGTTTTTAGCTTTCAAGTCATTTGAGCATCGCCTTGACTGATGCCAAAAGATCTCCCCTATTTGGGATTCTCTGGGAGTGAGGCTTCCTAGACACATTTTCTGGACATTTCCAAAGTTACTTCAATTAATACTTTAAGATTTTTGTAATGAGTTTGAATTACAATTTTCTAAAATCCTTCCCTTCCAACTCCTCTGATGGAGTCCACTGCGATCAGGCTTTGGAGAAGAGGGTATAGATATCACTGTAAGACTGAAAGTGTTCCTGGCTCACGTTGTCAGGCCCCTCAGGGACATGGGTTCTCTGCTCCCACTCACTGGGTGCAGCTTCCAGGAGGGGTCCCTCTGGGCTTTCGTGCATCCTGCTGACCCTGGCTGGCAGGGCTGCTGTCCCTTTTCATGCAAGGCATGGATCAAGTGGGCAGAGCCTCTAACGTACCCTCTGCTGGAAGTTCCCTTCAGATCCTTCTTTCTGTAAGTTAAAAGCTTGGATACCAGGTAACCAGTTTTATCACATTTTGTATAAAAGCCCCAAAGCAGGCCTTAAGGCCTCTTCATATTTTGGCTTCTCAGAGGGCATTTCTCCCCTTGGCCCCCATAAGTTCTCATGCATGCTCTGGATTTCTGACTGTCCTAGGTATTTGGGTTTTGTTTAATTGAATTGTCATTTAAAAAATTATTAACAAATACAAATCTCTTTACTTGCAAGCTAATACTGTGGAGTAAAATGATAAAGGGTAAAACAGGCCATTAGGTATGTTCTGGAAGTACATTCAACTTCCAGTTTCATTCTGCCTAGAGTCTTTTGTGCTAACCACTCTCTTGCTGGGAATGCTTTCTGCCAGGCAGTCTTGGGTCTTACTCGCTCACCCCTCCAAGCCACTGCTCAAATGTCACCCTAGCAAAGAGGCCACCCTTCATAAATACAGAGTTTAAGATTGTTCCACACGCATGCACTGTCAAGCCGCCTTCCCTGCTGCCTTTTCTCCTACCATCACCAGCATCCAGGAGGGGAACCTTGTTCTACATAATTCACTGATGAATCACAAACATCTAAAGTGTCCATCCTACAGTAGGCATTTGGCAGGGGTGGGGGGGATAGGCGTACACTAAAAAAAACTCAAGCAAAAGTAAAGGGACAGTAAAAAATACTAGAAAATCTATTTCAAAGTCTAAAGCATCCACAATGTCCATAACTTAATCAGTGTTGGTTTGTTTTGGGGGGGTGAGGCTTAAAATTTTAATTTGGATCCCAAAGGACAGTGAAAAAACCAGTGAGAGCCTTCTCTTCCTACTTTTCATTCTTTTTTACCTCCAAAATAAAGTTAGTAGGAGAAAATAGAAAAAGCTGTACATAAGAATAAAAATGGCTGTTTGAAGGCATGGTTAAAGCCTGCAAAAACAGCTGGAATCACTTATTAGAAGTGAAAGGAGAGGACCGGTGAGATGGCTCAGTGGCTAAGTGCCTGCCTGGCAAGCGCGAGGGCCTGAGTTCGACTCCCAGAACTCACATACGAAAAAAGGGCCGGTGATATCGCTCAGCAGCACGGGTGCCTGCTGGCGTGTGAGGTCCTGAGGTCGATCCCCGGTACCCACAAAAAAAAAAAAAAAGAAGTGAAAGGAGAACATGAGTCAATAAAAAATGAAACTAACCCCCCCCATCTAAAGGAATATTTAAAAATGGAAACCAAGACACAGTAGTGAGTTTTATATAACATGTAATCCATTTAGCTAATTTGAACAGACTCCTTCTTGGTACATTGCTAATCTATTTGATGATTGTAATATTTTTGGAAATGAGAGGCTATTTTCTTTTTCTTTTTTTTTTTTTTTTTTTTTGTGGGTACCGGGGGGTCGACCTCAGGACCTCGCACTCCAGCAGGCGCCCGTGTCGCTGAGCGATATCACCGGCCCCTTTTTTCGTATGTGGGTTCCGGGAGTCGAACTCGGGCCCTCGCGCTTGCCGGGCAGGCGCTTATGCCGCTGAGCCATCTCACCGGCCCCCGAGGCTATTTTCAAAACAAGAAATATTTTCACCTGAATTTTGTGTCGTATTTACCCTGTGCTCTTTTATACAATTAATCATGTCAAAATTTTTATATTATTTATCCAAGTACTGAGAGAATTATTCATGGATGACATCTTTCTAAGGAGCTAATCCCGCACATAATGAAAATATTTTAAACTGTCAATTTATAACATCACTGCTCTCTGTTAGATCTGATCAGAATTAGTTTTTAAAGTTATCCCAAGAATGAAAGGGCTTGATGTTTTTCATTTCCTTTTGCCAGTGCTAAGTAGATTTGGCTATTGCTAAACTATGGCAAGATTAGAAAATTAGTATCATGCTGGATGTGTAGCCCAGCTACAAAGTGCTTGCCTAGCATGTATGAGGCCCTAGGTTTGATTTCTAGCAAAGAGAGACAGAAAGAGAATGAGGAGAGAGAAAATATGCATACATGTTGGCTAGTTTTCAAAACTAACGATTTTTTAAGAAAATAAAATGCAATGAATAAAATAAAACTAAGAAGTAATAACTAAAATAATATATGTAGAAAAGTAAAATTTATAGTTTTTCTATAGTAAATACATAATCAAGACTCCACTCTTTACACGTGACAAGTAAGATCATGCCAACCCTGATTCTTCAGCCTCGTTTCATGTTATCTCCATGAAGAACCGGGTGATTTCCCTAAATCTTAGACACCCTTTTATCTCCATCTTCTTGGTTTTTATTTTTTATTTTTTTATTTTTTGTTTTCCTTTTTGACTTCGCACAACAGCGGTGACCCATGAAAGTTCAACTGGTAGTGTATATAACGGCCACTTTAAAAAACTGGTTGCTGAGCCACTGCCGAGCCCCACAGAGCCGGAGACCAGGAGCTCCTCTCTGAGGACTGTCCTGTCCTGTCCTGTCCACTGTGACCCGTGGCCAGGGCCGCACAGAGGAAACGATGGCCGAGGAAGGACTGTGGCCCAGAGAGACTCCAGAGAGACCGAATGGCCCAAAGATACATGGGTGTGCGTGAGCGCTTGGGGGAACTTTCGAGTGCTTTCCTCGTGTGGGGGGCCTGTGACTTCCTAGTGCGGGTGTCTAGAGCAGTCTCGACAGGGTTTCAGGGCGTGGCTCAGCGGTGTTACTGCGCTTGCTTAACGTACAGGAGGCCCTGGGCTCTCCCCCAGCACTGAAATAAAAATAAATAAAATTAATTTTAATGCCCAGTAGAATTATTCACGGGCTATCATGCCTAAGGTAGCCATGTAATTTGTAGATAAAAATTTTAAAGTATCCCATATACAGAATTTTACGTAGTATTTCAAAAGTCAGTACTTGGTGTAGGGCTTCAAGAAAAGCCAGCACTGTGCCATCGGTTAATTTTAGACTAACGCTTACCCCTTAGAATCGCTCATCTTTTACTGTGCAGTGAGGGCCCTTGGGCAGTGAATGATGCTCATTTCGAAGAAAAAAAAAAAATTCTAAAAGTGGCAAAATGGCAAAGTTTCACGCACCCTCTCCCTCCCTTTCGGGCCTTTTGGATAGCAGAGATGAGCACTTCCTCCCTTTGAAACACACGTTTCTGCGCCTCACCTGGATCACAGTCCTCGGCTGATACAGAGGCCCTCGCTTGGAATAAATAAATTAGAACGCTTTCTATTAAAGAAACTTTGGCTGTTGGAATCAGCCATGAAAGAGGCGAACTTGTGTTTTAGACTCGAGGTACGGGTTGCACTTAAGCTGCGTCCTTATTGTCTTTGTCGCCCAGGGCTTTTTCCTAGGAAGAACGTTTTTGCAGCATTGGCCTCGCGGAACCGCGTCTTCACACTGCCCCCTGGCGGCGGCTCCGGAGGGGGCGGGGCACGGGGCGATGAAGGGTTGCTCTGCAGTTTAGTGAAACCCGCACAGATTTAATTGGAAATATTCCCTGGTGTGCCTAAAGTAATATTTTAAAACATTATTAAAAGATTGCTATCTAGCAAGCATTTCACTGTGGAGCTTTTTAAAGCGATAGCATTCTACCGCTGACTACGTGTTTAACAGGTACTTGTGCCCTTCCGAGGTGTGGTCCTTTCCAGAGCTCTGGCTGCACTCAATGTTTTCATTGTACCGATGGCGGCATAGCTGCTGTGCTATACATCTGTAGATGGGAAACATAATGCGTCTGAACTCCATTCTTCAACAAGTCTCAGTGCCAGCATAGCTTTTCCAGAGGTAACTTTTGTTCTTGACGGGATAGAAAAGGTTTTGTTTGAGATTCCTATTTATGTAACTTCGTTGTAAAATTCTAGATCCTTTGAGTTAGCATGCTCACAATATGAGTGTCTTGCCACATAAATAGAAGTACTTTTAGGAGGCTTGGTGTCGTATGGAGAATGATTCAACTTTTTTTTTTTTTTTTTTTTTTTGTGGGTACCGGGGTCGACCTCAGGACCTTGCACGCCAGCAGGCGCCCGTGCCGCTGAGCGATATCACCGGCCCTTTTTTTCGTATGTGGGTTCCAGGAGTTGAACTCGGGCCCTCGCGCTTGCCGGGCAGGCGCTTACGCCGCTGAGCCATCTCAGTGGCCCCATGCATGGGAAAGGATCTGTCACTTAACTGGAAAGAGCTATCAGAAGCTGTCCAGTCTAGCCCTCTTCTGCCAAGCTGGCAAAGCTGCCAGGATAGGGCTTTGTGCAGCCTATTTTTATTCATCCTCACAGCTCTTTAAATAATAGGTTCACTACTTACTTTTCTAGATGCTAAGTCCTCCCTAAGGTGTATAGACAGATTTGCAAATTAAAACACTTTCAAGAGCAAAGTTGTAACTATGGTGTGAAACAGGTGAGGTGAAAGCAGTAAAGGTTGTGGGGAACTGGAGGAGTGTATTCTGCTCAAAAGCACAAATGTCCACAACTTCACTTTCTTAGTTCTAATTTTCTAATTTTTCTAATTTTATAGTGCATGTTGTGTGCATGTGGGTGAATTAGACTCCTCAAACTGTCAAGAACGTACTCCATCACAATTCATTCCCACAGTATGACTCATGCAGAAAACACTTTTCAGTCCTTACATTATCTCACAGATAGATCCTGGCGCCAAACTTTTGCCATTGAAAGAGCTCTGCTTGCAAGAACCTGGTGATCAACGTGCTGTTCTCTTAATCGACAATAAATCTATTGATGTGTGAGGTTTTTGCAGCGTGGGAGATGCAGGGAATCATATTTTTGTTTGTTTGTTTGTCATTGGGTAGCTTTCTTTTTTTCTGTATCTAACAACACTGTGAAAACAAACAGGGCACTGTCCACAAACTCCCAGCCTGCCCCAGAATAACTATGGAATAACCACCACAAATCCAATGTGTGCAGTCTTTCCCTTTGACTCCCTTACCCAATTCCAGTAGCTTTCTGGAGTTAGGACTCAGCTTAGCTCGGAGGAACTGAAGGGTAGAGAGGAGCAGACTGAGATGAATTATGGCCACTCGTCTGCAGAACCATGCGCTGGAGTATAACTACCCCCCACCATTTTTCTTTGAAATAAGTACACGGTAGGGCTAAAAATTAAAGCTTCAATATCCTGGAAAATGATCATACAAAGCTCTATATCTATACAATACCTATATATTACAATTTATACAAATATCTCCTGTCCTAGCTTGTGAAAACTTTGTGACAATATTCCTTTTGTTTTTAACCTCTTCTTTAAGCTTTTAAAATTGTATGTCACTGTTTAAAGTCTGCTCCAAATATGACTTTCAGCAGGAAATTGTTTTAGAGTACAAAGCCAATATCGATGAGTGAATTTTAATTTGTGCATAATTTTGAATGTATAACATTTTAGTTCTCTACCTAGGGAAGATAAATCATCAGACATCAGTTATGGATGAAATGTTTCTTCTTCATCTTCATTAAGAGCAAATAAAGAAAAGCCCAAGTAACAAAATATTTTATCTGTATGTAGATAACTCCCTTTAATCTGGGAGTGAATACATTTTTTTGGGTTCTGGATTTTGGCAACTTGATTCTTATACTTCTAGTCATACAATTGCTTTTCAAATTGCTGTAGAAAAGATTTCTGGAAAAGTGACCAGGAAGTGTGGGTCTCAGATTCCCCTGTCTGCTGTGGCCCTGTTGTGATGTTGCCCATGCGACTGCGCATCTGTGAGCAGATTTGGTCCCTCGGCTGTAGATGGAGTGGTGCCTGGGCCCCGCTTCCTAGTGGCAAAAGGAATTAAATCCTAGTGGAAGTGGGAGGGCTTTACAAACTATAAAATGACTCACAAGTATAAACCTATTGTTATTTTCCATATGATTGGGATTGGTTGTGGTTCTTCTCAAGTGGCAAAACAAAACAAAACAAAACAAAACAAAAAAAGTAGTTCTTATTTTAGTACTGGATTTGGATTCCCCACAGAACTGAAATTAGAATCTACTTCAGGACGAAATACTGTTCTTAGCAAAAGTGCCACTAAAGAGAAAGGATCAAGGTAGGAAAACTATGTCGTGTTCTAATTATAAATCACACCAAGTTTTAATTACCCGGTGAAGTTGGTGAAAAAGGAGATGTGGCTTTTCTGTTTTTGCAGTGTTAAGGATGGAAGCTAGGACCTCACACTTGGTAGGCAAGTATTGTACTGTGAGCTACATCTTCAGCCCCTGAAACTTCCTATTTAAAACCCACTCCTCACAGTGTCAAATAGCTCAGAGGTAGAGCACTGGCCTAGGACATGCAGGGCCCTGGCTCCCACCCTGTTTTTACTTCTGATCTATGTTGAACTAGGCAAGATTCCCGAGCTGTCATTTAAAAATGCCTTTATCGTGTCCCTTGCTGTCTCTAAAATTTACCCAGAGAGAATTTCTTCTGACTCTGCATGAGAATTCAGGTCACTCTGACCACTGTAGGGACTATAAAATCCAACAGTTGCTTTAATTCAAAAACGACAGTGACGGCAGGTTCTAGTCAGTCTCTAAAGCCCAGCCCAGGGTAGATAACACCTTGAAGTGCAAGTTCCTGCCTCCCTCAGCTCCTGCTTTTCACGGGAGGCAGGCCACCCTCCACCTGTGTCCTGTCTCCTCTATTACCATGGTTCCCAGAATCTGAGAGAGAAACTGCATTCAGTGCATATTTGCCTGCAACAATTACAATGTTCATATTTTTGTTTGTTTGCACTACTTGGGATTGAACCTAGGGCCTTTGCACTGAGGTACATCCCCAGCCCTTTTTTTATTTTGATACAAGGCCTTTCTAAGTCTCTAGGTTATGCTTTGGTCCTGGTGCATTTTAAACATTCTTCCTTCTATATGTTTACCTGTTTTTAAAACATTTCTTCTCCTGTGAGAATGTTCCTGGATACTTGGAAAAGCCATTTGGGCCTCCTGCCGTATTCAACAACCCTTTAATTATTGTAGATGTAAACCCTTAAGAGCCACTGAGGTACATACACCAAACATCTGCTTGCTAAGTGACCTTGCCCTCAGGTCTCCTAAGGTATAGGCCGAGGTTTGCTCTGATGTTCAGTCACCACTCTGCTGCCCGTAATTCTCATCAGCGCTGCAGGAAGCTCAAGTTGAGTGTATCCCAAACGCATTGTTTCTCCCAACTCCCAGACTTCCTCCTACTCTATTCCCTTACTGGTTAATATACTCCTGTTCTCAAACAATTGCCAGGCCAAAGAACCACCCTAAAGTCCTCCTGCCCTGGTGCTTAATGAATCTCACAGTCCTGTCCACTCTGTGTCTTCAGCGTCTCTTAAATTGACTTCTTCCAGCTTCCATTGTTACTTCCAGCTCAGGCCTTATATTAGACCTCATCCGTGTAACCTCCTCATTGTAAGACCTCCCACCCCCTTTTCCTTGCAGTATTGGGAACAAACGCAAGGCCTTGTGCATGCTAGACAGTCTCCTATTCTTCCTGCCTCCTTGCATAGCTTCCCATAAATCCATTCGTGACCACCTGCCCCCGAGCTTACCACCTTGAGATGAAAACCTGCTCACATTGTTACCGAACCCGGCCTGTTTCGCCAGGTACTCAGTAACACCAGAGATGGAAATGACCAGGTTTTACAGGAGAAAGTCCTTGTCTTAGTTACTTTTCTCTCATTGCTGAGACAAAATACCTGACACCCAAAATTAAGGAAGGAAAGGTTTATTTAGCTCACAGTTTGTGGAGGTTCAGTCCATAATCAGCTGGCTCCAAGGCAGGGTGGCGTGGTGAGGGGCAACAGTTCATGGCGGTGGAAGACAGCAAAAGCAATGACAGCAAAAGGGGGGAGAGCAAGCCTCCTTTCCTCCCTTATATTGTAAGCAGCCTACCCCTGCCCCCCAGGTGGGTGTAGCACCCACACCATCTCCATGCCCTCCTCTTGCACAGAATGATGTTTACCAAGTGAGGACCCTGGCCCTGCTGAGTCACTTAGTTAAACTTCTTAAGTTGACACAATGTATCAACCATTACAATCCACCCCTTGTCAACTTGGCGACCAGGCACATTTCTTTAAATCAGTTTCTAGATACAAAGACATGCTTATTATCATTTCACAACTTGAACATTATAACACAGGTTTAACAATCCTTAAGAACCAGTATTAAGTCTATCAACATTATATTACATTAGAACCATAACATTTAGCCCCTGCCCCCCCCCAAAGACTCATGCACATCCCTTTATGCAAAAGGCATTTAGTCCATCTCTAAGAGTTGCCAAAGTCCTAACAGTTTTCAGCATTGCTGAAAAGTCCAAGTCCCAAGTCTCCTCTGAAATGTAAGGCACTTAGCTGCAAGCCCCTGTACAAATGAAGTTAAGCACTTGCAACATTCAATGGTACAAGATAAACGTTTTCATTCCAAACGTTACAAATGGGGATACAAAGGAATGGGACCAAAGCAAGTCCACAATCCAGCAGGGCAAATATTAAGTCCTGTAGCTCCATGTCCAGCATCTGAGGCAACCTGTGGCACATTGTGAGCTCCAAAGGGTTTGTGTGGCTCCAGCGCTACAGCACTTCTAGTGGTTGTAGCTCCCATGGCTTTTTCTTGGGCTGGCTTTGCTCCCTCCTTGCAGGTTTCCTTAGATGATCCACATTCCTGGCTTTTCCAAACTCCTGGGGTATCCACTTCACCTTTGGCTTCACCCTCACAGCTTCACCTATTACCTTCTCAGGGGCATGCTTCCTGGCCTCCCAGGCCTTCTGAAATCTAGGTTGGAGCCTTCTTAACCCCACAATTCTCTCATTCTGCATGTACCTAAAACCAGTGCCACATGGATGCTGCCCAGGCCTGCTGCTACCTAGAGCAGTAGCCAGGCTTCCCTCTTTCTTGGCTGGAGGGGTCAAGTGCCTTGATCACTGAGCACTCTGAATCCAATTCTGAGGAACAAATTCTCTATGCCACCGCCATTCTGGAACCTGGTGCAGCAGTGGCCATTCAGGAACATAGTGCTCTGTGGCTTTCTCCTCAAAGAAAAGTTTCACTTTTGCAGTTCTGAGGCTGCAAAGGGTGGAGACTTGCTTCTTGTGATGCTCTCAGGCCATCTATTCTCCTGTCCCTTCTCAGCAGTCAAGATCTCCTCAGCTCTATCTTTGCAGTCCACAGCTTTACTAGAGCTTCCTTTCTGGCTAAACTCATAACATTTTAAATCATCCTGCTGAGCTCTTTGCTCTTGATTCTCAACATAGATCTGGCTAAAATCTTCCAACAATAGCCATGCCACTGCCTCAACATTCAACTGCCTTGAAATTTCTTCTGCCAGATTAATTAGTCTGCTGCCCTTAATCTCAGTCTCAGGCAGTCTCTGGACACGAGCAAAATGCAGACAAACTTTCTGCCAAGCTGTAACACACATCGTCTGGAGTCCAGCACCTAATGCAGACCTTCCCAGCAGAAACCTCCCGAGCCTGGTCTTCACTGCCAGCATTTCTATCAGCCTTCTGGTCTTCTGAGCTCTGACCAGAATCTCCCACACAGAACAGTCTAAGGCATTCCAGCTCTACTTTTTCAGCTTGCATCTCCAAACCTTTCTGACTTCTTCCCACAAGCCATTCCCAAAGGCTCTTTCACCACATGGTCAGGTATAGTCACAGCAATGACCCCACTTCTCTGGTACCAAATTCTGTCTTAGTTACTTTTCTCTCATTGCTGAGACAAAATATCTGACACCCAAAATTAAGGAAGGAAAGGTTTATTTAGCTCACAGTTTGTGGAGGTTTCAGTCCATAATCAGCTGGCTCCAAGGCAGGGTGGCATGGCACAGGGGCAACAGTTCAAAGTGGCAGAAGACAGCAAAAGCAACAAGAGCAAAAGGGAAAACAAGCCTCTTTTCCTCCTTTATATTGTAAGCAGCCTACCCCCCTGGGGTGGGTGTAGCACTCACATCATCTTCCTGCCCATCTCTTAAATAGGCTCAGGGTGTTTACAAAGTGAGGACCCTGGCCCCCTGCTGAGTCACTTAAACTTCTAAACTTTTCCACTTAACACAACGTATCAACCATTACAGTCCCTTTTCCACCAGAGGTGTCCAAGCATGAAGACAAGAGAAGGAGTCTCAAAACCACCCCTCCAAGGCTAGGTTTGGGAGAAATTTATGGGCCGAGGCATGGAGAAAGGTGACTGGAGTTTAGGCAATACTGGTGGTCTACGCCTGTGCAAGACAACTTCATCAGCTGTTACTGTCATGTTACTGTCACTCATCAGAGGTATTCTCGGTACCTCTAAAATCGGTGGGTTTTAATCATTTGAGTGGAGTAACTAAGAGCAGGTGAATTGGGTTAAGTTTAGAACAAGTGACTAAGAAAAAGTGAAGTAGCTTCGGTTTAGAGTTCAGGAACGAAGAGCAGTTGAAGTGATTTAAGTCTACATGGTTTTTCAGGGTTTTTGTTGGTTTTAATATTACTCTGCCTAGAATAATGGCTGCATATCATCTTCCAAATGAAGCCCGGACTCTCCCGGCAAACCCTGGAGTAGCTTTCCCTCCCTCGTGTGCGTGCCAACTCCCCTTCTTTCTTTATTCATTTTGTATTTTGCTTTTGTAAAGCCTTTCCCAATCAAATTAAAAATTTACTTCTTACCCACTCCTTTGTGAATTTGGATTTTTAATCTTTATTTTCTACCTTTATTGATGTATTGTTGAGCAGTTAAGAATGTAGATTTATAGTGCACAGCGTGATGTCTGGATACACATCGTGAGTTCACCAAAATCGAGCTGATAAACACAACCCTCACCTCACAGAATCACCTTTTCTGTTCAGTGGTGAGCACGTCTTAAGGTTACTGTTAGAAAATGTTAGTACAGTACAGTATTATTATCACGTCACCATGCAGAACACTAAATCTCATCTGCATGACTGAAACTCCTTTGTGAACTGGTTCTCTCTTCCGTAGAACCTGCCCTGACCGGTGTTGACTTATTTATTGGTCTTTATTACTATGCAAGGGGCTTCTTGACATCGGGACACCTTTCTCATCCTCATATTCACAGGGCTTAGAATAGTATCAGGCACATTGGGGGCAGTAAAGAAATATTTATTGATTAAATATTCACTTTTTTTTTTTTTTTTGGTACCAGGAATCAAACTCAGGACCTTGTGCTTGCCAGGCGGGCACTTGTGCTGCTGAGCTGTATCCCCAGCCCCTTCACAAATTACTGAATAATGCTTGTTGAAATGTCTAGATGTTTGACTTCCTTGCAGTATGCCCAGGGGGAATAAATATAACAAATGAGGATAATTATTTCTACTTCAAACTGACTCCACTCACCTCTGCATAGTTTTGCAGCTCCCTCTCCACTTAAAAGATACATCCTGATGCCTCCCAACATCCAAGAAGACTGAGGCATCAGGGAGAGCTCACAGACTTTGCATTCAGGCCCTCTTTTTCTTAAGTGTGTGGTGGAAATGGTGGCTCCCATCTTGTGGAGCCATGGTGAGAGTGAACAGGCTGATGTGTGGAAGTGCTCCTAGCCCGGACCGTGGCCTGCGTGTGTGGGTTGCAGTTTCATCCTTTTTCCCCTTCTCTGCCCTTGGTCTGCTGGAGGATTGATGGCCTTCACCCTCTTGTCCTGTTGTCCATCAATTGACCAACACTTCTCGTCTCCCTTTGAGAACTTTAGACTCCTGGGAATGGAGTAAAATATTTAATCTGATAATGTCAAACCTGGGAATTACATTTATAAATTATATGATCACTGTCTGTTTAACTTTATAATACATTGCCAAACTTTTCCAGAGTTGCAATGATATTTTGCATTCTCACCAGTGTATGAGAGTTCCAGGAACTCCACAGCCTTGTAACACTTGGTCAGTATAGAGTTGTGGTTTTTTGCCATTTGATATGTAAATAGTGATATCTCATCCTGGTTTTAATTTGTATTTCCCTAATCTCTAATGAGTGTTGAACATGTTTTTTTCACATGCTTATTTGCCATCCTTATATCTTCTTTCATGAGGTATCTATTCAGGTCTTTTACTCACTTTTTAAATTGGGTTGTTTGTTTTCTTCCTTACATATTTAGATATGAGTGTCTTGCTGGATATGTGGTTTGTAAATATTTTCTCTTACTCTTGGCTTTTTGTTCTCTTAGCTGTATCTTTCTCAGAGCAAAAGTTTTTTTTATTTTTATAAAGTACCGTTTATCAAATTATTCATTATAGATTGAGTTTTAGGTGTCATGTTTAAAATCTCTTTACCTAACTCTAAATCAAGATTTCTTACACTTTTTTCTTCTAAAAATTGGATGCTTTTAGGTTTTACATTTAGATCTAACATTGCAGTTTATTTAATTTTTACAAAAGATAGGAGGCTTAAATTGAAGTCCAGTTTCCATATGGATGTCCAATCATTTGCTGAAAAGCAACCTTTTCTCCTTTGAATTTTCTTTGCACCTTTGTCAATAATCACTTGGTAGCTTTCTGCACCAATTGCTTGGATTTGGGCCATAATCCCCAAAGGAATAACCCCAAATGTCACTATGTCAAATGTGGAAATCCCAAAAGACCCAAATCCCCAAAATATAATTATAGAAAATAGTTAGATTTTAAAAGAGGATTTATTTGAAAAAATATAAAAATACACAGAATATTTCATAGGCCACTTTTCATAATAAAATGGGCAATAATTGTCTTAGTTACTTTCTTGTTGCTGGGACAAAATACCCAACACCCACAAATTAAAGGAGAGGTTTATTTTAGCTTATAGAGGTTTATAGAGGTTTATAGAGGTTTATAGAGGTTTCAGTCCATAGTCACTGGCTCCAAAGCGGGGCAGCATGGCAGAGGGGCATGGCAGAGGAGAAACAGCTCATGGCATGGCAGTAGGAAGCAGTGAGGCATCAAGGCAGGAGGGATATATATACACACCACTCCAGACCATGCCCATGGTGACCCACCTCTTCCCACCAGGCTTCACCTCCCATATCACACCCTGCTATAACCTTTCAGTGGACTAATATATGTATCACAAACCCACGATCCAGTCACCTCCCCCAAATCCCTGCCTATGAGCACATAAGGCTTTGGGGGGACATCTAGATATAAGCCACATCAATAATATATGTATTTTTGCAAGCATAAGCAAATATACTACTGACAGTTACACAGGTATAACATTTATGAGCAGGTAAACTGTATTCATAAATTAATAGGTCAAAAGGTGAAATATATAAACGTATATCACTGTGGTTAGTAATTGTATATACCCACCTTTGTAATTGCAGTGGTAGTCATCTGAAATTCCAAGATAGACAACCAAAGTGTTTTGATAAGATCAATCAATAATCACCCTTGTATGCCACAGTCACTGAAAGAACCAACATCTCCAGAAAGTTTCTTTCATGGATGCAAATGTACAAAAAGACATCATGGCAGGAGCACGTGGTGGAGGAGGCCTGTTCACCTCATGGTGACTCGGAAGCAAAGGGGGAGAAAGGAAAGGGGTGGAGGCGCAGTATCCCATCCCAGGACCTCCCACCCAGCCCCATATCTTCAAAGTTCCCCCCCCGTAGTGCCATAGGCTGGAGACCAAGGCTTTGGGGAACATCCAGAACCCTAATTATAGCAGAAATGTATCCACTGAACATTGCATTAGAAACAAAGAAGGTCACAAATCAACAATCTAAGCTCCTACCTCAAGAAATTAAAAAGAAGAAAATAATCCTGACACAAGCAGAAGGGAAGATATAATGAAGACCAGAAATTAATGAAATATAAAATAAAAACAAAATCAATGAAATAAAAAACTAGTTCTTAAAATATACTGATTCTTGGGCCGGTGAGACGGCTCAGCGGCTTAAGTGCCTGCCTTGCAAGCGCGAAGGCCCGAGTTCGACTCCCGGATCCCACATACGAAAAAGGGGCCGGTGATATCGCTCAGCGGCACGGGTGCCTGTTGGCGCGTGAGGTCCTGAGGTCGTCCCCCCGGTACCCACAAAAAAAAAAAAAAAAAAAAAAAATATACTGATTCTTAAAGGGTCAATAATATCAGCAAACTGTGATAAAAACGGTATGGTATTGGCAAAAATACAGACCCAAAGATCAATGGAACAGATTAGAAGATGCTGAAACAACCCCAGACATACTAAGCAACCTTATCTTTGACAAACGTGCCAAACACATTTGCTGGAAGAAAGATAGCCTCTTTAATAAATGGTGCTGGAAAAACTGGCTCTACACATGCCGAAGATTAAAACTAGACCCATATCTTTCACCATGCACTAAACTAAATTCAAAATGGATCAGAGATCTAAATATTAAGACAGAAACATTAAATCTGCTGGAAGGTAGGATAGGTAAAACCGTTGAAGACATTGGTGTAGGCAAAGACTTTATGAATAAAACCTCAACTGCACAGGAACTATCACAAAGAATCAACAACTGGGATCTCATCTTATGAAAAAGTTTTTGCATAGCAAGAGAAACCACCAACAGAGTGAAAAGACAACCCACAACGTGGGAAAAAATGTTTGCCAGCTGTTCCTCAGACAAAGGATTACTATCGAGAACATACAAAGAACTCAAAAAAATCAGACCTCCCAAATTTAAAGACCCACTCCAAAAATGGGCATCTGAGATGAATACGCATTTCTCAGATGAAGAAATACAAATGGCAAATAAATATACAAAAAAAAATGTGCAACATCACTAGTCATGCGAGAGATGCAAATTAAAACAACACTGAGATACCATCTCACCCCAGAAAGAATGGCTATTATTAAGAAATCAACTAATAACAAATGCTGGAGGGGCTGTGGGGAAAAAGGAACCCTTCTCCACTGTTGGTGGGAGTGTCAACTGGTACAGCCACTGTGGAAATCAGTGTGGAGATTCCCCCAAAAACTAGGATTGGATGTCCCATTTGACCCAGCTATTTCCCTTCTGGGTATCTTCCCAGAAGAATTTAAAAAATCATACCACAGCGATATATGTGCACCCATGTTTACAGCACAATTTGTAATAGCCAGATCTTGGAAACAACCCAAATGCCCATCAACCGAAGAATGGATAAAAAAGATGTGGTATTTTTATACAAAGGAGTACTACTCAGTCATAAAGAAGGATAAACTGGAGACTTTTATAGGTAAATGGATGCAACTCGAGAAAATACTCATAAGTGAAATAAACCGGACACACATGTGCAAGCATGGTATTGTCTCCCTAGTATGAGAAACTGAAAGAGTAAATAAGATCCAAAATGTACAATAGATATGATGAATCAGAAAGAAACTGGTCAAAAGGAAAGAGAGTCTGGGATGGGGGAATGGGGAAAAGAAAGGGAAAAAAATTGTATTTATATATAAGATGGTTAAGATAGATACACTACTAATTTTGCTTAGTTCGCTGAAGAGAAAGGTTATGCCAGTAACGTTTGGACAATTGAATGCTGATATCTTGTACCCTGAGTAACTAATTTAAAGATAACAATACATAATGTAAAAAAAAAAAAAGAAAAAGCAACATAACAAAAATGTCTTTTTTCTCCGAAATGATCTATAGATTTGATACAATCCCAGCAAAATCTTAGCAGGATCTTTTGCAGATACAGACAAGATGATTTCAAATTTTTATGGAAAAGTAAATAAGCTATAATAGCCAAGAGAATTTTTTTTACTTTTCATTAGATTATAACATATTCAGGCATACACTGTTTAACAACAGGGATGCTTTATGAGAAACGCATTGTCACGCAGTTTCATATCTCAGTGTACACAGAAACCGAGAAGGAACAGCCCGCTCCGTGCGTAGGCTGTGTGGTGCAGCCTATTGTTCTGATAGCTGAAAGAAGCGCTCTTATTTTAATGCTTCCTATAAACCTACAGTGCCCAAGAGAGCATGGTGTTGCTGAAGGGATACACAGATCAATGCACACAGAGGCCAGAACAGCACAAATACAGCTAAAGAATTTTTAAATTGAAAATTTAATGAGATAATTATGGATTCACATCCCGCTGTAAGAAATAATATAGAGATCCTCATCTACCCAATTGTAAAGTTTTTTAACTGTAGTAAAATATCATACCTAGGATATTAAAACTGATATAACAATGATTTTATTCAAGTTCCAGTTTTACAACTGTGTGTGTTTTTAGTTCTACACTATTTTATCACATGTGTAGGTTCATGAGTCTACCACCACAGTGAGCAGTTTTTCACCACATGCATCTTTCAGGGTTCCGGGAGTCGAACTCGGGCCCTCGTGCTTGCCAGGCAGGCACGTACACCACTGAGCCATCTCACCGGCCCCATGTGTTTTAGTATTAAGCACACATCTCCCACAAGAATTCAAAACATGTTGAATTCCCATGTATTTTGTAAAGTTTATACCTAAGTACATAATTTTCTTTGGAGCAAATATTAACATTCCAGAATTTGGGAGGTTTTAGTTTTGGTTTCCATGTGTTCATTCTTACTATCTAGAGCCAGAATTGATTTTTGCGTGTTGTTCTTATACTCTAAAACCTTGACTAACTCAATTGTTAGTTTTAGGAGTTTTAGG
Organism: Erethizon dorsatum; assembly: GCA_028451465.1. Taxonomy (NCBI): domain Eukaryota; kingdom Metazoa; phylum Chordata; class Mammalia; order Rodentia; family Erethizontidae; genus Erethizon; species Erethizon dorsatum. The sequence goes on from CM051829.1 coordinate 112,056, forward strand.
GTAAATTCCTTGGGATTTCCTACATAGACACTCAGGTCATCTGTCTTTAATTTTCAGTAATTTGATATTGATATGTCTAAGGACGGATTTGAGTTAACCTTTTTAACATTCACCAAAATCCTTGACTATGTAGATACATGTCTTCAACTCAGTTGAGGAAGTTATTTCTGCCCCATTCATTCAACTTTTTTCTCCACTGTACCCTTTCTCCTCTTATGGGATTTTGGTGACACCAATCTGAAACTTTTTTTATTGTATCACAGGTCTCTGAGGGTCTGTTAATTATTTTTCAATCTTCTTTTCATTGTTCATATTAAATACTTTTTGTTGTTCTATCCTCAGGACTACTGTTATTTCCATTCTGTTATTAAACCCATTCAAGGAGCTATATTTTTAAAATTGTGGTTATAGTATTTTTCAGTTCAAAAATCTATTTTTATATCTGCCATTTCTTTTTAGGATTTTCTGACTCACTATTCAAGAGTGTTTGACCTTACTTCTTGGAGCATCTTTAAAGTTTTTGGGAGATGAATGTCTGCATCATCTAGGCATTGGCATCTGTTGATTATCACGTCCCATGTGTGTTGAGGTTTTCCTGGTTCTTTGTATGCTGAGTAATTTTAGATTTGTAATATTATAATCTTATACACACTATAAGTCTTATTTATGGGTCTTATTTACATTCTGTGAGTATTCCTGTGTGTGTGTGTTTTAGAATTTAATTGACCCGGTTGGTTTCAAGCTTTAAATTCCAACCAGTCTTCTGTGGTTGTCATTCCAATGTCAGTCCAATGTTCAAAGTCACTGCAGTGTTATTTGGGTGCCTTGCACACATGCCAACCAGTGTCCTGTTTGGGCCTTGGATGAGAGTTTATGTCATAGTTCAGTTCTTAGTGATTATGTACATGTTATTTAGGGTTAAGCCATGCATGCATAGCTCAGGGTAAGCCTAGGAATTCATAGAGCTGCTTTCCTGAACTTCTTTCCTTTCATGATCTCCCTTGTCTTTTGGGGTTTTTTGGAGCTTCCCTTGGTCCTCCTGCCAGAAATCTTCATTTATTCTGTTCAGCTACACTCTTGCCATACTGCACTATATGTGCAGCCAAACAGTCAGAGGACTGAGTGAGTATAAAGGAGTTCCAGCTCCTACAGATCATGGAGCCACCACTGTCATGGAATTCCTTTGGGGCCATGGTACACAAGCGTGGGGAATAATAAGAAAAGAACAAAACAGAGACCGCTCCTCTCTCTTTCCTGTGTATCAGCAGTGTTTCATCTTGAGCTCTGACTGTGCTGCTGCTCACTTCCAGTTATCAGGGTGGTGTTAGCTCAGCATGGGGAGTAGCTGGAAAGAATAAAAGGATAAACTCACCATCGGGTCGGTAATAATTCACATTTTGGTCTTTTCTGATCCTCTTGCTACTATTTACTTTTCAGGATCCTCAAACATCTGCTGCATGCATCCTGTCTAGGTTTTATGACCATATTCAGTGGGAGAAACACTGAATAGTAGACTGCTTATTCTACATTACCTGGAATGAGAACCCACGCCATTGTTTTTGGTTCAGTGCATTAATTGATGAGGAAACCAGTATGATGTTAATGGTTCAAAGGACAGTAGAAGTACAAGATATTTATATCCAATTTAATTGAGGATCATTGCAGAAAGATTGTTGAGTTATGTACAAAACTGGTTAATGTATAAATTGTAAACTTTGGGTGCAGTTTTCCATTGACTAGAAATTATTTTCCTCTTTATAAAACAAAAACCTCGGGCCGGTGAGATGGCTCAGCGGCTTAAGCGCCTGCCCGGCAAGCGCGAGGGCCCGAGTTCGACTCCTGGAACCCACATATGAAAAAGGGGCCGGTGATATCGCTCAGCGGCACGGGCGCCTGCTGGCACGCGAGGTCCTGAGGTCGACCCCCCGGTACCCACAAAAAAAAATAAAATAAATAAAATAAAATAAAATAAAACAAAAACCTACATGTTAACTAGTAATTCTCTAAATTTAGAACTTACAGTTAGTAGCAAATAGTATTTTTTATTTTTACTACTTATGTTTCTCTCAATAAATATTGGGTAAGTCTTTGCTCCTATATTACTTGGAAATTATATGCCAGTATTTTATCTTTTCCATGTTTTGGGTAATTTTCCTCAAAAACAGTTATCCAGATTCTTCTTACAGAAAGTTGCAACTGATGCAAGATATAATATTGAAGCAAGGTGTGTGACTGAAAACTACAGTGAACATTAAAAATGTTTTTATACTTTATTGCAGTAAAAGACACACTGCCATTAATATCTCTGAACATACTCCCTCTCATATTAAACACACTCATCTCATCATTCTTGCAACTTTCTGAAGCAGTTCTGGAAGTTCTCTTTCATGAGTGTCCTTAGTTGCACTGTCATGATGCCTTGATGCCCTGAATCAATTCAAAATGTTTACCTTTCATCAGCATTTTGTCTGGGGAAAAGCCACAAGTTACACGGTGCCAGACTTGGTGAATAAAGTAGATGAGGACAGGCTAATGTTTGTATGAGCCTGCCTTTCCACTGGATGGCTCTAGGCAGCAGCACTCACTATATTTTTTTAATCACAGGTAGTAAAGACACCTGTGAAAGTGAATTTCCCAGAACTGCTTCAGAAAGTGGCAAGAATGATAGGATAGGTGTGTTCAAAGGCAGGGGGAGTATTTGGGGGAGTAATAGCAATGTATCTTTCACTGTAATAAAATTTTTAAAATTTAAACATCCACCATATATTTTTATCACACCTCATAAGGCTGGTTTAGACTCCGAGAAGACATGTTAGTTTTTTCAACTCAGTAAATACTCATTTTATGACTACTGTGCATCAGACACCTTGCTCGGCAGTGGTGCAGAAGCCCAGTATATGATATTTATAATGTAGATCAGTAACATAGTGTTCTTTTCAAAATTAGTTTCTCTAGCGTAATATAGATACTATAAATGAATATTTCAAAACTATGTATAGTATGATTTTTGAAGTGTAAAATAACTTATTCTTGTGATTCTCTTCAGATTTACTCAGAGCATAGTTAGCATTTGTTCATTTGTTTAGCAGAAGGTATGATTTTGATTGTTGTTATTTATTCTCAAGGGAAGGCAGAGGGGAAAAGGAAGAGAAAGTGAAAGAGGAGGAAGAGGTTCTGGCAATACCAAAGCTGCCTGGAGAAGGCAGCCCTGATGAAGAATGGTGTCCTCCCCCTGACCCTGACTTCTGCACGTACGTGAACGAAGTCACCAAGTCAATCCTGCCCATGACCAACATGAAGGAGCGGATTGAGGTTCCAGCCAAGTAAGTTCTCTCTGTGGACATGCATATTTTTAATTTATTTATTTTAATTAGTACATATTTGCAGTGAATAATGTTTACATTCCTTGTGGAAGTTGGTAGATGGACAGAACACATCTTAATTCCTTTTTTCATCCCCTTCCTTCCCCTTCTTCTACCTCCCTCCATCTCTTGATCCTCTTTCCCTTTGAGAAAGATCTGCCCCCCTACTTCCTATTACCTATCCCTTATTTTGCTCTTTATTTACATTTTGGGTTTCTTATATAAGAGAAACCATGAGATATTTAAGCTCGTATGTCTGATTTACTTCACTTAACATTATGGTCTCAAAGTGCGTCAGTTTTCCCATTCAAGTTTATCTTTCTTTATGGTAGAATAGTACTCCATTGTGTGTAATGTGTTATGAATTGTGCTGCTATAAACATGGGTATGCAGGTGTCACTGTAATATGATGTCTTTTACTTTTTTGGGAAAGTTACCTAGAAGGGAAATAATGGGTCAAATGGAATTTCTGGTCCCAGTTTTTTGAGGAATGTCCATATGATTTCCATAATGGTTGTGCTAGTTTACATTCCCACCAACAATGTAGAAGGATTCCTTTTTCCCCACAGCCTTACCAGTATTTGTTACTATTTGATTTCTTGATGATGGCCATTCTTTCTGGAGTAAGATGGAATCTCAGTATTGTTTTATTTGCATTTCCCTAATGGCCAGCAATGTTGAGCATTTCTTTATTGGCCATTTGTAATATTTCTATGAAGTGTCTATTTATTTCACTTTCTTGTGTTTTGACTGGGTCTTTTATTTTGGGGGTTGTAATTTTTTCATATTCTTTATATGTTCTAGTTAATAGTTCTTTGAGGAACAGCTGGCAAAGATTTTCCCCCATTCTGTAGGTTGTCTTGTCACTCTGCTGGTTGTTTCTTTCTGTGCAGAAGGTTTGTGATTTCATAAAATTGCATTTGTTGATTCTCAGTACTATTTCCTGTGCAACTGATGTTCTGTTCAGAAAGTCCTTGCCTATGCCTGTGACTTCAAGATTAAGGTTAAGCGTTTGTATTTTAACATTTAGGTTTTTTTTATCTATTTTTTTTTTTTTGTGGGTACCAGGGGGATGACCTCAGGACCTCGCGCGCCAACAGGCACCCGTGCCACTGAGCGATATCACCGGCCCCTTTTTCGTATGTGGGTTCCGGGAGTCGAACTCGGGCCCTCGTGCTTGCAAGGCAGGCGCTTACGCCGCTGAGCCATCTCACCGGCCCTATCTATTTTGATTTTATTTTAGTCCACGGTAAAAGAGAGAGGTCTAGATTCAATCTTCTGTATGTGGAGAGCCAATTTTTGCAGCATCTACCATTTATTAAGGAAGCTATCTTTCTTTTATCAGTTTTCCTTTTTTTTAGCCAATTTTTGAGAAATCCACTGCAAAATTGAACTTTACAGCACCTAGTTTTGACTCTGAGGCAGAAAAATAATGAATCAAAAAAGACCTCAGCATGCATGTTAGCTCAGTTTTCCATGAAGAATCAGAGCTAAGAGCTAGAAATTACTGAGAGAAAAAAAGCCTATTATGTTCTCCAGTGAAACCATCCAAAGCATCTTTCAATGTTATCTTAGAGGAGTTATGAGTCAAAAGTTTGAAAATTAAATCATTCCTTGAATGTATGAAGTGCTCATAATGTAAGAAATCATAGTATGAATTATTTATAAACTCACAACGTATTTTTAATGCAAATAACATCCCCTATTTTTCTGTTATCTGGTATTTTGTGCTCTGCCCTGCTCTCACGTGGGGTGTGAGGGTTCTCAGAGCTGGCTTCTGGGACAGGTAGGAACAATGAAGTTGTCCTCTTCAGTGGAGCAATCAGGCTGATTCTGCTAGGAAAGGGCCTAGGACATGCCTGGGGGCTGGACACTTCCCTCCAGGGTCGGCTCCTCTGCCTATTGGAGTAGGGGAGCGCTGGCTGCTGCACCAACTGCAGTCTCCCTGGGAGTTTCTATCTACCCCAAGTAGAAGTGAGTAGCAGTCATCAGACCTGGATGTGACAACCACAAGTGTCACAGCTGCCAGATCATTGACTTTTTGTCAGCCAGGACTGGAAAAGAGCACTTTTGGCAACTGAAGTTTTCCTGATGTTCTTGAGAAGTGATGACTCAAGCAGATTCTGATTCAGCTCCTGAAAACATTTGTCAGATTCCCCCATGCTTCCTTCATACTGGAGGTATTTTTACCCCTCCTACACCCATCATCTCCTTTAACTTGGGCCAGAAACAGGCAGGGAAGAGAGGCCAGGCAGGCACCATCCACACACCCAGGTTGGATGGGGCTCAGCCAGCTCTGCAGCCCTCTCCTCCACTCACCTCCTCCTTGGGTTTTTACCACTGATCTTCATAGAGCAGCAGGAGGAAATTCTTTAAGTTTACCTTTACCCAAGAGTATGGGGCCTCTCAGTTGACAGAGGATTTTTGCAGGTGTGTTTATTAATGGCTTCGGGGAAAGCCCAAACTTAGGAAAGTTTTCCACCTCCATCACTACCCACTGAACTGCTAACTTTCTGTCCCTTGCTCCTCCTCTTCCTCTCTCCTTCCAGTGTTATGGAATGTCATGTCTTTCTCTAAATTAAAATATATATATATATTTTTTTTCTGAAATCAAATAAGAGCTGGGTGTGGTGGCAGATATCTGTAATCCCAGCACTTGAGGGGTTGGGTTGAGGCAAGAAGATCACTGTGAGTTCAAGGTCAGCCTGAAATATATAGCAAGACCCTGTCAAAAAAAATTAAAGTAAAAACATAAAACTTGAAAATGTCTGTAAATCCAATGGGAAATATTGTATTTGTATTGTCTCTGAGTTTAAATTCATTGAAAGACCACTCATATTAATATGATGCATTGGATTTCATATTTAAGATATTTAAAAATACTTTTCAAGAATAAGATAAATTTAAAAATTATGTTTATGTTTAGGGTGATATTGATTTGTATCTTTTGTATCTTGCTATACACATTGGGAAATTAGTGTTCATTTTCAACTTCACATTGAATGAAATTGCTAGAATTTCAGCTTATATATAAATATGATGGTTTGAGTACAATAACCATAATGTTAAATTACATATGACAAGTACATTTTTGAAAGTAAAGCAAGCAATAAAAATCAGAGGGAATGTAGGTTTTACACGTATAATTGGACATATAATTATAAACAAAAAGCATCCAAAGTGAGATGTTAAACCCAATTGATTTTATCTTAATGTCATTGACACAGATGTGTGGCAGAAAAAATGGGTGGTAAGATTCTAAAGGACAAAATACCTGATTTCAGCTGGGAGCTTCACATAAGTGAATTAAAATTTCAACTTAAATCCAATGTTATACCAATTAGATATATCAAAAAAGGAATCTTCTACCATCGAGCATTGCTTTTCAAGGTACAGTATTTAAGATATTTTCATCTTATTTGCCATTAAGTTAAAATGGTTTTTCTACATCATATTGGAATGAGTGAGTTGCTAACATGTACCTAGATAATATCAATCCTATTATTTAGATCTACTTATATTTGACCTATATATAATATGTACACATGCATGTGTATACAAATGTATATACACACACTTATGTACATATTTGCCAGACTATTGGAAGCATATTCATTTAACATTTATCATGTACTTACTGTAGACAGGGCCTCTGCCAGGGTCTGGGGGTATGGAGACACCAGAGTATAGAGACACCGAAGTGACAGTCCCTTGTACTCAAGGGTTCCTGAGCCAGACATCTTCCAAGGTAATTTTGGGGAAGGTTTCAGAGAAGAAAGTATTAGTGACTACATAAGATTTCATCAGGGGGCCGGTGAGATGGCTCAGCGGCGTAAGCGCCTGCCTGGCAAGCACGAGGGCCCGAGTTCAACTCCCAGAACCCACATACGAAAAAGGGGCCGGTGATATCGCTCAGCAGCACGGGCGCCTGCTGGTGTGTGAGGTCCTGGGGTCAACCCCCGGTACCCGCAAAAAAAAAAAAAGGATTTCATCAGGTAAAGAAGACAGGCAAGAGTGCTCTAAACAGACCAAATATCCTTATGCAAAGTAACACATGCAGGAGAGTCATGGTCCACTTGAGGAACTCGAGTAAGTTTTCTGGATGGAAAAAGGAAGTATCGAATGAGGCCAGAGGCCTAATCATGAAGCATCCTGTGAGTTTAAACATCACCCTCAAGTCTAAGTGTAGCCACTAAAAGTTGTCAAGAGAGGAGGGGGAACATGATTTTGAAAGACTATTGAGGCAACAGAATGGGGAAAGAATTAGAGCAAGACCACAGATGGGGACCAATTAGAAGGTGGCTGGAGCAAGAAGCACAGATAACCCGTGCTGATGCAAGCCATGCTGCGTGGTGTGGGTGCAGGGACGAATGTGGAGGGAGATTTTGGAGATGCAACCAAAAGGAGCTGGTGGCTGCCTAGGTGTGTGTAAGAGATCATGTGAAAAGAATGGAATGGTTTCCAGGCTCTGGGCAAGCAATGGGGAGGGTGGCATTATTCCCTGAGATGGGCACTCAAGGAGGATCAGGTTCAAAAGCGGAGATGATCTTCTGCTTCCTCGTATCTATATCTTGCGTGTGATGGGAGATGAGGAAAGTTTTCTGAACTATAGACAGAATGTACAAATCCTGACCTTCCCCCAAATACCTAAAAACCTCATCACACGCACTTATATCTTCCCTCCAATTTCACCCAAATCCTATTTATAACCTCAGTGCCTTTCTTGTTGGCTTGGATTTCTTGCTCTATGGGTTCTTCCTTCTCTCCTGTCTTAAATCTCCTTCTCTCTATTACCTGTTTCCCCTTTAATATCTAAACACACTGATGTCTGCAATAGGTAAAAAGAAAAATATAAATATTTGTGCATAATATCTATGACACTGTAATAGTTCCTATTATCATGACAGACATCATTTTGAGCTATGTGCCAGGAACTTGATAAATGTAATTGTAAAGAGTCTCAAAAAGGCCAAAGATGGAAGTCACTACCTGTGTTTTAAAAAGACAAGAAAACTGATACTTAGGAAAATAATTTACCCAAGGTCAACCAGAGGTGGAACTATTCATGCTGTCTCAATAAACAAAACCTGCCACCCTGCCTCTCCCCAGAGATAATTTTCACTGCTGATCAAAATTATAAGTCACAGCAAGTCCTTGTCCCTCCTCAACACGTTTCATTTTTCCTCAACTCACCGCCATCTGGGTCCTGCTCCCACCCTCTCAGTAAGGACTGCAGTGACCTCCTCATTTTCTGTCTTGCTTAATATGTCAAAGAATTTGTCACAAACCATTTTCCTTCTTTAACACCATTCCCTTCACTTGCGTTTGTCCTCTCTTGCCTGTCATCTCAGTCTCTCTGGCGACCTCTTTTCCTCCAGCTCTGACTTAAGTATTGAGGTTCTTCTGGGTCCTGACCAGGCACTCTCCTGATCTCATTCAGGTGCTTCATGGGTAAGGTCTTTCTACACAGGGCCTGAAATAGGGTTGAAATACCTGAAGTTTTCAGATCTTTTCCCCCATCCCCAAACCTCTCCTCATTCCAGGTCTGCGGTATCTGATGACTCCAGCTAGGGCCATTCGAGCATCTAATAGGCATTAGATTAGACAGCTTAGCCGCTGCAACAGGGGACTTAAGCGGTAAATATTTAGTTCTCAGTATCACAGAGGCTGAGACCAAGATCAGTGCGCCACAGACTCAGTGTCCAGGAAGGGCTCTTTTCCTGCCTTACATATGGCTGCCTTCTTGCTGTACCTTCACATGACACAGGCAGAGGCTCTGCTCTCTTCCTCCTCTTTCAAGGGCACTCACACAGCCAGGGGATCCCCCACGTGTAACCTCATCTAAGCACAGCGATCTCCCAAGGACTCCATTTCCAAATACTGTCACACTGGGGCTCAGGGGTTTATCAGAGTTGGGAGGGCATAAGCGTTCAGCCCATAGCTTACTTTGCCAAACTGAACTCAAATGAAATTCATTACCCTCCTACCTCAGCTGGATCATGCAATTAATTACCCATCATTCTCCTACCACTGAAATCATGCACATCAACATTCACTGATGAAAATTTTTTATACTTCCACCCCTTCTGTATTTAACTCTTTTTTTTTTTTTTTTTTTGTGGGTACCGGGGGGACGACCTCAGGACCTCGCGCACCAGCAGGCGCCCGTGCCACTGAGCGATATCACCGGCCCCTTTTTCGTATGTGGGTTCCGGGAGTCGAACTCGGGCCTTCGCGCTTGCAAGGCAGGCGCTTAAGCCGCTGAGCCGTCTCACCGGCCCCTTAACTCTTTTTTTATTATTATTATTTGTTTGTTTGCTTGTTTTTCTCCTGGCAGTACTAGGGACTGAATCCAGAACCTTCACACTGAATTATATCCTCAGCCACCTTTTAAAATTTTGAGACAGCATTTCAATAAGTCACTAAATTCCCTGGGCTGGGTGAGATGAATTGTCCACGGTCTAATTTCTCCCTCTACCTCTTCTACTCCCTGCCTTCCCAGCTAACCTGGAGCAATCCACCTGCCCGTCCTTTCCATTCTTACACACAGGCTGCTGAGCCCAACAGTGGGGGAGGCCACAACCGGTTCCCATGTCCAGACTCAGGTCGACCTGCCTGTAGTCACCCTCCCCCAGCTCCTTGTCATAGATTTGCTCCTAGTTTTCCCCAGTAGTGTGCCCACATCTGCCCTTCTTTCAGGCCCTTTCATCTGTACCTCTTCACGCTAAGCAGATGACCTTGTGTCCCACTTGAAAGAGAGTAGAGGCTTCCAGATGCAACCTGGTCGGTTCCGTGGTTTGCTCACTTGGAGACTCTGCTCTAAGCCACGTACAGTTCTGCTTCTCCTGCACCACAGCACCTGTCTACATCACACAGAATAAATTGGCTAGAAATAAGTCCCCACCGATTTAATGCGTCCGTTCACCCCGTGCATGTCACAGTCAAAGGGCAGCCAGGACATGTGGAGGGACTGACAGACACACAAGGGCCGAGAGCCCACGGAAGAGGTTTCCTCCACCCACCCTATCCATCAAATACGGGTTCAGTGCAGTGCAGCCGCCTGCAAACTCCCTTCCCAGCAGGACCCACAGAGACGGAGGCTCCGCGTCTTGAGGAACCGGAGACTCCTCACAGTCGCTTGGCTCTCAGCGCAGTAATCCCTGCCTTCAGCCTCCTGTCCGAGCATGTCTACACAAGTGTTGTCTACTTCACCTTCAGCCAAGGGGGGTTCTACAACGAAAGATCTTTCCTCCTCTCAGCCTGGCTGTGGCTCTCTTGTTTCCTCCCCCAGCCTCTGGCTGATAGAATCGGCATTGGCTGCTCTGTGGTTCGAGGCAAGTATGGCCGTGCATGGAATGAGGTGAAGGTGGTGGACCTGTCTCGGAAGGGGGTGACCGGGGGCCTCCCTGTGCCAGATCACTACACCATTGGCCTCATGTTCCATCCTGGGGGACTGATGAAGTTAGGAGGCAGAGGCCAATCTGTACCAATTTCTTTAAACTATCAAAGGAGCATGAAGGATTCAAATAAGAAACTCATTGTAGACACTAAGTCCACCAATTGACTTTATTCCTTTAAATATAAGTGTCAGACATGTTCAGTCTGTGTTTGCTTCTCGTTTCAGGCTTGTGGCATGAGTTCGGGGTTTTGTTGGGTCATTTTATGGTCACCGTCCCTCACATGAATGAAGGTTACTGTGATTGAAGCCAACCCAACCCACTTCTCCTCAGGGTCCTATCTGTCACTTAGTAATCTTGCATGCAAGACTCACCTGCTGCCCCTCATGGCAGTGCTGCGGCCTTGTCACTGTCCTCCTCCATGCCCACAATGCTTTGGGAACACTTGGTTGAATAAACTCAGTGTGCTTTCCATGTCTTCAGTTGCCTGGTCTCTCTCTCACTGAGTAAGGATTGACAGTTTAATATTTATAGGTCTACTTTAGTATTGCAGGTTCCTTTCTAACATTTTTTTGCTCATGCTTAAAGTTATCATTAAGAACACTGTGTAAATATACTTATCTAAGTTAAAAATAGTTCCAGACAGCCATGCGTGGTGGTGCACACCTGTAACCCCACCTACTCAGCAGGCTAGAGCAGGAAAATTGCAAGTCGTCTGGACAGCTTAGCAAGACCCTGCCTCAAAATAAAGCAAAAGGTCTGGGGATGTAGCTCAGTGCAAGGCCTTGAGTTCAGTCCCTAGTGCCCCCCACATACACACACAGTTCTAGGGACCGGGTGTAGCTCAGTGGTAAAGCACTTCCCCAGCATACATGAGGCCCTGGGTTTGATCCCAGCACCACAAAAAAAACCAAAAAGTTCTAAAAAATATTTCCTGAGAATGTTGTTGCTTTCACTATGTTAACTGGAAAATAAACCACTTATAAAGCATTCTGATTTACTCTTACACTTTTTAATACTGGGCCACCAAAATATAGTTTGAAATTAATATAACTTAAAAACTAATGATGGGGGGCTTTTTGAAATGTAAAAATATAGTAAATATTTGTTGAGAAATTGTGCTTTCAGAATTGAACACAAAATGGGGAGTAAATAGACATTTCAAACAATAAGACCAATAAAAACTAGTCATGCCATTCGCCTCATGAGGTGTATATTTCTTGGTCTAACGTTTACCTGTCTAGTCATTTTCTTATAAGATATTTTAAGCTTCACTTTCGAAATTAGGGTTAAGGGGCCGGTGAGACGGCTCAGCAGCGTAAGCTCCTGCCTGGCAAGTGCGAGGTCATGAGTTCGACTCCTGGAACCCACATACAAAAAAAGGGCCGGTGATATCGCTCGGCAGCACAGGCGCCTGCTGGCGCACGAGGTCCTGAGGTCGACCCCCGGTACCCACAAAAAAAAAAAATTAGGGTTAAGGGTTTTTTATGAACTCATGTAATTTCAATGAATATAGTTTTTATTTCTGAATAAAGTTCTTTATTTCATGTAGTTTGGTAATTCTATTTGTCATGAGGTGTCGTGAGCATGGATTATAGGACACAAACCTGTCTCGGCATTTTCGAGTCTGTTTTGATCCAGAAAACATTTAAAGTGGATTACAAAGATATAAAATGCATAACAAAATGGAAATAAGTGAAATACAGGTATAAGCATAGGAGAGAAAGTTCAAGACCAGGAATAAGTTTAGAATTCAAACTACATCCATGAAAATGATGATAAAGGAAAGTTTTGCTCAAGCTCTGTAGCAGCCAGTGTGGAGAGAAATGTTACCTGTTACACGGCAGCCACATTCATCTCTGCAGGAAGAGTGGAAGGTTCTGCACAGACACCTCACGGCAACAATGGAGGACAGAGGCCTCGAAGCTGCTTTCTCCCTTCTCTCCACTCGGGAGACAGAGTCAACGCGCTCGAAAGTGAGTTCAGCTATCGTGCAGAGACTTTGGCCCCGAGGGTCTGTATAAGGACTGCTCTGAAGCATTTTCCAGCATTTACGTTGTGGACGTGGCTCCCAGACACAGCCTCATTCAACAAGCATGGACAGCAAGTGCTCCTTGAGGATCTCATCCTCCCCAGCAACTGGGCGAGGGAACTTTTTTTGCTCCAGCAAGCACGGTTTGGGTGCTGCCACACGGAAGGCATATTCTACAGAGACTTTCTACAAACTTGGAGATGACTTCAGCTGTGCAGGGCTGAGAATTGTACGGATGCTTCCCAGTGGAGTCAGAGCTACTGGTGCTTAGGATAATGTCTGGCGTGGCCTCTGGTTTTCTTTCCATTTTGACACTTCGGAGTACCTGTCTGGTCTGAGCTGATATGAAGGATGGATATTGTGGTCCTAAACGATGGCCTTTCCCCTGCTGTCTGTACACAGACATTCTCTGTGTACATGCCCCGGGACAGCAGCACAAACTAGGAAACAGTGGTGTCCACTGAGTGCTGCGGCCATCCTGGACTTGGGGAAGCCGGGGTCCTTGACCTGTGGCTTCTTACTTCCTCCTTCAAGTGGCATGGGTCTGCCACTCTCCCGCAGGCTCCCTACTGTGCCATGTTGCCTCTCCCAGCTGCCTGCCCCATTTTGGAATCCAGGGAAGGCTCTGCATGGGACTGGCAGCAGTGGCATCAAAATGCTCTTGCCACCACATGAATCACTTTCCGCTACCATCTTCCCTCTCCTCCTTTCCCACATACTGAGACGTTTGCAGTTTACTCCCGAGTGCAATGTGGGATGCCCAAAACCAGGCTGAGCTCGGCCATCTTCCATGTTCCCTGGCTTACTCTGGTCACCTGCCTTCCAACTGGCCATGGAAAAGTTCATCCTAGCTGGTTCAACTCTGTATAATTGAGATTGTGCAGCATCAATGTGTCACTTGGTATCTGTCTGTGACATTCAACTTGGCTCACCCAGGCTTTCTCTTTTCTCTTCTTTTGGGAAGGGATGTTCAACCTGTACCCTACAGTGCGCTTCAGCCACGGTTCATGCGCATTACTCGTACACACACATGTGCTGCCTGCTAGGACTTCAGTTTGGGCCTTTAGGGATGAGACTGCTAGCAGTCTTGCACATAGGCCAGGTTTCAGTGTTTCATCCTCCTTTTGGGCCCTCATGTTTCTACTTCTTGGGGCTGCCGCTTGCCTCTGTCTGAACTTGAGTAGCTTATGTCTCACCTCAGAGCTCATGTGTGGCACCATCTCTAGCCCGATATGGGCCTTCCCCTGCAAGAAGGGACCTCTTTGCTGCCTGAGGCCCTGCCTCTCCCCTGGGCCTTGAGTGTCTCCCAGGTACCCTCTGCATCTTGTCTACTTCCCCCTGCCCCAGAAGGTGGCTGGGAACCTCCCAGTCACTGCTCCTATACTACTTCTCTGCTTCGCTGTTCTGTTCCACTGCAGGGTGCCCATCAGTTAGGTACCACCGCACACTCCTTAGCAGCAGGTGGTGTGTGCCAGAGTGTCCTGGGCTCTGGATCAATACAAGGCCATGAACTGAAAGGACAGCAACTGGGACATGCCCTTGAATTTGTAGAGGGGATCAGTGGGCAATAATGTGGCATACAGGGTCCTGGAGGAGACCTTAGGGTGGGCAATATCCAGCAAGGATGGGGTGAGCTGTTGAAGTCGAGAGTGCCAGGCTGAAGCCAGAACAAGTAGTTGAAACAGCTGAGCGGGGAGAAGAAGGTGACATTCTAAACACAATGGTAACAAATCTGTTGCACTGCTTTGGCTGGTTGCGCTCTGTCCTATCTGCATGGATATGAATGGTAACCGAATTGTTTTCATCAGTAGACTGTGGTGGTCCTGAGGCTGAATGACCTCCAGGGTGGGTTCCCTGTCATTACTGGGACACTTGCTATGGGAGCTCTGTGATATCTAGTGAGGAGACAGCTTTATGGCAACTATGCAGGGGGAGGCCTCAACCCTACAGAGGGCCCAAGGGTTTCAGGGACCATTTTGGGATCTCCTACCTGAGGCCCTGATATGTGAGGGACAAGGCTTCCCATGGCTGCAGCCCGCATCCACCGAGTGTCCCAACCCCACGTATCCTTGGATGTTAGTGTGGAGATCAGATGGCCCTACCTGTGGCTGGCTGGGGCTTCTCACCCACGGAACCATGAGCAGTGGTATAGGGCTGTGTGTTACACGGCAGGGGCTCCCCAGGGAGAGGAGAGGGCCTTGAGGGGAAGCAGGAGGGGCAGGACACAGGCTGGGTGGAGAGTGGAGAGCGGGCGAGGCAGCAGTAAGGTGAATCTTTTTGCTTCATCTGTGCATTGGGGGCCTCCCTGCCTTCCCCATAAACTAGGCTGGAGGGAAGTGTGCTCCCTCCCCGTAGAATCTTGGGGGACCCAGCTGTGAGTCTCCTGTGGCTGCTGTGAGCACCACAAACTGGGGAGCTTTCAATAGACACCGATTTCCCCAGTTCTGGCAGCCAGATGTCACAATTAAGGTGGTGGCAGGGCTGTGTCTCCGCAGAGGTTCTGGGGAAGATCCCCCTGTCTCTGCAGGCCTGGGTGGCCTTAGTCAGCCCTTGGCTCATAGCCGTGTCACCAGTCTCAGCCTTGTCAACACATGGACTCTCTTCTGTCTGTCGTTTTTTCTCTGTGTCTCTTATAAGAACAGTTGATGCTGGGTTTGTGACCCACCTGAGTGATCCATTTCCAGATCCCTCACAGAATCACATGTGCAAAGGTCTGTTCTGCAAATGAGGTTACATGCACAGGTTGTGGTGGCCCTGGTCCTTCAGCCTCCTACAGGGTTGGAAAATGTCCTGGAAACACTGCCTGAGGCTGGATGTCAGGCAGGTGACCTGGTAGGTTGGGACAGGGGCTTGTAGTTGACACCTTCGCTGGGATATATTTCAGAAATAGTTCAGTAGGATTTTATCTGAAGGAAAATGGAAACCATGGTGCACTTTGCGCTGGTTTGGGAGTCAGAACTGGAAGTGTGTAGATGAAGTGCTTTGTCTCTAAGCTGTAATGTGGCCTTTCCTGACGGTCTCCTGAAGGGTCAGCTGCTAATAAGACTCTGAAGATGGAACATAGCATGACTTGATGGGAGGCCATGGCTTTGGAGCTGCAGGATGTAGGAGACATTTTCTGTGCTGTATCCCAAACTGTCCCCAGTACTATCAGTTCAGCTGTCCCCAATGCTGTCAGCTCAAGTAGAACACGTACCTGCCTTGAACTGTCCTTTGAGCTCCTTTCTCATAGAATGCCTTTTGCTCTCAGTATACAACACCTTTGTTCTTGTTATATAGTTAGACAATGTGCTCCTTTAATAAACACAGTGGCCGTCGGCCCTCTCCTCATGTCAAGAGTCTTCTTTCATCGTGTGACACTGGTCATCGGAGATCAGCACCATCATCCCCAATATTGATTGGGGAACTACACTGGTGAGAAGTGGTGGAAACCAGAAAGAACAGTGGAAACTTGCTGCTTTTTGGAATAATGGTGCTCACGCTGACTCAGGAAACAGGAAAGGAGGCTTCTGTCTGTTTAATGTCAGGTTTCTCTCCACGGTGGGGCCTTTGCTTTTAAGTGGTGTCTCTACAGAAGTGCTTGCTGAATCTTAAGTGTTGACTGGAAGATGTGCTGACTCACTTCTCCTTTATTTTAATGGCATTTTTATTGATCAGAAAATGGAGTAAGAAAGCAAAAAGCTTCCTCTTGTGCCATTGACAGATTGCCTTTCTGAGGTTTTCTGTTTGGTGACATTTTCAGACTTGCATCTTCCCATAAGTGCACAGACACACACACATACAATGTGTCTAGGGCCACAGTCACACTGTGGAGGGCTTTGCAGCTTGTTTTACTCGATCTTCTCTTGTAGATGTGTCTTCTGCATCACGCTGAGGAGCTGTGCCTCCCACGCGCCCCTGAGGTGGATGTCTCTCTGGTCTGCCACACCCTGTCTGCTTGTCTCGGTGCCTATTTCTCTTGGTCAGGCATTGCTCAGCATGGCAGTGCCACCTGGGCACCTGCTTGTGGAACTCATAATGGCCCCTGTGGATAGTGGAGCCCGAAAAAAGAAACTTCATGGCATCTGTGGTCGGCCAGGTGTGTGTCTGTGTGTATGTTCATGTGTGAATATGTGCATTTGTGTGTGTGCATGACAAAACACAGCAAGCCAGAGGTCTGGATTCTGGAAGGCTTTCCTGAATTTAGGGGGCTCTGTTCATTAAAAGGTGACTGAACTGATTTTCCAGAATTGTGTTTTCAGGTAAAAGAAAAAAACCCACACGCACTCCTCATGTTGGAAAAAATTTGATGGCATGGCACAAACCATGTGGCACGTTTCTCTAGGAGTCAGCTCTTTGGCTTTCCTGTCCCTGGTCACATCAGCTGGGTGTCCCCAGGAGATGTTATGTATGTGCCCAGCCATGCACAGGCATAGCCTTCCACGGGCACTGTGAGCTCAATGCTCACAGGGGCTTCCCTGCTTAGCCAGGTTCTGCTCCAAATGCAGCACAACCTGGGGGCCTCTCTGAAGCCAGCTGGCACTTTCGCCAGGTCATCGTCTACTGTGGAAACAGAACCCACAGGGTGTGTGCAGAAAGGGAGGGATTTATTGCAAGTGATCAGCACGTGTGATTGTGGAGGCTCAAGCCCAACATCTGCACACTGGATTGGATGGAGATGCAAGGAGTGGTGCGGTTCCAGGCTGAAGGATGTCTCTGCTCTGTCTAGGCCTTAAACTGATTAGATGCAGCCCCCTTACATTGTGCAGTGTTGGTGCTTTGTCCAAAGTCTCTGCTGAAAATGCTACTCTCATTGAAAAAGACCTTCCCAGATGCATCAAGCACAGCATTTGACCAGATGTTTGGTTTGTATATGCATGAACTGTCAAGTTGGTCAGTGCTCCCAGGGGCCTGAGCCCTGTGGCTGGCCACATTTTATACCCAAGCGTGGCCTGTAGGGGAAGTTGGGAGCTTGCTCAGGTGTCTGAGAACAAAGGTTCCTGGACTTCTGCCCCAGGACCAGCAGGGCTGTGGTTCACCCCCAGAAGCCACAAGGCCAGGGGCAGCATGGAGGAAGCCTGGCATTTCTTGCAGTTTGGCGCCCCACACAGGCTGGACTCATGCCTCAGCTGGCCTTCTGCATAGTTGGGACTGCTGCTTCCAGCCTATTTAGCCCCATAGTTAGGCACCAGTGACTCTGTGGTGCCTATGGGGGTGGGTCCTTTGTCCTACCCCCAGAAAGAGCTTCATTTCCAGTGTGGCGGTGCCTGGACACATTAGAGGTGCTCATAAGCAGAAAGTCTTGGAGCTCTGCCTTTTCCCTTGTTCCCTTTCTCTGGGAGAGAAAGTCTTTGCAGGTCACAGTCTTATTATCATTCCCTCCCACCGCATGCCCCTGAGGTTGGCCTCCCATCCACTGGCCTGCTCTTACCAGGCCATAATGCCAGACCGTCAAGTTGATGATAAATAATCCACTTGAAACGGGGAGACAAAGCCTGGTGTCCCAGGACATCCCGACACCCGTGAAGGCTTAGATGGGGCCTGTCTGATGTGTAGCTGGGAGTAGAGAGGTTGTGGGGGGGTCCCCAGGACTGGTGGGGGAGAGGCCCCTCTCCCGGTTTCCCTCCGGCGTGAAGGTGTGGAAGTCAGCGATGGGTGAGCAATGGAGGGCTGGAGCTAAGCCATAGTTGGAAGTTGGCGCTGTTGCCAGGACAGTGGTGGGAGTCTGAGTCCTGTATCTGGGCTGTGACCTATGAAGGTGGGCTGGCAGGAGCAGGCTTTTGTTCATGAACTGGCAATTAGTATGGGTTCTGTGTCCTGCCTAAGGCTCAGGCACTGTCCCAGGACCTGGGGGCCCGAGAGGCCTGACCTTGTCCCGCATGGATGACAGCATCGCCTCGGCACCACCCACTCACCAACCTCTGTGGCTTCCTGCCAAGCCTCCATCTGGCTATTTCTCAGAAGCCCAGTCTCCAGGTGGCCCAGGATGCACCGCAGTTTGTGGCTGGCCTGTCGTCTGCTGCAGGTTCTTCTTGGGATATTGGCAGGGCCCTTGGGGATGCCTTCACCCCCACTTGAGAGCTTTCTGATGGGGCGGTCAGGATGACCACGTGGTGTCAGTTTGGCAGCTTCAGGGCCTGCACGAAGCTCCCTTCCCTCAGGTCTTGAAGCAAGGGCCAGGGGCCACTGCTCCTGGAAGTGCTTTCTGGTACTTTCCAAGGCAGAGCACCTGCGACTTAAACCCAGACTTTTTGTCCTGAGCCCAGCCTGGTGTTTCACTGTAGGTTTGGCCAGGAGGATGTGGTGGGGAGGTAAAGGTCCCATCCAGTCCTTTTCTTTGAAGTTCAGAAAAGGCCTTGGAGGTGTGGCTTTACAGTATACCACATTTTAGCCCCTTCCCTCACAAGGATGTTCTTAGAATTGTAAAACTTGTAAAAAAGAACACAGTGAAGTATACTGGCTTAAAAAGTAATCCACAGATTCTAAAGCTCATTTGGGTTCCATGACTAACTTTACTGCTTCTAAACATAGAAAAAGAAAGAGAAACTATAAGAAATACAGCTTACATACATTATTCACTGTTTTTTCATCTGTGTGGAAATTGACAGAAATCAAGAGCATGAAGACATGCAATCTGTTTATGTTTATTTGACCAGCATAATCTCTTTGATGCTCTTACTTGGATTAAAATGCTGGTGATTTCTTTACCCAACCTCAAACACAGTTATGTGGAGGTTAAGCTCTATGGACATGCCTGTGACGCTCAGAGTTACCATGTGTCAACTGTTTATCCTCATGGTTTAGTGCTGCCAGGTATCTAGAAGCTGCAATTTGCATTTGGAAATCATCTGAGTAAGGTTTCCTGGCAACCAGTATGTAGAACCTGGTGCCTGAATGTCTGCAGAGCAACTCCTTCTCTTCTGTGCTGGAACAGGGCCATAGCTTGTATACCCTGTGGGGATCTAAAATAACCACTTTGGCTGTGGGTATGGTACCGACTCCTCTCTACCCCACTTCTCTGGGCAATGCCCAGGGAGCACCTGATAAAGAAAGTCCCACTTTCTATAGCTGAAACTGAACCATTGGCCTGAAGCCTGTAACTCTCTGATTGTCCACGTTTATTTTTTTAAGTTTCTGGTTAGTGCAAATGCAGTATAATAGTCTCCTCTTATAGAACAATTATAGCATACACTAATACAAGTTGTGAATGTGTTCTTTCAAAATATTTCATTGTAGATCTTGGCAGTCTAAGCATATGAGTTATTTTCTTCTAATGTTTACTTTTAACATTCACGTTTTTAACATGTGTGAACTGTCAGCATCACTATTCTTAGGTTTTGGGATCATTATTAAGTAAATTAAGGGTTATTTGAACACAAGCATAGTGATTCAGAGACAGTCAGTCTGATAAGTAAGACAGCTTTGAAGTGATTAGTGGGCAGGTAGCATATATAGTGTGGATACTGTGGACAAAGGGATGGTTCATGTCCCAGTGGAATGGAGCAGAGTGGTTTGAGGTTTCAGCATGATTCAAAGAATAGTGCACAATTTAAAACTTTGAATTGTTTATTTCTGTTTTCATTAGTATTTTTGGACCACGATTAAATATGGGTAAGTGAAATGGCAGAAAGTGAAAACTCAGATAAAGGGGGAGTATTGTCTGGCTAAAAATGCAAGGTGTATATTCAGAGCTGCATTTTGGTTGCCTGTGTCTTTGTGGAAAATAAAAAGCATGATTCTCTTAAACTCAGAAGGATTAGACAAATTTATTTGAAGTCTGTTTTCTGCATAATTATGGTATTAAAAGCCCCTACTCCTGTGAGGATTTGAACCATGAGTACAGGAAGCACAGTTGGGAACCATGTACGCATGCTTCTGGCCTTGATGACGTCTAGAGAACGTATTGGGGAGGAACCTGAACTTTTTGCTTTTTGAACTTTTTTATTGCTTTATGAATATAATTATACAATTCTATAAATCTACTTTTGTGAGGAACAAATATTTTCTCATTGCAGTAAAATACACTTAAGAAAATTTGCCATATTCATCATTTTAAATAGACAGTTCAATAGAAACAGGAGGAAATATTAATTGTATTTATTTTACCAAAGTTTTCCCACATTTGAACAAGGAGGTACAAATGTTAAGAGTCCCTCTTTGTTCAGGGAACTTGAGTTAGCTTCTGAAATTGATTTTGGGAGTACTCTTTCCCTCTCAATTTCATTAAAAAGTTTAATGAATATTGGTGTTAGATCTTCCCTGAAGTTCTTTTAGAATTTGGCTGTAAGTCCATTAGGTCTTGGAATTTTCTTAGTTGGTAGGTTTATTTTTTAATTGCTACTTCAGTTTCATTGCCTGTTATTGGATTGCTCATGATTTATAAGTCTTCTTGATTCAGTTTTGGCAATTCATATGTGTCTAGAAATCTCTCCATTTCTTCTGAGTTCTCCTAGTTGTTTGGCATATATGTTTATGAAGTAGTTGCTAATAATTTTCTGGATTTCAGCAATGTCCATTGTAATTTCTCCTTTTTCATTCCTAATTGCATTAATTTGTGTCCTCTCTTTTTTGTTTTTTCTTTTCTTTCTTTTTTTGGTAAGATTGGCTAAGGTTTTTGTCTATTTTATTTATTCTTTCATAGAAACAGCTCTTCCATTCATTGATTCTTTGTATGTTTTTTAAGTCTCCATTTCATTAATTTCTCTCTAATCTTTATAATTTCCTTTTTTGTACAAGCCTGAGTTTGGATTATTCTTGCTTTTCAAAGACCTTGAGATGCATTATTAAGTTATTTATTTGGGCTCATTCTATTTTTTTTTTTTTTTTTTTTTTTTTTTTTTGGTGGGCATTCACCACTATAAACTTGCCTTGCAGGACTTGTTTCTCTGTATCCCACAAGTTCTGGAATGTTGTCCTGACATTATCATTTAGTTCTTGGACTGTCTTATTTCTTCCTTAATTTCCTCTGTGACCCATTGATTATTTGATGAGTCTAACACCAATACTTATCAAACTTTTTAATGAAACTGAGAGAGAGAGAGTATTTCCAAAATCAATTTCAGAAGCTAACATTATCCTGATCCCCAAGCCTTTGATTTTTAGCCTATCAAATTATTTTCTTTTGTTATGTGTTTCTTGTATACAACATACCTCTGGGTTTTATTTTTTTGATCCATGCTGCTAATCTGTTTTTTAATTTCCTTATGTTTACATAATTCCTGTGGTTTATTTTGCTATTCATTTCTAGTTTCATTCCATTTTCATCTGATAATATGCATGGTAAAATTTTGATTCTTTTGCATTTACTTAAGCATGCTTTATGACCTAGAATATAGTCTATTTTGGAAAAAGTACTGTGTGTGGGCAATAAGAATGTATATTCGGTTGTTGGATGGAACACTGTACATATTAAGTCCATTTGTTCAATAGTTTGGTTCAACTCTGATATTTCTTTTTTGATATTTCATTTAGTTGCTCCACTTGTGACAGTGGGGTATTCAGTTCCCCCACTGTAATCTTTTATGTCATTCCAGTTTGTTTTATGAAGTTGGGTGCACTGTGGTTTGGTGCACAATGTTTACAGTTGTTATCTCTTTCTGTCGAACAGTTCCATTAACAAATATGTCATGTCCTTCTTTGCCTCTTTTAATCAGCTTTGGCTTGAAATCCACATTATCTGAAAATAGGGTAGCTATTCCTGCTTGTTTTTTTTGTTTCCTGTTATGTGGAATATTGTTTTGGTATCTATAAAATGCCAAAATGTTTATAAGATGCAGAGCAAGTGAATCTTATTAAAATAAAATACAGATGGCCATAAATTCTATAAAGATTGATAATATCTTTGTAATAGATTAAACTCCTTTGATTACTTCTTCTGGGGATAAAGGCACCTGTTTATGCCATGAAAATCTGACACACAAATACTTGAAACAATGTATGGCAGGTGTGTGTGCAACGACTGGTGGGAATATTCCTTTAATGCACATTATACATTGCCACCTTCACCGCTTACTGAAGGATGAATTGCTACAGAAGGACATCACATTCAACATGTCCCAGTAGTAAACTATGTCTTAGGGATGTTTGTTTTCAGATTTGATAACCATGCTGTGCAACTTTAATTCACAAGTGTAAAAAATAACCACCTAGTTTATTATTTACCAGAGGACCTCTGTGACCATGTTCTGTCCTTTTGTGATGTTAGAAAGGAAGGGTATAAAATATCATAGGTATAAACATGCAATTAGGAGGAAGGGAACTTCTTGTTGAAACATTAGGCCAGAAGACTCTATGTGTCGGTTCTGCCCCTTTTACGGAAAGGTCTGTGCCTCTTCTATCCTGACAGATAATCTGGGAGACTTAACCAGTGATTTACATGGCAGATGTCACTGCCAAGGAGGTGGGTTTCTCATCAGCAGTGAGAGATATGAGTCATCAACATGCACCTCTTGGAAAACGCTGAGAATATAGGTGAGGCCTTTATGCATTATTCTAACATAAAAGTTGATTAAATGTACATTTTCTTCAATTAAGATGTATACATGTCCCTCCCCAGTAGTTTTATTAGTCTCTGTATGTCATTCAAAGATAAATTATGTGATATATTTTGAAAGATCCTGTTTGAGTCAGTATTTCACTTTTTAGCCCTATAATGTATATCTGACAGAACCTGATTGCCTGGGTCTTTAAAACTGCATTTTCTAGAATTTTTTAAAAAAGAAATCTTATCATTTGTTCATCACTTTAAGCTCTGTCAATGTTCATTTTGATTTTTATGTTCTTGAAGTACGTGTAATATAACTTGCTGGCATTAACACCTATTAAGGAAAAGAATAATATTTTCACTAATGATTAAATATAATTTTCTAGATGATAAAATAGGAATATTAGTCTCAAATGTATCTCACTTGTAAAATGTCTTTCCATGGTTGTTAGATTGTTTCATCTGAAGTTAAGCAAACCCAGTAAAGCTGACCACAGCTGTTCTGTGCATAATAAAGTGCTGGCTGCACAGTCCCGAGAAGTCAGTGTGAGCGATATCATTGCTGGATTGTTTCAGTCTAGAGTCCATTTACTATAAGTGTGTGTTGTGTTTCTAAAGCAGTCAGGGATATTGAGTTCAAGTTCCCTCCCCCGATGAACCAAAAAGTGACACTGCTACCATTTGGCTAGGTGATAACTAAAACTACACAAATCATCTATTTTCATTCATTGGAGGTTGGCAGCATTTTATTCATGTTGGAAAGTGTGTGTCAGAACTGAGACTAATGAAATCCTGGGACAGGAAGTATTTTGCAGGTCTCTGCATGGAATCTATAATTCTTCTGCTCAGAGGCAATGAAATAAGCTCTTTCTCCAAGCCGAGAACCCCACTTTTGGATTCACAATGACAGTGTCGAGTGTCTTCAGGGTTCAGGCCAGAGCTGCTGGTGGCCCTCTTGTGCTGCCAACTGGCTAAGTGGGGTTAGACCCGCTAGGACGGAAGAACGGATGCGAGTTCTCTGATGCGGTTTTCCGTGGGAGGTCTTTATGTCAGGCGACTGGGAACGCTGCGAGGTGCCTGTGCGACCTCTGTGTGGGTTCGCTTGCAGTCTGTGTGCGGCCACTGCGGAGCGAGTTGAGGGCTCTCTGTGGGGGCCACCTGTGGTGATCTCTGGGCGGCCTCTCTGCGTGGTCTCCGTGTTGGAGTGAGAGGATTCCGTGTCCTGCCCCTGTGAGTGGTCTCTCTGGGTGGCGGTGTCTGGGAGAGCGCGAGGACACCGCAAGGTCGGCTGCTCTGTGCGAGCTGTGTGTGAGAGGCGTCTGTGTCAGTGCTGAGTGGCGCGGTGGTCCCTGTCTTGTCTCCAGACGAGCTCGGCGCGGGAGCGCTGTGTAGTCTGTGCGGTTACTGCTCCAAAAGGGCTTCGTGCGAGGACTGCGCGGCTGTCGGAGGTCGCTGGGGGAGACTTCCGACTGATGCTTCTAGGAGGGGTTTCTGAAGTCTGTCACTGCAAGTCCGTCAGAGGTCTCTGTAGGAGGTCCTCGCTGTGTGAGGCCCCCGAAGCTGGTGTATTCTCACGGAGGTCCGTGTGAGAAAGACGTGTCCGCGTCATTCAGCTGTCTCGGCGTAGGCCGCCGTGGAGGTCTCTGCATAGGTCTCCGTGGATGTTTCTGTGGGAGTCTGAGTGTGGGTCTCTTGAAGTCAAATTTTGGGTACCCGTGAGAGTCTCTGTAGTCTTTTTTGGGCTCCGTTATTGTTGTTCTCTGTGTGGATCTTTGTGGCGATCTCTGTTGAGGTCTCAGGGAGAACCTGGGGAGGATTCACGAGGCCTGCCAGTGTGTGTCTGTCAGAGACTGCAGAGCTCTGTGAGAGGCCACATGGAGGACTTTGTGGGTTCTCCGTGTCACTGGTCTTGCTGTCTCTCATGGAGGACATGCCTAGTGTCCCCCATGAGCATCAGCATCACCTTCTATAGGACTTGTCACCTTCCCAGTCCTGGGATCAATGTTGAGGACATTTTCCCACCCAGAATCTGCCTCTCTGATCCCTGGAAGTGCCAGATGCAGGGCTCAGAGTGTGCCAGGCTGGGTTTTCTTGCTGCTGGCTTCACTATGGAGTCTGACACCATCCTCAGATGAGAGAGAATCTGACACAGAAGATGTCTCTGAGGCCTATACCCACACCCCGAACAGCCACTAAGCCACAAGAACAGGGGCCTAACAGGTGTGGGGGCAGGGCTGATGCCTCAGTGCCATTTCCTGTTGAGACTGTCCACCAGGAAACAAACTGAGGCCCTTCCCCAGAAGGAAAGGCAGGTGACCTTGAGCAAGGGCAACACTGACCTCAGGAGCTGTCCTGCGGCTCCCACCCCCTCAGCCATATGCAAGTTCCATCCTGGCTTCCGCTCCAGAGGGCAAAAAAGGCAGAGATGGGGCAGGTGACATTGCCATGTTAAAAAAAAAAGGCTGATGTAACAGGGTCTGGCAGGAGTCATCCCTATCCAGTATCTATCAGGCATAGCAGGGCTGGTGTTGCTAATACTCTTCATGAGATTCAGTGGGGTAAGACTACTCACCCAACATTTTTTTTTTTAATGTGGGTACCAGGAGTCGAACTCAGGACTTCGTGCTTGCCAGCAGGTGCTTGTACCACTGAGCGATATCACCGGCCCTTTTTTTCCTTTATGTGGGTACTGGGAGTCAAACTCAGGACCTCATGCTTGCCAGGCAGGCGCTTATGCCGCTGAGCTATCTCACCAGCCCCTCACCCAACATTCTTACGCCACAATGTGATGTGAAGCTACTGGCCCCTATGATGGTGCCTCTATATACCCAGTCCCAGTGCTGCACAAAGTTGCAGGGAGAGGGAAAGCAGGGGAACTACAGGTTGAGCCATCCTGACAACTCCCAAAGGCTTTCTGTTGTTCCTGTAATGAGCATATGATGGAGGATGGTGCCTCTATATACCCAGTCCCAGTGCTGCACAAAGTTGCAGGGAGAGGGAAAGCAGGGGAACCACAGGTTGAGCCATCCTGACAACTCCCAAAGGCTTTCTGTTGTTCCTGTAATGAGCATATGTTGGAGGCTTCATGTGCAATGATGGAAAGTAGGGTGAGGTTAGGAACTCAATGCCACTTTCACCTCTGTGGAGACCCCATTTCTTCTAGAAGCTGCTCCAAGAAGAGCAGGTCTTGATCCCATCCCAAGCTCCAGCAGAACCCAAGCAGAAACCACTTCCTTTGATGAGAAAGAAGACATGTATTAGGAAGCAACAGACATCCCATTAGGAAAAATACATTACCACACAGGACTGCTTACATGATGCAAATCAAATTTCCATCTGTGTTCAATTTTTTCTGGAAGAAAATTTTTCTCATGAGAAAAGGCATGAGAAAGCTTATGTTGTTGTTGAGAAAGAACACTTGCTTGAAGAGAGTATGTGGGATGATGGTGTAGATGACCTGAGGTACCTACCAACATTGGCCTATGCTAGCAGTGACTGGTGGGGCCCACTGACTCCCCGGGCAAAAGGGCTTAATTGTTGTCTCTGTCTCTGATCCACTTGTTCTTGGTAAGATGGCTGTGATTTGGGGAGCTGACTTGGTGATCACAGGCCATATCTGTCATCCCTGTCTTCTTTTCTGGGCCTGAGGAAGCCCTCTTGTAGCAGGAATGCTTACCCACAGGTTCCAATGATTCCACTTTATACCAGTTTATTTTCTGATGTAGTGTTTCTATGGAGAAGTCCCAGCTTGTCCACCAGGAAGTGCCCAACAATTCTCGTGAGCACCTGGGCTTCAGCTTCCTCATGTTCCGTGAACAGTTGGCTTGAAATTGACCCTGGCTCTGGGTAGGAAGGATGAATGCTTCATCTTTTGCAGTAAGTCTTCTTGTCCTTTGCATTTTTTATTGAGGTTAAGGCATTGCAGAAAATAACAGTTCCCAGGAAATTTTCCTGAACCCTCCTTGGGCTGTGCTACTCTGGTCCCTCTAGGAGTTCAGGGCTGTTAGAATCCCCAGAAAAAATGGAGGCAGAGTTGGTGGTTTGGAGGCCTGGGTGCCATGAAGAAAGTTGATAGTGAGTAGGTTAAGAGTGAGAATGTCTTCCTGAGCTTTTGGAGCTTAGAGGCTAAAACCTATCTCCGCTTCAGTGGCTTCTGCTTGGGTCATTTCAGACAGTCAGCTGGGGCTGTGTCTGCTCCTGGGAAATAGGGCAGCTTGTTCTACAGGCCCTAGTCTTGGATGGTGAAGAAGGTTGTGGATTTAGGAGAGAGCACAGGAGTGGGTCCTAGGTCTGGCCTGAGACATAAATGGGGGCAGGATTGTAGAGGTCCTTCATCCTGAGGTCAAGCTAGAATCTGGGTAGGAACTTCATTACATTTCAAAGATTGAAAGCATTTGGATGAAGACCTTTTAGAGACCCAGGCAGTAACCACTAGGGACTCATTGTGCAGCAGACAGGCCCCAGAACAGCTGGCTGCCTCTCTGTTCTAGACACTCCCCCAAACCTATGGAAAGTGAAATGCTGAGAGCCAAGAAGCCATTATGTTTCACATTTTGGGCCCCAGTAAGGCTGTGCAGTGGTTCCATGTTTGTCACTCAGTGACTCAGGGCCCAGAACAGCCTATTTATGCTCTAAGTTGTCCTTCAAGACGTTGCAGTATGAAAGCTGCTGAGAGCCAAATAGCCCCTTTGCTTGGATTTTGTGTTCCATCATAAGGGTTATGCAGTGGTTAGTTTGTCACCCAGAGAAACTTGGGGGTAGTTTGTATTCATTGGTTTAAAAAACAACTCATTTTTTCTTTTTCCTGTCATATTTTCAGTTCCATTCTCTTGTTGATCAACATCTCCAGGAGCTTCAGGACCTGACTGTGAACTAAAAAGAGGACTCCGGCCTCTACCTGTTGGATTGTGTGACCATGGCTGTGTGATTACTCAGAGGTGAGACTTTAATTCAGTCACTGAGAGGTCCCAAAGGGGCTCTACTTCAGCATAAGAAAATGTCAGGAAAATAGCAGCAAGCTGAGACCTCTGAAGTTATTTATTTATAACTCAAGGGCATGAAAACAAAGACATAGAAGAAAAGCATTTGCTACATATGGGACAGGAGTTTTGGTCAGGGGACAGGGCAGAATGGGATAGTTTGTTATGTGACACATATAGACCTAGTTTAAGCCAAAGCATGGCTCCCCACTAACCTCACTGGAGAGTGAATGGGAAATTTCACTCTTGAACAAATCATCTCAGTGCTTGAATGTATCAGACAAAAGCACTTTCTAGGCATTTTGATTATATTTAAGTTCACCAAAGGGGCTATGATGAGTTAGTCCATTGTCAAATTTTATTACTTTATAAACCACAAGGATTGGCATCTATATAAGGAGCAGGTTGTACCTGTTTTTGGCAATCAGGGCAGGTGTGAATAATCTCTTGGGCTTGTTTATGTGTAAGATTAAATGAATGAATGCTTAAGCACCTTGGTGAAAAAATTGATGTGAAGCAAGAGCCTCTTCTAAAGAGACAGAAAGTACAACCAGAATGTCGGCACAAGTGTTGCCCTCCACTAGGGGGCCATGTAGATTAGAGTGAGAGCCTATGTGAGTAGCAGAAAAAAGTGCAGTGTGGTGTCTAATCAACTCTTTCAGATGTCTAAACATGTGCAAGAGAATATCATCATTACTATTATGAATAAGGGTGCTCTTAATAACCTGTAGGTTTCTCACACCATAAGCCATATCAGCAACAAAATTAAAGGGTTTATCAGGGAACTGTTATTTTTTATCAATAATGTTTATTTTAGAAGTTGAATCTCTTTAGAATGTTAGCAGATAACAAGTATAAAGATTCACAGAGAAAACTTGAGATCAAGGGCAACATAACATATTGGCACAATAATCGTGACGAAATCATTACAGTTTTAGAAAGAATAGCCTGGGATTAATCAAACCAACAAGAGCAAACTTATCTCTTTTATAAACTTTGTTATCCACAAATATTTTCTCAACATATTTAAACCTTCCAGTTTTGTTGCTATGAAAAACCTTATCACATAAAATCCCCACATGAAAATACATCCCTATATGTATAACTTTTCTTCATTTTATTCTACTTTATCCTACTTACTGTAGCTTTTTCATAATAAACTTGGCTACTGCCACTTGGATTTTAAAGTATCTTTATTCTTTATTTATTTTTTATGCGGGTACTGGGAGTTGACCTCAGGACCTCGTGCTTGCCAGCAAGTGCTTGTGCCTCTGAGTGATATCACCGGCCCTTTTTTCCTTTATGTGGGTTCCAGGAGTCGAACTCAGGACCTCATGCTTGCCAGGCAGGCGCTTATGCTGCTGAGCTATCTCACCAGCCGTATCTTTATTCTTTTTTTGTGTGTGTGTGTGGGTACCGGGGATCGACCTCAGGACCTCGTGCACCAGCAGGCACCCGTGCCACTGAGTGATATCACTGGCCCTTTTTTCATATGTGGGTTCCGGGAGTCGAACTTGGGCCCTCACGCTTGCCAGGCAGGCGCTTATGCCACTGAGCCATCTCACCAGCCCCATATCTTTATTCTTAATTAGATTTTTTTTTTTGGAACTGGAAATTGAACTCAGGACCTTGTGCTTGCCAGGCAGGCACCATGCTGCTGAGCTATATCCCCGGCCAGGCATTGCAAATGTTGCTTAAATTGCCTTACCTCTTTAGATAAAGTTTGACCCACATCATAGGTAAAGCAGAAGTGACAGTGAAAGAGCAACGTGAGAAACAAATGAACTGCCTCCATGCACCTAGCAAATAAACAGCTAGGACATCTGTAGGTCCATGATGGTGAATCTATGGCACACGTGCCACAGCAAGCACACAGAACCTCCTCTATAATGACATCATGAGTTGTATGAGTTGTTTTTTCTAAATTAAAACCTCAGTATTCAGGTTTAATTGCAATGTTGGCACTTTGTGATAAGAAAATGTGTTTTGGGTTGCAGTTTAGGCACTTGGTCTCTAAAATGTTCACCATCACTGCTCTATGTGATCCCATGATAATAAGATAAGTGAGAAGACAAAAGCAAAAGGTAGGAGAAAGAGTGTGTAAAGAAATACTGCCTCCACTCAGTAAGCAATTGGATGGTGATAACCTCTGGGTTGAAAAGATCTAGGCTGTGACCTTGCTGAGATGTTCCAGGCTATTCTGTGGCTGTCTATGTCTCCCTTACTGAGAATAAAATGAAGAGTTGGACATCCTTGTTCCTTTTCAGGCTTTGGGAGGCTGATCCTCTGTGCCAATTTGTAGGCTGCCGTGTCTGGCACAGCTCTTGAAACTCCAGAGGGGGGATGGTGGAAGATGAACAAAAGCCAAGATGCAGAAAGCTGAGGTCAGATGGATCCTCCTCTCCTGGTGGGAAAGAAAGAGCTGTACAATGACTGCAGCGCATTTATTTATACACTCAGGAGGCTATTGTTAATTGAAACCCTTCTGCTTAGCAACTTGTTTGCTTGGCTCACCTCAGGTGCCTCGCACTCTCAGAGCTGGAACAGCTTGTTCATGCGGCTCACCTCAGACACTCTGTGTTCTCGGGGCTGGCCTTGCTTTAGCCCCACAAGTGTGATCAATCTCCAGCTTCAGCCACTCCCCAAACAGTGCTGCCCCACTGTTTCTTTGCCTAAGAAGTGCATTTGTGTCCTGTGTTGGACACCCCTTGTTGCAGTGTGTGGCCATGGCTACATAAAGGATGAAAAAGATTACTCAAAGATGAGACTTTAGTCACTGAGAGGACCCAGAGGGGCTGCTACTTCAGCATAAGAGAGCTTTAGGGAAACAGCAGAGAGCTGAGAGCTCTGCAGTTGTTTACCTATAACTCAAGGATGTGAGAACAAAGACATAGAAGAAAAGTATTTGCAACATATAGTATGGAAGTTTTGGTCAGTGCATAGGGCCAGAAATGGATATTTTGTTACATGACACATGTTGACCTAGTTTAAGCGACCTCATCAGAGCAGAGGGGACACAGGGCCAAAGCAAACATCTCGGAGAGTAGCTGCCTCTTAATTCTGCCAACCGTTGTCCTCTGAACCCTAGCCATGTGTTCCAGGAACATGGGAGCTGCTGTTCCAAGAGCCTTTCCTCATTGCACTCAAGTTCACTTACTCCTTCGGCCAGAGTCTTTCCACGTCTACCTGCTAGCTGGTGGGGTCTCCAGAGAATGAAGTATCTGCTGGATGGTGGGAAAGATGTTCTTGCTGCCCATGGAGAACAGTAAGGTCTTGGAAGTTTCCTGCCACCAGATGAATGAAACAAAACAGTGGAGGAGGTCAGGGCCTGAGACGACTGAGTGACAAGTGATACCAAATAGGATTTATTGAGACAAGAGTTCTGTGGTAAATTACCTTTGGCATTTTCTTCAAGTCAGGTTTGTTTTCTGAGGTTCTACTCATAGGGTTTAGGCCAGAGACAGAGGGTGATTGGCCCCAGAATTCAGGGAAGGAAATGGCAACAGGGAAGAAACATCTTGCACCCTGTGTCTAGGTGGCTGCTTGGCTCTAGTGGGCCCTAGAACTCCTCGCCTGTGACATCTTCATCTGAGAGTTGATTATTTCTGTCCTTGTCACTGGGCTTGTGTAGGTGACTGCAAGAGAGGGAAGGTATAAGGTACAGCCAGGAAGAGACAGGTCATTGGGAATGATGGCTATGGATGGGAAATTGTTCCCACAGCCCATCCACTTCTCCCAACCCCAACCTTACAAAGCCATTGTTGTATCCTCTAATGCTTTAATCATTAGCCCACCCCAACATGTCACCTTCCTCCAGCCAATGCTGGGCCCTGGGATTATATTATAGGTCCTTGTAGGAAGCAGGAGATGTAAGTGGGAAGCTCCTCACCTTTGCAGAAGTAAAGCTAAGACTTTAGTCTCCTCCACTTCTTTTAGGCACTCTCTACAAGCTAGAAGTAAAGACTAAGTTATGGCAGAGAAGGGAGGGGTCTGGGGTCTTAGAGGAGGCTGAACGGAATGTCAGTTGGAGGACAACATATGAGATGAGATCTTGAGACCAACCATCAGTGTTCAAGGCTGCAGGACCTCTGAGAGTGACAGCAAGGAACAAAGAGTGGCAACATTTTACCATTTACAAGCTGTTTCTACATCCAGGAACCCACGGGGTCCTTAGAGCCATTTGTGGGAAAAGTCGTAACATCTCAGTGAGGAGTCAGCTAGAGTGAAATTAAAAGTGTGCATATTTGGATCTGAAGGTGGAACTTAGGAATTGTTGCTCCACTGTGACCTACACTACGCCCTCCTGGATGTCACCAATCACTGAATTTGCACAGCTTCATCCTTAGAAATGTTCCCGTGTCAGGGTTCTTTCCTAAGGAGCCTCCCTCTTTCTTGGGGCTCCCCTGCGGACATCTTCAGAGATGTGGATCTGGTTGCTCAGGAACAGGCAATGTCAAATCACAGCTGGGTAGAAGGATGGCCTTACTTTTCAGAATGCAGTTCTTCTTGTTCTTGTTTCGCCCCCTCCTCTCCATGTGGTGCTGAGAAACAAGAAATTAATAGAGGCTGGGGCCCACTTCTGCTGACACTCCATATAGCTGGATAGTAGGATATTCTACATTTAACAGAGCTCATTTGTAAAGTGGCTAAAATATTTCTTCTTTCAAGAGCAGGAGAGATTTTCTATGAGTTGCACCACTGCTATCTTAATCCCAGTTCCTCTAGTCAGAAAGTACAGTCTGAGAACTACCCCCACATCTCCCAGCTACCATGTACAATTCTAGTTTCTAGTGCCAATAGTGATTCTGGCCTCTGAAAGAGGCCTCAAGGGCTCAGCACAGCCCTCAGATCAGCCCAAACCTGAAGAGAGGTTAGGCCCAGAGGCACCTGCTACAGAAAGGGGACTGATGAACCAGTGCTCAGGGCCTTCCTCCACATGTCCCCAATTCTCTTGATCTCCACTCCCTGGATACTGATTTCCTTGTTTTATTTCACCCTGGCACCTCCAGCATACCATGTGGATGGTCTGAGAGTCTCAGTTGGATGTTCCAGTGCCAACTCTCACCCTGGCCCACCTGTCCTAGAATGATATCTAATCTTCCCTGAGATTTTCTTGCTCATAAATCTCCGTACTTGATATGAAAAAGTAGGATGAAGGGTAGAAAAAAAGAATCCATTGTCTATTGTATTTTGGCCAAGTGTTCCTTACCTGTCTTATGTTCTTTTTCTCAGTTAGTTGGAAGGATGGAGTAATTCGAAGGTAAGGGATTAATAGGATGAAGAGTACCAATGCACACACAATGGCAAAGATTATATCCATCACACAGCTAGTGGAACTGGTGCTCAGCCATGTGGTACTAACAGTTTTCAGAAGAAAGAGAAGATTCTCCATCATCTGACTTGTATTATCACCCCCAGGCAACTGAGCTCTGAGAGTTCCCTTACAGAATAGGTAGTGGGGTCCTGGCCTGCTCCACAGAGTTCTGGTCTTCTCATCACAAAGGCCTCCTAGAGTGGGGGAGGGGTGGCAAGAGGAAGGGGGGCCATAACCCTTCTCTGCCCACCCATCTGGCAGATTCTCTGCCCTCTTGGGTCTTCTACATCCCTCCTTCCAAATCCACCTATTCAACCTGTCAGGAATACTCATGTGTCTATTGTCTGTCCCCTCACCCACCCCCCAAACTCAGATATTACTATTTCCTTGCTCTCTGTTGGAGCCTCATCAGGATTAGTTTCTGAAACTTTGTAGTTGCTGCTCTATAGGGATTGTCACACTCTGGATCTCCTCTATCTCTACCTCCAACTTTTTCACATAAAATGTTCTTGCATTACATCTACTCATAACTGAAATTTCACAAGACTGCATACATATAAAAATCTAAACTAACCTCCAAAGGATATTTTTGCATGTTTCTAGTATTTTTGCTTCTGAAGTCAATGAAAAACTGTGAAAAAAATTTTAGAACTTCTTTACATACCCATGCACAAGATACCCTGACAAATCAACTCAGTATCTTCAAATCTAAGAATAAACCAGTTCTCGCCATTCAAAATCTTTCCTTTCTTGTAAAGTGGTACTACTGAGAGCAAATTTTTGGAGACTTTATTGTCCGAGAATATGTACATTATTATTAATGATAGATTTTCTGGACATGAAATCCTTAGATAAAATTTTTAATGTCTTTGAATATGCTACCACGCTGTCCTTTCATTGTTTCTGATAGAAAATAAGCTATGGATTTAATCATCTCTTTGTTCATGAAAAGAAGTGTTTCTCTGCTGCTTTTAAGATTCTCCTTTGACTTTCCACACTTTGACTATGATGTGTCTAGGGAGGGATATGTCTGGGTTGTTCTTTTTATTCTCTCTCTTTTTTTGTGTGGGTACCGGGGGTCGACCTCAGGACCTCGCGCACCAGCAGGTTCCCGTGCCGCTGAGCAATATCACCGGCCCTTTTTTTGTATGTGGGTACCAGGAGTCGAACTCAGGACCTCGCGCTTGCTAGGCAGGCGCTTACGCCGCTGAGCCATCTCACTGGCCCTGGATTGTTTTTTTTAAAGGGGGAAATCTGTAGATCAATGTCTTACATTAAATGTGATACATTTTGAGCAATTGTGTCTACAACTATTTTTCTCCCCCCTTTTCTGTTTCTCAGACTTTTAATCCACATATGTTGTTCTGCTTGACAGTGTGAATGTCTGAGTGTTATGGCACCATTTGCTAAAAGCATCTTTGCTCCATTGTATTGTATTGGTTTTGTTTTGCAAAAATATAGATCAGTTGCGAATGTTTATGTGGTGCTATTTCTGGGGTCTCTATTCTGTTCTGTGGATATAGTTCTTTACTCTTCCTCTGACACCCTACTGGCTTGATACTGTTGCTTTATAGAAAGTCTTAACTTCCTCCTAATTCTTGTATAAATTTTGTGTATTTGGGGACTTTTGCCTCATTCTAGGAACTTCAGAAGTAGGTTTTTAGTATCCACCAGTTGACTTGCTGGGATTTTGTTGGGATTTCATTGAATCTAGAGCCAGCTTGACTGAAGTTCTTGGGAATATTAATAAATTTTCCTATATGCGTGCTCTCTGAGCACTTTGGGGCTCTAACCCAAGGAACATCTATGTCCAAACTGAACCTCAAGATGCTACACTCCCAGAGCTGACACATGGACAAACACACAGCGTGTGTGAAGTCCACAGTTGGGACAATTTAGTAGTTTCCATAGGGAGGGGTTGGCTTTCTTTGCCGCAGTGTGAGGAGTCTCTTTCCTTCCTAATGTGGCCCCTCTTGACCCTGTAGCACTCTGGACCTGAGGTAACGCTTCGCGTCCTGTGTGGGGTGAGGAAAACACATTGAACGCTGCAGTAGTCTTCTGGTCTGGCGCAGCACTCTGCACCGTCGTATTAGAAATCACTCGTGCCATGTCCTGCTTGCCAATACCTAAGATATGGTCGGTAGCACCAGTCCTCACCTGTTACTGCCGTGGCATCTAACAGGAAGGATGCCAGCAGTCCTGTCCTGCCGGATAGTGCAGATTTACCTCGATAAATCCCTGGCAAACATGGGCCTTAGCTATTTCATTTTTCATGGAACATTTGCTGTTATTAAGATGAAACATACATCCCTGATGTCCAGGACCTCATGGCACAAATAAAAACCACAATTAATGCTTTGTCTAATTTTGTCCCCTCTGTAGGAGACAGAAAGTGACTGATCTGTTCCTAGGGCTCCTAGTAGAAAGAAATTGGTTACTCTCATTTAAAAGACTTTTCTGTCTCATTTTGTGTCTGTGTTTCCACCTGCTATGGACCCTTTTCCAGCTGGACAGTGGTCTCACAAGACACTGTCCACAAAACACACTGGCTGAGAGTCTCTCTGTTGCTTTTTTATTCTATTTCTGCTTCAAA
Source organism: Erethizon dorsatum (assembly GCA_028451465.1). Lineage (NCBI taxonomy): Eukaryota > Metazoa > Chordata > Mammalia > Rodentia > Erethizontidae > Erethizon > Erethizon dorsatum. The sequence continues at coordinate 148,195 of CM051829.1, forward strand.
ATTGTTCAATTTATCATTTTTCAATTATAAAAATTTAAAAACACATCCACACAACCATCCATTTTCTTTTTCAGTAGTCAATAAATTGAAGGAGATATTTAGCACCTTGTCATAACAGAGTGTTCGTGTGAAATGATTTTGCCCAACTGCAGGCTAGTGTAAGCATTCTGAGAACGTTTAAGGTAGGCTAGGCTAACCTGTGCTATTTGAGAGCTTAAGTGTATCAAATGAAGTTTCAACTTTTGTTAACTCACAATGGGCTTATTGGGATATATACAGTGTGCTAAAAAGTACAGTGAATAATATATTTTTAAAAGTAAGGTAAAAGACACATTGCCATTCATCCTCCTCAAAATACTCCCCTTTACTTTGAACTGACTTTTTCTTGCCACTTTCTGAAGCAGTTCTGGAGTCCACTTTCATGTATTTAGTTGTGCTGTCATGGCTGCCTTGATGTCCTAAGACAAGCCAATGATGTTGAACATTTTTCCATATGTTTATTTGTCATTTGTATTTCTTCATCTGAGAAGTGTGCATTCATTTCAGATGCTCATTTTTGGATTGAGTCTTTGAATTTGGGGGTTCTGATTTTTTTAATTCTTTATATGTTCTATATAGAAGTCCTTCGTCTGAGGGACAACTGGCTAAAATTTTTTCCAAATCTATGAGTTTTCTTTTCACTCTGTTGGTGATTTCTTTTGATGTGCAAAAGCTTTTTAACAAGATGAGATTCCAGTTGTTGATTCTTTGAAGTATTTCCTGTGCAGCCTGAGTTTTGTTCATGAACTCTCTGCGTAAACATATCTCTTCAAGATTTCTACCTGCTTTCTCTTCCAATAGATTTAATGCTTCTGTTTTTTTTGGGTTTTTTTTGTGGGTACCGGGGGGTCGACCTCAGGACCTCACACGCCAGCAGGCACCCGAGCCGCTGAGCGATATCACCGGCCCCTTTTTCGTATGTGGGTTCCAGGAGTCGAACTCGGGCCCTTGCGCTTGCCAGGCAGGTGCTTAAGCCGCTGAGCCATCTCACTGGCCCAGTGCTTCTGTTTTAACATTTAGAATTTTGATTCATTTTGACTTTAGTTTAGCGCACAGTGATAGACATGGTTCTAGTTTTAGTTTTTGGCATGTGGAAAGCCAGTTTTTCCAGCACCATTTATTAAAGAGGCTGTCTTTCTTCCAGTGAACATGTTTGGCCACTTTGTCAAAGATAAGCTGGCTGAGTTTGTTTGGAGTTTTGTCTGCATCTTCTAATCTGTTCCACTGATCCTCAGAACTGTTTTTTGGCCAGTACCATACTGATTTTATCACAGTAGCTTTGTAGTATAATTTCAAGTCAAGGATTGTGATGCCTCCTGCCTTGCCTTTGTTGCCCAGGATTACCTTTGATATTTTAGGTCTTTTCTGTTTCCAAATGAATTTCAGGAATATTTTCTCAAGTTCTCTGAGGTATGCTAATGGCATTTTGATCAGGATTGTATTACATCCTGTATAACAGTTTTGGGAGTATGGCCATTTTTACTATGTTGGTTCTTCCTATCCATGAGCAAGGGATATCTTTCCATTTCCTGATATCCTCTTCAATGCCCTTTTTCAAAATACTATAATTTTCAATATATAGACCTTTTACTTTCTTTATTAAATTGATTCCAAAATATTTCACTTTTTGGATGCTATTGTGAAGAGTGTTGTTTCCCTAATTTCTCTCTCAGTGAGTTTGTTGTTTGTATACAGGAATGCTATTGATTTTTGAGTGTTGACTTTGTATACAACTACACAACTGAATTTGATTATTAAATCTAAAAGTCTTTTAGGGGAGTTTCTGGGTCTTCTATGTAGTATTTCATGTCATCTGTGAATAATGGTAATTTAACTTCTTCCTTTCCTATCCTTACTCCTTTTATTTCTCTCTTGTCTAATTGCTCTGGCTAATGTTTCCAGAACTGTACTGAATAGGAGTGGTGAAAGTGGACATCCTTGTCTTATTCCTGATTTTGAAGTGAAAGCTTTCAGTTTTTGTCCAGTTAGTATGCAGCTGGCTGTTGGTTTGTCATAGATAGTTTTTATCAGATTGAGATAAAGACCATCTATTCCAATTTTTGGCAGGGTTTTTATCATGAATGAGTGTTGGACTTTGTCCAAGCTTTTTCTGCATCTATTGAGATGATCATGTGATTTTTGTCTTTGGCTCTGTTGGTATGGTGTATTACATTTACCAGTTTGCACATGTTGAACAATCTCTGCATTCTGCGATGAATCCCACTTGGTCATGGTGTATAATCTTCTTGATGATTTGCTGCATTCTGTTTGCTAGTATCTTATTGAGGATTTTTGCACATATGTTTATTAGGGAGATTAGTCTGTAGTTCTCTTTTTTGGTTGAGTCTTTCTCTGGTTTTGTTATTCAGGGTAATACTTTCCTCCAGGAATGAGTTAGGGTGTATTGTTTCCCTTTCAATTCCACTAAAGAGTTTGAGAAGTATTGGTATTAAGTCTTCTCTAAATTTCTTGTAGTATTCAGCAGTGAACCCGTCAGTACCTGGGCATTTCTTTGTTGGTAAGTTTTTAATTACATTTTCAATTTCATTAACTGCTATTGGATTATTCAGAATTTTTATATCTTCTTGATTCAGATTTGGTAATTCATACATATCAAGGAATCTGTCCATTTCTCCCATGTTTTCCATCCTATGACAGTAAAGATTTTTGAAGTAGGTATTGATGATCTTCTGAATTTCCACAGGATTTGTAGTGATTTTACCCTTTTCATTCCTCAATTCATGAATTTGAGTCTTTCCTTTTTATGATAAGGTTGGCTAGGGGTTTATCAATATTATTTATTCTTTCAAAGAAACAACTCTTTGATTAATTAATTATTTGTATTATTTTCTTAGTCTCAATTGCATTAATTTCTGCTATGATCTTTATAATTTCCACCCTTGTATGGACTTTGGGCTTGATTTGCTCTTCTTTTTCTAGAAGCTTGAAGTTCAACATTAAGTTGTTTATTTGTGCTTGTTCTGTTTCCTGTTGTGAGAATTCACCACTGTCAATTTCCCTCTTAGGACTGCTTTCATTGCATCCCACAGGTTCCCATTTGTTGTATATGCATTTTTGTTTAATTGTAGATATTGTTTAATATCTTCTTTAATTTCATCTGTGACCCATTGGTTGTTCAGGAGGGTGTTTTTTAATTTCCATGTGTTTATGGAGTTTTTACCATTTCTTTTACCATTAATTTCCAATTTCATTGCACTATGATCAGATAATATGCATGGGATAATTTCAACTCCTTTGCATTTACTAAGCATGTTCTATGAGCTAATGTATGATCTTTTTTAGAGAATGTCACATGTGCCACTCAGAAGAATGTGTATTCTGATGTCGTTGGGTGGAACACTTGGTAAACATCTGCTAAGTCCATTTGTTCACAGGTTTGGTTCAGTTCTGTTATTTCTTTGCTGATTTTTTGCTAGTTGATCTATTTATGACAATGGGGTATTAAGTTCCATGATTACAATTGTGTTATTGCTAATTTGATTTTTCATATCTATTAATATTTGTCTTATATTGTTGGGTGCTCCCATATGTGGTGCATACATATATATGATTGTTATCACTTCCTCTTGAAGTTTTCTCCTAACAAGTATTAGTGACCTTCTTTATCTCTTTTGATCATTTATGGCTTGAAGTTCACTTTCTCTGCAAACAGAATAGCTACCTCTGCTTTTTTCTGGGTTCCTGTTGCATGGAGTATTGTTTTCCATCCTTTGACTTTTAGTATAGGCATTTCTTTTTGAGTTTAATGTGTTTCTTGTATATTGTTGGGTCTTCTTTTTTTTTTTTGTGGGTACCGGGGGGGGTCGACCTCAGGACCTCGTGCACCAGCAGGTGCCCGTGCCGCTGAGCGATATCACCGGCCCTTTTTTCATATGTGGGTTCCGGGAGTCGAACTCGGGCCCTCGCGCTTGCCAGGCAGGCGTTTACGCCACTGAGCCATCTCACCAGCCCGGGTCTTGTTTCTTGACCCATTCTGCCAGTCTGTTTCTTTTGATTGGTGAATTGAGGCCATTTAAATTGATGGTTATGACCGATATGTATTGGCTTACCTTTGTCGTGTTATTTTCCTACTGTTGGTTCCCTGCTTTTCCCCCTCTGTTTAATTGCTTGTCCTGCCTGGTGGTCTCTTTCTATTGTTGTTCTTGAAATTGTGGTCATTTTTATCTCTGTCTAGAATATCTTTCAGTACATTTTATAAGGTTGGTTTGCTGGTCATGAATATCTTCAGTTGTTCTTTGTCATGAAAGTATCTTATTTTTCCATTGATTCTGAAAGTTAATTTTGCAGGGTACATCAATCTAGGTTGGAAGTTGTTTTCTTTCAGGACATGAAATACTTCACTCCAAGCTCTCCTTGACTTGCAGGTTTGTGTTGAGAAGTCTGCTGTGATTCTGATGTGCTTTCCTTTGTAGTTGATCTGTTTTTTTCTCTAACAGCTTTTAATATTCTGTTATTTTGCTGAATTTCTGTGATATTGATTATTATATGCCCAGGTGTAGGTTTATTTTGATCATGGCTAATTGGAGTTCTATATGCCTCACATATCTGTATGTCAGATTCTTTTTTCATGCTTGGGAAATCTTCTGCTATTACTTCTGCAAGTGGTCTTTTTATGTCATTTGTATTGACTCTGGCTTTTTCATTTACACCTATCAGTCTTATATTATTTTTCTTTACATCATCTTGCAGCTGTGGAATTGTTATTTCCTGAAGAGATCTTTCCTTTCATGATCACTAGCCTTGATTCTGTCTTCAAGGTCTGAAAGTCTATCTTCAGTTTCATTCAAGTGGTTTTGCTAGCTTTCAATGGAATTTTTAATTTCCTGGATATCTGTTTGAATCTGTTTAATGCATCCTATTTCTTTCTTATATTGATCATTCACAGTTTCCATCATTTTCCTATGGTTCTCTTTTTTTAAATCTATATCTACTCTAGATGTGCTGAGCAATTCCTTTATGATTGTTGTCATTTCTTTTTTTTTACCTGAGAGATTTTTTTTATCTAATTTCCCCTATAGCCTTATGGATTTGTTTCTTTACTTCAGTTGCTATCATTTCAGAAATTTCAGGTGTGTGTCTTCCATTTTCCTCTATCTCATTGTCTCCTGGATTTGTTCTGGGTGGGCTGGAGGTCTGAAGTTGCATTTTGCTTCTATGTCTGTCATTTTCTATTAGAGCACATTTTTATTTTGTTTTCTGTGTTGATCCTTGTAAGTTTTTGTAGTAGATAGCTGTGTCACTAGTACCAAGGCCTCACTAAGAAAAGTCTGTTCTTCAGGGATGTGTTCTGTGTGTAGGAGGTTCTTGGTCTTTGTCTGTCCCAAGACCCTACCTTCCCAATTAATTAAAAGTGAGATGTTAGTTTGGCTCAATCCACAGTCCTTTGGTGCTTGGGTGTGGTGAGGTTATTACCCCAGAGCTTCCAAGTATTTTACAGAAGTTAGAATAACTGATTATAACAGATATGACATTCTAGCTAAAGTAGTATAATTAGCAATAACAATAGCATCAAGCATAGGTTAGAAACTGACAAACTATGGTAACTGTTAATTTTGTACCTTAAACCAAGGAGCAAAATCTACAGTTATATAATAGAACTGATCATAAATTGGGAGCTTGTATGCAAAGTGTTTCCATTTGGTAGAGTGGTTTTACCCTGTGGTGGGGAAATTTAAGAAGGATAGTGGCTAGAATAAAGATAAGTGAAAAGAAAGGAAGGACAAGCAAGGCTGGAGGACAAAGAATGATCACACAAGCTTTGGGAAAGTAGAGAGGAGGGCAGAAAAGAAAGAATGAAGGAGTAAGTAAGGGATTATTGAAGTTGACCATAAAAAGTAGAGACACTATTCACTCGTATAAAAATATGATTGTCTAGGAAGGTAACCTTGAGTTCTTATTAGTGAAACATTTAAAAACCTCCAAGCAAGCCATTTAAAAACCTCCAGCTGCATAGCGCTCTGTAGCCCAAACTGCCGTCCACATTAGAAACCTCAGTGGGGAGCACAGTACAAATCAGTAATGCAGAGAGCAGACACACCAAAGAGTCCATCTCTGCTGCATTGCCTTTACTGAAGTTATACCTATGCATTTCTGCACAGCAAAAGAAATCAAGAGAGTGGAGAGACAATCCACTGGATGGAAAAAACATTTAGCCATCTGTTCCTCAGACAAAGGGCTACTATCTAGAATATATAAAATTTTAAAAAATATCTTACCCCAAATTTAAAGACCCAGTCCAAAAATGGGCATTGAAATGAATAGACCCTTCTCAGATGAAGAAGTACAATTGGAAAAAATACATGAAAAAATGTTCAATATAATTGGGCATTCTAGAGATGCAAAATAAAACAATGCTGAGATTTTATTTCACTCCAGAAAGAATGGCTATCATCAATAAATCAACCAACAAATGCTGGAGGGGCCATGGGGAAAAAGGAATCTTTCTTCACTGTTGGTGGGAGTGTAGACTGGTTCAACTGCTATAGAATTCATTTTGGAGATTCCTCAAAACTCTAAAACTAGAGGTCTCATTTGACCCAGCTATCCCCCTTCTTGGTATATTTCCAAAAGAATTAAAAGTACTGTACCGCAGCAATATATGCTCACCCATGTTTATAGCAGCAGGGTTTGTAATAGATAAATTCTGGAAACAATCCTAATGCCCATCAATGGATAAATAGATAAAATTATGTTTTTTTAATGCAATGGAGTACTACTCAGCCATAAAGAAGGATAAACTTGAGACACTTATAGCTAAATTCCTGGACCTTGAGAGCATACTCAAGTGAAATAAATCTGATAACCATGTGTAAGTATTGCATTGTCATTGTCTCTCTGGTGTGAAAAACTAAGTGTAAATAAGAACCAAAATGTATAATAGATACTGTGAAATAGGAAGAAATTGTTCAAAAGGAAAGAAGGACTAGGGAGGGGTAGGGGAAAAGGGAGGAGCAGAAAAGAAAAAAAAGATGAGAAAAGAAGAATAAAGTGGTAACAAAACTTTGTAAATAAGGGGAGGAAGAGGGGTTGAAGGGGGAGGGGAATGGGAAAAAATGGGAATTGAGATATTAGGGTAACAGGTACAAATTTCCTATGAATATGATCATTATGTTTCTGTAAATGGTACCAATAAACTTAATAATAATAAAAAATAAATTGCACACATGCAAAAAGACTTTAATTATTCTTTGTATGCTTAAGATATTTGTATGATTCATGTCAGATTCATTCTTCTTAAGGGTTGTTTTTATGTTATTTTACTTTTATTTGTTACATTGAGTGTCTTTTTCCATTTTGTGCCACTAGATCAAAATACCTGGGACTAATTAATTTCTTGAGAACAAAAATATACTTTTCATCAGCCTGCAGGCTGGGATGTCCAAGTTCATGGCACCAGCTGATTCAGTGTTTGTGAGAGCTACTCCCCACCTCCAAGGTGGGGCCTTGTTGCTGCTTCCTTGGGAGGGAAGGTGGGAGGTGGAAAGGTTAGAGGGAGCTCCATGCTACGTGAGACTTTTTAAAATAAGGGTTTTGGGGTGGTGAGATGGCTCAGCAGCGTACGCGCCTGCCTGGAACTCCCGGAACCACATGCGAAAAAAGAGCCAGTGATATCGCTCAGCGGCACGGGCGCCTGCTGGCACGCGAGGTCCTGAAGTCAACCCCTGGTACCCACAAAAAAATAAATAAATAAAATAAAATAAAATAAGGGCTTTATTTCCACTTATGAGGGAGGAACCTTGGGACCTAATCACCTATGAAAGGGCCCACCACTTAAAAGCATCACATTAGCTTAAGTTTCAACATGGGGGGAGAGGCATTCAAACTATAGCATGCAATAATTTATATTCTAATTAAAATAACTTGTGGTGTATACAGGCTTCAAACACATGCATATTTTAATATGCTGAGCACTGTTTCCTCTCCAGCATAATCTGTTTAAGTTTCTCAGTTCATGTGGAAACCTGCTTACTTGCTCTGTAACTTACTAGGTAAAATAATTTAGCTCTAGCACTTAAAACAGTATTTTTGCTTTTTTTTTTTCTTTCTTTTAATGTGGGTACCGGGAGTCGACCTCAGGATGTTGCACTTGCCAGCAAGTGCTCACGCTGCTGAGCGATATCAACGGCCCTTTTTTTTCTTTATGTGGGTACTGGGAGTCGAACTCAGGACCTCACGCTTACCGGGCAGGTGCTTATGGAGCCAAGCCATCTCACCGGCCTGTATTTTTGCTTCTTTGTAGAGCCAATATACACTCTCTCTGCTTGATGAACCATCCTGTAGTTACTCCCTGGATCCCCCCGTCTTGTCACTCAAGTCTCAAGGCAAATATCTCAGAGAGAGCTCTTCCCTGGCCCCCCTCTGAGCTAGCCTTCCCACTCTTCACTCCTTACACTCTTATTTTTGTGGTATTTATTTCAAACGACATTTTTTTTGCTTACTGCTCTAGTAATTAAGGAAATGCACGTTAAAGTACATTGAAACACTACTGCCCAACCACCAAGTTGAACACATTTTTGAAAGGTGATACTATCAACTGTAAGTGATAAAATGGAGCTTCTGAAATTTTACCTGCATCTAGAGATGTCAGTTGGTGCAACCACTTTGGAAAACACATTATCATAACTTAGTTTATTTGAAGATGTACATTTTGGCATAGCAATTCCACTCTATCTATCTGTTATGGTTTATATCCAGTGTCTCCCCAAAGCCTCATGTGCTCACAGGTGTGGCTTTGGGAGTGACTGCATCACAGGAACGTGATACTCATCAGTGGGTTCATCATTAGTCATCCCTGATGGATTAGCCACTGACCTGCTCTTAGGAGGTGTGATGTGGTCAGAAGAGGTGCATCACTTGGAGCATGGGCTGGGAGAGATCTGTTTTCCACCCTCTCCTTCACCCTCTCTTCACCTCCTTCTTGCCATGCCATGATCAACCCTTCTCTGCCATGCCCCTGCCTTGGAGCCAACTGACAATGAACTGAACTCTCTACAAACTGGGATCCAAAATAAACCTCTCCTCCTTTAAGTTGTGGGTATTGGGTATTGTGTCTCAGCAATAAAGAACCTACAAATAGTCAAACCTGTTTTTATTGTACTATCAAAAATTGAAGGGGCCGGTGAGATGGCTCAGCGGCGTAAGCGCCTGCTTTGCAAGCGCGAGGGCCCGAGTTCGACTCCCGGATCCCACATACGAAAAAGGGGCCGGTGATATCACTCAGCGGCACGGGTGCCTGTTGGCACGCGAGGTCCTGAGGTCGACCCCCCGGTACCCACAAAAAAAAAAATTGAAAACATACAGATCTAATCAACAGTAATGTATGGATTTTCTTAACTAATTTAATAATAAGATAAACATAAGCCATAAAAATAAAGTGAAATTCATCACAAGAATGAATTTTACAAGCCTAATACTGAGCACAAAAAGCAAATTGCAGAATAATGTGTAGCATGATTTCATTTATTAGAAGTTAACATAATACACTAATTAAAACAATATCTTATTTTGTAGTATATTCATATTAATAACACTAAAGAAAAACAATGGAAATAATAAACAAGATGGTAGAGTCAAGGGGCCGATAGTAGCCTTCAAAGATGTGTATAAGTTTTCTTTCTTAGGCAAATTGGTTATAAGTGTGTGTTTATTATTAGTCCTCACGTCTTCTGCATATTTTACATTATTTTTCAAGTTTTAAAAAATAATGAAATAATAATGTTGACAAACAGTTTTGGGAAAAAAACTTAACAATAATCACTTCAAAATAAATTACATGTTCCTTAATACACACCATAGGCCACAGAAAAATGCATTCAAATGAATGTTTTGTGCACTGAAGCCAAACCTTTGTTCCACAACATCTCAAGGACTTCAGTGAGATTTGCAGCTTTTGAAACAATGGTTCACTATTATCCCTCCACCGACTATACAACAAGCTAGGTTCAAATAAAAGTACCTCTAATGGTTTCTAAAACTAGCAAACAATCTGAAATTCTATTTCCTCCTTGACAAGCACACACCACTTACACATTTTATTTGAAGGAAGGCTGCTGTTTCCACAGACAAGAGCCTGGTGTTACCATGCAACTGCTGGTCTCTGACACTGCTGCAAAATCAGGTGACAGACTGAAGCCACAATAGTTCAAAGATGGTGGCAGGGAGGTGAAATGTGCCTGACTTCAGGGCAGTGGCTCTCTGCATTAAACAACCCTGGAACAGATATATGATAGAAAACTTACTTTTAAAGATATTAAATATGTGCTATTAAGCAGGGTGAAATCAAAATATATAACTGTCTTTATGAATTATAAATATGATTTCTACATTAAGACTGCTTTGCTTGTGCAGTTGTAATAAAAGAATCCTGAATAGGTGTATGGGTAAGTAGTGCTTTTGTAAGGCAATTAGGAAGAGCATAGGTATTACAATGAATGCTCAGCTTGACAGCCTGGTGCCCACATCCCCCACCTCACATACTCAGTGAGGAAGCTGATGATGAGAGAGAGGAGGTAGCTTCTTCTTAGTTAGACACTGAGCTAGGAGCAGATCCCGGGATCCAGGCTCAGTGTTTGCCTTTTTGCACTGCACAGCCTCATCTGAAACAATTAATGGTCTGTTCTTGGCAATGTCATAGATTCTTTGTTGTATCATTTTACTCTCTATGATTAATGCTGAGTAAGAATATTCCTACTCATGAAGTTTACTCCCATGCTCTTTGAATACCTCTGTATTCCTTACTGTACACCAATTCTCCAGAACTTTCTTCAAACTATGGAGGTTAGTGGCAAACATCCCAGGCAATCTAAATTACTCTGGGATAATGAAATCCTTATTCTTTGTTCCAGGATGCAGTGATACTGTTGGATTCCCTAGAACTTGAAATTGATGTTTTTAATGTAAGATTCTGCAATGTAGCTTAGGAAACAATGTAAAGATTTTTAGCAAATTAAAGGAATTTAGTGAAATCTGGAGGGCTTTACCTTTCCTTCCATTCCCTAGTCACGGAATTTACTTCACCATGACACATCAATGCCATGCAAGATGCTGGAGTAAGCACTCATAAAGCACATCCTATCACTAATTAAGGAATTCTTTATTATTTTCCTATAAGTGCTCAAGTAGGTCATAAAACATTTACTTTAATCAAGTAAGTTGTTTCTGACTTTTGGCTATTACTAAGATAAATGACTAAACCCAGGGCTTTCATGCTGAGCTTCATACTCAGATTTTTATTTTTATGTTTTTAAATTTTGATCCAGGGTCTCACTAAATTGTCAAGACTGGGCTTGAACTTGTGATCATCCTGCCCCAGCTTCTCAGAGTTCTGGGATTACAGGCATGCACCAACACTCATGATTTTGATATGGCTTGTGAGTATATATGTTTGTGTGGACAGTGAATAAGTTTTCATTTCTTCTACTATAAATTTTTAAGAATATTATATGAGCTATCTTATGTTTTTAACTTTATTAAAACAGGCAAAACTATTTTCCATATCGACTATACAGTACCATTTTTAATTCCCACCAGGATCTACAAGAGATCCATTATCAATATTTGTTATTGTCAGATGTTTTTAATTTAATCATTATGTAGTTATCTTTCAGTGGTTTTATTTGTATCTTATACAACTGATCTAATTAATGACTAATGATATTAAGCATCTGTTTGTGAGCTTGTTTGCCATCTGTGTATCTTTGGAAAAGTGTCTTCTCATGTCATGCCCATTTTCTAATTGGGCTCTTTATTTCCTCACTTGGAAACTTAGAGAATTCTGTATTTGTTCTGAATTCAAATCTTTGCCTAGTATGAGGTGCATAAATATTTTCTCTTAGTTTTTCTGTTCATACTGAGAGAGCTGTGATAGGCTGTGGTTTCTAAGGAATTGATCTTTTTTACCTAAGTTGTTAGGTGTATGGGTGTTGATTTCTTTGCAGTATTCTTTTATTCTGTTAATGCTTATAAGATCTGATATTCATTATATTATATCCCAATATCAATTATTTGTCTGTCCTCTCCTTTTTTCTTGTCAACTTTACTAGAGATTTATCTTTAAATTTTTTAAATTACCTTCATTTTTAATTGATTCTTCTATCATTTTCTGTATACAATTTTATTGATTTCTTTTTTGCTATTATTTCTTTCCTTCTGTCTGCTTTGGTTCTGTCTGTTTTGCTTTTCTTTCACTAAGTTCTTGAGATTAGAGCTGGTATGGTGGTCAAGTGCAAAAGGTGCCAAAGCAGTATAATGTCTTCCTCCTGGGGCTCCATTCAGGACAAGGGTAGCACAACTGGGAGAGTGAACCTGCCCTGGGCTTCTGTAAAGACCACACCTACATAGTGGCAGCAGTTACATTCAGAGGCATGTGAAACTAAAGATATTATGCTAAATAAAAATAAAAGCACAAATTGTAAATTTTCATTTATATGAAATGTCCATGAAAAGTAAATTTGTAAAAAATCTGTAGAAATAGAAAGTACATTAGTGATGGCTGAAGGCTGGAGTAGGACTAAACAGTGGTTATATGAGGTATTATCAAAAAATAAAGTCTTTAAATTTTAATAAATGTACTACAGTAAAACATACACTACCATTAATCCCCCTCAAAATAACTAAAAATACTCAAAATACTCATCTCACTTTGAATACACTTATCCCATTGTTCTTGCTATTTTCTGAAGCAGTTTTGGAGTCCTTTCACATGAGTGTCTTCAATTGAGCTGGCATGGCTACTTTGATGCCCTAAATTGATCAAAATATTTACCTTTCACAGTCCTTTTGATTTTGGATAAGAGCCGGAATTCACATGGTGCCAGATCTGGTGCATAAGGTGGACAAGCTCACACTAATACTTCTAGGAGCCTGCCACCTTCTGGTTGTATGACACTAGGCACCAGCATTCATAGTATTTTTTTATTACACCTCAGAAAGAACCTCACAAAACAAGATTTCTAGAACTGCTTCACAAAGTGGCAAAAACAATGGGATAATTGTATTTGAAGCAAAGGGGAATATTTTGAAGGGGGTTGGTGGTCATGTGTCTTTTCCCATAATAAATTTTAAAAAATTTTAGACATTCACTGTATTTTTTGATCATGGCTTTTATATGGTACAAGGAATGTTTAAATTGTGATAGAAATGTCCCAAAATTGGATTATGATAACAGTCACATAAATCTACCAATTTACTAGAACCATTGACCTGTACACTCAAATTGGGTGACTTGTCACATGTGTGTTTCTACCAATTATCTGGTAAAAAGTAAAGTAAAATAGTACTTTACTGAGTTGCTGCAAGGAGTGGAGTTGAGTGGGTGGCGCGTTGGAGCTGTTAGTAAATGATAGCTATTAATGTTATTGTCTGGACTTCTGGCTTTTCTGTGTCACAGTTTCTTACTGTGCAAGATTATCATCCTAAGAAACCAACCTGGTATAGATGCACTCAAAAAAATGGAGTAATAACTCAACTTTTTTCAGGTTCTTACACCATTTAAAAAAATGAATACAAAGAGTGTACGAATCATGACCTACTGAGGGAACTTGTCCATTATGTAGTGTACTATGCAAATATTTGAAAATACTTGTCCCTAATCATGATTTAAACAATCATATTAATCACATATCTTAGTTTTCACTTTATCCTAAAACCTTGGTTTGTGAGAATAATTCGTTCTGCTTGTAATCCAAAGTGTTACCATGTGTACCAGGCTAGTGGTTCTGCAAACACTGAGGAGTAAAGTCGAGAACCAAAGGGGGAGGTTAAGAGAGTCTTTATGGAAAATAAGTAGAAGGAGATTAGCTCCTGGATTGCCAGGAGGGGCTCTGAATGGAGTGGCCACATGGTCTCTCAATTTAGAATTACTCGTAGGCAAGTAGGTTGCAGGAATTGCTTAATCATTTTGTGGACACTTCTCACTGGTGTCTCTCTGTGAGGGTGAAAAAATCCAATAGGAACTCATGCTCTCTAGCCCAGTTCTTTCACATAGTGTTTATAGTAAACTGGGATCTTAGAAAGAATGAGTTATTTTACATTTTTAATAACTTCAAAAATCCTAAGGAGGGCGTGGGCTGCATATTATTTTAGAGGAAGTTCATGGTATTTTATATTCCTCAAAATTCAGGAGCTCAGTGGGTAGTGGTATCTCTCTTTAAGAGGGAGGGGTTACATTTCATGTTACCAGAGGAATGTTCATTCCTGGTCAAAGTCCCAGTTCACTGTCTATTCTTAATTTTTATCAATATGGTCATCACACCACTCTGTCTCAGGTCCTTCCACTAGCTAGCTGCCTTCCTCATAAGTTAACTAAATAAACTACTCTCTACAAAAGCACTTGAATATTAAAGCAGAGAGAAAGCATGAAATATGGCTTATATTGGAAAACATCACTCATTTATCAAGTTAAAATTTCTTAGAAATGGGGGAGGGGAAATAGATGGTGGATGTGTAAGAAGCAGGCAGCGAAACTCTCTAAAAGTTGCCATTGGGCCACTGGAATACAGTGACTGGGAGAGCGCAGGAGGGAGGGAGGCGCCTCCCCTGGACCCAGGAAAGTTCTGAAGTGCACTTCGGGATGCAGGGTGCCAGTGAAGGGTACTTTCAATGAAGAAGAAGGAGGAGACCGCGGTGCCTTCTCCCTGTCCCAGGAACCGCGGTACAACTGAAGTTCAAATCTGCGGACACACAGTGACACCCAGAGCCCTGGGGACCCCGCGGAGCATCACGAGACAGCGGCGGGGCAGGAGGACTGCGCTGGCCACGGTGAGTGTCTCTCAGCCACAGCTGTCCCACGCCAGAGAGCGACTGGCCGGGTGCCATTGTGGGGGTGCGGCAAAACTCAGCATGGCGCCAAAACACAGCGCTCGGGACTCGCACTCAGGACTCAATGCGGCGCCATGGCTCTCAGGCCCATGGAAAGTGCACTGACGGCGGCAGGTGAACGAGCCTGGTCTCTGACAGAGAGTGCACGCTTCTGCTCACTGCTCCGCCAAAGGGCCTTCTGGCTTACTGGGACGGACCTGCATGGAACAGGACTCCGTCACCACACGGTGCCTGCCTACAGCAGAGTCAACACCTGGAACTGATTCTTTTTATTTTTTTATTTTTTATTTTTTTATTTTATTTTTCTCTCATTTGTTTTTTGTTCTGGTGAAGGTTTTTTTGTTTTTGTTTTTTTGGGGGGTTATTTTTGTTTTGTTTGTTTGTTTTGTTGTTTTTGTCTTCGTTTTTGTTTCTGTTTGTCTATTTGCTCTTTCCTTCATTATTCTCTCTGGTTTTTATATGAGTGCAAACAGAGCCTCTAACCTCTTTGTGATTGTGGTTGTGATCTGTTCTTCCTTCTATCCCTTCCTTCTCTTTTTCCCACCAGTCCTCTGCACCAGTTTCCCAATGTTAGTGGGATCCCTCTTGGTCCTCTAACCTTACATCTAATTCCTTCCCCTTCTCCCAATACTCTATTTTCTCCCTAACTCATTTTAAATTTAAACTCCTGAGGGCAAAATTGACATATTAAGGACTTGTACACAGCACATAATTTTTCTGGTGTGTCTTAGATTTTGTTATATAACTGCAACTCTACTTTATACGGTTAAAAGTGGCAAATAGCTGGTTAGCTCAGTCTGTCATTTTCTAGGCTGTGTTTGATGCTTTAGGTACCATTATAGCCAAAAGTGAAATAATTGTTCTAAACAGCTTTCCTTCCTGATATTTCATGATTGAGATTGACTAAGGGACACAGAAAATACAGTGGCACAGTACCAAAGAACCAAGGACTGGGCCAAACAGGTAGCAACTTCTCATATCCAACACATTGAAGAGGCAGGATCTGGCAGCAAGCTCAAAACCCAAAAACAAGCTTCACTTGGAAGATACTGCAGAGAAGTAGTCATCTCCTAAGGATCTTGAACACTAGCAATAAAGTAACTTACCATAGGTAGTTTACAAACATCACCCCAGGAGTTAAACCAAAGAAAGAAAAAAAATGAGATGACACTTAAACAAGATGCAACCCCACACCTCCAATTCACCAAAGGCAAACCTAGGGGGCAATGAGGTGGGACAATCCGAAAGCCACCCACCTGGCCTATCTGAAGTGGTAACAACAAAGCAACTGAATGAGGCTCTGGAAAAAAATTAAAACAGAAATAATTTCACAGATAACTGCAGAGATAATGTCCACAATGAAGACCATGCTTAAGGACACTATAGCTGATACAGACAAAAAAATAGATGAGCTTAAGAAAATTATAGAAACCATGAATGCTCAGCATAGGAAAGAAATGGAATCCATAAGGCAGATTCAAGCAGATATCCAGGAGAACAAAAATTCCATTGAAAGTATTTGTAGCAGATTAAGCCAATGTGAGCACAGGATCTCAGACACAGAAGGCAGGCTTGCAATTAGTGATCATGAAAAGAAAGAATTCTTAAAAATAGCAAGGGACCATGAAAAATCAATTCAGCAGCTGCTAGATGACTCAAAGATAAATAACTTAAGAATAATTGGAATAAATGAAAAAGCAGGAGATAGCATAAATGACATTAAAACCTTGTTCACAGACACTATCACGGAGAACTTCCCTGCAAGAGAAAAAGAATTTGATTTTCATATAAATGAGGCTGATAGAACTCCAACTAGACATGATCAAAAAAAAAAAAAACTTCAGCCAGACATATCATACTCACGATCCCAGAAATTCAACAGAAGGGCAGAATCCTAAAAGCTGTTAGGGACAAGAGACAAATCACCTATAAAGGAAAACCCATCAGAATCACAGCTGACTTTTCAGCACAAACCCTCAAGGCAAGAAAAGCTTAGAATGACGTATTTCAAGCTCTAAAGGAAAATAACTTTCAACCCAGATTGATGTACCCCACAAAACTATCTTTCAAAATTGATGGAGAAAAAACATACTTTCATGACAAAGAACATCTGAGAAAATTTATGACCACCAAACCAGCACTCCAAAATGTTCTGAAGGACATTCTAGAAAGAGATAACAAGGACTACAACTCCAGGAACCCCAACAGAAGGAATCCACCAGGCAGGGCAGATATTAAATAGAGGGAGAGGGGAAAAACAAACAAAGAGTGGGAACCAACAACAGGAAAATATCATGACAAGTATAAGTCAATACATATCAGTTTTAACCATCAATGTTAATGGTCTCGATTCACCAATCAAAAGGCAGACTGGCAAAATGGATCAAGAAGCAAGATCCAACAATATGCTGTATACAAGAAACACATTTAATTCAGAAAGAAATTCATAGACTGAAAGTCAAAGGATGGAAAACAATACTCCATGCAACAGGAACCCAGAAAAAAGCAGGGGTAGCTATTATTTTTGCAGACAAAGTGAATTTCAAACCAAGAATGATTCAGAGAGATAAAGATGGTCATTACATCCTTGTAAAGGGAACAATCCAAGAGGAAGAGATAACGATCATAAATATATTTGCATCAAATACCAATGCACCCAGCTATGTAAAACAAGTATTAAAGGACATGAAAAATCAAATAAGAACTAATAAAATTATATTGGGGGATCTCAATACTCCACTGTCACAAAAAGACAGATCAACTAGACAAAAAATCAATAATGAAATAATAGAACTGAACCAAACTTTTGAACAAATGGACTTAGTAGATGTCTACAGAGTGTTCCACCCCACAACATCAGAATACACATACTTCTCAGCTGCACACGGGTCACTCTCCAAAATAGACCACATACTAGCTCATAAAACCTGCTTAAGTAAATGCAAAGGAATTGAAATTATCCCATGCATATTATCAGACCAGAGTGCAATGAAATTGGAAATCAATGGCAAAAGAAATCACAAAAACTTCCTGAACACATGGAAATTAAACAGCACCCTCCTGAACAACCAATGGGTCACAGATGAAATTAAAGAAGAAATTAGACACTTTCTACAACTGAATGATAATGACAGTACAACATACTGGAACTTATGGGATACAATGAAAGCAGTCCTAAGAGGGAAAGTTATAGCATTAAATAACTATATCAAGAAAATAGAGCAAGCGCAAATAAACAACTAAATGGTGAACCTCAAACTTCTAGAAAAAGAAGAGCAGGCTAAGCCAAAAGCCTGTACAAGGGAGGAAATTATAAAGATCAGAGCAGGAATTAATGTATTGGAGACTAAAAAAACAATACAAAGAATCAATGAAGCAAAGAGTTGGTTCTTTGAAAGAATAAATAAGATTGACAAACCCTTATCCAACCTTATTAAAAAAGGAAAAGAAAAGACTCAAATCCATGCAATTGAAAATCAAAAGGGTGATATCACGACAGACCCTGCAGAAATCCAGAAGATCATCTATACCTATTTTAAAAATTTATATTCTACTAAGATGGAAAATGCAGAAGAAATGGACAGATTCCTAGATACGTATGAATTACCAAAGCTGAATGAAGAAGATTTAAAAATCCTAAATAAACCAATATCAACCAATGAAATCGAAGATGTAATTAAAAACCTCCCAACAAAGAAAAGCCCAGGCCCTGATGGATTCACTTCCAAATTCTACAAGAAATTTAGAGAAGACCTAACATCACTAGTTCTCAAATTTTTTAATGAAATTGAAAGGGAAGCAATACTCCCAAATTCATTCCTGGAAGCAAGCATTACCCTGATACCAAAACCAGAGAAGGACCCAACTCAGAAAGAGAACTACAGGCCAATCTCCCTAATGAACATAGATGCAAAAATCCTCAATAAGATACTGGCAAACAGAATCCAGAAAATCATCAAGAAGATTATACACCATGACCAAGTTGGATTCATCCCAGGGATGCAGGGATGGTTCAACATACCTAAATCAACAAATGTAATACACCATATTAACAGAACCAAAGACAAAAACCACATGATCATCTCAACAGATGCAGAAAAAGCTTTTGACAAAGTCCAGCACCTTTTCATGATAAAAACCCTACAGAAAATTGGAATAGATGGTCTTTATCTCAATTGATAAAAGCTATCTATGACAAACCAACAGCCAATATTATATGAAATGGACAAACACTGAAAGCCTTCCCTCTAAAATCAGGAACAAGACAAGGATGTTCACTGTCCCCACTCTTATTCAACATAGTTCTGGAAACTTTAGCCCCAGCAATTAGACAAGAGAAAGAAATAAAAGGAATAAAGATTGGAAAGGAAGAAGTTAAATTATCATTATTTGCAGATGACATGATACTCTACACAGAAGACCCCAAAAACTCCACTAAAAAACTGCTAGATTTAACAAGCAAATTCGGTAGTGTAGCTGGATACAAAGTCAATACTCAAAAATCAGTAGCCTTTCTGTACACAAATAACAAACTTACTGAAAGAGAAATTAGGAAAACAATACCTTTCACAATAACTTCCAAAAAAATGAAATACCTAGGAATCAACCTCACAAAGGATGTAAAAGACCTATACACTGAAAACTACAGTACTCTGAAAAAGGAGATTGAAGAGGATATCAGAAAATGGAAAGATATCCCTTGCTCTTGGATAGGAAGAACCAATGTAGTGAAAATGGCCATACTTCCAAAACTGTTATACAGATTTAATGCAATTCCAATCAAAATTCCAACAGCATATCTCACAGAATTAGAGAAAACAATCCTAAAATTCATTCGGAATCAGAAGAGACCTACAATAGCAAAGGCAATTCTGGGCAACAAAGGCAAGGCAGGGGGCATCACAATCCCTGACTTGAAATTATACTATAAAGCTACTGTAATAAAAACAGTGTGGTACTGGCAAAAAAACAGACCTGAAGATCAATGGAACAGATTAGAAGATGCTGAAACAACTCCAGGCATACTAAGCCACCTTATCTTTGACAAAGGTGCCAAACACATTCACTAGAAGAAAGATAGCCTCTTTAATAAATGGTGCTGGAAAAACTGGCTCTACACATGCTGAAGATTAAAACTAGACCCATATCTTTCACCATGCACTAAACTAAATTCAAAATGGATCAGAGATCTAAATATTAAAACAGAAACATTAAATCTGCTGGAAGGTAGGATAGGTAAAACCCTTGAAGACATTGGTGTAGGCAAAGACTTTATGAATAAAACCTTAACTGCACAGGAACTATCACAAAGAATCAACAACTGGGATCTCATCTTATGAAAAAGATTTTGCACAGCAAGAGAAACCACCAACAGAGTGAAGAGACAACCCACAACGTGGGAAAAAATGTTTGCCAGCTGTTCCTCAGACAAAGGATTACTATCGAGAACATACAAAGAACTCAAAAAAATCAGACCTCCCAAATTTAAAGACCCACTCCAAAAATGGGCATCTGAGATGAATACACATTTCTCAGATGAAGAAATGCAAATGGCAAATAAATATACAAAAACATGTGCAACATCACTAGTCATTTGAGAGATGCAAATTAAAACAACACTGAGATACCATCTCACCCCGGAAAGAATGGCTATTATTAAGAAATCAACTAATAACAAATGCTGGAGGGGCTGTGGGGAAAAAGGAACCCTTCTTCACTGTTGGTGGGAGTGTCGAATGGTACAGCCACTGTGGAAATCAGTGCGGAGATTCCTCAAAAAACTAGGGTTGGAGGTCCCATTTGACCCAGCTATTCCCCTTCTGGGCATCTTCCCAGAAGAGTTAAAAACATCGTACCACAGCGATATATGTGCACCCATGTTTATAGCAGCACAATTTGTAATAGCCAGATCTTGGAAACAACCCAAATGCCCATCAACTGAGGAATAGATAAGAAAGATGTGGTATTTTTATACAATGGAGTACTATTCAGCCATAAAGAAGGATAAACTGGAGACTTTTTTTTTTTTTTTTTTTTTTTTTGTGGGTACCGGGGGGACGACCTCAGGACCTCGCGCACCAACAGGCACCCGTGCCGCTGAGCGATATCACCGGCCCCTTTTTCGTATGTGGGATCCGGGAGTCGAACTCGGGCCCTCGCGCTTGCAAGGCAGGCGCTTAAGCCGCTGAGCCGTCTCACCGGCCCAAACTGGAGACTTTTATAGGTAAATGGATGCAACTCAAGAAAATACTCATAAGTGAAATAAACTGGATGCACATGTGTAAGCATTGTATTTTCTCTCTAGTATGAGAAACTGAAAGAGTAAATAAGATCCAAAATGTACAATAGACATGGTGAATCAAAAAGAAACTGGTCAAAAGGAAAGAGAGACTGGGATGGGGGAATAAGGAAAAGAAAGAAGGGAAAGGAAAAAAAATTGTATATATATACAAGATGGTTAAGATAGATACACTACTAATTTTACTTAGTTCATTGAAGAGTAAGGTTTGTGCCAATAATGTTTGGACAATTGAATGCTAATATCTGGTATCCTGAATAACTAACTTAAAGATAACAATACGTAATGCATTAACCATTGTTACCCTCCTATTATGTTGTTTTGAAAATTTGTTCTTTTTTGATTTGTTTTGTTTTGTTTTTTCTTCTCTTTAAAATTAAAAAAAATTTTTCTTAGAAATGATTGCTCATCTTGCAGAATATTCCCAGACCAAGTAATTCACAATGCAAGGTTTGGCAGTATTTAATAATATTTTCTTCAACTGAACCTTGGGAATCCACTTAGCTATTACAAACGGCGCTGCTATAAACATGGGTACATATACATTTCTGTGTATGTAGCTTTTAATGCCTTTGGGAAGATTCCAAGGAGGGAATAGCTGGGTAAATGGAACCTTCAGTTTTAGTATTTTGAGGAATTTTCACACAGATTTCCACAGTGGTTTCCCCAGTCTACGCTCTCATCAACAGTAGAGAAGGGTTCCCTTTTCCCCACAGCCATGCCAGGATTAGTTATTGGTTGATTTCCTGATAATAGCCATTCTATGTGGAGTGAGATGGAATCTCAGCATTGTTTTAATTTGCATCTCTCAAATGACAAGTGATGTTTAACATTTTTTCATATATTTAAATGCTGTCTTGTATTTCTTTGTCTGAGAAGTGTGTATTCATCTCAGATGCCCATTTCTGGATTGGTTCTTTTTTTTTTTGTGGGTACCGGCGGTCGACCTCAGGACCTTGCATGCCAGCAGGTGCCCATGATGCTGAGTGATATCACTGGCCCTTTTTTCATATGTGGGTTCCAGGAGTTGACCTCAGGCCCTCACGCTTGCCAGGCAGGCGCCTACGCCACTGAGCCATCTCACTGGCCTCTGGATTGGTTCTTTAAATTTGGGGGAGTACAATTTCTTGAGTTCCTTAAATACTCTAGATTTATTTATTTATTTATTTATTTTTTTTGTGGGTACCGGGGGGTCGACCTCAGGACCTCGCGCGCCAGCAGGCGCCCGTGCCACTGAGCGATATCACCGGCCCCTTTTTTGTATGTGGGTTCCGGGAGTCGAACTCGGGCCCTCGCGCTTGCAAGGCAGGCGCTTAAACCGCTGAGCCATCTCACAAGCCCCAATACTCTGGATTTAGTCTTTGCCTGAAGAACAGCTGGAAAACCTTTTTTCCCACTCTGGGCTGTCTCTTCACTCTGTTGGTGATTTGTTTGCAGTACAAAAGCTTTCTACTAAGATGAAATCCCAGTTGTTGATTTGTTGTAATAATTCTTATGCAGTCAGGGTTTCATTCTTATCTTTGCCTACACCTACCTCTTCAAAACTATCTATTCCATCTTCCAGCAGATTTAATGTTTCTGTTTTAATATTTAGATCTTTGATCCATTTTGATTTTAGTTTAGTGCATGGTGATAGACATGGTCTAGTTTTAGTCTTCCACATGTGGAAAGCCAATATTTCCAGCACTGTTTATTAAAGGCTCTTTCTCACAATGAAAGTCTTTGGGCCCTTTGTTGAAGATAAGGGGGCTGAGTGTGTTTGGAGTTGTTTTTGCATCTTCTGATCTATTCTATTGATCTTCAGGCCTGTATTTTTGCCAGTACCATGCTGGGGTTTTTTTTTGTTGTTGTTGTTTTGTTTTGTTTTGTTTGTTCATTTTATTTTCTAAGTAGCTTTATAGTATAATTTCAAGTCAGGGATTTTGATACCCCCTGCCTTTCCTTTGTTGCTCAGAATTGCTTTTGCTATTCTAGGTCTCTCCTCATTCCAAGTGAGTTTTAGTATTGTTTTCTCTAAATTGGTGAGGTATGCTAATGGTATTTTAATTAGGATTGCATTAAATGTTCATAACAATTTTGGAAGTATGGTCATTTTCATTATGTTGATTCTTCCTACACAAAAGCAAGAGATATCTTTCCATTTTCTGATATCTTCTTTGATTGCCTTTTTCAGAGTACTGTAGTTTTCAATGTAAAGATCTTTTACTTCCTTTGTTAGATTGATTCCTAAGTATTTCATTTTTTTATCCATTGTGGAAGATATTGTTTCCCTAATTTCTTTCTCAGTAAGTTTGTTATTTGTGTACAGGAATGCTAGTGATTTTTGAGCATTGACTTGTATCCTGTGACACTAATGAATTTGGTTATGAAATTTAGAAGTTTATTGGTGGTGTTGTTTTTGAGATCTCTATGTAGAGTATCATATCATCTGAAAATAATGATAATTTAACTTTTCCTTTCTTATCTTTATTCCTTTATTTGTTTCTCTTGTCTAATTGCTCGGCTAATGTTTCCAGAACTATACTGAATAGGAGTGGTGATAGTGGACATCTTTGTCTTGTTTCTGATTTTAGAGTGAAAGTTTTTAGTTTTTTACCATTTAGTATGATGTTGGTGGTTGGTTTGTCATAGGTGGCTTGTATCAGATTGAAATAAATACTATCTATTCCAATTTTCTGTAGAGTTTTTATCCTGAGTAGGTATAGGACTTTGTCAAATGTTTTGCTGCATCTATGGAGATGATCATTTGATTTTTGTCTTTGGCTCAGTTGATATGCTGTATTACACTTACTGAATTGTATATGTTGAATCATCCTTGCATCCCTGGGATGAAGCTTACTTGGTCTTGTGTATAATCTTCTTGATGATTTGCTGATTCTGTTTCCTAGTATCTTATTGAGGAATTTTGCATCTATGTTCATTAGGGAGATTGCCCTGTAGTTCTCTTTTTGGTTGGATCTTTCTCTGGTTTTGGTATCAGAGTAATGCTTTCTTCCAGGAATGAGTTTGGGAGTTTTGATTCCCTTTCAAGTTCATTAAAGAGTTTGTGGAGTATTGGCATTCAATCTTCTCTAAATTTATTATAGAATTCAGAAGTGAATCCATTAGTACTGGGGCTTTTATTTTGTTGGTAAATTTGTAATTACATCCTCAATTTCATTGACTGATATTGGATTATTTAGAATTTTATATCTTCTAGAATCAGTTTTGGTAATTCATATGCATCTAGGAATCTGTCCATTTCTTTGTGTTTTCCATCTTATTAGAATACAGGTATTCAAAGCAGGTATATGTGATATTCAGAATTTCTGCAGGGTCTGTTGTTATTTCACCCTTTTCATTCCAATTGCAATTACATGTATTTTAATCTTTTCTTTCCTTTTTTGGGGGGAGGTACTGGGAATTGAACTCAGGACCTCATGCTTGCCAAGAAGGTGCTACACCACTGAACTAAATCCCTGGCTCTTCTTTCCTTTTTTTTTATAAGGTTAGCTAAAGTTTTGTCAATTTTATTTAATCTTTCAAAGAACCAACTCTTTGATTCACTGATTCTTCATATTGTTTTCTTAGTCTCCATTGCATTAATTTCTGCCCTGTTCTTTATAATTTCCTCCCTTGTATTAGTTTTGGGCTTAACTTATTCTTTTCCTAGAAGTTTCTGGTTCAACATTAGGTTGTTTATTTGAGCTTGCTCTGTTTTCCTGATGCTGGAATTCACTGCTATAAATTTCCCTAGTAGACTGCTTTCATTGTGTCCCATAAGTTCTGGTATGTTGTATCAGCAGTATCTTTTTTTTTTTTTTTTTTTGGTACTGGGACTTGGACTCATGACCTTGCACTTGCCAGGCAGGTGCTGTGCCACTGAGCTATATCCCTGGCCCCAGCATTGTCATTTAATTGTAGAATCTGTCTAGTTTCTTCTTTAATTTCATCTCTGACCCATTGCTTGTCCCAGAGGGTGCTATTTAATTTACATATGTTTATGTAGTTTGTGTGGTTTCTTTTGCCACCAATTTCTAATTTCATTGCACCATGGTCTGATAATATGCCTTGGATAATTTCTATTCCTTTGCATTTACTTAAGTAGGTTTTATGAGACAGTATGTGGTCAGTTTTGGAAAATGATACATGCACCACTAAGATGAATGTGTATTCTGATATTGTGGGGTGGAACACTCTGTAGACATCTATTAAGTCCATTTATTCACTTGTTTGGCTCAGTTCTGATATTTCATTATTGATTTTTTGTTTAGTTCATCTATTTGTGACAGTGGCATATTTAGGTCACCCATTACAGTTGTGTCAGTGTTTATTTCATTTTTCATGTCTAATAGCTTTTTTTACATAGTTGCATGCACCAGTATTTGGTGCATATATATTCATGATTGTTATCACTTCTTCTTGGAGTCTTCCCTTAACAAGTATGTAGTGACCTTCTTTATTTCCTTTGAGCAGTCTTGGCTTGATCTGTAGAAT
The DNA here is from genome assembly GCA_028451465.1 of Erethizon dorsatum. Classification (NCBI taxonomy): domain Eukaryota; kingdom Metazoa; phylum Chordata; class Mammalia; order Rodentia; family Erethizontidae; genus Erethizon; species Erethizon dorsatum. The sequence goes on from CM051829.1 coordinate 173,846, forward strand.
AGCTACCTCTGTTTTTTCTAGGTTCCTTTCACACAAAGTACTGTTTTCCATACTTTGATTTCAGTCTCCAAATTTTTTTTTTTTTTGTGGGTACCGGGGTTTCGACCTCAGGACCTCATGTGCCAGCAAGCGCCTGTGCCGCTGAGCAATATCACCAGCCCCTTTTTTGTATGTGGGTTCCGGGAGTCGAACTCGGGCCCTCGCGCTTGCCGAGCAGGCGCTTAAGCCACTGAGCCATCTCACCAGCCCAGTCTCTGAATTTTTGAATTAAATGTGTTTATTGTATGCAGCAAATTGTTGGATATTGTTTCTTCATCCATTCTGCCAGTCTGTTTCTTTTGATTGGTGAATTGAGATGATTTACTCTGATGGTTATAATTTATATACATTGAATTCTCCTTGTCATGTTATTTTGCTGTTGTTGGTCCCCTGTTTTCCACCTCTGTTGAATTGGTTGCCTTGCCTGGTGACTTCTTTGTATCAGTGTTCTTAGAATTGGGTCTTCATTATCTCTTTCTAAAATATCCTTCAGGGGGCTGGTGAGATAGCTCAGTGGCATAAGGGCCTGCCTGGCAAGTGTGAGGTCCTGAGTTTGACTCCCAGTACCCACATATGATAAAAGGGCTGATGATATCGCTCAGTGGCATGGGTGCCTGCAGGCATGCAAAGTCCTGAGTTCGATCCCCAGTACCCACAAAAAAATAAAAAATAAAAAAAAAATAAAATATCCTTCGGAACATTTTGGAGAGCTGTTTTGGTGGTCATGAATTTCTTCAGTTGTTCTTTGTCATGGAAGTTTCTTATTTCTCCATTGATTCTGAAAGATAGTTTTGCAGGGTACATCAATCTTGGTTGAAAGGTATTATCTTTCAAGACTTGAAATACTTCACTCTAAGCTCTCCTTGACTTAAGGGTTTGTATTGATAAGTCTTCTGTTGTTCTGATGGGCTTCCCTTTGCAGGTGGCTGTTTATTTTCTCTAACAGCTTCTAATATTCTCTTCTTGTGCTGAACTTCTAGAATCTTGACTATTGTATGCCTTGATGTAGATTTATTTTGGTCAAGGATATTTGGAGTTCTATATGCCTCACTTATCTATATGTCAAATTCTTTTTCCATGTTTGGGAAGTTTTCTGCCATTACTTCTGTGAACAGGTTTTTTATGGCATTTGTCCTTTCTCCTGCTTTTTTGTTGACTCCAATCAATCTTATGTTGTTCTTTGCACCGTCTTGCAGCTGTTGGATTGTTTTTCATGTTCCCTTGCTATTTTTAAGAAATTTTTCTTTTCATTCCCGCTAACCACAATCCTGTCTTCTAGATCTCATATTCTGTCCTCACCTTGGTTCACTCAGCTGTGTATCCTTTCAATGGAATTTTTAATCTCCTTTATCCCTGTTTGAATCTGTTTCATAGATTCCATTTCTTTCCTATGTTGGGCATTCATGGTTCCCCCATTTTCCTGAGCTCCTCTATTTTTCTATCTATGTCTACTCTTGATTCACTGAGCAAGTCCTTCATTATGATTGTCATAAACTTAGAGATTATGTCTGACATGATTTTCTCTATAGCTTCATTCATCTTTTTTTTACTTCTGCTGCTACCATTTCAGAATTTTCAGGTGGGTAAAAATTCCTCTATCTTGTTTTCCCATGGACTTGTCCTGGGTGAGCTGGAGGTCTGGGGTTGCATTTTGCTTCTGCATCTTGTCATTTTCTGTTTTTAAATTTTAATTTGTTTTCTGTGTTGATGCTTGTCAATTTCTTAGCTTTATCACTAGTATTGAGGCTTCCCTAGGCAATATCTATTCCTCAGATGTGTCTTCTAGGTATAGCTGGCTCTTGTCCTTTGTGTCTTTCCCAATATCCTACCTTTCCAATTTATTAGAGACAACATGTTGCTATCTATTTGGCCCAGCATCCAGTCCTTTGGTGCTGGACTATAGGGATGATTATGACCCCAGATAATCACAGTGTTGTCATACAAGGGAAAACAAATGATTACAACAGGTATGACTAAAGTAGTACAATTAGCAATAACAATAGCATTAGGCACAGTCTAGAAACTGACAAACTGTGGTAACTATGAATTTGGTATCTTTAGCCATAGAAGCAAGATCTACATTTATATAACAAAATCCAACATAAGCCAGGACCTTGTATGCAGTGAGTTTCCCCATAGTAGAGTGATTTTACCCTGCAGGGGGAATTAGGAGGGATATGGAAAAATAGAGTGATAAATGAAGAGAAATATAGTAGAGCTTGATGCCCTACATTTTTTTGATTATACAAATGTAGTAAAAATTTTGTAGGCTTCCCATCTATGTCACTTTTTGGAACACTGTGGCTGATCAGCCAACATCACAGGTCTACATGTGTCAGACCATTCTCACCACCTTTCTGCTTCTGCTTCCGTTATGGTAAATATGTACACCCAGTCTTCGGTATTTAAGTGCTGCCACTTGACCTCTGCCACTCGGAGATCCAATCAAACCCACTCCTCTTAAATTTCCCAGTTAAGTAACCACAGTCCCCACTGTAAGGCCAGGCATACAGAGAAAAGCAACAGCAGGGCTCTTCAGGAAAGCCAGCACTCCACTCACAACTTGGCTTCCCGTGGTGTTAGTGAAGGCTACATTTTCTGGATCATCCCGGTGTGGCAGATTAGCATTCCCATTTCCCTAAGCCTCTGAAATGCACTTCTCAAAATTTATATGTTGAATTCCTAACCAAAACGCGTTAAATTTGACCTCAGGTTGGGGCCGGTGAAATGGCTCAGCGGCGTAAGTGCCTGCCTGGCAAGCGCGAGGGCCCAAGTTCGACTCCTGGTACCCACATACGAAAAAAGGGCCGGTGATATCGCTCAGCAGCATGGGCGCCTGCTGGTGCGCGAGGTCCTGAGGTTGACTGCCGGTACCCACAAAAAAAAAAAAAAAAAAAAATTTGACCTCAGGTTGATATAAGGGTTTTGTATATGGAATTAAACACTAATTAAATGCCATCACTATGTTTTTCCTCAATTAATATTACATTTATTTATAGGCTGAAAAAATACATGACACCAGTTTAAAATGTAGGTAAAAATTATATACAACTAAATATATCACTACTTTAAAATATGACAATATCCATTTTGTACTTTAAATTAAAAAATATGATGAAAGAGTTTGAAACCTATAAAGTTAGGTAAATAAAATGAGACATCAATTGTTGGATAATTTATCCATAAACATTTAATATTGCTTAGCTTTGTTTTTACTTGAAAGAAATAATCCAAAAAGAATGACGTGGTGTCAGGCTTTGTGGTACCACACACCTATAATCACGCCTACTCAGGAGGCTAAAGTAAGATTACAGTTTCAAGGTCACACTGAGCAACCGAAGGGGACTTTGTATGAAAATGACGTGAACACAGCTGGAGATGCAGCGTGGTGTTAGAGTGGTTACCTAGCACGGATGAAGCCCTCTGTACAATACACAGTACCAGAAAAAATAGTTGTAATTTCATTTATCAAAATGGAAAACAAAAATATCTTCACAACAAATGCTATTATATATTTGCGCGTAGGGGTCTTCAGTGGACAGGAGAGAAGAGTGCAGGGAGAGTGCCTTTTAATGTCAGCATGTAATATACAAATACATACACGTTTGCCTGCGTGCTATGGTATGCAAACACATGTGAACCATCACACTGACATTTCCTAAAAAAATGCGTGACAGATGGGCCTGCAAATAACATAAAAATGCGTTTTAAAGTTTTACAGATTCTCTTTAATTTAGAGTAAAAAGTCGAACATGGTAGTAAAGATAATAATAACGTAAATGAAAACAGAAAAGAGACCACAAAAACAACTGCATGGATTTGCAGGCATAAACTTCTCACAGAGGACCTAAGAACACACTGGCCGGAAGGTCAGTCCCTGCAACCAGTGGTGCTGGGAGAAGCAGGCACCCGCGTGGAGAGGAATGAAGCTAAGCCAGTGTCTCACCGAGAACAAATATCAAGTCAAAGTGATTAACGACCGAAATGTAAGGTTCAAATTAGAAAACTACTAGAAAAATAAGGGAAAAAGGCCTTAAAACATTAAAGTGGATAATTCTTGTTTGGCTATGTTTCCAAATGCACAGCAGAAGCATAAAATTGACAAATTGGAGAACGCCAAGCCAAATGCTTTTCTACAGCTAAGAGAGAAACCAATAGAACAGAGAAGAAAACAAACAAACAAAAAAAACTTATTATAATCCAGCATGAATAATGTATCTAAAAGTGTACCTTGACTTAGAACAACTGTCTTGTTTTATATGTTTTTGGCCTATTAATCTGGTTTTTAATTATATATATGATAATTAACTTTATAATGTCTTATAAAATAAATAAATGAATCTGAAGCTAGCAAAATAAAAGTAGGGAATAAAGAATTGAAATGTATTATGTGCATGTACTAATGCCCTGCAATAAATGCAATCATTATATACTGCATCTATATCAAGGGCACCCCCACCATGATTTAGCAAGGTAAAGTCATCTAGCTAGGCCCCATAGAGGCACAAGGGATTCTGGTTTCTAGGAGGATCAAATGCAGTCTTGGACCACCAGGGAGGAAACTTGCACTTTACCCTCATATGGCTTAGTGGTGGGTCTGTCTGAGTGCTAAGAGGAAACCCTTCAGTTCTGGCTAGAATCAGTGTCCACAGGTGAAAGGGGAAGAAGGAAGGACACCCATCATGTCCGTAGCCCTGTGCCCACGTGCTCTGGGATGCAATTTCTTTCATGCTATTTCTGACCTACGTCTCTCCCCAGAAACCAGACCACTCATTAGTTGAGTTTCCCCTTATGTCCAGCCACCACCAAGAGAAAATTGGTTATTTAGATTCTTCACACACACTGGGTCTACACAGAAAAATGTGCTCCCTCTCACCCAGAGGGAGCAACTCCAAGTGATCGTGCATCTGGTCCTCCAGCCATTTCCTTCCCCCCGCCATGGACCATTAGATCTACCTCCTGATAGACATCATCTACTGCCCCAGCCGATGCCCCCTGTCAACCAGAAGTAGCCACAGCAGTCACTGACCCTGATCCCAGTAGCAGCTGGATGGTCATTTCCAGAGCGGGGAATGTAGGGACAGATCCAGGCCTTTTTAAGAGGCTGGAAAATGCAGACTCCATGTGGCTATGAGCAGCAAGATGTCTGCAAGAATCTTCATGGTTTGAAGCTGACAGGTTGTGGGTTTGACTGCCTCTGTGTAGGCAACACTGTCCCTCCTAGTACAGGCTGCCAGGCTTACCCAAATTTCCCTATTAGCCCACAAGACCAAACCCCTAGCAACAAGCCCAATAGCCAATCAACCAAGTGTCAACTCTCAAGGGGGTGGAGATGGGACCTCTACCCCGTAAAACAGGACTGCTGCCCCAGATTCAGCTCTGAGCATCCCCACTCCTTCCTGGGCGTGGCTTTGTACTGCTTCCTTCAATACTGGCAATAAAAGTACTTTCACTTTGCACCGGTCTTCTCTTCCTCTTTCTATGTCAGAGAAAGAGACACGCCCAGCGAGGATGTCTGGAACCCATGAACCCTAGGCCCACCAGATATAATGATATAGGGGAAAGAAACTCCCAACCTGCTAGATGTCCAATACAAGTTCGTGTTGGCTAAAATCAATGAATGAATTTTAGGAACAACGGAGGTTAAGAGCAGAATATATTTATTGGTGGAAAGAAAGCTTCTGTCTGAGAGAGAGACAGAAGGGGTCCGAGTGGGCTGCCAAGGCCCCTGCCTTTTCTAGGGATTTTTATAAAGCAAATCCACGAGGTGAGCTGGGTCCAAGGTGGGGAAAAATGGGAAATTGCAAGGTGGGCATGAGGTGGGACAGAACTGTGTTAGACCGATAAGATTATGAGTATAATTGCTCAGGTAAAATTGATTAAATTGGGATCAAATGGGGAAGCAAGTCACATAGAAAGCGAGCATGAATACAGAACAGGGGCTTTTCCTGGAGGGGGCTGGGTCAGTGGCTCTTCCTGGCTTCCTCAAGGTGATCCATACCTATTTAGACTATCAACCCCTGATGTTCATCCCTAGGAAGCGCGCGGGTGCATGTTTTGTCTGGAGGTCTGGTCCACAGCGGAGCTGCCTGTTCCCCCACAGTTGCAGGTATCTCGTCTTCTGCACTGGCTCCTTCGAGGGCCCAGCCCTATCTCACTGCCTATAATGTTTTATCTAACTTAGCTCCTGTAACAGTAACGGGATATCTCATACACGTTGAATCAGATGGTAGTTTTAAAGATTGTCTCATGTCACTAATGTAACATCATCAAGATTCATCCTTACTGGAGATTTATCCTTATTGCAAGATTTTATTTAATTTTAAATCCGAGTAAGTTTTCACTTTCTGTATATTTCAGTGTCTTCACTCGTTTCCTGACAGATGTTTGCGTCACCCACTTATTGGCCTTGAAATTGACGCTGAATGAATATTGGTATTCAAATATCACTTTATGTATTTCTGTAGTTTTTGCTATTTCATGATCTATTTGCCACTATGTCAGTTGTAAATGTTTTTATTGCTGTAGCTTTTAATGTTTGAAATACTGATAGGGAGCCACTTTTTTTTGGTCTTTCGAAGAATGCTGACTGGTCTGCGCTTCACTGAGATTACATGATTTTAATATTGCTTCAGTTCTGCAAGAAAATCATTGGCATTTTGGTAATGGTTACTTGAAATCTTTATGGACATCTTCTAATTTTGTCTTCTAATTCCCAAACAAGAGAGAGTTACTTAATTTCCATTTCATAGCTGTATGTTTTGTGGTTTTCTATCTTCTCTTGGTGTTTAATGTCTGTTGTTTTTAAAAAGGGTTCATATGATTTGGATAGTTTTCAAAGGCTTTTTTTAAGGCCTGAGAGGTGATTTATCCTGGAGAACAGTTCTCAAGATATTGATAAGGCTACATTCCCACTGTTGTTTTGTGGAGTGTTGTATATATGCCACTTAGGACTAATTATAGTGTTGCTAATGTCCTTGTATTATTAATATTCCTTCTCTAGCACTCATTATTAAGTGTTAGTTTCTAAAGTCTCCTAGTACTACTGTGGTGCCATTTTTTTGCTTCAATATTGTCAGTATTTTCTTCAGCTATTGAGGAATGTAAAGAGAAGTGTCTGTAAGAATGGCAGCTGCCCTTGGATATAGGGGAATAAGGAGGTACACCATGACCCATATGCACAATGTCAGATACAGAAAGTGGAAGAAAAGTGCCTCCCCCAGAAGTCACAGAAGGTAGCACACTCCTTTGCCATTACCCAGTCACTACATTAAGGACAGGTAGCACAGCGGGAGCTGGGAGACCACTCTCCTCCATTCACTTGAGTTTGGGCTGCATCTCAGAGCCAGTCTTCCTTCCATTGTTACATATAATTTAGTCAGCGTGAACTCTGAAATGAATGTACTTGTTGCAAATCCCTAACTCAGGATGACTCAGCCCTCTGGTAATCATCCTTGTCAGTCTTACCTAGAGATGCAGTGAGAGGCATGCAGGCTTTGTGCCTATCCTTAGAGATCTGAAAACCTGATTTCTCTGTGTGCTGTTTTGCTTCTCCTGCCATCCCAGCACGACTTTTCTACTTGTGCTGCATTTTCTTTGTTTTATTTTCTGCTGACACGGATCTGCCCTGTGCACATTTTCCTGTTATCTTAAAAACGTAGCTGTTTTTCTTTTACCATTGGATGTACGCTTGCAAGTCTTTGCTCACCACGCACAGGAGCCTAGCGTGTTTCTGTAGAATTTAGCCTATGGTATCACATTTATAAGGTGATATACAAATCTTTTTGGGTTAGAGCATGTCCTTTCTTAGTTTATCAGAAAACATACTAGTATCTGCAGAATAAAGTAAATTCCCGGCTGCAGCATCCCCAGCCAAGCTGGTATAGGGCGGGCAGAGCAGCCCTGCTGCTGCCAAGGAACTGGGACCACTGGGGAGTCCAGCAGTGCTCTGGCCACTGGAGTGGCAGGGAGGTCGGGAGAGGGGCAGCCATAGGGTAGAGGGCGCCAGGTCCGGGACTCCCTGCAGACTGGAGTTTCTGGTGCTGAATAGACAGGGTTCCTAAAAACCCGGGGTTTGGTGAGTAAATTCTTGATTGTTGTATGTGTATTCAGTGTATGATTTTTGAGAATTAATGGCAACAACAATAAATATTCTGACCGATTGGTTTTTGCCTGTATTCATCACAAATATTGTTTGATCTTCTTTGAAAATGTCATACTTCACCAAAATGAAAAACTGCTGTATATCTGGAAGAGCTGGGAATTCTGTAATTTTTTCTTTGTTTTATTCTCTTTCTTTTTCAATTTTTGGCTGCAGAATCATTGAGAAACTAATAAGGCTTGGTATTTAAATGACTTGTTTAATATATGTTACATAGATATGAACGATTGTATAAACTAGAGGTAGCATTGGCAAGACTTTGCACAGATGCAGCCTTTTACACAACACCATTGAGTAATTAATTTGTAAAGATTCATATGTAGCTCTTTATTGTAGTGATTTGGGGCTTTTATATATCCATTGAATGGTATTTTTTGTGTTTTTAAATTATTTTCTTTATCATTTCATATTATAAAAGCTAAAATATGGGATTTTTTACTTCATTTGTCATTCTAATGACAAATGAATTTTATGTAACTTTTCAGAATGTCTGAATTTTTATGTAACTTTTTGTGTGCATCTCTAAATGTTAATACATGTTTGCCTACGACAGATTTATAGAATGCAAGATTCTCTACTAGGTTGAAATAACTTACAAGTTGGCAAATATCATTTTGCGACACACCCTGTACAGTGTTCCTTAAGGACCGCTAGTGCATCTTTTAGCATGTACCTGCTGGATGACTCCGTCTAAGGACAGCAGTGGTCTTGGGACAGTATTTAAGTGTCAGCATACACAGGCAGAATCCCTGTGTAAAGTAATGCCAAATTGATTATTTCAATTGTGTAACTAGTTTAAAACCCAATAAACAGATTGTTTTAAATAAAATAATTTTTTTTGCCTTCTGTAGGCTGTCTCTTCACTCTGTTGGTTGTTTCCTTTAAAGTAAATGTAGTTAGTATTTATACACAATAGAATATTACTCTTCCATAAAGAAGAGAGAACTTAAATTATTTGTAGGAAAATGGATGCACCTTGACAATATAATTTTAAGTAAAGCATGCCAGGCACATAAACTTAAATATAATGTGGTTTCTCTTATATGAAAAACCTCAAATATAAGTAAACAGCAAAATAAAAGATAATATGAAATAGGTAGATAAATGTTTTGCAAATGGGAGGGTGACCAAGAGATGGAGGGATGGGGAGATGATTGGTTAAGAAAGTGTATAAAAAAGAAGTATGATCTGTTATATGCATTTACCAACTTCCTATGAGAATGTAATTATTATATACTACAAACCTGTACTAATAGAAAATAAAAATTGAAGAAAAGAACAGATGCTTAAAGAAAAACATGCTCTGTAACCTAATATTAATCCTTAGGAAAGGAGGAAATCTGTAATCATAAATAAGCAATAATCTGGAAGACATTATGCCATGTAAATTAAGACCGTCCAAGTAAATAAAATCCTGTGTGATCTTAAATTTACACTGAATATGAAATCATCAAAAATATCGAAGCAGAAAAGACAGGCAGGTGAGATAGCTCAGCAGCATAAGTTTCTGCCTGGCAAGAATGAGGGCCCGAGTTCGACTCCCAGAACCCACATACGAAAAAAAGGGCCGGTGATATCGCTCAGCAGCACAGGCGCCTGCTGGTGTGCAAGGTCCTGAGGTCGACTCCCGGTACCCACACACACAAAAAAGAAAAGACAATATAATGATTTCTAGTGTAGGGAAACCTCTTCAGAGAAGTCTGTATTGGTTCTTTGCAGTAAAAATTGCTTTCAGTTGGCAAATTCCTTGAACTCCTTTCCTTTCTTTCTATACTGAACTGAGTCAAGACCTGAGAACATCATAAGTTTGGTGGTCCCGCCTTGGAAGTGACACCAAGCTCTGGGGGGATGAAGAAAAGAGGAGGACCTGATTTAGGAAAAATTCAGTTTTTCAAGACAAATTCTGAAGACTACAAAATTGGCCTGTGATTGGAAAAACTGTATAGTATAAGGAAAAATTGATATGAGGATAGATTTCATATTGCGTGCTCTTTTCATATAATGAAATAAAAAACAAAACAGTGGTTGGGGCATCTATTAGAGGTGATGGGTAAGTGGCATTCATTTGGTGCTATTTGGAAAGCTCCATATTAGCTTTAAGGGGCGATTGCCTCTTTGGGTATCATCCTCCCATCAGAAGTAAAAGAAGGGGGTAGGTATGCACTCGGTATAAGATTTATCCCATTTTAAGGATCTGAATAGGTAAGCAATATTTGGCTATGTTATTCACAATATTGTAGTGTACAAGAGATTTGACTTTAAGGAGTAATGAAAGAAAAATACACACACATGCCAAATAAATAATTATTATCACCTCTGAAATTTTTACTTTTTTTTTTGTATACATAGTTAGATTTTTCTCCCCTATTCAAATTAAGAAAATATCACATAGTTTCAGATTTCAAAGGCATTGACTTTGCTTAAAGTTTCATGGGAGTATACTGTGATTTAATACATTAAATATCTGAAGATCGTGTATGTGAATCATATCACACTAATGCATTTTAACATAACTGTTAATAAATGTAATGAATTTTTAAATCAATATTTAAATGAAATAGTAATATGTCAATGTAATTTAAATTTTTGAATAACATTCTGGATTAAGTCAATGAATCTAGGATGGGGAAAGGAGTGAAAAATAAAAGCATATTAAAAGAGATAAAACTGACTGAAATATATTATAATTTGTGATATATATACATCAATTGGGTTGAGTCAAGCATTTCAAAATATTTTATATTAGTGAAGAAAGCAGAGAAATACATTGTAGGTAGCAAAATAAATAAAATAATAAGAGCAAAACCTGAATATACAAAACAAAATTTTATGAAAAAATCATTTCATATTACTATTAATTATAAATATGTAGTACTATCTGTCTTATTTACGTCTCTGCCTGTGATAACACTGACTCGTAAAAATGCTTATGATTGTGTATCATATGAGTGTATTCAAGGCTGAATATGTGAAAACACATCACACACATCCGAGGAGCTGAGAAATCTGTTCCCCTCTTCCAAATGAACCTTGGTACACTGCATTCACGTGACTATAGAGACAAGCAGTGGGAAAACAAGCACTGGTTTAGGCAGAAATGTTGACCAAACACAAACCAGTTTTATAAACGAGAGCAAAAGAAACATAAAACATGGAAAGCAAGTTATGGAAGGTTCCTTTGAGAAGCTCTGATTTCAGGGAAGATTTGATGAGACGTTCTGCTATAAATATGGCAGACCAGCTGCTTGTGCCTGTACAAGAATGCAAACCATGGAGCCCATGATCTCCAAACACAAAATATCATGGGATAATGTTGATGCTGCAAAATTTGTGTCTGTGTGTTTATAAGGGAATATAGCTGAACAGTACTGAAAATCCATAATTTTCTTAGGATTTTTGTGGTTGTTCTTTTCATCAGTCATAAGTATAGGGACTCTGACATTTAACAGCATGTGGAGGACTCAACCAAGTATAGTAGAGAGGTAAAAGGACTCTAGGTACAGCTTCCGGCTCTGCCCAGATGAAGTCCTTGAAACTGACGGTGAGGTCCTGAAAGATGCTCAGGTAGCAGGTGGCGCCAGTGGACATGTTACTCAGCACCTTGTAAAAATAGAAAAGACATTGCATCCAAGATCATTGGGGAATTGTTTTATTCCAAATGCTGCCATGTTTCCAGATTTCTCTTGAAAGACTGACCAAAGAGATGGTCACAGTCAGGTGCCTGAGAAACAAATCTGTTGACCTTGACTTGTATCTACTGAAGGAAGGAAGATATAATAGCACAAGTGTAATAAACCTCCCATGATTCCAGTGAGCATCTGGAAAGAAAGTGTCACATCTGGGGATGAGCACCACACTAATGTACCACAGCCAACTGAGCTTTTTACCAATCTTAAGCTTTTTACCAATAAAGGCTTAGAGATACAAAGTTTAGCCTGGAGGTCACCCTTATGATATGTTTTAGTTTTGTATCCTTGAAGACCTGTATGCTTGGGAAACATAAATACATCTAATACACCATGAAGTTAGCAATAATGAATGAAAGCTATATAGAAATATTTTAATACATTTACTTAGTTTTTACACTTTAAGCAAAACTTAACAAGTTTTACAGTGTGTAACTGCATTGACAAGAATCAAAAGTCATCCTTAGAGCCCTGGTAAATCTAGGAAATGCTGTTTATGTTTAACAGACTATTTGTGCCATGTCCAAGGGAGAATTTTTTTTCCAGTCTTTGTTTCCCTAGGCCTAGAATTTTATTTCCATTTTTGGTTGGTCCCAGTGACTGAATTTTTCCTAACGCCCTTTAATAGAGGTTATATGTGCACCCTGAGAGTCGCTTCTTTGTACATTTAACGCCCAACAATGGAGGTTTCTTATGTATCTATACACTCAGTTTTTCCACAATGGAGGTTTTTTGTGTACCCTGAATTGCTTTTTTGTGCATTTAACTCCCATCTAGGACACATCTCAACCACACATCTGACTTTTGAAAATGTTTCGACCGTGACTAAACATTACCCAACACAAGTGTGACTCATCTATATAAAAACAAAACGTCTCTTCAATCAAAACTCTTAAAGCTCAATTTAAGTACTCAAGGGCCTCTTTAATAAAATAGCATTGTTTCACCCATAGAGAACTTAATCTTTTGATGATAGGCAATGTAAATATATTAAAATTATATATTTAGCAATGTTTGTTGGATTGTGTCTCCCATAAGGCTATGGAAAATACTAGGAGTCCCATCAGTGAATAAAAACTGAAAAAAATTGATTTCAGACAGCTGCTACTTTATTCACTGAGTGGAGTCTTGTCCAGCAATTTTCCAAAGCCTAAGGGTGTCCCCACATATTCATCCTAACAATTCCTCCAGGTGACCTATGGGAAGCAGATCACACCTATTAACACATTATTTTTGACCAATGAAAGAATATTAAGTTATGGTATGCAGACAACAATACACATTTTATTTGTAAAACTGATTTTTTGTAACATTTTAATTGGTTAACAACCTGGGCGGAAGCATGTTCTTAACTTTTTAAAGATAGTTTTACCTTTGTCTTTAAGCCAATTTAAGTTCTAGACTTAAATGTTTTAATAAGTTTTGCTGTCTTGAGAACTGTTCTCCATGGAAATCTCAAAAAGAGCAAAAAACAATAAGAAAAGAAAAAATTGTTGAGCTCAAAGTAGCTGTACATGTTGTCACCAGTCATTAACACAGATTGAACAGACAGATGGACAAGCACACATACGACAATTGTTTTTAAACAAGAGCACACTCAAATGTATTGGCCATGGCATTTCGTATGAATCAGGCAACAAATACTATTTCAGTTCACGACATCAACCCTATCTGGACCTGTCAGGACCCTCCCCATGCCTGTGTTCCTCTCATGTGGTGGGGTTGCTGCACTCAGCTCTGCTCAGCTGTGAGTGTAAGAAGGGGGAATGTGAAGGGAGCGGCCCCTCAAGCTGAAGTTGTCTCTGGGCAGTGAGGGGAGCAGACACAGGAAGTGCAGTGGGTGGCCCTGGGGGCATGTGCGGCACGCTCCTTCAGTAGCAGGTAGCGTGTGGATATGAAAAACAAGTGGAGGGGAGATGGAAAGTTGTGGGAAGGGGCCTCCCCCTGCGTGTACACTTTGTAAGCATCTGTGTGCCCATAGCTCTTGGAAAGCTGTGGCCAAGTAATGAAAAGAACGAGCTGACTCAAAAGTTCGCATGCAAGCTTTCCAAATCCTGTTTAATTTTTCTTAGCTCCGCATAAGTGAATGGAACTTGCTCAGGTTCACCTCTAAAATTGGCACAGAGGAGCATCAGGTTAGCTGCTGGGGCATTGGGACTGATTCCAGGATTGGGGAGTACAGGACCCTTATCTAGGGTGCCCTCTTGGTTTTGTTCTCCTTCTGTTGGAGCCCCAAGGTTGGATCCCTGCCCACTGGGACAAAGGGTGGGGATTGGCCCCAAAGCAGCTACCTCAGAAGGGTCGATGGAACATTGACATTTCCACTCCCAATAATTTTTTGAGATTACAGAATGGTTGGACATAAGCCACTTCAGCCCATTTTTCTTCCTTTTTGCAAAAGAGCTCCAGTTGGCATATGGTGTTGTAATTTAGAGCTTCTTCCCACCTAGGCACCTTTCTTGGTACCCTGGGGGGTACTCTGGCCAGGCATTAGTACAGTAAAAGATTAAAGCCTTCTTTTTCAAAATTTGGGGACCTAATTCTTTCCAGTGTTTAAGAAGACATACCAGGGGTGCATGAGGCTGAACAGCTCCTAGGCCATTTCAAATCTGGAGGAAGGGAAATACTGAGTGAGGGAATCTCCTCTCATCTCTGGACATCCCCCGATGCAGAAGATTTCCCAGTTCTAAGACCAAGGTGGGGGAAGAAGGTCTACCAAGGCCCCAACCTGCCCTGCTGCAGGTGTCTACCTAGACAGCCCACCAAGACTCCAATCGTCCCTGTTCCAGATTTCTACCTGTGATATTTTTTCTTCTGCCTGGCCTTAAAGAAAAGACAGAATACTTCCTGTCTTACCTGGATGTCCATTTGTGGCCTTGACTTCCCATCCTGCCTGCTACTTCCTTCTGGATTCATCTACACTGTACCCATGCATGGATTTGGGGCCAGCATCCCTGATGAGTCTTTCTCTTTTGGGAGTTAAACCAGGGTCCTGTAACCCCTCTTATGTCCCCAGTAATGATGCTTGTCCACATTTCAAACACAGAGAGCTCCCACACATGCCAAAGATTAAAATTAGACCCATATCTTTTTCACCATGCACTAAACTAAACTCAAAATGGATCAAAGATCTAAATATTAAAACAGAAACATTAAATCTGCTGGAAAATAGAATAGTTAAAACTCTTGAAGACATTGGTGTAGGCAAATACTTTATGAATAAAACCCCAATTGCACAGGAACTATCACAAAGAATCAACAACTGGGATCTCATCTTATTAAAAAGCTTTTGCACAGCAAGAGAAACCACCAACAGAGTGAAGAGACAACCCACAATGTAGGAAAAAATGTTTACCAGCTGTTCCTCAGACAAAGGATTACTATCGAGAACATATAAAGAACTCAAAAAAATCAGAACCCCAAATTGAAAGACACAATCCAAAAATGGGCATCTGAGAGGAATACACACTTCTCAGATGAAGAAATACAAATGGCAAATGAATATATGAAAAAATGTTCAACATCACCAATCATTCAAGAGATGCAAATTAAAACAACACTGAGATTCCATCTCACCCCAGAAAGAATGGCTATTATCAAGAAAGCAACCAATAACAAATGCTGGAGGGGCTGTGGGGAAAAAGGAACACTTCTCCATTGTTGGTGGGAGTGTCGACTGGTGCAACCACTGTGGAAATCAGTGTGGAGGTTCCTCAAAAAACTAGGATTGGCGGTCCCATTTGACCCAGCTATTCCCTTTGTTGGTATCTTCCCAGAAGAATTAAAAACATTGTACCACAGCAATATATGTGCACCCATGTTTATAGCAGCACAATTTGTAATAGCTAAATCTTGGAAACAACCCAAATACCCATCAACCGAGGAATGGATAAAAAAGATATGGTGTTTTTATACAATGGAGTACTATTCAGCCATAAAGAAGGATAAACTGGAGACTTTTATAGGTAAAAGTATGCAATTTAAGACCATACTCATAAGTGAAATAAACCAGGTGCTCATGTGTAAATGTTGTATTGTCTCCCTAGTGTGAGAAGCTGAAAGAGTAAATAAGATCAAATGTACAATAGATATTGTAAAATGGGAAGAAACTGTTCAAAAGGAAAGAGAAACCAGGATGGGGAATGGAGAAAAGAAGGAAGGGAAAAGCAATATATATATATATATATGACAGTTAAGATAGATACACTACTGATTTCTCTTAGTTCATTGAAAAGAAAGGTTTGTGCTAATATTGTTTGGACAATTGATGTCTTGTACTCTGAGTAACTAATTTAAAGATAACAATATGCAATGTATTAACCATTGTTACCCTCCTATTATGTTGTTTTGAATTTTTGTTCTATTTTTTTAATTTTTTTCTCTTTAAAATAAAAAAAAATAAAATAAAAATAAAAACACTGAGAGCTCCCAAGAGGCTCTTTCTTTTAAGGCACTTAAGATGGCTTTTAAAGCTGGATTTCGAAGTGAATGGGGGTTTTCCTTGGCTTATGGTGGGACACCATGACACGCACAGGCCATCCAAGGGTGGTCTGGGTTTCTAGGCTTGCCCTCTAATTGCATACCAAGACTTTAAATTGAGAAGCTCTAAATCATAAAGCAGAAATAGGGGCCCCTTGGCACATTGTCTCCTATATAGCTCCCAAACTCTCTTCAAGTTACTAACCAAATTGTCAGGGACAGTGGGTTGGTGACAGAACAAATGGAAGGTAAAAAGGAGGAGATGGGAGGAATCTAGCCTGGGCCTCACTTCAATGACCCAATTATCCCTGGGTGGACAATGGAAAAAAGGCTACATTGGAAAATCCCAGCCTGCAAAGGTGACCTGTCACCTCTAGGGATAGATAGAGGCGTGTAATGGCCCAGAAATCTCACCGCAGGCCCTAGGGTAAAGAAGTCTTTGGGACATTTTTTGCTATCTACTGAAAACATCCAGGCTGCCCTCAGTGCACGACAGGGCTAGGTTTTATTCGAAACCCACTTGAAGATTTCTGTCTTGGTATCTGTAACACACTTCGGAAACTCACAGAGTAAAACCTGTACTCGTTGCCTAGCAACCACAAACTACACAATAGTAATTCCTCCCTCCTCTACACACACAAATGACGACAACCAGAACTAGGAGAGGAAAGAACAAGGAGGTTGGGGCCTTTTCTCCTTTTTGTTGAGTGGGAGAGTGAGAAAGTGAGAGGGAAAAAGAAAATTACCACGATCCTCGGTTTTAAGTCCGCACACTTTACTAGGCCCTGCGCATAGCGGCAGCTGTGGCCTGATTGGCCAATTGAATCTACGCGGCTTGGGACGGGATCCCAGCCAGAAGGGGAGCCGGGCAGACTGAATTTATGCCCCTTGGTTTAAAGAGAGACTAAAAGAGCAGTTTGGAAAACCTCAGTCAAGCTAAATTGTTTTGGTCCTCACAGATGTGTATATGTTTGGAAACAGGTTTCTCCAGGGTCACCTGGAGGCCAGTTCTTTCCCCCGTGTCTCAGGATCCAGCCTCTCATACTGTGCTTGAGACACCAAATGGGGGCTTCGTCCTCGCGCGTCTCTCCGGACAAGCAAGAGTCCCGATGTCGCGCCTGCCCAGAGGTGTTGTGCTCCTTGTCTAAAGGATCTTTTCATTTGAAGCCACTGCACACTGGAGTGTGTGTCCTGACACCTCACTGTAATCACGGTCACAGGGAGTAAGAGCCTCCTGCGTTCAGTGTTCTTATAGATGACACTCATTTTCCATGCGCTCAACCTGAGAGTTTTTCATTGCTGGAAAGGAGAGAAAAGGCTGAGACAAATTAGGACCAAAACCTTTCGGCTCTCTCTCTCTCTCTCCGCCCCCTTCTCTCTTATCTTTAGAAAAAACACACTTCCAAAAAAAGGAAAAGAACAAAGTGATAGGAGAAGGTTGGAAAATAGGGAACAGTGAAAAGTTTTCTCCTCATTTGCTTGCAGTGAGTTAAAGGGGCAATTTGATCAGGAGTTGTCACCCTTGGTCATGGGAGATGAAAGCTGGGACTCAGGAGCTAAAATTGTTCCCTCACCAGTGGAGGATAAAACCAGAAAGGAAACTGAGGCCCAGCGGGCTTGACATTCCCCTCCAAGAACATGGAAGTGGGGTCAGGCCAGGCTGCCCCAGTGAAATCTGCCTTTCCAGACTTAGGAATAGGAGCCGCACTAATCACTTTTATTTGGATGAGGAAATCTAATGTTTAAAGTGAGAAGTATTGTTTCCTATATGGCAGAGTCTATCTTAAATTCCCCCTGAAGATTTTCATATATTTCCCAAATTCACATTTTAGGTAGTTTTCATGAAAAACAAAGGCCACTAGGGGGAGCTCCAAAATTACTTTTTCCAGGTGCAGCTGCAAAACTGCTCTGCTGTCTGCACACTCTGAAAGGAGAGCGTACTATCACCCGTAGAAAGCCAGCCCGAAGCACTGGTCACAGCTGCTCTGCGCCCAAAGACCAGGGCTGGGAACTGACCAGGTCCTGCACTCCTCCCTCCGATTCCCGTCAGGGAAGGAAATAGCTCACGCCCTGCGGTGTGCCCCACACTGCAGCACCGCAGCCAGCCAGGATCCTAAACTTCATACCAAGAAGGGGTCAGAGACACAAAATTTAGAAGGGGGGAGAGCACTTTATTTGAAAGAAAGAGAAGAAATGGGGTAGAGACAGCCACCTTGTGAGGAGCTAAGGGGCTTGGAACCAGATAACCACGGGCTGCTTTTCACTGGGTGCCAGTGCCCTTTCACCTACCTGGAATTTACCATTCCAGTTGGTCCCCCCGCGGTGATCACAGATGGACCCCAGGCCCCCGGATTCCTAAGTGGGCCTGCTTGTCTTTTTTTTTTTTTTTTTTTTTTTTTTTTTTTTTTGTGGGTACCGGGGGTCGACCTCAGGACCTCGCGCACCAACAGGCACCCGTGCCGCTGAGCGATATCACCGGCCCCTTTTTCGTATGTGGGATCCGGGAGTCGAACTCGGGCCTTCGCGCTTGCAAGGCAGGCGCTTAAGCCGCTGAGCCGTCTCACCGGCCCATGCTTGTCTTTGGCAGGGACTTATATCTATAATTTATGTGTTAGGTAGAAGGGGACGCACATACAAGGTTGAGTTAGTAGTTACGGGCTAGTATACTAATATAGTGGGCCTAAAGTATATCTCCCTACATATGCGTGTGTGTGTGTGCACGCGTGTGTGTTTATATAATAAGAGATTTCTTTAAAGTAGCTGCCTCTTGCCTTCTTTGTATTTTATTCAAGGTGAAGAAAGGCAGTTACCTGGCTTCTTTTGTGCCCTGTGCTGTTTGTCAGCCCTTCCTTTCCCTTCTTTTGTAAATTGTTTCCTCCACTGAAGCTTTAACTCTTTCTAGTTAGGATTAGCCAGAGAGCCCAATGAGGACCTTATTCTCCCCTACAAAAGATTATTCCAAATTTCAAATTCATGGAGGTCATTTCCTTACTGTCCAGGACTGAACATATATATTTAAAATACAGGATTTTATATGGAAAGTTATATTGTGAGTTCCTCTTCTAATTCATTTACTACAACAAGATTAATTAGGACCTAACAATGATTTCCTTTTACACAGATAACTTAGCATAAAGACGTTTATGTGATTCATCCAAACTTCAATATAGATAATGTTAGGATCCAACACCCTTGCAAGAATTACATGCTTATTTCTGTGTGGTGCTATCAGAGAGAAATGGTGAATGTCATCCAATACTCCAAAAATGAACATAGCATTTCATATTTGAAATCTGCTTAATAAACAATTCTAATTGTGATAATTCCAGTTTTTGTGGAACTATTTCTTCTTTAAAAGAAAATTATTGTTTGAAGAAAAGTGTAACAAAATCTTGAGGTACTGACTTCCAGGAAGATGGCAGAGTGGCGAGCAGTGGCAGGTCAGCCTCTCCGGGATTTGGAGTCCAGACATTGAATGATGACAACTTGGGTAAGAGGGGATGCAGGGGGGTGGGTCCCTGGAACCCAGGAAAGATTTGAAGGAAGGGTCAAAGCCCACAGAGAAAGTGGACAGTCCTCAATGCAGAAAGGAGAGGGGGCAATCTGCACTTCCTCTCAGGCTCCCAGTTCGTGATGTGGGAGAGGGGGATTGAATCTACAGAGAGACAAGGTGGGGGCAGGTGATGCTGGAGGTCTCCAGGGAGACGTGCACCAGTGAAGCACAGCAATAGGTGTTGTGTGCTGCAAAAGCTGGTGTGTGACTTCTGAATAGGTGATCGTCATGTCCCCTAGAGAGGTTGTTTTGTCAGATGACATTTTGGGGAGAGGCCAACTGAACCTGGGACTCAGAGCAGCTATGTGTTGGCCTCATAACAGAGCTCCCAGTATTGGAATCCCACAGTGACTAGGTGAGGGACAATTGCAGGAAATGTCCAGGGCTGGAGAGCCATGGTCAGGCCAGCAGGAGATACTCAGGGTCATAGGCTGAATGACTCAGGCCCTAACCCCATGACCAGAGGCCAGGGGCAGCCTGAACTTCTGTGGATTTGAAAGTATCAGAACGAGCACCCCACCCTACTCCTACTGCAGGCTTGCTGGGATTATCCAGCACAGATCTGGGCTTTGCCTTCTTGGTCTATCAGCAAGAACAGAGTCATGCCCTCAATTGGACACTTCCACAAAACTGTAGACCCCAGAAGATAACCACTAAAATCACAGAGAGATTTCTTCTCTTTTATCCTTTGCTTTTGCTTGTTTTGTTTTGTTTCTTTCTTTCTTTCCTTCCTGTCTTCTTCACCAGTTTCCCAAAGTTTAGGTAATCTTCCTTTGTCTTTCAGCCTTGCTTCTAATTTCATTCTCCTCTTTTATTTCTCTATTTTTTCCTTTTATCCCTTTTAAATTTTCTCCCCGAAGGGTAAAATCACTTTACTGAGTGGGTATTTAAAGTATATAACTTTCTGATTTGTTTTAGATTTTGTTATGTAACTATAAATCTTGTTCCTATCATTGAAGGTGGCAAATTAATATTTATCATAGCTTGTTATTTTCTAGTCTGTGCTTGATGCTAATAAAATATCAGATCTAGAAGACAGAGTTGGGGAATACCTCTTAAAAATGGGAAAAACCATGAAAAATCAATCCAACAATAGCTAGATGATGCAAAGAAGACTAAAATTAGGTTAATTGGAACCAATGGAGAATTAGAAGATAGCACAAAAGGCATAAAATACCTGTTCTCAAAAGTAAGAACAGAAAACTTCGCAAGCATGGAAAAAGAACTTCAGATACATGTAAGTGAGAGATATAGGATTCCAAATAGTCATATTCAGAAAAAAAAACTACACCAAGGCATTTTTTTTCTATTTTTTTTATGTGGGTACCAGGAGTCGAACTCAGGACCTCACGCTTGCCAGGCAGGCGCCTATGCCGCTGAGTCATCTCACTGGCCCCCACCAAGGCATATAATAGTCAAGATTCCAGCAATTCAGCCTAAGAACAGAATATTAAAAGCTGTTAGAGAAAAGAAACAATTCACCTATAAAGGAAAACCCATCATGATCACAGCAGACTTCTCAAAACAAACCTTTAAGTCAAGGAGAGCTTAGAGTGAAGTATTTCAAGGCCTAAAGGAAAATAAACTCCAACCCAGCTTAAAATTTATCCCACAAAATTATCTTTCAAAACTGATAGAGAAATAAAATACTTCCAAGATAAAGAACACCTGAAGAAATTCATGACCACCAAACCAGCACTCCAATAAGTTCTGAAGGACATTCTAGAAAAAGACAACAATTCCAAGAACCCCAGTGGAATGAATCCACTTGGCAAGGCAAGTAGTTAAACAGAAGGGAAAGAAAGGGAACCAACAATGGAAAATAATATAACAAGGATAAGTCAATACATATCAGCTATAACCATCAATGTGAATGGTCTCAATTCACCAATGAAAAGAAACAGACTGGCAGAATGGATCAAGAAACAAGATCCGACAATATGCTGCATACAAGAAATACATTTAATGCAAAAAGAAATTCAGAGACTGAAAGTCAAAGAACGGAAAAAAAATACTCCATGTGAAAGGAACCTGGAAAAAAAGCAGGGGTAGCTATTCTACTTGTAGACAAAGTGGATGTCAAGCCAAGACTGATCAGAAGAGACAAAGAAGGTCACTATGTACTTGTTAAGGGAACAATCAAAGAAAAAAGTTAACAGCAATAAATATATATGCACCAAGTACAAGCATACCCAATTATATAAAACAAACACTAATGGACATGAAAAATCAGATAAGCACTAATATATTTGTAATGGGAGACCTCCACACCCCACTGTCATGAATAGAGAAATAAATTAGAAAACAATCACAAAGAAATATCAGAAATAAACCAAACCTTTGAACAAATGGACCTAGCAGATATCTACAGAGAGTTCCACCCAACAACAACTGAATACACATTCTTCTCAGCAGCACACAGGACTTTCTCCAAAATTGACCACATACTAGCTCATAGAACATGCTTAAGTAAGTGCAAAGGAATTGAAATTATCCCATGCATATTATCAGATGATAGTGCAATGAAATTGGAAATCAATGGGAAAAGAAACCATAAACACATGGAAATCAAGTAACACCCTCCTGAAGAACCAATGGGTCACAGATGAAATTAAACAATGTTAGAATTTCTACAATTTAACAATAATGGCAGTATGACATTACTGGAACTTATGGGATACAATGAAAGCAGTCCCATGAGGGAAATCTATAGCATTGAATTCCCACATCAGAAAAACACAGCCACTAATACTAGGTAAATAACCTCATATTGAACCTCAAGCTTCTAGAAAAAAAAGCAAGTTAAACCCAAAGCACAGATGAAGGAAGAAATTCTAAAGACAAGAGCAGAAATTAATGCAACTGAGACTAAGAAAACCATACAAAGAATCAATGAATTGAAGAGTTGGT
This sequence comes from Erethizon dorsatum, assembly GCA_028451465.1. Taxonomy (NCBI): domain Eukaryota; kingdom Metazoa; phylum Chordata; class Mammalia; order Rodentia; family Erethizontidae; genus Erethizon; species Erethizon dorsatum. The sequence goes on from CM051829.1 coordinate 196,674, forward strand.
TCTTTGAAATATTAAATAAAATAGACAAACCTTTTGATAACTTTATGAAAAAATGAAGAAAAAAGAAAAAAAAACCCAAATCCATGCAGTTAGGAAAGAAAAGGATGAAATCACAATGGATCCCACAGAAAACCAAAAGATCATCAATACCTACTTTAAGAATCTGTACTCTAATAATGTGGATGACTCAGAAGAAATGGACAGATTCCTAGATACATGTGAATTACCAAAGCTGAATCAAGAAGATGTAAAAATTCTAAATAGCCCAATATCAGTAAGTGATTAAAACAAACTACCAACAAATGAAAGTCCAGGTCCTGATGGATTCACTGCTGAATTCTACAAGAACTTTAAAGAAGATCTAATACCACTGCTCCTCAAACTCTTTTATGAAATTGAAAGGGAAGCAATACCCCCAAACTCATTTCTGGATGCAAGCATTGCCCTGATAGCAAAACCAGAGAAAAATCCAGCCCAGTAAGAGGACTATGGGCCAGTCTCCCTAATGAACATAGATGAAAAATCCTCAGTAAGATAGTGGCAAACAGAATGCAGCAAACATCAAGAAGATTATACCATGACCAAGTAGGATACATCACAGAGATGCAGGGATGGTTCAACATATGCAAATCAATAAATGCAATACACCTCATTAATAAAACCAAGGACCAAAACCACTTGATCATCTCAATAGATGAAGAAAGAGCATTTGGCAAAGTCTAACACCCATTCATGATAAAAACCCTACAGAATTGGAATAGATGGTCTTTATCTCAATATGATAAAAGCCACCCAAGACACAGCTAACATCATATTAAATAGTCAAAAACTGAAAGCTTTCACTCTGAAATTAGGAAGAGGACAAGAATGTCCATTATCACCACTCCCGTTCAATATAGTTCTGGAAACATTATCCAGAGTAATTAGACAAGAGAGCGAAATAAAAGGACTAAGGATAGGAGAGGAAGAAGTTAAATTATCATTTTTTGTAGATGACATAATACTTTACATAGAAGATCCAAAAAACTTCACCGAAAGACTCCTATAATGGGAATAAACAAATTCTGCAGCATTCCAGGATACAAAGTCAACACTCAAAAATCAATAGCATTCCTATACACAAATAACAAACTCACCAAGTGAGAAAATAGGGAAACCACACCTTTTCACAGTAGCATAAAGAAAAATGAAATACTTAGAAATCAATCTAACAAAAGGAGTGAAAGACCTATACAATGAAAACTACAGTACTCTGAAAAAGGCGAATGAAGAGAATATTACAAAATGGAAAGATATCCCCTATTCTTGAATAGGCAGAACCAGTATGGTTAAAATGGCCACAATTCTAAAATTGTTACAGAGATTTCATGCAATCCCAATCAATATGCCAATAACATACCTCACAGAACTAGAGAAAACAATCCTAAAATTCATATGAAACCAGATAAGACCTAAAATACAGAAGCAATTCTAGTCAACAAGGGAAAAACAGGGGCATTTGAAGTTATACTTCAAATCTACCACAATAAAAACAACATGGTACTGGCAAAAAAACAGACCTGAGGATCAATGGAACAGAATAGAAGATGCAGAAACAACTCTAAGCCCATTCAGCTACCTTATGGTTGACAAAGGGGCCAAACACCTTCACTGGAAGAAAGATAGCCTCCTTAAGAAATAGTGATTGGAAAACTGGGTTTCTCCATGCCAAAAATTGAACCTAGACCCATATCTCTCACCATGCCCTGAACTAAAATTGAAATGGATCAGAGATCTAAATATATAAACAGAAACGCTTAATCTGCTGTAATATAGAATACATAAAACTCTAGAAGTTATTGGTGTAGGCAAAGACTTTATGAACAAAACCCTATTACACAGGAAATATTACAAAGAATCAACAACTGAGATCACATCAAATTAAAAAGCTTTTAGCACAACAAAGGAAATCACCAACAAAGTGAAGAGACAACCCTAGATACCTGGAGGATACCCTTCTAGTTATATTCCTGAAAGAGTTAGAAACATCATATCACAGTGATACATGCACACCATATGAATAGCAGCACAGTTTATAACAGCTAAATCTTAGAAACAGCCCATATGCCCATCAAAAGATGAACGGATAAAGAAAATGTGATATTTATATACCATGGAGTACCACTCTGCCATAAAGAAGAATAAACTGAGTTATTTGCAGGAAATGGATGCACCTCGAGAACATATTCTTAAGTGAAATAAATCAGACACACAAGTTTAAATATTGCATTGTTTCTCTTGTGTGAGAGATTCAAAGTGTAAATAAGGAGCATGATGGAGGATAGATATTGGGATATAGAAAAAATATTTTTGAATGAGAAGGAAAACAAGGGAGGGGCAAGGGGAATGGAAGAAGGGGGAAAGGAAAAAAGAGAATAGAAAGAACAAGTTTTTGTAAATTCAAGGGGAAGAAGGGTTAAATGGAGGAGAAGGGAATGGAAAAAATAATTAAGATATATTATGTACAGTTACAAATTCCCTATGATGAATGTGATCAAAATGTGTGGCCTATGTGTGCTAATAAATAAAGGTAAAACAATATTGATTAAATCATTGTTTATGGCTAAATCAATTTCACTGAATGTGAACCATCATTATGGTAGAGAGAGAAAGAATCATATATCATTTTACTACAAAAATGTGTAATGTGAAGCTTTGCTGTAGGGAAAGTTATAGGAATTTAAAATATAACTGATCTGTATATATGATTATATATATGTTTGTAAACATGTTTATATATGTGTGTTATTAGATTTACATAAACCTATATACACATATATATACACACATATATACACATTTACACACATAAATGTGCACTGACAACTATGTCGATTTTATTTTTAAATCTCCATAGTGAATTGCTTATTCTAGCACCTCAGTAAACTGCTTAATAATTGAGAGAATTTGGGTCCCCCATGTTCTTTATGAATTTAATACTCATTTCAATTACACTTTCCAATGGGTTCACTTGAAGTTGAAAAACTGTGATCCCTGATAGGTTTTCTAATTTCAGTTCTTCACTGATGTGCAAGAACTGAAATTCCTTATTTTACTATTCCTCGTCATGCCCTGGGATACTTCTGTGTCACTAGTTATAACATCTTTCTTGGTCCATGAGGGCTTTAGAACAAATAAAGGATGCAGTGGGACTCACGTGCTTTCCAGTCTGTAACTTGAGGCACAGGCTCCACCCGTGTCACGCTGCCCCAGTGTGCGCAGTCTCTGCCCAGGAAGGATGGAAATTGAACCCCTCCATCACACCCTCTTCTTTGCCGATGCTCACCACCAACAAGAAACTTTTCATTGTTTCGGGGAATTTGGAATTAAGGGAAAGCTTTTAGATACGCAACTCAGGGCCAGCACTTTTTTTCACACCACCGAAGGACGGCTTAGCTCCGTCCTATTGGGAGGTGAAGTCACAGCATAATCAATGTTTACCTTTGTGTCTGCTCCTCTGCCTTCCACTGGCACCAACAGCCATGTGACCATCACCCTGATTTCAGCATCCTGGTACCAAGAATAAAGACAGGTGTGTGTTTTCTCTTTCGGTTTGAGAGGAAGAGTCTGCAGGGTAAGCAGGAAAAACAAGTTCTGGGAAGGTACTTTTGTCCGGAGTTTGTGTTCTTTCTGGGTAGAAACTGATAGTCCCTGAGCCACACAGACAGGAGAGAAAGGGCAAATACGGAGATGTCGCAGAGCTTGTGGACAGCGACTGTGACCCCACAACCATTCACCGAGCCCTGGTAACGGCTGCGTTTTCTAGTGTACCCCTTGCTGGTCGTGATTCCTCAGTGCAAGCAGGAATGAAGTCTGAATTCCACAATGTATAGGACCATAATTTGGATATTATCCTGTCCCTGAAGATACCATAGAGAAGTCAGAGAAATTTTTGTTTTTATTTTTTAAAATTTTTGGTATGTTTGAAATACATAGTGGTTGTATTTAAACTGTGGGATTGGCACATACACAAATTGCATCTTAGTTACTTTTATTCCCCCTGACTGCCATACCCCCCTCCCCCTTTCCCTAGATCCCCTTCCCATCCTACAATGTTTACCTCCCTGTTTCTTAAACTGGCTCTTCTATTTTGCTCTCTAAATTATTTATATTTTGGTTTTCTCACACTAGAGAAACTGAGTGACATTAACCTGCTGTGTCTGACATGGCTGGCTGAGTTTTATGAGCTCATCTCCTTCTGACTCAGTGGCGATGTCATCATCGTATTATTAACTCTGTCTATGAAAATAGTTGAAGTCTGCTGACCTTGAGAGGGTACTTCCTTCCTGAAGTTAAAGAGAGGCTGTTAAAATACAGTAACCTTGCACTTGAGTTTGAAGGATGGCAAAAAAAAAAAATATATGGCATTTACTAGTGCTATATCAACTATGTAATATTTTGGGATAAAAATGCTACAAAAATATCATTCCCATGTCTTTCATTTTAAATTATTTCATACATTTGCTACTATGGCTTTAATTTCCATTTGGCATAGTTGTTCTGATTTTAATATCTTTTAAAAAAATCACACAATATGCAGATTGTTTATTTTTTATATTATGAGCAAGACATTATATCCTCCGTAATGAATATTAGATTAGTTTATTCTCTAAAAGCTCAGTACTTGCTTTTCACATATGTGTTAAGCCCCAATATTGTATGAACTCCAATATTGCACCATCTTTCGTTCAGGCAGCATTACAAAAATGAAATACATATTTTTATTGCTTTCCTAAGGTTTTTCATACTCAATTAATCCTGCTTAAAGGAAAAATGCAGATATGTCTGAACTTTACAATATTTCAAAATTTTCATTCACGCACTATTTCCTTTACAGTAAAATGTTGACAATGGGTTATTAACACATTCAAATGCATAAAATAAAATTAGTTTAGTGCAAGAAAAAAGAGACATATACATGTATTATTTAAAGGACACAAAAGGGAGGTAGGAGAAAAAGTACAATGACAATACCTATGACTCAGCAATATGGCTACTTGGAATGAAGCCAAATTCAATAAATTTGTATGTGAGTTATGAGTCACTCTGTGACTAAAATCTCTAGGAGTTTAAAAAATTCAAGTAGTGCCTAAATAGTATGAATGTGGGTATTGAAGTAGTTATAACAGGAAACATGACCCTAGCAGTGGTCCATATATTGTAGGAGCTGTTCAAAAATGGGAAGGGTCCAAGAGATCAAAAACAAGGGGTCAGGGGGAGAGAAATAAGTAGAATACAGATATGTCATGTATAGGATCCTAATAACCTCAATGGATGTAAGCATTATATGCCATAAACATGAGCTAAGATTGATAATATCAACAAGGATGAAAATGGGAAAAGGGGAATTAAATGAGGTGGGAGAGAGGGCAGAGGGAAGGGGATTAAAAAAAGAAACAAGTGGTATTATGTACATGTACGCACTCCCCAAGATGATTGTAAACTACATGTACTGCAAAACATGTGCTAATAAAAAATGTTAATTTTTAAAATGCACATCAAACTTGGAAAGTAAACTAACAAAAGAAAATATATTTTAGAAATAAACTACAAGGCAAAATCCCAGAGTTTCATGTTTAATTTTACAAGAAATAGTATAACTCATGTTTTTGTACTGAAGTTTCTGTTTACCAAAGTGAACATTAAGCACAGAAAATGACAGAATGGCCTCCATGGATGTTAAAATTTGCATAGATTTCACTGTCCAAATTATCTTTGGAACCCTAGGCAATTTCTCTTCCTTAAGTCAGGAAATATTCCTGGACTTCACTGGATGCAACCCAAGGCCTGCAGACTGCTTCTCAGGCATCTGACTGGGCCCAACTTCTCATTTATTCTCACCGGAGGAATAGGAGAGACCATGGCAGTTTTTGGGTTAAAAGACTTTCTCAGTGCTTTCGTCATGAACTTGTCTTCTGTGTTCACAGCTTGGGCAGAGGTGTATCCATTGGCAACACCTGCCTCCTGAGTGTCTTCCAGGACCTCACCATCACCCCCACAGATCTGAAGTGGGCAAAGCTTAAAGGGAAAACTCGCAAGTAGAGGAGCGCATCTGCTGCCCGCTGCTGGGCCCTGCAGTTGTTGCTGAACCTCGGTTTTTCTGTGAATATAGCCAGCAAATTGAAAACCATAACCATCACAAATAAAATAGACTTTGTGTACAGTTCTTGTAGGGACTGAGGCCTACAGGCAGGCTTAGAACAGGAAACAGAGTGAATGTTTTTACCTGTTTACTTTCCTCTACAAAACAAGCCTATCTGAAACAAACAGTCACAGAACAGCAGTTGCAGGGCAGGGAAAGCAGGAGGCAAGCCTAACGGTAGCTGGCATTTGGCTTCAAGCATTAACCCCACTAGAACCCTGTTCCGGGCTTGTGAAACATCATGCTAGCCCAATCACAAGTGCCCATCTGTGCTTCTGGATGTGTGGACACAGAGAGGGGACCCGATCCAGCATCGAGCTCTGTGACACACTGACACCAGGGAAGAGGGGCTCAAACCACCATAAACTGAGCCCTGCTTAGTAGGCGCAGTGGACTCCTGGCTCGGGGGCCCCTCCTCTTCAGACGAGTCTGTCCCACTTGTCAACTGTAATAAATCATGCTATCACTTTACGGTTTCTTCGGACTCTGTTCTTTTATTTCTATACATGATCAGGAGTCCGGGCCTGAGAATGAGTCAAGGGTGGTGGCTGGACCACAGATGTGACGTTGTGATCCACATTAAATTAGAGGGTTGTATTCTGTAAGTGCAGCGCTGATCTGCATCAGCGGTATGCTGTGTATGGCGTTCATGCTCTTATCCAGTGGCTCCGTGGTTTTCATCCTGCAGAGGCACGAGCGGCAGGTCCAACACAAAGCCACTGGCAGTACCGCTGTCCTTGTCAGCATCTTTGAATGTTTTTACTTTCTCACTGCCATCATGTGAATGTATTTCACTTTTTCTGGAAAACCAGCTACTGACTGTTCACTCTAGGAGAATTAATAATTGGATGTTTCCCAAACATCTGCCCCTTCCCGCTCCTGAGCCATGGTCATGATGTATCCGGAAATTGCTGTGTCTGCCATGAAGGAAACATAGAGTCATCTAATCCCAGAGGAAAAAACATGCGCACTGGCTGTTTTTCACAGTGTTGAGTTACTGATGGGCTCCACCCCCAAGGAAGTCTCCGAAAATGCAGGTGTAAATTCAAATATCTATTTTGCTATTTAATGGCTCCTCATTCAGATGGAAGAAAACGAATTTCTGCAAATCTCCGCCTCTCCCTGCTGCTCCGTTTCTCTTCTAGTAGCACACTATAGTCTTTTCCTCTTCAGTGATCACAGAACCCATGGGGCACCACCATCTCCATGGAACTTTGCCCCTGTCTTGGAGCCTGAGATGAGGCTATGCATAAAACGCTGCGCGGTGGGCGCCATTTTGCCTTTGAAGGACTGAGAAAAGCCATTGTAATTAAAACACAGTATCCTGAGCACATATGAGGAAAGCATTCTGCCGAATTTTCTTTCTGAGGCCTTAGAAGTCTGACTCAGGAGCTGGCACTGGGCCTCCCCCTGCCTAGATACTCCCTGCTCTTCTTCTGGGCGTCTGGGGTCTGCTGTGCGGTGTGTCCCTGGGTGCCCTGCTCTCATTTCTTCACTTCAAAGGTCCCATGTGGGGTCTGTTGTCTTTAGGAGGCAACTCTCAAGCTCATCTGAACTCCAGGACGGCTCTGTCCATTCTTTGTGTGTCTGAGAGGCCTCGTTCTTTCCTGCAGTGGGTGTTTTCTGTGATTCCCTGCATTTTCTGGAAGTGCGTGCTGAGAAGCAGACCTGAAGGTTCTCAGGAACACAGGCAAACAGGTCTCTAAAGACTAAAAGAGACAGTGAAGCGGGGAAAGGTCATGGTGCCCAGGAACTTGTTTTGAGCTGGTAAAAACACCACAAGTCAGTACCAAGATTTTTACAGCTTTCTCTAAACAGAATTGAGTCATAAAACTATTCCTTTTCTTCCCTCATTTTGTCTTTCGACTCTACTTTTCTATATCAACCTTTTTTGTGTGTGTGTGTGGGTACTGGGGGTCGACCTCAGGACCTCGCGCGCCAGCAGGCGCCCGTGCCGCTGAGCGATATCACCGGCCCCTTTTTCGTATGAGGGTTCCAGGAGTCGAACTCGGGCCCTCGCGCTTGCCACGCAGGTGCTTACGCTGCTGAGCCATCTCACCAGCTCCATCTTATCTTTAATATTACCTATATAAACATTTAAATTTTGCTTTTATTACTTTGGTTTTTATAGGAATTTCTGTTAAATCAATTCAGAGAATGTATGCTTCTGGAGAACTATTTTAAGGGAAAAAGTAAAAATAAAAAGTTATTTGAAGGACACTGGAAGAAAACTGAGAAAAAAGGAGGTATATCAGGAGAGACCACAAATAGAGAGGAAGAAATTGACTGGGAGACGGAGGAGTATCAAAGGACGTGGTATGCAGAGGAGCAGCAGAGCAGTCACAAGGGAATAAGAGGACATGGGAACCTGAAAGAGGAGCTGTAGAGAAAGAAAACGGAAGTTGTGGGATTCAAAGAGGGAGCATGAGAGAGAGAGAACTAGGCAAACATGCAGTCAGAGCTGGAATCCAGGAAGAACGCGTTCATAAGAAGAACAGAAGAAAATGACACAGTCAGTGCACCTGGCAAATATAGAATAACAAGGAGGCGAATAGGCATGGGGGGGGCGGTGTTTGTGTGTGTAGAATGGAGAGTTGAATAAAAACAAGAAGACAAGAAAAATATTGAGGAGAAATCGAAAACTAAGGGTAAAAAGAGAAAACGATATATTTTTTAAGAGAAAAAATAGAACAAAATTTCAAAACAACATAATAGGAGGGTAACAATGGTTAATACATTGTGTATTGTTATCTTTAAATGAGTTACTCAGAGTACAAGATATCAGCATTCAATTATCCAATCAATATTAGCACAAACCTTTCTTTTCAATGAACTAAGAGCAATTAGTAGTGTATCTATCTTAGCTATCATATATATATTTATATATATTTATATATATATATTGCTCTTCCCTTCCTTCTTTTCTCCATTCCCCCATCCCAATTTCTTTCCCTTTAAACAGTTTCTTCCCATTTTACAATATCTATTGTACATTTTGGATCTTATTTACTCTTTCAGCTTCTCCAACTAGGGAGACAATATGCTGCGTCTGATTTATTTCACTTAGGAGTATGGTCTCAAGTTGCATCCATTTACCTATAAAAGTCTCCAGTTTATCCTTCTTTATGGCTGAGCAGTACTACATTGCATAAAAATACCACATCTTTTTTATCCATTCCTCAGTCGATGGGCATTTGGGTTGTTTCCAAGATTTAGCTATTACAAATTGTGCTGCTATAAACATGGGTGCACATATATTGCTGTGGTACAATGTTTTTAATTCTTCTGGGAAGATACCAAGAAAGGGAATAGCTGGGTCAAATGGGACTGCCAATCCTAGTTTTTGAGGAATCTCCACACTGATTTCCACAGTGGTTGCACCAGTCGACACTCCCACCAACTGTGGAGAAGTGTTCCTTTTTCCCCACAGCCCCTCCAGCATTTGTTATTGGTTGCTTTCTTGATAATAGCCATTCTTTCTGGGGTGAGGTGGAATCTCAGTGTTATTTTAATTTGCATCTCTTCAATGACCAGTGATGTTGAACATGTTTTCATATATTTATTTGCTGTTTATATTTCTTCATCTGAGAAGTGTGTATTCCTCTCAGATGCCCATTTTTGGATTGGGTCTTTCAATTTGGGTGTCTGATTTTTTTGAGTTCTTTATATGTTCTCGATAGTAATCCTTTGTCTGAGGAACAGCTGGCAAACATTTTTTCCTACATTGTGGGTTGTCTCTTCACTCTGTTGGTGGTTTCTCTTGCTGTGCAAAAGCTTTTTAATAAGATGAGATCCCAGTTGTTGATTCTTTGTGATAGTTCCTGTGCAATTGGGGTTTTATTCATAAAGTCTTTGCCTACACCAATGTCTTCAAGAGTTTTACCTATTCTAACTTCCTGCAGATTTAATGTTTCTGTTTTAATATTTAGATCTTTGACCCCTTTCGAATTTAGTTTAGTGCATGGTGAAAAAGATATGGGTCTAATTTCAATCTTTGGCATGTGCAGAGCCAGTTTTTCCAGCACCATTTATTAAAGAGGCTATCTTTCTTCCAGTGAATGTGTTTGGCACCTTTGTCAAAGATAAGGTGGCTTAGTATGTCTGGAGTTGTTTCTGCATCTCCTAATCTGTTGCATTGATCTTCGGGTCTATTTTTGTGCCAGTATCATGCTGTTTTTACCACAGTAGCTTTATAGTATAATTTCAAGTCAGGGATTGTGATGCCCCCTTGCCTTGTCTTTGTTGCCCAGAATTGCCTTTGCTATTCTAGGTCTCTCCTGGTTCCAAATGAATTTTAGGATTGTTTTCTCTAATTCTGTGAGATATGTTGTTGGAATTTTGATCAGAATTGCACTAAATCTGTATAACAATTTTGGAAATATGACCATTTTCACTATATTGGTTCTTCCTACCCAAGAACAAGGGATATCTTTCCATTTTCTGATATCCTCGTCAATCTCCTTTTTCAGAGTACTGTAGTTTTCAATGTAGAGGTCTTTTACATCCTTTGTTAGATTGATTCCTAGGTATTTCATTTTTTAGGATGCTATTGTGAAAGGTGTTGTTACACTAATTTCTCTTTCAGTGAGTTTGTTATTCATGTACAGGAAGGATATTGATTTTTGAGTGTTGACTTTGTATCCAGCTATGCTACTGAATGTGCTTATTATTTTTTTTTTTTGTGGGTACCGGGGGTCGACCTCAGGACCTCACGTGCCAACAGGCACCCGTGCCGCTGAGCGATATCACCGGTCCCTTTTTCGTATGTGGGATCCGGGAGTCGAACTCAGGCCCTCGCATTTGCAAGGCAGGCGCTTACGCCGCTGAGCCATTTCACCGGCCCTGAATGTGCTTATTAAATCTAGCAGTTTTTTAGTGGAGTTTTGGGATCTTCTATGTAGAGTATCATGTCATCTGCAAATAATGATAATTTAACTTCTTGCTTTCCTATTGAAAACAATGATATTTACAAGTGAAACAGGGAAGCACCTACGGCAGAGAACAATTGAAATTAAGACATTTTTGTGGAAGAGAAAGACAAAAAGAAAATAAGGATGAATAAATTAAAAGGTAAAAGTAGACATAGAGTGCTAAGTAGGTAGAAATAAGATGGTGAGCAGAAGAACAAAAGAAGGGATAAGGGCATGAAAAAGGAGAATGTAAGGGAGAACAGGTAAAAGAGAGGGGTCACAAAGGGCAAAGAAGGCAGAGGTACACGCGTTTAGGAAAGAGAGAGATGAGAAAAACAGCGAGAAAAGCATATGATGTGAAAGAAAATACACAGGGAGTAAAGAGAAGAGAATAAATCCAAGAAAAGAGTGATGGTGAATAAAAAGGAAGTGGAAAACTACACAGGGGAAAATTCTTAGGGGGAGAAGAGAGAAAATTTAGGACCATTGGGAGGTGAGGTGGGTGAAAAAGATGGAGCCACAGACTAAGGAAAATATGGAGGCAAACCAAGCAGCCATGGAGAAACTGACAGGGGAAAAAAAGCTTAAGAAAGGAGACTATCTACGGGGGAAGTTTATTCACTGATTTTATTCCAGTGAATTATATTTTATATAGACTACCATTAAACTTGTTAACACTCCATCCTACTGATTACGATTCATTTTATATATTTATTATCAAATTCTTAAAAATATTTTAGAATTCTACTTGCACTGTTGTTAAATATGAACTTTCAATTTGTGAAACTTTCAATTGTTAACTTTCTTTTTTTTTTTTGTGGGTACCGGGGGTCGACCTCAGGACCTCGCGCGCCAGCAGGAGCCCGTGCCGCTGAGTGATATCACCGGCCCCTTTTTTCGTATGTGGGTTCCGGGAGTCGAACTCGGGCCCTCGTGCTTGCCAGGCAGGCACTTATGCCACTGAGCCATCTCACCGGCCCCTGTTAACTTTCATATTCCTTTTATTTTGACTTCTAGAATTCCTCCAGTGTATTCAGAAAAGTAGAAAATATTGACAAGTTTATTCTCCATAAAAATCTATATACTTAAATGCATTAAATTTGTTGTAAAGTGTGAATAAGGTCCTTACAGATCAAATAAGATCACACTATAGTAGAGTTGGTCCCTCAAACTATGTAACAAATTACATGATAAAAATTGCAGGATATAAACTCAACATACAAATTCAATAGCATTTTATTATTTAGAAAAAAAATCATTGAGAGAGAAACCAGAGCACTCCCTCTGACTTGCAAACAGCAGCACAAGCAGCCTGGGGCTGTGGGGACAAGGAGTGGGAATTAGCACTCCCCCACCCTGTGACCACCAGCACAAGCACCCTCGGACTGGGAAGTCAGCACTGCCTCTCACTTGCAACAGCAGTGCAAGCAGCCTTCGGCTGCGGCAGCAGGGCAAGAAGGGCAGCACATGAGAGGAGCCTGCAGTGTGGAAGAGAGCAGGCTGTGCAAGGTCCAGGATGGGCTGATCGTACACGGGTCTGGGGGCAGCCTTGGGCCATCTGCACCTGAGGGCACCGCAGCAACTGGGAGAGCAATGCAGAGACACCCAGGGTGGGCCGTGCAGAAAGCCGCTGGCTAAGGACTGGACACAGCCCCCCATCCAGAGGCCAAGATCAGCCCCACATCCAGCACTAAGCCCACTGCAGGTTTGGTGGGGTTATCTAGTCCCTTGCTATTTTTAAGGTATCTTTCTTTTCATGGTCACTAACCACAATCCTGTTTTCTAGATTTGATGTTCCATCCTTGCCTTCATTCAACCAGTTGTGTATACTTTCAATGAAATTTTTAATTTACTGGATATCTATTTGAATCTATTTCATGGACTTCATTTCTTTTCTATGTTGGGCATTCATGTTTTCCCTCGTTTTCCTAAGCTTCTGTGTTTTTTTATCTGCTTCTACTCTAGATTCATTGAGGAAGTCCTTCCTTTTGATCATTTCTTTTTCACCTGAGAGATTATTCTCTCTATAGCTCTGGGCTCTGACTTGGACACCAGAGGGATTTATTTTTTGTGTGTGTGTGTTTAGTTTTCCTTTTTCTGTCTGGTTGGTTTCTTTCTTTTTTTCTTTTCTACTTTTGTTTTTTTGTGTGTGTGTTGTTTTTTTGTTTTGTTTTTGGTTGTCTAGGTTTATATCTTTGTTACTGTTCTGTTCTATTCTGTTCAATTTCTTTCTTTCTTCAGTTCTCTCTCTTGATTTTATGATATTTTCATGTGAGTGAACATTTTCTCTAGTCTTTCTGGTTCACTTAAATAATCTTTTGCTTTCTTCTTCATTCTTTCTCTCCTTCCCTCTTCTCCAGTTTACCAGAGCTTGCAGGATCATCCTTTGTCTTCCAGACTTGCTTCTACTATATTTCTCTTCATTTATCTCTCTGTTTTGTCCCCATCCCTCTTAAATTTCCCCACCACAGGTTAAAATCACTGTACTAAGGGGAAACTTTTTGCATACAAGTTCCTGATTTATGTTGAATTTTGTTATATAACTGTAGATCTTCCCCTATGGTTAAAGGTACCAAATTAATACTTAACCACAGTTTGTCCATTTCTAGGCTGTGCTTGATGTATTGTTATTGCTAATTATACTACTTTAGCCAGGATATCATACCTATCACCATCGTCCAGTACCAAAGGACTTGGTGCTGAGCCAAATAGATTGCAACATCTCGTTCTTAATAAATTGGGAAGGTAGGATCTTGGGACAGACACAAAAACCAAGAATTACCTATACCTAGAAGACATCTCTGAAGAACAGAAATTTTCTAGGGAAGACTCGATACTAGTGATAATGCTATCTACTCTAAGAAATTTACAAACATCCATACAGAAAACAAAATAAAATTTAAAAAATGGAAAATGACAAGACACAGAAGTAAATGCAACCCCAGACCTCCAGCCCACCCAGGACAACTCCAGGGGACAACAAGGTAGAGAAAATCAGAAGCCATCCACACGAATTTTCTGAAATGATGGCAGCAGAAGTAAAAGAAAAAAAAAAAAGATAAATGGGGCTATAGAGAAAATAACCTCTCAAGTTAAAAAAGAAATGATGATAAAAACGAAGGACTTTCTCAATGAATCTAGAGTAGATGCAGATTAAAAAAAACACAGAAGCTTAGGAAAATGAGGGAAAACATGAATGCCCAACATAGAAAAGAAACGAAATCCATGAAACAGATTCAAACAGATATCTAGTAGATTAAAAATTTCATTGAAAGTATACACAACTGGTTGAATGAAGGCAAGGATGGAACATCAAATCTAGAAAACAGGATTGTGGTTAGTGACCATGAAAAGAAAGATATCTTAAAAACAGCAAGGAACTATGAAAAATCAATCCAACAGCTGCAAGACGATGCAATGAAGAACAACATAAGATTGATCAGAGTCAATGAGAAAGCTGGAGACAGTGTAAACAGCATAAAAAAAAACTGTCCACAGAGATAATGGCAGAAAACTTCCCAAACATGGAAAAAGAATTTGACATGCAGATAAGTGAAGCATAGAGAACTCCAATTAGCCTTGACCAAATAAATCCACAGCAAGGCATACAATAGTCAAGAAATTCAGCACAAGAACAGAATATTAAAAGTTGTTAGAGAAAAGAAACAATCACTTATAAAGGAAAGCCCATAAGAATCACAGCAGATTTCTCAATACAAACTTTAAGGAAACCTTGGAATGAAATATTTCAGGTGCTGAAAGAAAACAACCTCCAACCCAGGCTGAAGTACCCTGCAAAACAATCTTTCAGAATCAAAGGAGAAATAAGATACTTCTTCCATGTGTGGTGGTGCATGCCTCTAATCTCAGCATTTGGGAGGCTAAGGCAGGAGGATCACTGTGAGTTCAAAGCCAGCCTGCGCTACAAAGTGAGTTCAAGACCAGCCTGAACTGCATAGTGAAACCCTGTCTCAAGAAGACAACTCTGCAAAATGTGTGTGTACAATATTACCACTTAGCAAAATCCATGAGGGACTTGTTTTTTACAATTATGTCACTCAGCAAGTCCGTGATTGCTGCACCTCTCAGCCTGTTAAGTGAAGACAGGCGAGCCAAGTATGCTCAAAGTACTCATACTGTCCAGCAGCATCTGGCTGGACAATACTGTACTGCTATAAGTTGCTATGCTCTGCATTCAGTTATTGCAGGGAGATTAAACTACAGAGCAGTGACAACAGTAGCCTTTTCTGATCCATTGTATGGCCAGCTTTACAAAGAGCAGCTTAACGTCATGGCAGAAAGCGGTCTGTGGATGACACTAGCTTTACCCAGTGCATAGAGATCCTTAGGTAATACTTATCTAGACATTCTGGTCTCTGTCCACTTACAGTGTCCTCTTCAGTAGCAAGAGTCTGGCCAGCACACAAGGGGCATTTAGGGACATAAAAATTGCTTTAGTTTCTCTCAGGGATGACACATCCCTGTAGATAAAAAATCAAACATGATTAGAATTAGGCAAATGAGCTAAATTGGCATTTTTTCCAAACAAGACATAATTTACAACACATGCGTAACAAAATGTTCAACATTCCTGCTCTATAAGAAGCTTACACATGCAAATACTAATCATAGATGAAATATAAATTATACCACAATTAGATACCACATCATATCTGTGATGATGACTATTATCCAAAAGATAACAAGGGTTGGGTGGTACGTGGAGACAGGCAGCACTTTATACCATTGGTGGAAATGTAAACTCATGAAGTCACTGTGGGAAACGTTATGGAGTTTCTTGAAAACCTTTGATCTTCCATATGCTCAAGCAATCTCACCCATGGCTGTGCATTCAAAGGAAATGAAATAAGTATCTCAAAATTATATCTACAGCACTCATGCTTATTGCACCTTCATTTTCAGCAGCAAGTATAAGGAAATAATGCAAATTCTAAACAGATAACTGGACTAAGAAATTATTTTATGCAGTGGGATATGACTCAGCCTTAGAAAAGAAGATCTTCTATTTTGAGACAATATGAATCAATACTGAGGAAACTATGCTGAATGAAATAAGCCAGATAGAATAGGTCAAATTCTATGCAATGTCACTTACATGTAGAATCTCTTATACTCATGTACATTTGAACATGGAGTAGAACTGTAGTTGCCATTTCTTGGGTTGTGGGGAAAGTGGAAAGATGTTGGACAAATGGCACAATGTGACAATTATTTCAGATGAGTAGGCATAGATTTGATTATTTAACAGCATGACTACCATTTATAATATTTTTCTGTGCATAAGTAAAATAAGTCAGACATAGAAGGTAAAATATAACTCCATTTCTTTAATGTGAGAGATCCAAAATATAAATAATTTGTAAAGGAAAATAAAGTAAAGATGACAGGGAACTGGGAGGTAGATTATGTGAAGATGGGCAGGGCATATGAGGAAGTGGGCATATGGGGCCATGGGAGAGGAAGAGGAAGTAAAAATGATCGAGATGTGAAGTGCATATATACCAATTCCACAGACAAAAGTAATTATTATATATTGCAAATATATTTTAATAAAGAGGACTCTCATATTTAAATAAGTAATGTAAATAAATGTAAACAGCTTCCAATAATAAATATGAAATAATTCTCGAACAGGTTTTTAGCTTTCTGTTGAGTGTGGTTGATGTATTCAAAGTGCGATATATCCTCCAGGACTTTTACTTCATAGCACTTATGAGATGTAACTTCGGCAGTTATGTTTTTCTCTTTATCCAAATATCTCAGAAATACATGCTACAGTTCTGGATAAATAAGAAATTTATAAATAAAATTAAACCAAGCCTTTTATTCAATTATTTCCATATATTTTTAATTTTTGTTTATATTTTTCTTTCTACCATTTTCTTGAGTTTAGAATTTAGAGCATTATTGATTTGACACATGACATTATTGCTAATATAAAGCCATAGTGGTATGTATTCCTTCTCAATCTTGCAATAAATTATATTTAATTATTCTTTTGGACTATTTTGTTGGGTACTTAGGTATAATTATTTTGTAATTTTAGGCATAGGTATTGGTTGGGTTTAGGGTTCTCTGGAGGAACACACTCAACACAATTATATAGCATTATTTATAAAAATAAAGAAATAAATGATTACGCAAGGTGATTTATTAAATACGCTTTTAGTAGACGTGGATAATGCACAATTGATGTTCATCTGCATGTGAGTATCAAAGCATCCACAGGCTGCTCAATCCAAGCTGGAAGCTACAGATAAAATGGGATCAAGGAGGCAGTGCCGGGATGAGACTGGAACCCTGAATGCTCCCTGCAAGGTCTTTGGTACAAGGCCAGGTTGAAAGGCAGAGAAACTGGAGTCTGATGTCCACTAGCTATGGTAGTAGCAAAAGATGCAGGCCACTGTCCTCCTACTTTTTACTCTCTCTCTCCTCCATGCTGCTTCCACAGTCCTACTTTTTACCCTTTCTTTCCATCCAGGCCGCAAGTCTACAGAATGATATGACCTACTGTCAAAGAGGATCTTTCTCTCTGATTCTGCTGTCCTACATGCCAATCATATCTGGAAATACCTCACAGACATACTCAGAAGTGTATGTTATTAGCCTGCTAAGCACTTCCTAATTCAGTCAAACTGACAATCTCATTAATGGTCACAATGTATCCCTAAGAAAATTGATGACTAGACACATTGTCTTAAACTATACTTAATCTCCATATAAAGAAACACTTGAAGTCATTGGTGGAGGCAAGGACTTTCTGAACAGAACTCCAACTGCATGAGAAATAACAGCAAGAATTAACAAATTGGATTATACCAAGTTAAAATGCCTCTGCACAGCAAAAGGAAAAATTAGTAGAGTGAAGAGAGAACATACAGAATAATAAAAAATATTGTCAGCTATTCCTCAGAAAACTAATATCTACAATAATGAAGTCAAAAAAATTGAAGTACCCAAAATAAAATACTCAATCGAGAAACAGACAAGTGAATTTAATACACAGTTCCCAGAAGTGTGAACAGCCAAAAAATAATGCAAAATTGTTCAACATCTCTAGCCATTGGAGATATTCAAATTAAATAACAATAATAGTTTATCTTACACTAGAAAAAATGCCAATCATCAAAGATCAAATAATAACAAATGCTGGTATGACCACAATAAAAAAAGAAACTTCCCACATTGCTGGCTGGAATGTCAAATAGTACAACCATTATGGAAATCAGTATGAGGATTTCTCATAGAACTAAAGTTAGAAACTCCACTTGACACAGATTTTCCCCTTCTAGGTATCTTCCCAGGAGAGTTCAAGTCGTCACATTACAGCAGTATATGCATACCAATGTATATAGTAGCACAATTTATAATAGCCAAATCCTGGAAGCAGCCTGTATGTCCATCAACAGATGAATAGATAAACAAAATGAGGTATCTATACATAATGGAATACTACTGGGCTATAAAGAAGCATAAATGAGTGACATTAGTAGGAAAATGGATACATATGGAAAGTATAGTATTAAGTGAAATAAATCAGACACACAAACTTAAATACTGTATAGTATCTCTCAGTTGAGTAAGGTAAAGTACAAATAAAGAGCAAAATAAAGGATTGATAGAAAAAGACAGGGAGACAGATCTTTTGCAAATGGGAAGGAGTCCAGGAGACCAAGGGCAAAGGGAGAGCAGAGGGGAAGGGGAAGTAAAAGGATGTAAGGTGTGTCATGTGTATGTTCCGAGACCCATGATGAATGTAAACATTATATGTCATGAAGATGAACTAGTAATAATAATAGTAATAACAGTAATAATGAAAATGAAAATGGGGAAAGGAGACTTAGACATGGAGGGAAATGGGTGGGGAGAAGAAGGGAATTAAAAGCGAATCAAGATGTGTTCTGTACAAGCACCTACTCCCTAAGATGAATGTAACCATGTAGTGCAAACACATAAAAAAACTAAAAAAGAATAGATAATAATTATGCCTAACATAGTGTTCTAGCCTACATAATATGAGAATTACACTAAATTCCTCCCAAGAGGAGGCAAATGTTTCATTATGACATACTCACACATCTTCTGACATCCATAACTTGAATATATAGTGTATATTTAACAATACTTAAGTCTAACATTAAGTCAGTGTTATGTCACACAGTTTAGGAAGAGTCAATAAATGTTATGTTACATGGTATAAGAATACAAAAAAAAGATACATCTGCTTAATGTGTGTGCATATCTTCACTAAGACTAATGTCCCAGCAGAGCTTAAGGTTGCAGGAACAGGAAACAAAATGTTTTCTAGTGAGTCACTGGAATAGTGGTGAGTTGTACCACTCCTTATTTCTCTCACCGATTCCTGTAAATGTGAATCCTGTCTATGGGAGGAAATATGAAATACTGGATGCTGGTTCAGAACATATAGAGCTCCCTGGAGAACCTTGCCTAGCCCTGCAAGGTAATACCCCCTTATAGTATAACTGTATCTTCAAAAGGATATACCATAGTTTATCAGTCCGGCTGATTTTGGATGATGGGAGCTATGCCAAGGCCAGTGAATCCCTTAAGCATGAGCACAAAGCGGCACTACTTTGGCCATGAAGTAAGTTCTTCACGCAGAATCAATAGTGTGTGGAATATTATGACAGTGGATGAGGCATTCTACATGTCCATATATGTTAGCTTTGGCAGAAGACTTACGTGCAAAGAGGCAAATCCATACCTCAAGTATGTCCTCACGTAAGACAAATCACTGTGCCTTCTGTGATGGAAGAGATTCATTACCATAAACATGCCACCAGGTTGCAGATAGATAACCCTCGGAAGTGACACTGTACCAGAGGTGCAGAGTTTATCACTGCTGATGAAGACTGGGCACTCAGCAGTGGTTGTGGCTAGATCAGCCTTGGTGGACAAATGTCTTCGGTGACAAGGCCATACCTAAACACCACGCCTACCACCATGGCATTTTGTGAGTGCATAGGACAATGGGACGACTAAGAAAAGAGTTGACTTCTATCCACAGTATGGGTTTTTATCCACTTGATTATTAAAGTTTTCTGCTGAGATCACCTTTGTAAGCATTTACATGGAACACAAATATCTTCATATCTTTTACCAGTATAAAGAAATCTATCCACATACTTCTCCCCCAGATGTTTTTGTCACGAATTTCTCTATTATGTCCCTTCAAAGCCACTATCTATCCAGATCATTGGATACAGCTCAAGAAACAACATATAGTTGTATACCTGGCCAAATTTTTTCTTCGAATATAATACACGATCAAGTTTATGGCTTAAAGTTCTACATACTGGGAGATTTGTGTTTGGCTTTGTCCTTCAGGGATGTTCCAGAAAGGAGCTGTAATGATGCAACTGTCTACGTTTGGGAGGGACTGCATGCCATGCAGAGTCATCTGTAAACCTGCCATTCTTCTTGTCTCTGTCAAGTGATCACGAAGTACACACCATGAGGCTATAGTTGTATCATGGGGGACAGTGTAGCAGGAGTAGAAGCAATGGGCATTTGGGCCATTACTTTATACAATTTACTTGTGCCTCAGCACCAGCTTGGTCCCAATCAAATATATAGGTCCTCCATTTTCTGATGGATTACTAATTTGAACAGCTTTTTGGATAAATGGATCAGAAATCACCCAGGACTTAATGGTCAGCTCCCACTGCATAATATGGCATTCTAAGTTCAAGCATTCAGTTTTCACTAAGGCCCAGTAGCAGGGCATCAGATATTTCTGAAGGAAAAAGTAGCTGTCTGCACATAATAGCAGAACCTTGCTCCAACATCCAAGTGCTTCTTCTGTGATTCACCTGCAGGGGCCTGCCATATGCTCCAAAGAGCAACCCTATCTGTCAATGACATCGCAAGTACAATTGGGTTTGCTGGGTCATATGACCCAAGTAGCAGGGCAGCATACAGAGGAGCTTGGAACTCTTGCTGTGCCCAACTCAATCAAAGGAAAAGAGTAACCAGTCAAGAGAAAAATACATCGTCTCCATATTCTAAGTATGGGTGCTAGGTATTGTGCCCCTTTGTTTGTTGTATTAAAAGTCAGATTCAGCAACTTCACCTCTGAAGAGATATCTTAGTGTGCACCACACTGGTGGACTCTAAGAAATTTCACCAAACTAGAGGGCCCTTGAATTTTAATTGGATTCAGTTCCCATCACACGACATGCTTTAACAAGCACACAGTGGTTGCTACATCTCGTTACTTGGTCCAGTCACCATAATAGCATCATGATGAAACCTTCTGGAAATGAAGGTAGTCAAGATCCGTGAAGTTTAATTTGTGACACAAGCCTGGAGAGTTGATATGCCCCTAAGGTAGGACAATACAGGTGTATTGCTGGTCTTGCAATTTGAAAGCAAATGTTTTTCATGGGTCTTAGGGGTAGGAATGGAGGAAAATATATTTGTTGAATAAATAGCTGCATACGAGTGTCAGTAGATGTGTTAATCTGAAGATATATTATAATTCTCCGTAATCCACCTCTGCACAGAATAGGAGAGTTAAATGGAGGCATGACGGGAACCATTACACCTACATCTTTTAAGCTCTTGATGGTGGCACTAAACTCTACAATTCCTTCAGGGATGCAATATTAAATTAATTTTTTTTCCAGGTAGCATCAGCTCTAACAATTTCTATTTGGTTTCCTACCATAATTGCCCTCATTCTACAGATTAAGGAACCAATATAGGCATTCTGCCAAATACTAATTATATGCACCAAATTACTTATTCTGAAACTGGAAAAATAATAAAACAATGAATTCAGGAAACCACCAGGCAAACCTTAGCTAAAACTCCATTGATAACCTCAACTCAATAGTATATAACTTTTACTGGAGGGTTAAAATTAGGTTTTGTATGTCCTGGAATCAATGTCAGCTTAGAACCAGTGTCCAGCAGTCCCCCAAAAAAGTGGTTACTTTTCCTTCAATATTTAGTTACCCTGGTTAGGGTCATAGCTCCTTTCAGGAAAGGATAGAAAAAAGATTTATACTATGACTTTTTGGTAGTGAAATATTATTATTCTTCAAATTGATGTAGTTTCCCCTTTAGTCAAGCAGGTCTACATTGTATATTGGCTAAAGTCTGGGAATTGGTTGAGGGGTCAACAGTCTATTTTAAATCTTCAATAGATTCTTCATTTGTTCTGAAATTATATACTTATATAAACACAGTAAAAATTAATTAAGATATGTACCTATTTCACTCTTGAGAACACCACTATGTTTTCAATGCCATAGCTTTATAAGAGTCACAAAATTCTAAATATTTCACTGCTTCTGTTGCATATTACATTAGTTTCATACTTTCGTTGGTTGAGTGCTGCCATTTGGACCTACCACAATGAGATCTAACTCTACCATCACATTAATATTTCCAATTAAGTGACTGTGATGCCCACTTGAAGGAATGGCATGCAGAGAAGAGAAATGAAGAAGCCCTGCAGAAACCCTGGTGGTCCCTTCACAAGTCTGTTTTTAAGGTTTTAGCACAGGGTAAATCCACTGGACACTTCCAGGGTGGAGGAGTACATTTCACCTGGCAAATCACTTCTAGTTTTACAGCATCCTGAACCTTTGAATACCCTCATCAACAGTAAACCAAAGAATATAAGGCATCTCCTACTCCTTCACAATGGACTCTCTTTGTTAATATTTCAGTCAGCACAGCAAGTAAACTATTGGTATCATTTTCAAATCCCTGAGATGTGACATTGAATGCAGAGTTAGCTAAATGGGCCCATATCAAGGAATTCAGCCTGATTCAGTTTAGTGTTTTTTCCACCATTATCTTACCCCCATAAAATTCATTCCAATTACTGTTTTCCAGACCTGTGCTTGTAAGAATTTGAAAACTCTAAGGTCTTTGAGATTATAGTGTATCTCCTCATGGATATTACTGTGTACCTTACCTCTAGGATCCTTCTGAGATTTGAGCTCAATTATAGGCCTAGAGCCAAAAGTGAGCAGTGAGGAAGGGTCCCTAGCACTATTACCATTTCATTGCTTGATCATTGCTTAATCATTTCATTGCTCAATGTATCAAGAAAGTCCACTACTTCTCCCATAGGCAGTGCAGGATTAGTTTCCTCAGGCAAAGGTGAAGAGGCCAAAACCCCAGAGTGTAGTGTGGGGGTGGGTGTTCTCTGCCACTGATAATGGAGAAATCTCTTCCTCTGGCAAAATAACTTCATCAAAATTTAGCAGTTCAGTGTCTTCAGTCTAATCAACTTCTCCAAACATCTCCATCCCAATTAATGGGATCCTATTCTTTTCCAATAATTGTCCTCACTTTAATAGCAGGTAACCTTTGAGGCAAGAGTTGAGTTCGCACTGTAATTCAGCCAATCACACAATAAGGGCTTCAGTTTGGTTAGGGCAATTTCAGCCCTAGGGCTACAAGACAGAAGATTCCCTTTCAGGAAGCCTTTAAGTTAACGCATGTCTGGAACTAGGTAATTGGTTTTGTGAGCTCCTTCTCTTCCTTTATCACTTTGGCCAGAGATGCTATGGGAAACCAATTAATGACATTTTATTTCTTACTCTTCTTTTCAAAAAATGTTTAGTATTATCAATAGAGAAATGATTCTTTGTATTTCACTATTGGCGAGTTAGGCATATCAAATGAATTCTATGTTGCATATTTCTTTTTCCAGGTCACTACACTGACTACCACTACTCTCTACATTATCAATAGGAGAAATTATGGCAAATGTGAACATATAAAATTAGAAAATCAATCTAGGAACCACTAAACCAATTAGAGAAATTTATCCTTACAGTTACTTTTCCAAACCACTTTGGAACAGAATCAAAGACTATGTACATACAATTGTGCAAGTGGATTTATTCGACAGGCTTTGAGTAGCAGACGTAGGACAATCCAAAATGGCCATCTTCATGTTGCAGAGCCAGGAGACTGTGCAGCTGCTCTGTACAAAAACCTGGAAGACACTGGCAAACAGTGACCAAGGATGTAGTGCCAGTCTCACACCGATGGACTGAAAGCTGCATGAAGTGTTGGCAGTATCAGTTCACTCTGAAATCCTGAAAAACTGTTCTCTCATGTTCACAAGAAGTGACATCACCAAAAGACCCACTTGCTTATGCACAATAGACATTTGCAAATGTAAGCCAACATCCCCTTTCTTCCTCTCCCATTGTGTCTGTACCACAAGTTTATTGCACGGTGCTGCCCACAGTCAGGGTAGATAGCCAGTGCCTAGGTTTTCTGGGTTACATGCCAGTCATCTTTGCAGACACTCCAGGGATGCTCTCAGCAGTGTGCTCTGTTAATCTAGGCAAGGTGACAATCACAACTGATGGACACAACAGATTTAAAGTTCATATTTTTAATTTTACTTTATGTATATTTATGATTATGTTTTTATTATACACAAACTTATTACCTCATAGCCTACAGTAAAATTATTATACATTATAAACATATCACAATAATACATTTACCTTCTGCCCATTACATTATTGTTTAAAATTAATTTTTCAAACTAATGATTTTTCTCTGTCTATACCTTTTCATTTCATATTTGCCAATACCACATTGTTTGCTAACAAAGTTTTGGTAACCTGATGTAATTATTGTAGAGTGAAAATTATCATGAGTTGCTTTTTCTGGAGAACTCTGTGAATGTATACACATGCACTTTTATTAAATACTTGGAATAATATTTGTATCCTGAGGATATGTGATGGTCTATCTTCTCTAAAAAGGCAGTGATTTCAGATTTTATATCTTTAAGTATAATTTATCTATATAATCCATATTAATATTTCCCCATGTGAGAATTTTGTGTTTGGGGGTAGCTCAGTGTTACTTGTTTGTATTTTATGTGCAGCTTAATTTCCATTATGTGACACTATTTTGCAGGTTATTTATACATGTAGAGTATGTTTGAATTTTGACATTTATTTATAGAGAGAGGGGGAAGAGAGACAAAAAGTAAGATTATGTCCACTGGACCTATCTATATATAAACATCTATGTATAAACAAGTACTCTGAAAACCATGTCGAGTTCATCTATTTAATTTACATGGTAAATTTCCTTTTTCTGGTGCTCAGTACATTGTTCAATAATTGGACGGATGTGGGTCACCAGTGTTCTTCTGAATTCACTATTTAGCCATTTCCACTACCCTTTCCAGTTAGTTTGCACAGATAGTCCTAAATGGCCTCTGATAGCTTCTGGTACTGTTTTGTGGCTGGACATTCCCTATTATATGCTCTCCTTGTCATTCCCCGGCGTCTCACCACATGGGAAATGAGAACCTTGCTGGTTATGCAGTAGAGGAGACAGAACACAAAGGCTGTGGAACAAACAACTCACACAGACATAGGAGCCGGCGGGACTCGTGCGCTGTCTCTCCTGCACATGCAGACGTCCACTTACCCAGCTGCTGCCACGTCGAGACCCATGTGCCCGGGGAGGAAGGAGGTGAACCTTACAACACACCCCCGTTTGCTCTTCAGAGATGCTCACCATGAACAAGAAACGTTTCCTTGTTTCTGGAAATTTGGAATTAACACAAACTGTTTAGACACAAACCACGTGATGCCGACCGTGTCACTCCATCCACAGGAGAGCTGGTCATTCCTGTCCTGTGGAGAAGTCGCAACATCTCCATCTTTATCACTGTGCCTGCTCCTTCTCACACACCCTCCCCATGTGCCTGTCCCCACGAGGGTATCATCCTGTAGCAGAAAGAGACAAGTTAGTGGTTTCTCCTACAGTCTGCAAGGGAAGCAGGAGCAATGAGTTCTGGGCAAGTGTTCTTGTCTGGAGACAGTGATCTTCTAAGGTAGAGTCTGATCTGCACCGAAGCCACACGAAAGGAAGACGAACACCTGAGATGTGGGCAGAGCTTGTGGACAGATACTGGGGAACAGGACCCTGTGCTAAGCCCTGGTTACTGCTGACATTTTCCAGTGTAAACCTTGTTTGTCAGGATCACTGGGGCTGGGTGCTAGTAGAAATGAAGTCTGTAATTTGGAAACTAATTTCTCTTTGAAAGTTCCATAGTTAAAGCATAGAGAAATTTTATTAAAGAATAATTTTTGTAAAAAAAAATTTGCAGCTGGAGTAGCCCAGGCTACTGGAGTACTCCAGCCCCAATGACCTACCAAGGCCCCAGCAGTGGGGGTGCACACACATGTCCAAACCAGCCCAGGTGGGGACCCCCATGACCCACTAAGGACCCCACAGGGACACACACCAGCAGTTGGTAAGATAGGAGAACCAGTGTTGTGTTTTGGCACACAGACATGCAGGATAGAAGTGGGTGAGTGGGGCAGCCATTCTTTTATTTTATCAGAGGGCTTGGGGAGAACTCTAGCAACAGAACACCAGTCCCAGCCCCCACATTCGGAGGCCAAGATCAGCCCTATACACAGCATAAATCCCACCACAAACCTGGCTGGAGTGCGCAACACATTTCTGGGGTCTGACTTGGACCTGCTACAGAGCTGTGAACACCCGAGGAATTTAACTACATTTATTTTTCTATGTTTGACCAGTTTTCCTTTTTGTGCCTGGTTGGGGTCTTTTTTCATTTAATTTAGTTTGGTCTTGTTTTATTTTTTATGGTTATTTTTGTTTTCTGGGGGGTTTTTTTCTCTCTTTTCTCACTACTTTAATTTTCTCTTTCTTTCCAACTTAGATTTATTACCTTCCTTTTTGTTTTCTTCAACTCATTTTCTTTCTTTCATCAATTATCTTGTTTGATTTTATGATACTTTCATGTGAGTAAACATTATTTCTTCTCTTTCTGGTTAACTTCGATACTCCTCTACTTTCTTCCATTCCTTCCCTCCTGTGTCCTCCAGTTTCTCATAACTTGGGGGATCATCCT
Organism: Erethizon dorsatum; assembly: GCA_028451465.1. NCBI lineage: Eukaryota > Metazoa > Chordata > Mammalia > Rodentia > Erethizontidae > Erethizon > Erethizon dorsatum. The sequence goes on from CM051829.1 coordinate 223,693, forward strand.
TTGCCCTCCAGCCTTGCTCCTACTATACTGGACCTCATTCCTCTCTCTGTCTTGCCCCGTATCCCTCTTAACCACTCCCCACACACACAACAGGGTAAAATCACTCACTAAGGGGAAAATCATTGCATACAAGCTCCTGGTATATGCTGGATTCTGTTACACAACTGTAGAATTTGCTCCCATGGTTAAAGGTATCAGGGTAATAGTTACTATATTTTGTCAGTAGCCAGGCTGTGCTTGAGACTATTGTTATTGCTAACTGTACTACTTTAGCTAGGATGTCATACCTGTTATAACCACTTTCTCTCCCCTGTATGACAACATTGTGATTGTATGGGGTCATCACAATCACCGTAGTTCAGTATCAAAGGACTAGGTGCTGAGACAAATAGATAACAACTTCTAATCCTCAATACATTGGGAAGGTAGGTTCTTCAGACGGACACAAAGATCAAGAACCACCTACATCTAGAAGACATCTCTGAGGAACAGACATGCTGGGAAGCCTCAATGCTAAAGTCGAAGATATCAATCACAAGAAATCTAAAAGCATCAACATAGAAAACAAAATAAATTAAAAAATAGAAAACAGAAAATGACAAGACAGAAGCAAATGCAACCCCAGACCTCCAGCCAACCAAGGACAAGTACAGAGCACCATGGGATAGAGGAAATCAGAAGCCAACCAATGGAACTTTCTGAAATGATAGCATCAAAAAAACAAATGGAAAAGGCTATAGAAAAAATAATTTCTCAGGTACAAAAAGAAATGACACTCATTTCATGAGTGAGATGAGATGAGATGGCTCAGCGGCGTAAGCGCCTGCCTGTCAAGCGTGAGGTCCTGAGTTTGACTCCCGGAACCCACATACGAAAAAAGGGCTGGTGATACCGCTCAGCGGCACGGGCGCCTGCTGGCGCGCGAGGTCCTGAGTTCGACCCCTGGTACCCACAAAAACAAAAAAAAAAGAAAGATATTAGAGACCCCAAAAGAAAAGTTGAAGGAGGGAAAACAATAATCCATGCAACAGGAAGTCAGAAAAAAAAAGCAGTAGTTATTCTATTTGCAAAAATGGGAACTTCAAACCAACACTGATCAAAGCTGACAAAGATGGTCACTACATACTTGTTAAGGGAAGACAACAAGAAGAGATAACAATCATAAATATATATGAACCAAACACCAGTGCACAAAACTACATAAAACAACTATTAATGGACACGAAAAAATCAAATAAGCACTAACACAATTGTAATGGGAAACCTTAGTACCCCACTCTCTCAATTAGATAGATAAACTAGACAAAAAATTAACAAGGAAATATCCAAATTAATCCAAACCTGTGAACAAATGGACTTAGTAGATGTCTACAGAGTGTTCCACCCCACAAAATCAGAATACACATACTTCTCAGCTGCACATGGGACGTTCTCCACAATAGACCAAATATTAGCCCATAGAACAGGCTTAAGTAAATGCAAAAGAATTGAAATTATCCCAATTATCCCATGCATATTATCTGACCATAGAGCAATGGAATTGGAAATCAACAGTAAAAGAAACCACAAAAACTACATAAACACTTGGAAATTAAACAACGCCTTCCTCAACAATCAGTGGGTAACAGAGGAAATTAAACAATAAATTAAAGAGTACCTATAATTACACAATAACACCGATACAACATACCACAATTATAGGATGCAATGAAAGCAGTCTTACAAGGGAAATTTATAGCAGTAAATACTCACATCAGGAAAACAGAATGAACTCAAATAAACAACTTCATGTTGAACCTCAAACTCCTAGAAAAGGAAGAACAAATCAAACCCAAAGCTTGTATGAGAGATGAAATTATAAAGATCAGAGCAGAAATTAATGCAATAGAGACTAAGAAAACAATACAAAGAATCAATGAATCGAAGAGTTGGTTCATTAAAAGATTTAATAAAATTGATGAACCCTTAGCCAACCTCATCAAAAAGAGGAAAGTAAAAACACAAATTCAAGCAATTAGGAATGAAAAGGGGGAAATCACCACAGATCCTGTGGAAACATCAATACCTACTTCAAGAACCTGTACTCTAATAAGATGGAAAAATATAAGTGGACAGATTCCTAGCCACATATGAATTACCAAAACTGAATCAAGAAGATATAAATATTCTAAATAATCTGATATCAGTCAATGAAATTGAAATTGTAATTAAAAACCTACCAACAAAGAAAAGCCTAGGCCCTGATGTATTCACTGTTGAATTCTACAAGAAATTTAGAGATCTGATGCCACTAATGCTGAAACTCTTTAATGAAATTGAAAGGGAAGCAATACTTCTGAAATCATTCCTGGAAGCAAGTATTACCCTGATAGCAAAACCAGAGAAGGACCCAACCAAAAAACAAAACTACAGGCCAATCTACCTAACGTGCATAGATGCAAAAATCCTCAATAAGATACTGCAAACAAAATGCAGCAAATCATCAAGAAGATTATACACCATGACCAAGTAGGATTCATCCCAGAGATGCAGGGATGGTTCAACATATTCAAATCAATAAATGTAATACACCATATTAACAGAGTCAAAGACAAAATCACATGATCATCTCAATAGATGCAGAAAAAGCTTTTGACAAAGTCCAACATCCATTCATGCTAAAAAAAAAAAAAAAAAAAAAAAACCTACAGAAAATTGGAAGAGATGGTCTTTATCTCAATCTGATAAAAGCCATCTATGACAAACCAACAGCTAACATCATATTAAATGGTCAAAAACTGAAAGCTTTCACTCTAAAATCAGAAACAAGACACAGGTATCCACTATTACCACTCCTATCTAATATAGGCCTGGAAACATTAGGCAGAGCAATTAGATAAGAGAAAGGAATAAAAGCATTAAGAATAGGAAAGGAAGAAGTTAAATAATCATTATTTGCAGATGACATTATACTCTACATAAAAGATCCCCAAAACTCCACCAGAAAATTGTAGAACTTAATAACCAAATTCAGTGATGTACCTTGATACTAAGTCAACACTCAAAAATTAATAGCATTCATGTACACAAAAAACAAATTCACTGAGAAAGGAATTAGAGAAACAACACTCTTTACAATAGCATCAAGAAAAGTGAAATACTTAGGAATCAATCTAACAAAGGAAGTAAAAGATCTATACATTGAAAATTGCAGCACTTTGAAAAAGGAGATTGAAGAAGATATCAGAAAATGGAAAGATATCCCTTGCTCTTCGATAGGAAGAACCAACATAGTGAAAATGGCCATACTCCCAAAATTGTTACACGAATTTAATGCAATCCCAGTCAATATACCATTAGCATACCTCACAGAACTAGAGAACACATTCCTAAAATTCATTTGGAACCAGAAGAGACCTAGAATAGCAAAAGCAGTTCTGGGCAATAAAGGCCAGGCAGGGGGCATCACAATCCCTCACTTTAAATTATACTACAAAGCTACTGTGATAAAAATAGCATGATACTGGCAAAAGAACTGACTTGCAGATCAGTGGAACAGATGAGAGGATGCAGACACAACTCCAAACACACTCAGCCACCTGATCTTTGACAAAGGAGCCAGACACATTCACTGGAAGAAAGACAGCCTCTTTAATAAATAGTGCTGGAAAAGCTTGCTTTCCACATGCCAAAGACTAAAACAGGACCCATGTCTATCACCATGCACTGAACTAAAGTCAAAATGGATCAGGGCCGGTGAGATGGCTCAGCGGCGTAAGCGCCTGCCTGGCAAGCGCGAGGGCCCAAGTTCGACTCCCGGAACCCACATACGAAAAAGGGGCCGGTGATATCGCTCAGCGGCACGGGCGCCTGCTGGCGCGTGAGGTCCTGAGGTCGACCCCTCGGTACCCACAAAAAAAAAAAAAGGATCAAAGATCTAAATATCAAAATAAAAATGCTAAACCTACTGGAAGAGAAAGTAGGTAGAAATCTTGAAGACATAGGTGTAGGCAGACATCATGAACAAAACCCAAACTGCACGGGAAGTACTTCAATGAATGGACAACTGGGATCTCATCTTATTAAAAAGCTCTTGCACAACAAAAGAAATCGCCAACAGAGTGAAAAGACAACCCCACAGACTGGGAAAAAAGGTTAGCCAGCTGTCCTTCAAAGGACTTATATCTAGAATGTATAGATTGAAAAAAATCAGGCCCCCCAAATTCAAAGATCCAATCTAAAAATGGGTATCTGAGATGAATACACACTTCTCAGATGAAGAAATACAAATAGCAAATAAATATATGAAAAAATGTTCACCATCATTGGTCATTTGAGAGATGCAAATTAAAACAACACTGAGATTTCATCTCACCCCAGAAAGAATGGCTATCATGAAGAAATTGACCAATAACAAATGCTGGAGGGGCTGTGGAGAAAAAGGAACCCTTCTCCACCTTTGGTGGGAGTGTAGACTGGTGCAACTACTGTGGAAATCAGTGTGGAGATTCCTCAAAAAACTAGGATTGGAGGTACCATTTGACCCAGCTATTCCCCTCCTAGGTATCTTCCCAGAAGAATTAAAAACATCATACCATAGTGATATATGTGCACCCATGTTTATAATAGCAGAATTTGTAATAGCTAAATCTTGGAAACAACTCAAATGCCCATTAACCAAGGAATGGATAAAAAAAGATGCCATCTTTTTATACAATGGATTATTATTCAGCCATAAAGAAGGATGAACTGGAGACTTTTATAGGTAAATGGATGTAACTTAAGACCATACTCATAAGTGAAATAAATCAGACTCGCATGTGTAAACAGCATATTGTCTCCCTAGTGTGAGAAGCTGAAAGAGTAAATAAGATCCAAAATGTACAATAGATACTGTAAAACAGGAAGAAATTGTTCAAAAGGAAAGAGAAACTGGTATGGGGGAAAGGAGAAAAGAAGAAAGGGAAAAAGAAAAAATATACATATATACACAAGATAGTTATGATAGTTATACTACTAATTCCTCTTAGTTCATTGAAAAGAAAGGTTTGTGCTTACATTGTTTGATAAATTTTTCAAGCCTGTATCTTGTAATCTGAGCAACTACTTTGAAGATAACAATATGCAATGTTTTAACCATTGTTACTCTCCTATTGCCTTGTTTTCAAATTTTGTATATTTTTATTGTTTTTTCTCTTTAAAATAAAAATAAGAAAAAATAGGAGTAGCTATTATAATTGCAGACGAGGCAGATTTTAAGCCAAGATTGTTCAGAAGAGACAAAGAAGATAACTACACACTGATTAAGGGAACAATCCAACAGGGAGAGATGACAATTATAAATATAGATGCACCAAACACTAGCACACACAATTAGATAAACACTTATGGATATGAAAAATCAGAAAATCACTAATACAATTGTAATGGAGGACCTCCACACCCCACTGTCACAAATAGACTGATCAACTATACAAAAAAATTAACAAAGAAATATCAGAGTGAAACCAAACTTTCGAACAAGTGGACTTAGATAGCTACCAAGTATTATACCTAACAACAGAATACACATTCTCCTCAGCAGTACATGGGATATTCTCCAAAATAAACCACAGACTAGCTTATGGAGCATGCTTAAGTATATGCAAAGGCATTGAAATAATCCCATGCATATTTTCAGATCATAGTGCAAAGAAATTGGAAATCAATTGCAAAAGAAACCACAAAAACTATGTAAATACATGAAAATTAAATGATAGCCTCTTGAATAACCAATGGGTCACAGATGAAATAAAAGAAGAAATTAGTTTCTACAATTAAACAGTAATGCCAGTGATACATACTGGAACCTATGAGATGTAATGAAACCAGTCCTATGAGGGAATTATGCAGTGGTGAATTCCCACATAGGGAAAACAGAGCAAGCTCAAATAAATAACCTAATGTTAAACCTCAAGATTCCATAAAAAGAGGAGTAATCTAAACACAAACCTAGAACAAGGAAGGGAATTATAAAGATCAGAGCAATTGAGATTAAAATATATGAAGAATTAGAGTTGATTCTTTGAAAGTTTAAATGAAATAGAAAAATCCTACCCAACCTTGTCAAAACAAGGAAAGAGAACACCCAAATTCATGCAATTCAGAATGAGAAGGGCGGAACCACAAACAATCCCCCAGAAATCCAGAAGATCATGTGTACCTACTCTGAGAACATAAAATACTCAGGAAAAAAAGGACAGATTCCTAGACACATATGAATTACTAAACCTGAATCAAGAAGATGTAAAAATTCTAAATAATTCAATATTGGTCAATGAAATGGGAGTAGTAATTTTAAAAACTACCAACAAAGAAAAGCCCAGGTCCTGACAGATTCACTGCTGAATTCTGTAAAACCTTTAGAGAAAATCTAATCCCGTTAGTCCTCAAACTCATTAATGAAACTGAAAGTGAAACAATATTCCAAAAGTCCTTCCTAAAAGCAAGCATTACGCTAATACCCAAACCAGAAATATATCCAACCAAAAAAGAAATCTACAGACCAATCTGCCTAATGTACAGAGATGCAAAAATCTTCAGTAAGATACTGGCTGTCAGAAGGCAGCAAATCACCAAAAAGATTACAAACATGACCCAGTAGGATTCATGCCAGGGATGCAGGAATGGTTTGACATATGCAGCTCAGTACATGTAACACACCATATTAACAGAAGGACAAAAGCCACACGATCACATCAATAGATCCAGAAAAAGCACTTGATAAAGTTCAATGCATATTCATAATAAAAACCCTACAGAAAATTGGAATAGATGGTCTTCATCTCAATCTGATAAAAGCCTTCTGTGACAAAACAACAGCCAACACTGTACTAAATGGACAAAAGCAGAAAGCTTCTGCTCTAAAATCAGGGACAGGATGAGGACGCCCAGTATCATCACTCTTGTTCAATGTAGTTCTCAAAACATTAACCTGAACAATTAGGCAAGAGAAAATAATGAAAGGAATACGGGCAGGAAAAGAAGAAGTTAAATAATCATTATTTGCCAATGACATGATCCTCGACATAGAAGACCCCCCAAACACTAAAGATTTAATGACCAAATTTGGTAGTATAGCAGAATGCAAAGTTAACACTTGGAAATCAATAGGGTTCCTGTACACCAGCAACAAACTCATGAAGAGAGAAATGAAAGAAGCAACACACTTCACAATAGCATCAAGAAAAATGAAATGCTTTGGAATCAATAAAACCAAGGAAGTGAAGAACCTCTACATTGTGAACTACAGATGGAAGATGATATCAGAAAATAGAAAGGCAGCCCCTGTTCTTGGATAGGCAGAACCGATACAGTTTATATGGCCATTCTTCCAAAAATGTTATACAGACGTATTGCAATCTCAATCAAAATACCAATAACATTCATCACAGAGCTAGAGAAAACAATCCAAAAATTGATATGGAACCAGAAAAGACCTAGAATAGCAAAAGCAATTCTGGGCAACAAGGAAAAGGTAGCAGGCATCACAAGTTTAAACTTGAAGTTGTACTATAATTCTACAGTGATAAAAACAGTGTGGCATAGGCACTAGAACAGACTTATGGATCCATGGGACAGAATACAAAATACAGGAACAACTCCCAGCACACAGGTACGTTATCTTTGACAAAGGGGCCAAATACTTACACTGGAGGAAATATAGCCTCTATAGTTAAGAAATGGTGCTAGGAAAACTGGCTATCCATATGCCAAAAATTGAACATAGACCCACATTTCTCATGATACAATAAACTAAAATCAAAATGCATCAAAGATCAAAATGTAACAACATGGAGAGGACCTGGGGGCCTGGAGGTCTCCTGTGGTGTGACACTTGCTTCTCAGGTTCTTGGCCTCACTCAGGCTAGGAATGCATGAGTGTAGTCAGGCTGACTCAAAGTCGAAGATTCCCCCAGGCCAGCCGGCACGGAATGAGGAGCTCGGAGTGTGAACAGCGTGAAGCAGAGATTTACTTATAATATTGCAAAGATGGGGACAAAGCTGTAGAGCAACAAGTTTGCCCTAAAATGAGCTTCTCGAGATGGTGTTCTTACTGTGCCCACTTCTATAGGGGTTTTAAGCCAATCAGGGTCTTAGCCTTTGTTGCTGAAGTAAGCTTGTTTCTGGGCTGAGCTGTCGCTAGGGTGGGCTGACTTTATGGAGTATTAGGGGGTTTCCAGTGTGCAAAATCAGGTCTGTAAGAATAACCATTCTACACCTGCAAAGGTTTCACAAAGTGCAATTTCTAGTAGGCAGGTGGTCATCTCTACAGCCATCTGCAGTATCAGCCATGCCATGGTAGCCATGCCCTATGTTTCCATTTATCTCCCCCGCTCTCTGTCCCTACATTTCCCCCTCTAACTTGATCATCCTACTGCCATAGAATGGGGAATAGGTAGGGGTCTCATCTTTACCCCCTTGAGGGTCGACACTTGGTTGATTCGATATTGGGCTTGTGGCTAGAGGTTTGGTTTTGTAGGCTAATAGAGAAATTTGGGTAAGCACGGCAAACTGCAGTAGGAGGGGAAGTGTTACCCTCACAGAGGCAGGTGTAAAAACCACAGACGGTCAGCTCTAAAATGCAAATCTTCTTGAAAACTGCTTGCTGCTTATAGCCACACAGAGCCTGCATTTTCTACCCTCCAAAAAGGTCTCACCCGGGTCTTTTAACCTTCCCCAGGTGTCTCTTCTGACCCTACATAAATACTAAGAACGGTCTTTAAATATTAAGACCCAGTCTTCTGACTGGGTGGAGGGGACGCATTCCTTACTTTTCTAGTGTAAATCCATACATTAGCATAATAGTAGCTGGCTGTGCGTCTCACTACCTTTCCCTGAGGCATACAGGAAGCAATCTGTGTGTTTACCCACTTGGTATGACGAACAGCAAGGTGTGTACACATAAGCTAAAGTGGCAAAATGTGATTTTTACCCATGTTATGCTCACATAATTTTCTTTTGCATGTTTACCTGAGCATCACAGAGGGTCCAATAGACCCATACCACACCAGGATTTGTTACAAAACAAGTTTTCTTTTGATTTTTCTAGTAGAAGTACCCCAACTTGGTACAAAGACACATGAAAAACCAGATTTGCAAGTTTTGGAGTAGGTAAAAAAATGAATCGGCAGATTATTCATGCATGGATGATGATGATCCATAATGGTAAAATACATGCTTTCATCATAAAAGAGTGGTGTGGGTGGATGATGATGATGATGATGATGATGATGATGATGATGACTTTGATGTTGGCCATGTGAGCCAAAGTTTTTGTGACAGTGAAATGGAGCAAGAATCAACTGATACAGACACAGGGAATGCAGACCTCTTTGATTCAGATGATGAAGAAAACAGCAATCTAAGTACATATTTGACTAGTCAAAAAATTGCAAGATGGCCACACAACAAAATGGAATGATCCAAAGTTAGAATTAGGTCCAAAAATATAGTGAGGGTTTTGGCAGGGGTGAAAGGTATTGGACAGAATGCCAGCACTGCATTCAGTGTTGGAAGCTGTAACACATGAAATGCTACAAGATGCTACGAAATACACAAAGGCTAAAATGCAAGTAAAACATTTTGTATCCACCAATAGCCATATTCAAAAATGCATTTATTATGATACCTCCCTAGCTGAACTGAAAGCATTCATGGGTCTGTTGCATTTAGCACAGATTTCTCATGGTGATTGCAAGAATATAAAAGAGTTATTAAAAAAGATAGATCAAAATATGGCATAAAAATGTATGCCCTGGGCTGGTGAGATAGCTCAGCGGCATAAGCGCCTGCCCAGCAAGCGCGAGGTCCTGGGTTTGACTCCTGGTACCCACATAAAGGAAAAAAAGGGCCGGTGATAGTGCTCAGTGGCACAAGCGCTTGCTGGCAAGTGCGAGGCCCTGAGGTCGACTCCCCATACCCACATAAAAAAAAAAAAGTATGCCCTTGTAGATGTGAAGACTTATTATGCTTTCAATTTAGACATTTATCTTGGAATTCAGACATCAGGTCCTTATTCATATGGTAATAAACCAAATGATGTTGTGAACAGATTTGTTGCTCCCATCTCCCAAAGTAATCAAAATGTGACATTCAACAATTGGTTTACAGATTTCCAATTGATGTTACATTTGCTAATAGAGCACAAGTTGACCAGCATGGGAACTGTACACAGGAACAAAGCAGAAATTCCAAATGAAATGTTGCAATTTCAAAACAGAGAATTGTACAGTTCAATCTTTGGATTTCAGAAAGATATAACATTGGCCTCATATATGGCAAAGAAAAACAAACTGGTACTGCTGATGTCAACATTGCACCATGATGAGGAAATATTGATAGGAAAACCTTGACAAAACAGAAGCCTGAGATAAAAACTTTCTACAACTAAACCAAAGGTGGAGTAGATGTTGTTGATGAGTTATGCAGCAACTATGATGTCACTTTAAACACAAAGCATTGGCCAATGGTTTTGTTTTACTCCATCCTAAACATTTGTGGCATAAATAATTTGATAGTTTACAAAGAAAATAACAAGTGCAAAGTATCACAGAGAATTTTTCTCTAATTTCTTAGAGAATTACTCTTAGAATTTTTCTTAGAGAATTTTTCTTATGGAGCTCATAAGAGATCATTTTCAGCAGAGAAAAAAGAAAATGTTTCTGCCCAGGGAACTATGCAAAAAAATTGTGGACAACACTCAAGCTGACAGGTGAACAGGCAGGCACAGCATCACAAAGACGTATGATGACAACAGGAAAACAAAAAGATGTCAACTGTGCCCTACAAGAAAGTACAGGAAAACAAAACCTATGTTCCATCAGAGGAAGCGATACTTGCGTATGGACGTGCAGTGGTCGTGTGCGAAGACTGCCTTGAGCGTAACGGTTGAAGCAAAGCTTAGTTCTCAATAGACTTTTGTTTGTGTTCACATTTTGTTCACATAGGTTTTTACTTTTGATGTTATCTTTTAGGTTTTGTAAGCAAATAAACAGCTGATGTGAAAATGTTGATGTCTATTCTAAGCACTCATACCATATTTGATATTTTATTTTATTAATATCTTATTACCTGCTAAATGCATGTTATATAAAATAGTAGGAAGCTACCTCACAAAACAAGAGTAGAGGTGAAAAGACTGCCACATAGGAAAGGAAAGCTAAGCACACGTGCTGTCAGTGTAAGTGAGACGTGTGCATGGAACATGCAGTTTTCATATGTGAAGACTGCCTTGGGTGTGACAGTTGAACCAAAGCTTATTTTTATGGTAGAGTTCTATTGGTATTTTCATTGTAGTTCATACAGGAATTTATTTCTAATGTTATCTTTTAGGTTTTGTAAAGAGGTACACAGCTGATGTGAAAATGTTGATGTCTACTCTAAATGCACAATATATATTAAGAATTTAATACTTTATTTTATTGATATTTTATGTTCCTGTTAGCTACACATTGTATAAGAACTGCCTGACAAAACAGCCAGACTAGTGAGATGTCAAGTATCTCCTACCAAAAGGCCAGGCAAGCAAAACACATGTGTTGTTGGTGTAAGCGGTACATGTATATGGAACATGCTGTCGTCTTGTGTTCAGACTGCCTTTGATGTGATAATTGAAATAAAGATTATTTTTTGTGAGGTGCCATTGTTATTTTCATTGTAATTAATATAAGAATTTATTTGTGTTGTTCTTTTTTGGATTTTATACACCAAAAAACAGTCAATGTTGAAAATTTTGATGCTTTTTTATAAACACACAACAAATATTAAAAATGCAATACTTTATTTTTCTGATACTTTTTCCTGTTAAGTACTCATTGTTTGAGTTAAAATGGTGGAGTAGTGTCAGCTTCTCCAGAACAAAGTGCTGAGGGTCTGGAAAACAACAGCCCAGAGAGAATCCAAAGGAAGTGCAAGGCACATGGGAACCACAAAGGAACTAACAGTGGAGAAAAAGAATAGGATTCGTTGCTAGAAGAAATAGCTCACCACCACAGACCTGAGATCATGCGGTGCAGCTAGGGCAGCTAAGCAGCTGACCTGGAGGGTAGGGAGATAGCAAAAGCAACTCCTGTCACTGGGCGACTGAGACCTGGCCTGGACCGGGAGAGTCTTACACAGTCAGAGGCAGCAATGAGAACACAAGACCGTGTTTCCCAAGTGTCCCCCCAGAGTCAGCAGTTGCTGAGTGAACTAGAGTGGAGCATGGCACATAGTTGCATAACGGAGCAGCAACAGGTGGGCAGGATTTACCATTTTATTTCAAAGAGCTTGGGGCTTGAACTCAGGTAGCAGAACAGCCCCACAATCACTTCATTGCCAGTGTCCTAGAGTGGAATGAGGGAAGGGCCATCCAGTCACAGTAGACAGCCAACAACTGGACAGCAGAATGGGGGAAATTCTGCTGAGAAGTAGGAGCCAGGACCACCCAGACTCTGTCCCAGTGGCCACCAAAAGCCAGCCTCAGCCCTAGCTACAAAGGACTGGAAGCAGCCCTCTGCTCTGTGACTAGCAGTGCAAGAACACAAGCAGCCTTGGCCAGAGGCAGACAAGGGCACTCCCCCCGCCCTACAACCCATGCATGAGAGGAGTCGGTGGTCTCACCAAGACCAGTCCTGCACCCAGCAGGAATTCTACTGCAGACTCGGTGAGGTTACTCAGTACAGAGTCTGGCTCTGCCCAGGAAACTAACACAGAAATGGGAGCACCAGAGGAATTGGGGAAGGGGGGGCGTGTTTTTAACTTTTACTGTTTGGTTTGTTTTCTCTGTCCTGCTTCTCTGATTCCTCAATGGCCTTTCTTGTTTTTCTGATATTTAATGTGAGTGAACATTGTCTTTACTCTCTCTGGTTTGCTGCAATATTCTTTTGCTTTCTCCTCCATTCTTTCTCATGTTTTCATCTCCAGAGTCCCAAAACTTGGCTGAATAGCCTTCGTCCTTCAGCCTTGCTTCTAGTATATTTCTCTTCAGTTATTGGTCTGTTTTGTCCCCTAGTCCTCTTAAATTCCCCTTCCCCACAGGATAAAATCACTCTACTAAGGGTAAACTCACTGCATATAAGTTCCTGGTTTATGTTAGATGTTGTTATATAACTATAGATCCTGCTTCTAGGGTTAGAGATGCCAAATTAGCAGTTATCACAGCTTGTTAGTTTCTAGCCTGTACATGATGACATTGTTATTGATAATTGTACTACTTTAGCCAGGATGTGATACTTGTTATAATCACTTGTTCTCCCTTGTATGACCACACTGTGACAAGCTAGGGTCATAATCATCCCCATAGTCCAGTACCAAAGGACTGGGGGATGAGCCAAATAGATAGCAACTCTTCATCCCTCAGAAAGTGAGAAGATGGGATCTTGGGACAGACACAAGGACAAACACCCTGCTACACCTACAAAACAACTCAGAGGAATAGACATTTCCTAGGGAAGCCTCGATAAGATTGATAAATCCACCTAACATAAGAAAAATAGAAACAACAACACAGGAAAAAAATTAAAAGAAAAGAAATGACAAGACACAAAAGCAAAATGCAATCCCAGACATCCAGCCTGCCAAGGACAAATCCAGGGGACACTGAAATAGAGGAAATCAGAAGCCATCCACCTGAATTTTCTGCAATGATAGCAGCACAAATAAAGAAAACATAGGCATGAAGCTATACAGAAAATCAGAATAGAAATAATTTCACTGGTAGAAAAAGAGATGATGACCATAATGAAGGACTTACTCAGCAATGCTAGAGTAAACATAGATAAAGAAAATAGAGGAGCATAGAAAAATGATGTAAGCTATGAATACCCAACATAGGAAAGAAATGGAATCCATGAACCATATTCAAACAGATATCCAGGAAATTAAAAATTCCAGGGCCTGTGAGATGGCTCAGCAGCATAAGCGCCTGCCTGGCAAGCGCAAGGGCCTGAGTTAGACTCCCGGAACCCACATACGAATAAAGGGCCAGTGATATTGCTCAGCGGCACGGGCGCCTGCTGGCGTGTGAGGTCCTGAGGTTGACCCCTGGTACCCACACCAAAAAAAAAAAAAAATTCCATTAAAAGTTTGCAAAACCGAATGAAAGAAAGTGAAGACAGAATATCAGACTGAGAAGACAGGATCGTGGTTAGCAATCACAAAAGAAAGATATCTTTAAAATAGCAAGGGACCATGAAAACACAATCAAACGACTGCAAGATAATCAAAGAAGAACAACATAAGGTTGATCAGACTCAGTGAAAATGCAGGAGACAGTGCAAATGACATAATGCAATACTCCTGTTCACAGGAATAATGGCAGAAAACTTCCCAAGCATGGAAAAAGAATTTGACATACATAGAAGTGAGAAATATAGAAATCCAATTAGTCATGACCAAAACAAATCTACACAAAGGCATGTAATAAGCAAGATTCCAGGTATTCAGCACAACAGAATATTAAAAGCTGTTAGAGAAAAGAAACAAAGCACTTATAAAGGAAAGCCTATCAGAATGACAACAGACTTCTCATCACAAATGCTTAAGTCAAGGAGAGCTTGGAGCAAAGTATTTCAAGTCCTGAAATAAAACAACTCCCAACCCAGATTAATGTATCCTGCAAAATTATCTTTCAAAATTAATAGAGAAATGAAATACTTTCATGACAAAGGACAACTGAAGAAATTCATGACAACCAAACCAGCTCTACAAAGTGTTCTGAAAGATATTCTAGAAAGAGATAACAAAGACCACAATTCCAAGAGTACCAACAGAAAGAAGCTACCAGGCAAGGTAAGCAATTAAACAGAGGAGAAAGATGGAGCCATCAGCAGGAAAATAATATGACAAGGACAAGCCAATACATATTACTTATAACCATCAATGTAAATGGTCTCAATTCACCAATCAAAAGAAACAGACGGGCAGAATGGATCAAGAAACAAGATCCAACAATATGCTGCATTCAAGAAACACATTTAACTAAAAAAGAAATTCATAGACTAAAAGTCAAAGGATGGAAAATAATACTCCATGTGACAGGAAGCCAGAAAAAAAAGCATGGGTAACCATGCTATTTGCAGAAAATGTGAACTTCAAGCTAAGACGATCAAAAAAAAAAAAAAAAAAAAAAAAAAAAGAAGGACACTATATACTTCTTAAGGAAAAACTATAAGAAGAAGAGATAACAATCATCAATATACATGCACCAAATACAGGGGCACCCACCTATATAAAACAAATATTAATGGACATGAAAAATCAAATAAGCACTAACACAAATGTAACAAGGGATCTTAATACCCCACTGTCACAAATAGACAAAATCAACTAGACAAAAAATCAACAATGAAATATTAGAACTAAACCTCACCTGTGAATAAATGGAATTAGTAGATGTCTACAGAATGTTCCACCCCACAATATGAGAATACATATTCTTCTCAGTGGCGCATGGGATATTCTCTAAAATAGACCACATACTACTTCACAGAACATGCTTAACTAAATGCAAAAGAATTTAAATTGTTCCATGCATATTACCTGACCATAGTGCAATGAAATTGGAAATCAATGGCACAAGAAACCTCAAAAACTCCATAATCACATGGAAATTAAATAACACTCTACTGAACAACCAATGGGTTGAAGATGAAATCAAAGAAGAAATTAAATATTATCCTCAATTGAATGACAATGCCAATACAACATACCAGAACTTAAGGGATGCAATGAAAAGAGTCCTAAAAGGGAAATTAATAGCAGTGAACACTCACATCAGGAAAACAGAATGAGCTCAAATAAATGACCTAATGTTGACCCTCAACCTTCTAGAAAAAGAAAGGCGAGTCAAGCTGAAAGCTCATATGAGGGAGACAATTATAAAGATCAGAGCAGAAATTAATGCAATCAACACTAAGAAAACAGTTCAAAATATAAATGAGGACCAGTGAGATAGCTCAGCGGCATAAGCGCCTACCTGGCAAGCGCAAGGTCCTGAGTTCGACTCCCGGTACCCACATAAAGGAAAAAATGGGCCGATGATATTGCTCAGCAGCACAAGTGCTTGCTGGCAAGCGTGAGGTCCTGAGGTCGACTCCTGGTACCCACATAAATAAATAAATAAATAAATAAATAAATAAATAAATAGTTGGTTCTCTGAAAGAGTAAATAAAATTGACAAACCCTTTAGACACCTTTATCAAAAAAGGAAAGAAAACACTCAAATATGTGCAATTAGGAATGAAAAGGGTGAAATAATAATGGATCCTTCAGAAATCCAGAAGATCATCAATACCTACTTTGAGAAACTTTAATAAGATGGAAAACAAGGAAGAGATGGACAGATTCCTAGATACATATGAATTACCAAGGCTGAATCAAGACGACATAAAAATTCTAAATAACCCAGTATGAGTCAATGAAATTGAAAATGTAATTAAAAACTTACTAACAAAGAAAAGCCCAGGTCCTGTGATGGAGACCACTAGGAAGTGGCTCTGAGCAGGATTTAAAATTAATCAATTGGCTTTCTATATTTACTCATGAGTCTGTCCCAAGCCCAGGTGACTTGCTCAAAGAGCAGTGGCTGGCACGTAATAAGTACAGCTCTCCATGCCAATGGTCACAGTAGAGGCCTGTATTGGTCTGTGACACTGTTACACCTCAGAGGGCAAGATAAAGCTGCAGCTGAGGACATCTGGCTGTTTCTCCAATTCTCAAAATGAGAGTGCAGCTGCAGCGTTTGGCTACTGCAGTAACTGTCAGCTTTAGAGATAAGGCAGCTCTTTTCATTGGCAATATTTACTGCTTGGAGAAGTCTTTGGTCTGACTTCCAGTGAAGGGCTTTCCGGAGAAGTCTCTGTCTTAGCTCCTGGAGAGTTCTGACCTGCCTGTACTCCCCAAAAATCTCATTACTTGTCTCTTTTATTTAAACCTTTGCCATAACTTGTTTTAGGAGGTTGGGGGCCTAAGAAGTCCCCAGTAGTCCTGATGGATACACTGCTGAATTCTACAAGAAATTTAGAGAAAATCTAATGCTATTACTTGTCAAACTCTTTAATGAAACTGAAAGGGAAGCAAATACTTCCAAAGTTATTCCTCAAAGCAAGCATTACCAAAATCCGAGAAGGAACCAACCAAAAAAGAAAACCACGGGCCAGTCTCCCTAATCAACACAGATGCAAAAATCCTCAAGAAGATAAGGGCAAACAGAACGCAGCAATCACCAGGAACATTATACACCACGACCGGGTAGGATTCATCCCAGAGATGCAGGGATGGCTCTGTCAGACCCCCGCCCAGACAGAGAAGAAAAATTCCGTCGGAAGAGCCACGAACCTCCACTGCAGAGCCTTGAAGATAACAGGAAGCCAGACCTTGCAGAGGAGGAAAAACAAGCAACCACCCTGTGCAACTGCACCCACAAGCTTGGGAAGCCCCTAAAACCCCCTCCTCCCTGTGACCCCTCACCTCTAAAACTTACAGATTTTCCACCCCTCTCTGTAAAGCCCCTCCCCTACCGAAACACCACTATAACACTTCCCTCCACCAGCAACTCGGGGCCAATGGTCTTTTTGCCTTTGGCCCACCTGCACCCAGGTTGAAATAAACTCCACTTGTTGCTTCAACTTCACCTGTCTCCGTGTCTTGGTCATGCCTTGGTTTAGCCTAACAGGTTCGACTACACAATAAATGTAATAGACATATTAACAGAGCCAAGGACAAAATCCATATGATCATATCAACAGAAGCAGAAAAAAAGTTTGACAAAATCCGACACATATTCGTGATAAAAACCCTATAGAAAGTTAGCACAGATGGTCCTTATCTCAATCTGATAATAGCCATCTATGACAAACCAACAGCCAACATCATACTAAATGGTCAAAAACTGAAAGCTTTCACTCTACAATCAAGAACAAGACAAGGGTGTCCACTATCAACACTCCCATTCAATATAGTTCTGGAAACATAAGCCAGAGCAATTAGAAAAGAAAAAGAAATAAAAGGAATAAAGGTAGGAAAGGAAGAAGTTGAATTATCATTATTTGCAGACAACATGATACTCTACATAGAAGACCCCAGGGGCCAGTGAGATGGCTCAGCGGCGTAGGCGCCTGCCTTGCAAGCGCGGGGGCCCGAGTTCGACTCCCGGAACCCACATACAAAACAGGGGCCGGTGATATCGCTCAGCGGCACGGGTGCCTGCTGGCATGCGAGGTCCTGAGGTTGACCCCCCCGGTACCCACAAAAAAAAGAAGACCCCAAAAATTCCGCCAAAAGACTTCTAGATTTAATAACCAAATTCAGTAGCTCAGCTGGATACAAAGTCAAAACTCAAAAATCAACAGCATTCCTGTACACAAGCAACAAACTCACAGGGAGAGTCTACAAACTCTCAGCTAAATAAACCTTCCCCCCTTTAACTTTGAGTGTCCAGTATTCTGTCTTAGCAATGAGAGAAAAGTAACTAAGACACCAATCAAAATACCATTAGCATACCTCACAGAACTAGAGAACACATTCCTAAAATTCATTTGGAACCAGAAAAGACCTAGAATAGCAAAAGCAATTCTGGGCAACACAGGCAAGGCAGGGGGCATCACAATCCCTAACTCGAAATTTTGCTACATTACTACTGTGATAAAAACAGCACAGTACTGGCAAGAAAATAAAAAGACTTGAAGAACAATGGAACAGATTAGAGGATGCAGAAACAACTCCAAACACACTCAGCCACCTTATTTTTGGCAAAGGGGCCAAATATGTTCACTGGAAGAAAGACAGCCTCTTTAATAAATAGTGCTGGGAAAACAGGCTTTTCATATGCCGAAGACTAAAACTAGACCCATGTCTATCACCATGCACTAAACTAAAGTCAAAGTGGATCAAAGATCTAAATATTAAAATAGAAACACTAAATCTACTGGAAGAGAGAATAAGTAGAAATCTTGAAGACAGGTGTAGGCAAAGACTTCATGAATGAAACTTCAACTGCACAGGAGATACTACCAGCTGGGATCTCATCTTATTAAAAAGCTTTTGCACAATAACAGAAATCATGAACAGACTGAAAAGACAACCCACAGAGTGGTAAAAATATTAGCCAGTTTTTCTTCAGACAAAGGACTTATATCTAGAACATATAAAGAACTGAAAAAAATCAGACCCCCAAATTTAAAGACCCAATTCATAAAGGGGCATCTGAGATGAATACACACTTCTCAGATGAAGAAGTACAAATGGAAAATAAATATATGACAAAAAGTTCAACATCACTGATCATTTCAGAGATGTAAATTAAAACAATAGTGAGATTCCATCTCACCCCAAAAAGAATGGCTATCAAGAAATCAACCAATAACAAATGCTGGTAGGGATGTGGGGGAAAAGGAACCCTTCTCCACTGTTGGTGAGAGTGTTGTCTGGTACAGCCACTGTGGAAACCATTGTGGAGATTCCCAAAAAACACTGGAGGTTCCATTTGACCCAGCTATTCTCCTTCTTGGTATCTTCCCAAAAGAATGAAAAGCATCACACCACAATGATATATGTGCACCCATGTTTAATACAGCACAGTTTATTAAAGTTAAATCTTGGAAATAACCCAAATGCCCATCAAACAGCAAATGGATAAAAAAGATATGTATTTTTATACAGTGAAGTACTACTCAGCCATAAAGAAGGATAAACTTGAGACATTTATAGCTAAATGAATGGACCTTGAGACCATACTCTTAAGTGAAATAAAGCAGACACACATGTGTAAATATCACATTTTCTCTCTGGTGTGAGAAACTGAAAGTGTAAATAAGAACCAAAATGTATAACAGACACTATGAAATAGGAAGAAATTGTTCAAAAGGAAAGGGGAAATGGAGGGGAGGAGGAAGAAAGAAAAAAAATAAAAATAGAAGGATAAAATGGAAACAAAGTTTTGTAAATGAGGAGAGGAAGAGGGCTTGAAGGGAGGGGAGGGGAATGGGAAAATAAGAGGAACCAAGATACGTCATGCACAGGTACAAGTTCCCTATGATGAGTATGATCATTATGTATATCTAAATTGTAGCAATAAACAATAAAAAATTTAAAGTACACATTGTTTAATATGAGAAAACTTATAAATTTAAAATTAATTCATCAATAGAAATAGTCTAAAGAGGGCCGGTGAGATGGCTCAGCGGCGTAAGCGCCTGCCTGGCAAGCGCAAGGGCCCGAGTTCGACTCCCGGAACCCACATAAGAAAAAGGGGCCGGTGATATCGCTCAGCGGCATGGGCTCCTGCTGGTGTGCGAGGTCCTGAGGTCGACCCCCCGGTACCCACAAAAAAAAAAAAAAAGAAATAGTCTAAAGACTAAACGTAGGTCTGACAGACCCATGTTTCTGCACCTTTTTGACAAAATTACTGCTATGCTCCTAAGTAATCTACTGAAAGACAGAACAGGTAAAACTCTTGAAGACATAGGTATAGTCAGAAACTTTCTGTACGGAACCCTGGTTGCACAAAAAGAACACCAAAATTCAACAAATGAAATCACTTCATATTAAAAAGCTCTGCACAGCAAAGGAAAATATCAACAGAGTGAAGAGACAATGTATAAAATGAGACAAAATTTTGCCAGCTACTGCTCAAAGTGCTATTATCTAGAATATATAAAGAACTCAAAACCAACTAGACCTCCCAAATTTAAAGACCCAATTGTACTAGTATTAGGCGTCCACTGTGTGTGATTAATAGGCCACTGAATACCGCATTTTTCTTAGTGGCTACAGAATGGGTATCACATTAGCATTGATAGGACACCACCCCCACATAACATTAGAGGACAAGGCTGTAGTACCCCAGGGAAACAGTGGTCACTGAACTACCTTTCTACAAGAAGCCCTTCCTCTGCTGAGTTCTCTGAAGACTCCTCCCCTGGCACACTCGGGATGGGGACAGGGAGGTTTCACTCACCACCGCGCAGCAGGCAGCAGACGCTGGCGCCTTCCTGCCGTCAGCCCTGCTGGAAGAAAATCTCTGGCCCAGTGGAATCAGCATCTCGCACTCGAGGCTGTGCCGGATCAGGAGAGGCGAGCACCAGCATCTTCCAGCGGATGGGGCGACTCAGTGCCCGACTCTGCGGGTGAAGGCGCACGGGAGCCCCCTCCTGGTGTTCCTGAGAAGTGGATCGACTTCATCACTGCATTCAGATTACTCAGTCATCATTTTGGAAATTCAAGCTGACATGAAACCTACTACCCATGTTTTTTCCAGAAATAGTGGTGGGACAAGTATTTGAAACCATAAAAATGAAATGAATGTCAACGCAAACTTTAAAAGTTACAATTTAAAATAGTTCATACATAGAAATTTGAGAAAGAAAATTATCACAGTTCTACAAGAAAACAAAAGAAAATTTATGTGATCTTGGACTTGGTGCTAAGCTTAACATACAAGGCCAAAAGGCAGTTCACAAAAGAAAACTATTGATAATGTGGACTTCATAAAAATTAAATTTTTACTCTGTGAAAGACCTTGTCTAGAGAAAAGACAGGCAAACCATAGACTGGGATAAATTATTTGCCAAACACATATGTGCAAAAGGATTTATATTCAAAACACACAAAGAACTCCTAAAAGTCAACACTTAATAACCCAACTACAAAATGAATAAATATGTGAGCAAAAAAATTGCTCACCAAACAAAATATAAACATGGTAAAAATCATATAAGACATTATATATCATTAGGGAACCTGCAAATTAAAACAATAATGAGATATCATGACACAGCTATTAAAAATTCTAAACTCTAAAAATGACAACAGCAATTGCGGGAGGCTGAGGGATAACCAGCATTCTCACTCATTACTGGTAGAATGCATTGTGATGCCCCTGCTTTGGAAGAGTGTTGGGCAAAGCAAAACAAGTTTGACCTTCTGACCCAACAATTGTACCCTAAATTTTCTGCATTTAGACAACTGCTTTGAAAAATTACATCTAAACAAATACCAGAGTATAATTATGTATAGTAGCTCTAGTCAATAGTGGTCAAAACTTGAAGTAATCAGAATGTCCCTACATAGCTGAATACAGAATCAAATTGGGGCTCGTCCAGTCAATAGAATATAATCAACAGTATCGAATCTAAAGGAAAGAACTATTAACCCACGCAAAGTCATAGAGAAATCCTACCCGTGCATCACTAAGTGAGATAAGCGAATCTGAAGAGGCTGCATACCACAGGACGTGGTACTAAACGGTAAGCAGACCAGTGGTTGCCTGGGGTGGGGTTTATGTACTCTGTGTGACACTGCAATGGAAGATACCTGACATTTACATTTGAGAAGACCTATGGGAATCAAAATATACTCAAATTAGTTTAAAGTGTGTGGGGTACCCAAGGATGGAATACTGAAGGTGAAAGACAACCTATCTGTTTTACAAATGCCTGAGAAAACACACTGCAAGTGGTTGACAAAGAGTGCAGACCTAGCTCACTTGGAAATGGGTAGAATGGGAAAGAGTCTTTATAAAGAGCGCTTCCACATTCTGCCAGGTGAGAAACAAGTATTTGGAACCATACTTGTTCCCACACAATCAGAAGTCACCATCCATGAAAAGCAGGCCCTTCCAAGACATGGGATCTGTCAGTAACTTGATCTTGCACTTTCCAAACCTAAGCCCTAAACCTAATCCCATACAGAGAGGCCACACTTCTGTACACATTCAAAGAGTCCACACCCACAGGGACAGCACCACCCCATCTTACTTCCAGCAAGACACCACTCTTACTGCCAGCAAGGTCACAGGAGTTACATCAAGAAGTTCAGCTTGGGCTCCCCCATCCGTGGTGGGCAGAGTTCAGCTTGGAACAGTGTGCTTGGACACAGTTCCATGACACATTTCAAAAATCACTGTTTTCTCCATGATCCAGCAATGCCATTTCTAGGGATTTATTCTATAGAAACAAAGAGGATTTCCTATGGAGATTCTGAGAAGTAATTACAAAAGACAGAAACCTGGACAAATATCTCCATAGAAGATTTTTTTGTGGGGGGTACCAGGGGTCGAACCTCAGGACCTCACGCTTGTAAGCAGGTGCTTGTGCCGAGCGATATCACCAGCCATTTTTTCCTTTGTATGTGGGTACCGGGAGTTGAACTCAGGACCTTGCGTTTGCCAGGCAGGCGCTTATGCCTCTGAGCTATCTCACCGGCCCAGGAGAATATTTTTTTTTTTTTTTTAAAGAGAAGAGGAAAAAAAAAAAAAAAACCAAAAATTCAAAACAACATAATAGGAGGGTAACAATGGTTAATACACTATGTATTGTTATCTTTAAATTAGTTACTCAGGGTACAAGATATCAGCATTCAAATGTCTAAACATTACTGGCATAAACCTTTCTCTTCTATGAACTAAGCAAAATTAGTAGTGTATCTATCTTAACCATCTTATATTTAAATACAATTATTTTCTTTTCCCTTCTTTCTTTTCCCCATTCCCCCATCCCAGACTCTCTTTCCTTTTGTCCAGTTTCTTTCTGATTCATCATATCTATTGTACATTTTGGATCTTATTTACTCTTTCAGTTTCTCACACTAGGGAGACAATACGATGTTTGCACATGTGCATTCGGTTAATTTCACTTATGAGTATTTTCTCAAGTTGCATCCATTTACCTATAAAAGTCTCCAGTTTATCCTTCTTTATGGCCGAGTAGTACTCCATTGTATAAAAATACCACATCTTTTTTATCCATTCCTCGGTTGATGGGCATTTGGGTTGCTTCCAAGATCTGGCCATTACAAATTGTGCTGCTATAAACATGGGTGCACATATATCACTGAGGTACGATGCTTTTAATTCTTCTGGGAAGATGCCCAGAAGGGGAATAGCTGGGTCAAATGGGACCTCCAGTCCTTGTTTTTTGAGGAATCCAGGAGGAGATTTTTTAAATAAATTAGTTCCTCCATTTGATTAGTGGACAACTAAAAATGCTATTAAAATGAAGTTATAGAAGGTTTTACTAGAAATATATGAAATATATTGGCAAAGAAAGACAGAAAAATGTGAAATATATAGAAATATATATTTTCTCTCTAAAAAATAAGTTAACATATCCACAAACATAAACATACTGGAAACAGGCTAACAATAGCAATTTTTGCAAGGATTAAATTAATTAAATGCATGTAAGACATATGCACATCAGCACGCATTTCCATGCACACATTATTGACCAAGATTGGGCTGAGTTGCTTGTACAGAAACCTGACCAGGACAGCTTGGGGATGGTTTTCTGTCTTAGAGTCTTGTGCAGTGGTTGAGAAAAATCACTAGTTGGGGTCCTTCTGCCTTTCAGCTTGGCTGAACTTATTTCCCATTCTATATAGGTGGTCACCCTTTTACTCTGAGATAGCTAGGAAGGCTCCAGACATTACGCATGCTTTCTGAGCAGTTAACAAGAAGAGGAAGGGAAAAGAAGATGGATTTCCTTTTTAAAGAGGTTTCTCAGAAGTCCCACATGACACTTCCACACCTAGATCATTATACAGAACTTAGTGTCAGAATCACAGTGACCTAAAAAGGAGGCTTGGAAGCAGAGGCTTTGTTCTGTGCCCAACTAAGGTGTGGTTTTTGATACTACCAAGAAGAGGAAAGCAGATATTCAAGGAGCAGTACAGAAATTACATACTCTGCCTTTGTATTCAAGTACAAGGATATATACATGCAAATAAATAATCTTCAGGAAGACACACAAACACTCCAGGTGTTTAAGTGTGTGGTTCCGAGAGTTTCTTTTTGTTCATGACATTTTCTAATTTTTCAAGAATGAGCATATACTACTTATAAAAAGTTTTGAAGTTAAGTGGGGTCTAGCTTTTCATGTACTTATCACTGAAGCTAACTGTGCGGGAAGTGTGCGTTTTCCAAAATCACTTCTAACATCAGGGACCTAAAAGTTTGGCTGGAATCTGTGCAGGTGAGTTTGGGTTAGGCTGGTACGGGTCCCTCTCTTACTTGGCCAGTGGCCTCAACGATGACCTCTGAGATGGGGAGGGAAGCAAGGTAAGACATTTGTGGAAGAAGCAATGTTGCTCCTCAGATTATTCAGTGAGGATTTCAAGTACTTAGGGTGTTCAAAGCACAGCCATAGAGGGGTTCACAGCAGGAGCAGGGTACTTGTCTCCACCTTTTAAACAATTCAGGGCAGGCACTAAATAACCAGCCCACAACCTGAGACAGGGCACACATGTCCCTCCCTTCTTCAGACACACAAGACTCAGGAATGCATGGCACAGACACTGGGTAGGAATATAGAGATGAATGCAAAACCCTAGTCCTTAAGTTGCCATCTAGAGAAGGAGACAGAACTAAGCCTCGTCCCTCTCCCCAGAGAGGAAATGTGACGGTAGAGCACAGAGAGCGGCCCCTGGAGCATGCAGGAGAAGGAGTAAGCCAGGCATGGAAGTGGGCCAGGAGCCCCCAAAGAGGCTGTCTGCACCAAAATGGCCCTGGAGATCACTACACACAAGAAGGACCATGGGCACCAGGAGCCAGCTACACGTGCGATGGGCAAGGAGTAGGCTCCACAGACAGCAGAGGAGCAGCAGCCCTGGTGCACGCCCAGAGGGAGCGGGGTCCATGTGCAGTAGGTGAACACAGGGCTGGATGGGGTGGGGCGGGGGACAGGCAGCCTGCATGGGAAGAGTCCAGGATGACCTGCTCATGGAGGCAGGCACAGGCACTTTACAGCCCGCTTGGGGAAGGAGGAAAGAGGGCGGAAATCATGGGCTCAGACTTACACATGTCCAGCCTTGGACCACTGTCCAGAAAGACTAGCTAAGGACATGGCTTAGGATCTATTAACAAATGTGGGCAAAAAGACAGAAGAGGACCCAGAATTCTGGGTCTTTCTTATGACTTTGATGTCACAGGACATTAGGATTTTGCACTTAAGACTCAGTGAAATTGTAGGATCTTTATCAAGGAGAAAAAGGTAGCAGAAGGGGACGCAGGGGGTAGAGATTGGAAAGGGTCCAGGAGACCGGGAGATCAGCCAACACGGGCTGACAGAGCCAGTCCCCCAGGTCGTCCTTGGGCTGAATACCACTATCAGGAGCTTCTGGTGGGATGCACTAGAACAACTGAATTCCCTGTATCTTGAGCGCAGAAGGCCCTCCTGGTTAAAGGACTGAGCATCGAGCTGGTCATGGCCTGAGTCCAACCCTTCTGCTCCCTCAGACTAAAAATTCCCTCAGGAACAGGCTTGCTCGCTGTCTGCTGTGTGAGGCTGCTGGTGTTACAGCTGAGTGATACAGCTGTAGCTTCCAGGAATCTGAGTTGAATACATGGGGCACTTCGTGTTAAGTAATAGGAAAATAAAATTCTACCTATCAAATGGCTACTTTGTATTTATAATTTCACCTCAGTTTTATTGCTTTAAACAACACATTTTCTTAGGAGCTTTTACACCAAAGTATCCTCTTCAAAGCAGAAGCTCAATAATGAGATTTCTCTGAGCCCAATTTCATTTTCTGTACATAGATATGTCTTGTATTGTGTGCATTTCTTTGAAGTACTAAGGAGCCCCAGGACAGAGCAGAGCCTGCTATTAATTTCACAGCAGGGTGACTTCCTCCCACCCCTTAATGTCCAGACTCAAGGACCAGGAACAAAGGCAGCACAGGTCGGCACACTCCAGAATGTCCACATCTGCAAATTCAGGCTCTTGGGGAGCTAAAGGTTAAGGTGATCAATGGATGGCAGGAGATGGGAAGCAAATAACCAAAGAAAAAAATGTACAGGAACTTTTTGGAGGGTTCATATCTGAGATGGTCAGACAAAGAGGGAGGGGACAGACTTCGTCTCATCCAAGAATAGTTTATGTGCAAAGACTATCCTCCTGCTACGCAAGGATGTCACAGGACAGATTCCCAAGAGGTTGCTCCAAGGAGAATGTGATGACCTCAACTTGCCTCCATCCACAGGACACATCCGGTAAAGGCATAGAAAGATTTGTTAGGCAGAGTTAAAGAAGTCCACACTCAGAAGGGAGTGCAGACTCTCAAGGGAAAGGAGCATTATGGTCTAGAGTTTGGGGTTGTTTTAATACGGTCTTGGAGGTGTCAAGAGGGGTGATCTAGCATGTGCGCTCTACTGTCTCTCAGGTTACCCACATAGGGGGCCGAATGCAAACCATTTGCATGCATTTGAAGTTGGAGATATGCAACCCTCTTCCTAGTGCTGTCTCTTTGAGAATAGAAATCTGTGGAAGGGAAAGGTTGGGATTAATTTACAGGTGAAGAGCACAGGTCCAATTCATAGGACCTTTTTAATACCTTTAGGGATTAAGTGGGTTTCTTGGAAAAGAAAAAGGCATTGCAACCTTGGAAACCTGAAAAATTTCAGACACTTTGTCTTGAAGCTATAGTTTTCTTAAAAGTACAACTTTATTTTAACTTTTTATTTTTTGTGGGTACCAGGGGTCGAACTCAGGACCTCGCGCACCAGCAGGCGATATCACCGGCCCTTTTTTCATACGTGGGTACCAGGAGTCGAACTCAGGACCTTGCGCTTGCCAGGCAGGCACTTACACCACTGAGCTATCTCATGGGCCCAAAAGTACAACTTTAAAATTACAATTTTCTTTGTCTCCTTTGTATATATATCATTTATTCCAGTAGTGGGAATTGAACCAAGGGCCTTTGCTCTGAGCTATATCCCTAGACTTTTAAATTTTTTATTTATTTTGATGGGGGACTCACTAAGTCGAAAAGTTGCTTGGGTTGGGCTCAAACTTGCAATCCTCCTGCCTCAGCCTCCTAGAGTTCAGGGATTACCAGTGTGTGCCATCTACTTGTCTTTATTTCTTCTGTCCATCCTCACTATAGCTGCAGATGTACCTGAGGGACCAACTCCCGCTCCTGAGCTCGAGGTTACGCACAAGTCATCACTACATTTATTTCCACGTTTACTGTGAGTCAGGCAATGTGCTCAGTGCTTTGGGCAGCTGTTTTTGCTCCTATTTAGGGGTAAAGCCATGAGACTCAGAAGGGCAGCTGGGCATGGCAGAGCCTTGGTGTCTACCTGCTCCATGCATGCCCACATGTTGAGAACTGCTGGCTCCACTACTTCCTGACTGTGTAAACCCACGTCTCAGCCTCCCCAGACACACCGTGGGTCTCAGAGGCTCCCGCCCTGTGCACCTGATCACACGAAACCTCCTTTTTAGTCTTCTCCTCCCGCTGAAGGAGCTGGTGGAGAAAAGGCAATGCCTGATCCTACTGTGCCATAGAGCAAGCGCACAGATGCATACTGGCCCAGGATGGTTCTAAGCTTCAAAAGCACCTGACCATTCCCTCCTCATAACAACCCCGTGAGGTTGCTACCTGTGTTTCACAGGTGTGGAAACCAAAGCAGAGGCTGCCCCGAGTGGAGCCAGGATCCAACCCAGATGTACAAGCTGCACACACTGGCCTCACCCACGGGAGGTTTGGGTTTCGGCACCCTGAAAACTCGCCACAGTCCCTTCTGATTCTGGGAGACGTACCATGTGTCTTTCCCCAACAAGCAAGTCCAGAGCAGCATCAGGACTTGCGAACAACTAACAAGACGACTTGCACTTGGAGCAACAGAAGAAAAGGCTAAAATGAGACTATCCTCAAGTGCGCTTTTACTCCAGCATAAGTGTGCACCCGCCCAACCTCCGCCTGCTCCCTGGATAGAATCTGAACACTGGCTGAGCTTGCTTCTTGATTTGAAACGCCAAAAATGTATCATTTTTAACTTTTTACCTAAAATAGCATTTACTCGAGGTTTAAACAGGGCACCATCCCTGACTGTGTGTCTGGTTTTCCTCTGGCTATTTTCCACCTCTTTCACTTTTTAAAATCCTGTCCATGGTCTGCAAATTCATGGCTAGAGCAAGGGTTTTGAGATTTGCTGGGCCCCTAGTTCTGCAGTGTGACAGCAGGGCCTTTAGTTGGCCACCCAAAGCCTTAATTCCCATTAGTGAGATGGGGGTAATAACTATGGTTTTTCTTTCTTACAGTAAAATAGGTGCCATGGTGCACGAATGGGCTGTGCCATGCTAGGATCTCCACAAACAGTATCAGCAGTTGAGAATTCTAGGAATTCTTTTACTTTATAGCTTCAATTGCAATTTTGTTTGGGGTTTTGTCTGTATTGGGCCTCAATACAAAGCCTACACTGAGAACACAGAAGGTCAACCCCTCCCCCCCGCAGGCCGATCACAGCTGCCATGGGGAGCAGTGTTCCCCCTGGCCACAGACAGCCTCCCTTAAATCCACCTACTGTTTCCTCCACTATGACACTGCACTGTGGGAGTCGACGCCTGAATCACTCCCTCTCTGGCACATGTCCATGCCCACAGAGAGATTGCTGAAGGACAATTTGGACAATTTTGGACATGAGTGAGGGTCCCTGTCCGCTCTTCACAGATGAGGATTCCACAAACATGGGAATCGAGCCTCCCAGCCTGGGGCACAAGGTTTGTAACCTGGGGACCAGAACACATTGTGCTCCAGGGTCTCCAATGCCACAGGTTATGCAGACAGGGTTATTTTGCAAAGCTGTCCCTCCGTGTTTCCTTCACATGGCTTGATTACAGACACACACGCTCAGCAGGTTTTATTTAATACAGGATGCAATGGGGAGGAATAGAAATTGAGATAACCATGTTAACCAGGGTGGATTTCCTCAATTCAACATTGAGGTTGGTCTAGAGTGGGACGTAACACAGATGCCCGCCCCACACTCCTGGACTGACTATGCATTGCCGGCCAGGGCCCTGAGTGTCTACAGAGGAGGGTGTGTGGCCAGGAAACCCGGGCCTGCCCACAACCCTTCTCAAAAGGAAAGGCCTGCGCAGGTCACAGGCATGACCTGCAGGGACTGCAGTGTCTGGATAATCCCTCCTCATCTTGGGACTTTGTACTGCCCGGAAGACAGTGCGAAGACCAGAAACAGCAGCCTCAAAGCTTATTTGTCTATTTGTCTCTTTCTACCCCCAAACCCCTAATACCCCACAGTTACAGTACTCATGTGACAACACCGATCTACCACCACAGAGACATGCGCAGGACGCAGAAGCGAAGATGCTGGC
Organism: Erethizon dorsatum; assembly: GCA_028451465.1. Classification (NCBI taxonomy): domain Eukaryota; kingdom Metazoa; phylum Chordata; class Mammalia; order Rodentia; family Erethizontidae; genus Erethizon; species Erethizon dorsatum. The sequence goes on from CM051829.1 coordinate 253,806, forward strand.
CCCAAGGTCAGCAGCCACATGCCCAGCCTCTCAGCCCTTTGCTGCACACTGTGACGGCGGGGTGAGGGTGCTGGGAGCCACTCTGAGCCCAGAGAAGTCAGGTAGCTGATAAGGACCCTCCATTCCTGACTGCCAAGGTGCAAGGACAAAGTCATTCACCAACAGTGGACAACAAAAGGTCTTTAAACTTGATCCAAGATAGTGGAGATCACTCTCCTAGGGGTCAGGGAGAGGAATGGGCTGGGATCTAGAGTTTCTAGGATAACTCTGGCACAGCTGACATTGTGCCTGGGTCCCTTCGTAGAAGGGGCTGTCCTGTGCATTGTCCCAGCATTAGTGGCATCACTGGCCTCCATGGCTGGTAGCACACTCTGCCCTTCCTGGTGGTGGTACTTCCAGACATTGCTAAGTGTGCTCTGGTGGAGCAGAGGGCAAGATTGCTCTGCTTAAGAACCACCACACAAAACCTGGGTTGCCCACTCGAGCCCTCGCGTGGATTGCCACATATGTCTTCCTTGGCTGGCATCAACCCTTCTCCATCCATCATAAGCAGCGCCACCAAGTCATGCTGATTGGATGATTCAGCACTTCACAAGGTTGACTTTTCTCCTCTTACCAAGGATTTTAAGAATAACTTCTCCTTGTCTGTTTCATTATTTTAAAAGCTAGGAAAAATGTGGATTGTCGGTCTCCTTTCTGTTTGATGGAAATGTTCTTAGTAGCCATGAATCTAGAAGTTTGAGATTTCAAAGTCCACTGCTATTTCCATTTGGGAGACTGCTGACCCAAGGGTTACATTCTGTAGGGTTTATGCTTGATTATCAAGGTTTGTTTTTTGTTTTTTTTTTTTTTTTTTTTTTTTTTTTTTTTTTTTGAGACATGTCTCACATGCTGGCTTTGTACTCTGGGATCAAATAATACTCCCACCTCAGCCTACCATGTAGCTGGGACTACAGGCATGTGCCACCACACCTACCTTTGGTTACTAGATTTGATGGATTCTTTGAAGCCATGACTTGAGGAAGATTAGGCCACACCTGTCCCTATTTTCTTTATCACTCTCCAATAGACACCAGCCCTCCAATGAGACCTCCAGAGGCTCCTGTGAACCTGTGGTTACATAGAAAAGATGTCAGGCCAGAACTCGTGGAGAGTTCAATTTCAATCCTGCTACTAGACTGTGAAAAAGCTTTTCCACCTGAAGGCTCTGTATCCTGTGGTTTGTCTGCACACAACCCTATCACAGACTTGTGGCCCCGAAGAATCCTGTTCAGTCTCAGCTGGAAATAGGCTCAGGCACCAGCGACTTTCTCTTGCTGCTGCCTAACCTCATGTCAACCACTACTTGTGGGCAACAGGCAATTAAGATCTAGGCATAGCCCCTCTGCAACATTACTGTGCCCATGAGCCACCTGGGGACCTTATTTGAACATAGTTTTGATTGATGGAGGAACCAGGTAAGCACCTTGGCCTCAGGCCACACTCTGAACCACAAAATTCAAGAATTTGTCTCACTCCCAGTCAGGCTGCCCCACAGGCCAACCTGGAGCTGCTTGAAAGTCAATGCCTCCCACCCTTCCTTGGAGAGCCCACTGTTGGTCCCCATCCCTACCCTCCTCATCTGGGTTGAAGCTCATCTTTTTCGATGCTCCTGAGCCTCTCCTATCTACAAAACTGGGTTCTCCTAGAGTGGGCAGCTTGCAGAGGACAGCAGCCAACAACTCTCCACTAGTCTAATGACTACACTCAGTTTAGAAAGCTCCCCTTCCAAGAAAGCTAGCACCTTTGTCCAGGCTGCTTGCCATGTGTGCATCTCTTGGTGTTTTCACCACTTTACATGTACCTGTTTGGGACTCTATGTATCTGGCCCTCTGACCAGTCTGGTACCTCTCTTAAAGGCAGTGATTGTAAGGCTGAGCCTTTGTGGCTATAGTCCCTGCACTGAACCCTTAGCATGTAACAGCACGTAGCAAAAGTAATGAAATTCAAATTTTGTGGAATGCAATTTTACAATCCGTTTTAAGACTTTAGCAATATGTGTCCTTTATGGCCTAATAATTCTATTTTTAGAAGTTATTTTTAAAGAAATAATCAGAAATCAGTGAATTCAAGAAACACAGTGTTATATCTTAAATATACAATAAAATAGAATGATTATAAATTATACCTATATTCATATATGCACCTTTTAAAAAGCGTGTTTTCTAAGAGCACTTGATGAAAATTTTCATTATGTAACATGCAGTGACAAAAGCAGGTTACAAAACTGGACAAACAGCGTGATCACAACTTTATAAAATAAGTATATACAGAAAAATAAATAGATATGAAATACACCTAAAGCTTAGTAGAGTTGACTGCGTGATTTAGGTGATTTCACTTTTTTCTTTCACTTCCTTGTATTCTCCAGATTTCTTTTGCAATGAATTTGTGGTAAACTTACAATTATTTAAAATTTAAATTATAAAAATCCGTACCACACTTCACAATAGTTTTCAAAACCTGTGTGTCTTCTCATCCCAACGTCTTCATAAATTCCTCAAGGGCAGGCTGTATCTTTGGTTTCTTCCCCCCTCTTTTAAAGGCCTCTCCCTTAAAAGTTCTCAGTTGATGTCACTATTAAGATGCCAAACCTGTTCTCTGTTTTTCTACTAGCTTCCTTTAAAACGTCTCTCTTGTCATCAGAACGGCCTAGAGGTGCGTATGACCCTCTTTTGTCCCTTTTCATTCCGCCTGTGCTTGACTGCACTTAGGAGTTCGCATCCCTGAAGGTCCCTCTGCTAGACTAAGATCTGACGGTTACTGTGGGCAGGTGATGCCCGACGAGATCAGGCTTGCGGGGGTTCTCACTACCATTCTCCTAGATAACTCCCGAGACGATGGCAAAAGTCAGCCCTCGTCCCAGACTCCCCGGCGGGTAAACACACCGCGAACTCTGGGTAGATCAGCGATGCTTCTTTTTCCAGGCTCCGAGCTCTGGGAGCCGGGAGCTTGTCTACCACCCCGGCTGTGGGTGGGCGAGTCCTCGGGGGCGGAGCTGAGGGGCGGGGCCCGGAGCTGAGGGGCGGGGCCCGAGCGGGCAGGCGCGGCCGGGCGCGAGCCGCGGGGGCGGGGCCTAGGGCGCGCGGAGGTGAGAGGCGGGGCGCGAGGCGCGGGGAGGTGGGGCGGCGCGCGTCAGCGTCCTCCGCGCTCCTCCCGCGCGCGGCCCCTGGAGTTCCCGAGGCGCGAGGTCAACCCAGCTCCGGCCCGCCGCAAGCGAGCAGCCCCGCGTCGGAGCGAGTGCGGGCCGGAGCCGGGGAGGGCCGGGGGGACGTCCCCCTCCAGGTCCTTCTGCGGCCCCTGAGCAGCCGGGCGAAGGTGAGGCTGAGCGGGGCCGAAACCATGAACCGGAGTTTTCATAAGTCCCAGACCCTGCGCTTCTATGACTGCGGCGCGGTGGAAGTCAAGAGCAAAGTAAGCGCCCCGCGAGGCCCGCCCTGGCGGTCTGCACCTCCTCCCCTGGCGAATGAATTGGGTGCCCGGCGGGTAGCTGGAGCGGTGTGGGAGGCAGCCGGCGCCGGCGACAACTTTCGAGCTCCGGCGCTGCTGCTGGGGGTCCGTGGGATGTGCCAGCCGTTCTTCCAGCCCCTTGCGCGGACACAAAGCCCAGCAGACCGGGGAGGTCCGGTCGGGGCCGTGGGCCACCAGACAGTCCGTGCAGGCTCGGAACCCGCTCCCCGAGAGCTGCTCTTTTGTTCCACGAGCGACCGGCGACCCGGGCGCGCCACACGTTGGAGGGGAGGGCGGCGTTTCCGGGGCGAACTGGGGGCTGCTCGAATTCCGGGCCATGGAGGGGAGTCTGGAAGCCCGGGCCGGGGAAGGGCCCTGGCTGCGCCGCTCCTTGGTTGTGAAGACTTCTTACCGGTAAGGAGGAGGCTGGCCGCCAGCTCCCGGAGCAGGGCCCCGAACTGGCCCTCAGCCCCCAACCCGGCGCGAGGTACCAGATCCCAGGCCCCGGGCGCGCCCCCGGCCGAGGCCCTGGCCTCCTCCAGCCCCCACCCCCGAGCGCCCTCCCTACCCAGGCACCTCACCAGTGCGCGCCCCCAGTTCAGACCCCCGCGCCTCGGGCGCTCCCCCAGCCGAGGCACCCTCCTCTGCGGGCGCCTCCCCCCCACCACCCAGACTGAGACCCACTGCTGGGTGCACCGGGGAGCCAGACCCAGACCCCGTAGACGTGCTGGGGCTCCTCCTGCTGCCTGCTCCTGGCCGAGCGTGCCCGAACATGCGGGTTGCCGTGTGTGTCTGGGTAATTGGCTGATAGGATCTGGCGCTTCTGCTCTTTGCGGGGGCAGCTCCTCTGCAGACTCTTTTGTCTGGGAGGGCCGCAGGGGTGGGCCCCTTGGGCCCAGGAGAGCTGCAGTGGGTCGCAGTGGGGGGGGGCGGGGAAGGGAGCGGGGTGGGGGTGGAAGTTCGTCCTGTGGGAGCTTTTTGCCGACTACTGACTGGGAGCCTAGTGGCCTCCACGCCCTTTCTGGCTGCGCATCCCTGTTCCCCGGAAAGCAAGGGGGAGCTGCCAGAGGGGTGGGAAAGGAATCAGGCTTTGCCCCTCAGCTTTGCGCTCACCTAGGGTGGAGGGCTACTGTTTCCTGTCCCAGTCAGTGGTGAGGCAAGTCTCTTCCTGGCCTACTGGGCAGCCCCCCAAAAGTGTAGGATTTCCCGGGTATCCACCGAGGGGGGCGGGTCCTGAGCAATGCCCAGGGTGACATGAAGAGACCACTGCTGTGAGTTGCAGGATTTCCTTCCTATTTGGGGAGGACACAGGCTTTTTTCTGAATCCCTTATTTCTAATAAAATCTTGCCCTTTCCCCAAATACTAATTCCCTAACCCTGGCGCCACATCCACCCCCTCTGCCCCTAAGTCCCCAAATCCAGTGCCAGCTGTGGATTTGAAGGAAGGAACCACACGCACAAGTGAGAGGTTGAGGTAATTGCTTGGCCTCTTTAGCTCCAAACGGAGGCCACTAAGCAGGGTGGTATTTAACTTTTGTTTAACTTTTGTTTGAGATCATTGTAGATTCACAACCAGAGAGTACAGAGCTCCGAGGACACTTTGCCCAGCCTCCCACATGGTGACATGCAGCGTGACTAGCACCAGGTCGCGTTTGTAGGACCCAGACTGGATCTCAGCAGGATTCTGTGCAGTCACGTGTGTGTGTGTGTGTGTGTGTGTGTGTGTGTGTCCGTGTGTAGGTCTGTGCAGTTGTGGGACTGCCAAACAGTCAAGGTACAGAACCTCTCATCACAAGGATTCTCTCTGCTGCCTGCTTACAGCGTCTACTTCATTTTGAGGATGAACTGACTAATATTAAATACTCTGCTCTGTGCTAAGTAGCTCCGTGCCTTATCAAACACACAGCAAGGCCCTGGGACAGATCGGGAAGAAATGCCCCGACACCCAGCCTTATCCTCTAGACATTTCTGGGCTGTGGCCCTGTGTAGGCTGCTGGAGGGGCTGGAAAGTAGGGATCTGTCTTGCTTTTCCCAGGGGTGTTAACCCACCAGCCTCTTCCAGCTCCTTTCAGTACAGAGGTGTCACCCTGTGCCTTACATGGGGTCAAGTTTAGATGCTCCCCTGGAGGCAAGTGGCAGAGCCAGAGTTTTGGTTGCACTTGGACTTCTTAGAAGGGCCACGTGGACCGGGCGTCCTGCAGGACCAGCTGTCAGGCACCCCCACCCTCTGCTTCCATAATAGAACCTGCCTTACCGCTTGTCCAGAAGGTCCCCATGGTTCTTCCTTCCCTTCCAGTCTCCCCTTTTTGCAGTTGTTATGTGTCACTGTGAAGTCTATCTCTGCCAGGAGCGGCTCTTGTCACACACAGTACGGGAGGCAGCACTTCCTAACAGTGAGCACTTCACACAGCCTGAACATGTCACCACAGCACCACAAGTGTGCTTGTGGGGAAATGACAGCCAGGGAGCTGAGTCCACCTAGGGACACCTACGACCTTCGGGGACATTGCCCAGTCGCAGGTCATCTGTAAGATGGGTGTTACACCTGATCCACTTACCTTCCAAGATGAAATGTGGCAACAAAAGTGGGAGCACGTTGAAAACCACAGAGCACCCACGGTCTTAAGCATTTAGCACTGCGGACCAGGATCCTGTGGCATTTAAAGGTACACAGTCTGAAAACTGCCTTGAGTCCTCATAGAATTATCATCGTTTGCCATAGCTGGTCAGTTCCTGGACAACATTGGGGGTCTTTGCCCGGTGGCTTTCCCCCTTGCTCCTCATACTTTCCCAAACATTCTTAATTCCAGTGACTCACCTGCTGTTCCCCAAAACAGCAGTTGCACTTCTGATTACCTTTTCCAGCTGATTTTCCCATTTACCTTCGACGTTTGCTTCTCCTGTAAGGCCAAGAGAGCAGAGGCTGTGCTGATGATCAGGGGAAGGTGTTTCAGGCGGAGAAAAGGACGACTGCTTAGGCCTTCTTGAAGGGTAGCAGGAAGGCTGGTGCAGGGGTGAGGAAGAATCCCAAAGGGGCAGAGTGATAGACGAGTTTTCATTTGAGAAGATAAGCACGGCTGTTATGAACTCAGTAAGGCCTTTCACTCTGTCAGCGTCATCGGTCCCTCCGTCCTCTGCTTTTGTTGAAAATCTGAAGGAAGGATCCTCCTGTCTCGGGAAAGTCTCAACCCCACAGTCAAATGAGCTATGGCCCCAGGTTCCTTTCCACGCCTCATGGTCTTGGTCCCCACCTGGCAGGCTGCTCGCTGTCCCGTTCCGATGATGCCTACCACTGGGCCAGGCTCCTCCCGCCCGACCCGTTCTCTGCTCATCCCAGGGCAGCTGTCCTAAGGGCCCTGCTGACACCACACCACGCTCCCAGTGTCCGTGTTTGGGAGAGCAACACTGAAGGTTTTCATGCTTCTTGTGCCTCTTTGTTGAACATTGGGGCATAAATAATCCCCCGTCCCAAGGTGAGCCACTGTTAAATGTTACCTTGTAGCCTTCTGGTCTGTTAATGTGCCTGTTCATCGAGCATCACATGATTGTTTATAGAATTAGGATCATGTAAGCACATTTTTTTGCAGCCAGCTTCCCACCTCCAACTTGACACTATGTTGCAAATGTTTCCTTCATATCCTTAATATTCTTAAAGGACAATTTAAAAAATGTATAATATTCTTTTTCATGTTTAAGCCATAATTAAATGAATATCTTATTGGGATTTTTAAAGTTTTTGCAGTAATAAACAGTCCTGTGAGTAACATTTAAGTTTTTACACACAAATTTATATAACACATACACATAGAGGGTATATGAAGAGTCTTGGTTCTGTTAAATCAGTACAGAAATCTTATTACTTGTTTAGGACAAATTAGTAGAAGTAAAATTACATGGAGACAGGCATGCACTTCTTTTTTCAGTGCTAGAATCAAACCAAGGGCTTCCTGCAATCTAGGCACATCTTCAGCCCTGAGCTTCATCCCCATCCCAGTATGCACATTTTTAAGGGTTTGAGTACATGTTGTTAAATGTTCTTCTAGGAATTCTCTTCTACCAGTTGACATGTGCTATTTGATATTATTCATCATCTCTCTCTCATCCCCCTCTTCCTCCTTCCTCCTTCCTCCTTCCATCACTTCCATTTTCTCATTCCTTCCTGATTGTTTAAGTGAAATGGTATTCCCTTGTGTTAATATGTATTTCTTGAGTTATTAATGAATTGAAATTTTTAATTTGTGTATCTAACTGCCTGAGCTGCTTGTCCACTGGGAGTTGCCCCATCAGTTCAGGTGGTACTGAGAGGGACTGGTTTTCAGTGTGGAATAGAGCTGGTATTCTTTTCCTAGAATGGCCTTGCCCCAGATATTAACCCAGTCCTTTAGGATGGTGAGTGTGTGAGGAGCATCTTGGTGCCCTGCTCATTGTGCATTTCCCGGCCAGGTTCTGCTGGGGATCACTGGGCACAGTGTTTGAGCCTGTCTCCTCTGGTCCCCAAGATCTTATCACTGGCCGAGCTTGTCATTGGCTGCCATGGTGTTACAGGGACACGCCCTTCCGTGTGGTATGAGACAGTGGTGCGATGGAGCTTAGGCCAGGCCTCCCCATTGGGTAGCTGGGGAGACTTGCCTCCCATGGGCCAGTTGAGAATTGCCTGGACATGGTTTGACTCACCTGTGTGTCAGCTACACCCTTTTAAGATTCTGGTTTGTTGTATTTGTGCACGTATGTGTTTAAACAGGTTCGGGGACTTGATTTGGGAAGCCGCATCTGGAGGAGACTCTTGTCAGCGATGCACCTGGGGTGTTAGTCTCTAGGGGGCACGGATGGTGTCACTGTCCTCAGAAGCCTGCCCCCTCTTGTGGGTATGTGGCCTGGAGTGGCAAAACACACTGGAGCTAATCAGGGAAGTTAAGCCCTTTCTTAGGACCCAGGTCATTTCAGATACAGGGCTAGAGTTCTCCCAATTTTAGGGAAAGAAGAGTATCAGGGATTAGCAAATGTAACCCTTCAAGGTTTCAGAAGCTCTAATGTCTGCCATTCAAGTCTAGAATTAGCAAAAAGAGAGGCATCCTGAACTTCCCTTCAGAGGGAACAAGAGGGAGCTTAAAAGGACAGCAGAATGTGCCAGGTGGTTAGGTTTGTCCAGCTGGCTGTTTTCATGGCAAATCCTTGGGTTTACTGACTCCTCACTTCCTCTTGGCAAATTTCAATGGTACTGTGAACCTGGGAGCCATAGGATGTGCTGTGCTAATTTGCAAACCCCCCAGCTTCTCCCCAGCACACACCTGAGCCTTGCTCTTAGGTTGTCCTGGACAGGCTGGGGGTAGGGAGTGTGGTGCTGAGCCAGAAACTGCCCACTTTCAGAGGTCGTGTTCTGAAGTATCTCTTAATATTTATGTAATGCCCCTCCAGTGTGTATTTGCATGTAGGTGCCAGATATGGTTTTAAATGCAGTGCAGTTGCAAATAATAGTTCATTAATCCCCATCACAACCTGTGAGATAGGTTCTCCTATCATCTGTATTATGCACAAAGGGACCTCGACCCACAGGAAGCTTCTCTGACCTACCCGGGGTCATAAAGCTCAAGAGAGGGTTTGAAACCCGGGATTTCTGGCTCCAGAGTCCATCATCAGGGCTACTAATTGTGACCACCGGTGGAAGGCAGCGCGTGTCTGTCCTTAGGAATTGTTAAGCTGTGAAATCCAGACCAGGCTCTGGGTGTGGCTGTCCTAGCTCTCCCTGTGCAGGATGAAAGACCTTGGCTATTTGAGTCTGGAGCTAATAGAATCAGCTGGGGAGGCAAGTCTTGTGCTTCTGGGGGAAGAAGTTCTGTTTTCCTTGCGTCACCATACAGGTTCTTGCTGCAAGGCCTCAAAGGAATCCCTGTGTTCAGTAGCTGTTTTAAGTCTGATCCTCCCCTCCATCTATTCTTTTGTTTGTGCATTTACTGAGCAACTGCTATGCGCCAAGCATGGGTCCCCTGCTAGGGTACAAGGGTAACAAAAGCAGATGCCACCTGCCCCTGGCAGGTGAATGGCGTTTATGTTACTATCTGAGCTATCACCAAATCTCCAGTTTCACATCTCTGAATCCAAAGGCCCCAGGAAGCCCAGCTACCCCTCCATCCATCGCACTTAGTCAAGGCGCATGAACGTCCTGGTATTGCTGGCATGTGTCATCTGCATCAGCAACACGGAGGCCTGCTGGGTTGGTTCTTGGGGCACGTCTCAGATTGACACTTCTGGAATCAGCTGGGCTCGTGTATTTTTCTTCATTCAGAGCTCTTCAGTCCTCCACACGGTGCTGATTAGATTTAGCATGCTGGGAGGCCAGCCTAGAAAGTTGACACCATCCTCAATGGGGTCCTCCAAGGAAAAATTAACATCTAACATGTGAAGAGCAGTGCTTTGTGTACAGTCAGTACCCGATAAATGTTCATTGAGATGAATGCAGATGAGATAAACCTGGATTTTCTGATAGCTGCTAGTTCAGAAATGGGCTGTTAAAATACTTTAAAAAATGCCTACTTTTTGAAGAAGGTGACAGACTGAATTAGCAGTTGGCTTATTGCCATGGTTTCTCTGGAGGGGCCAGTAGTCTTCCACTGTCCCTCCTCCCTGGAAAGGTGATCATACCAGTGTCAAAGGGCAGGGGAGAAGATAAGCTGAACAAAACAGAGAAACCTAGAAAATTAAAATACCATGTTGCTCAGCCTGGCATAGTGGTGCACAACTGTAATCACAGCTACCCAGGAGGCTGAGGCAGGAGGATTGCAAGTTCTGGGCAAGCCTGGGCAATTTAGCAAGGCTCTCGCTCAAAGAAATAAAAGGGGGTGGGGATGTAGCTCAGCACTTCTTAGGTTCAATCCCTAGTACAAAAACAAAACAAAACAAAAAACCGATGTTGTTGTTTCTGCTGCTATTCATGCCTCGTGATTTTCTTAGTGCCCTGCTTGTGGCCAGGACTGCTTCTCCAAGGTTCAGCATGGCCTGCTTCCTCCTGTAGAGCTGCCTCAGATGTACCAGGGCCCACCCTTTGGGAATAAGGGGAGCTGGGTCACTTCCTGTGATAGGTGTGTCTGCAGTTACTTGTGACTACTCCCATCGCTGTCATTCCCAGGCTCCTGGGCGAGGGCTGTGCTGTGCTGTACCCTACCCTGCCTCTCCCTTGGCCTCCCATCCGTGTCCTAAGCTGTGGGCACTGGAGTGTAAGGGTGCCATCCCCAGCCTGAGTAAATCTGTACTGTTTTGGGGTTTGTATGTGGCATTTTACTTAGAAAAGGATTTTGCTGCTTAAAGAGTTTGAAAACTCCCATAGTTCAGCTTGGTCTCAGGCTGGGTGCCAGGCCCTCCTCATAGCCCAGCCCATGTTAAATTCCTAGTGACACTCAATGACTTACCTGCAAGTGAAGACACTGCCAGCCATGCGCACCGCATTGGTCTCCCGTCAGCCTGATGTCTGTGCAGTTGTCTGTGTATCAGCACATCATATTTTTCATCGCAAGCCAACAGTTCTTATTTTTTATTGTGGCCCTGTACTCCTCTGTATGATGCACACAGCCTGTGGTTCTGTTCTCTTACTGAGGGGGTGGGTGGTGTTTGCAGCGTTTGGCTCCAGCCACCAGAGTTGCCATGACTGTTCCAGTGCGTGTCCCTGAGCAGTGTGTGCATGCGTTTCTGCTCAGTCCGTAAAGCATTCGCAGTTCTGACTTGTAACACAGAGCCTGGTGGTTGTGGCCATCAGTCATCCGCATGCTGCTATCTTTCGATTTTAAATGGCACAGAGGCTGACCTGAGCTTCTGGTCTCACCTGTGACTCGGCCCCGGCGTTGCTCTTACTCTGATGTTCATCCACTGGGATTATTGTTTGGATTTGGGGTTGAGCCATCACTGTAGCAGGGCTGAAGATCCAGGAGTTTCTGGAGGACTCAAACCACCGTTTAGTAAGTATTTGTTGGTTGATCAAGGTAAATCTGGAAAAGGTTCATTATTTTGTAGAATTTGGGGTCCCCACTGCTGATGTGTGAAGGACTTTCATGGCCTTTCTTTTCTCTTTTTTTTTATTTTATTGGTACATTTTAGATACATGTAGTGATAACATTCATCATAGGGAATTTGTACCTCTACATGGTATATCATGCTTCTTGCTTTTCTCCTGTTCCCTCTCCTCCCTTCAGCCCCTCTTCCCCTCTTTATTTACAAAAGCTTTGTTTCCATTTTTCCTTCTATTTTCATGGCCTCTCAAAAGTGCTTTTTCTTTCGGTGTTGGGGATTGAACCCAGGGCCTCACACAAGCTCTGGGTAAGTGCCCTACCACTGAGCTACATCCCTTGCCCCTTTCATAACCTTTCACTTGATTCTGAACGGTTGCTTTTCCATGTTTCCTGGCTTTCCATTAGTCCACAGCAGCAGGTCATTCGAGGGTCCCCTCTGATAGGCTGGGTATTGTGGGGGACCTGGGGACACGAGATGAATGAAGACCAGCGTGAGCGCCACTTGGCAGGTCACGGGGTGTCCCTGCGATGCTGTCTTTGTGTATGACGAAGCTTGGGAATCCTTCCTTTCAAAAAGCACCTGAGTTGCGTGTGTGGACTGAAGACCCACAGCAGCCTCGCAGGCAGCAGAGCGTAGGGACCTGTGCAGCAAGAGGTTTCCTTGCGCCCTCTCTGAGGAGGCCTGGGCCACCGCGCAGGCGGCTTCTCACGGTACACACTCCTGAAGGTGGTTGTGTGTGTCTTGTAGGAATTTCTGTGCTCTTCCTAAAAGTTCCATTACTGAGCAAATGCATTTGTTCTCTATTTTTTGTATTGATAGGATTGTCAGAAGCTGAATCATGAATCAGTCAGACCGGTTTGCCTCTACCTCTGAGACGGGCTGGCCAGGACTGAGGCTCCCAGGCCTGGGACACTTGCCCCCAGGTGGCTTCTCCTGGGGGATGTGTGCTGGTGGAAGGGCTCACAGCAGGGCCGTGAAAGAATAAAGCTGGAGGGCTGCGAGTGCTGTTATCTTTAGGTGGTCAGCTGTTGTAGAGGAACTTGGAAGTGGGAGTACTATTAGTATCTTGTTCTCTGTGGCTCCAGGAGCCTGGGCCACTGGCTGCCCAGTTGCAGTCCTGACCTCCCTCATCCTGAAATAGCAGGATGTTTCTCTGGGACAAAACAAACTTCTCTGCCTGCACAGTGGTCCCTCACAAGGTAGAGGAAGTACACCTGCCCCCCATTGCCTGTGGCCACCTTGGGCCCACAACACCAGTACTGGCATAGGGATGAGAAGGGAGAGGCCTCCTGGGTCTCTCCTGTGGTCTGAGTAGTTGATGCTGAAGTTTAGATCCTGCGTCACTTCAGCTGCTCTGTTCTGTCTGAAAACTGCATGAATGCGCTCCTTTTGCTGGAGGGGGTTGTCTGGAAGGTGATCTGTGTTTCTGAACAGACTGGCTATAAATGTCGAGAAGTTACTGCCATGAGAAGCAGCGTGCTGACAAAGCTTTACTTCGCTCTTCGTGAGATGATCTGCCCTGGGGGCCTGCACGCAGTGCTCTCCCTCAAGAGAGTCTCAGTGTGAACTCATGGTTGCCTGTCCTGCTACTGTTTCCCAAGGACATGGCCTCATTGGCTGTGGGAGTGACAAGACTGGTCAGGTCTTGGGATGTCTCTCTCAGCCCAGGCAGTGGTCACAGCCTGGCCAGGGATTAGCATTTGATGCTTGTTGATGAGCTGTGCCACTGTGGCATTGCCCGAGTTCCCCCCGGAGCCTGTTCCTTTGGGGCTCCTAGGGGAGCCCAGTCAGACCTGCGGGAGAGGCTGTCACCCAGATACGTCACCTGGAGGAGAGTCCGTGGGTGGGTGGTCTTTTCTCCTCAGTTTGAATGAAGGCCCGTGGTTATGAGAGGCCTCCTCTTTTAGGCACCATCTGCGCCAGGCTTCATACTCTGTACTTAGTGTAGAGATTTTTCTTGATGCTCGTGACATCTTCTGCAGTAAATAGTTTCCGTGGCTGTAGAGATGAAGACCCTGAAACTCAACGAGATCGTGAACTCGTGAGCCATTAAGTGTCTTCGGTCCACAATTCTGAGTTACAGTACAATCCTGTATCCAGATAGTTCCATTGTCCGTCATTCCACCTCCTGGGAAACAGACAACACCTACCTTCGTGGAGGTCAGTGTCCGTCACCGCTGCCTCCCTCCCCCGTGTCTCCTGGCATAGGCTTAGGGATGGGCTGCTTCCTGAATGGCCTCCTGCATCCTGTGAGATGCTCTCCTCAGCAGCCTGAGCCTTTGATCCTGCCTGGGAGTCCTGGTGTGGGGTGCATTTGGCCCTGTGTACAGCCTATCTGGCGGATGCAGGGGGTGCGGACCAGGAGCACGGGCTCGGCCACCTCACCCATTTCCCTCTGCAGTGCTGCAGCAGGGGCCGTTACTGGGCCCGCACATCCCAGCATGGACAGGTGATTAGCAGAGGCTCTCTGAACTGCGGAGCTGGGGGCGCAGCACCCACCAGAGATGCAAGTTCCAGTCTCTACTAGAATTACAGAGACGTCGTTTTGTTTTGGAAAATGGTCCTAAAGAATAGCTGCTTTCCAGCAGTGGAAAAGACAAGCTAAGAAAGCAAAGGCAAAACTAGGAAGTGAGGCTCAGCTGCAGAAAAGCAGCGCTCAGCCCACAGCAGAAGCAACCTAATGGCAGACTTACTTACATTACAAATACACAAACACAGAGGTTTGCAGGTTGGGGTTTGGAAGAGGGCTCAGCAGCAGCCCTGTGAGAGGTGTGAGATGCTGTATATCTTATGTAGCCTGCAGAGAACCAGCAGCTCGGGACGAGTCCCACTCTCCCGGCAGACACTGTGTGAGCACAGGACATGCGTTCCCGTTAGATTCCTACACCCAGGAGGAAGGAGGAACGTGTTTGCTTCACTGGGAGGAATATATTTTCATCTGGAGTCTGCCGAGGAGGCCCTGGCTCAGAGAAGTTAAGTATGTCGTTCAGAGTTACACAGCCAGTAAAGGAGAGGACTACTGGAAGCGAGGCACTTTGACTCTTCCATCTATCCTAAGCACAAGTTGGAAGTGATCCTTCACGGGGGGCGAGGGGAGGTTCTAGCATGGATTTCATTTCAGGAAGTCACATGGATGTGGGGATGGATGAGCAGCTGCATCCGTGCCCCATCTGCCAAGGGCCAGGCCAGCTGTGGCCCCAGGGTCTCTCTGTGCTCCCTGTGCCCAGCTCCTGAGCAGCCCCACTCTGATGCCCCCTCTAGTCAATGCCTGTCAGTTGCTTTAGACTCTCTTTCCACCCGGGGTGTCCCTTGCCCCTGACTGTCCCCTCAGGATTCTCTTCCCCACCGCTGGAGTTCTTCAGGTTTTCTCAGTCCCTACTAGAATTCGGCTCAGCCATGCACCTCCATGAGTCCCTCCGGAGTCAGGATGTGTGTGCGCTTGGCTGGTGGTCAACCTGCATCCCATTCCTGATGGGCTCTGCCCTCATTTGCCCCTGCCTCGAGTGAGCCCAGGTCCTGCTTGTGCCTGGTTAGAGCCAGGCATTAACTCCACTCTGTCAGGGGGACGCGAGGGCTTCCTTGTTCTCGAGTTGTGTTGTGACTCCAGGACCCACCTCCGTGAATGGTGGGCACATCAGAGGTGATGCAGTGGTCCTGGCACATAACCTTGGTGCCTGCCGAAGGCAGCAATTCCCTGCAACACCAGATATACCACGGCGCTGTCCTGGGGCCTCGCAGGCTCCTTCAGCTTACGCCATAGGTGAAACGCTTTCTGCCTTCCCTCCTCACCATATTATTTCCTTCCCTTACACACCCACTTTAAATTAGAGGCTGGTCCTGCAGTCCCTTCTTCGGCGTTTCTCAGTCTGTAATCACACATTTGCATTGGTAACTACTGTTTGACTTCCTGCTCACTAGCAAACAAGCAGCCCCGTGAAGGCAGGTTGTTCACCATTATACCCCAGCTCAGGGCCAGGGTGAACAAATACTAAAAGGCAGCCCTTAGTTGTGACTGGCAAGATGGTCAAGGGCTGTGAACCACCTTAGTTTTAGTCCTGAAGTGCTGGTGAGTCCTGAATCTGGGGAAAAGGCAGATCGATTCCGTAGGTCCTGTGCCTCGGTGGCTCCAAGGGATGCTGATGCTGCCGGCACAGGGAACGTCCTCCAGGAGCGGGTATTGAGTTTCTGTGTCCCTGCCTGCGCCCAGTAGGCTGCGACTTCCTTGATCTGACTGCTTGGTCTGACAGGCTCCTGGCTCACTCAGGACCCCAGGCCCGGCCTTGCTGCGTTACCCTGCTCTCAGTAGTTTTCAGCCTGCTCGGGCTCTCACAGCAGGTTCAGTGTTGTGCTCTGTTTTCTTGCTCGCATATTACAGAATTTTCTGCAAGTCTTTAAACCCTTTTCAAAACATCACTTCTGTTGGTTTCATCATATTTCTGTCTGTGAATGCGCTGTTTTGTCATTCGTCTGTTTGATGTTCTCTTACTGCTTCCATTTTTAATACTGTATTTTGATAAGCGTTTTCCATGGAAATTTCTGTCCCTGCTTCTGATGACTGTGGATTGTTCTTACCTGCCAGGCCTGTGCAGGAGTGGGCCCTTATGTGGCAGGGCCTGCGCCTGAGCGGGGTAGACCTTGCAGGCCTTGTTGGGGGGCACTGTGCAGGGGTGAGGTGGGCATGGGTGGTCCTAACCCAGGCAGCCAATTTCCTTCCCTTAGTTACTCTGCCTTCCCTGGTGTGTCTGAGGGGTCTCCAAAGGCCAGGTGTCCCACTAAGGGATACCCAGGGGACTCTCCTTCCACTGTGTACCTGCAGCGTATCACCCACCCTCCTGTCCTGTGCTATTGTTCTTCCTTCTTATTCTGCACGTTCCTTGAGGTGCCCAGCAGCAGAGGGCATTCCAACAACTTTCATTTACCTCCTGCACTTCCTAGGACCAGCAATAACAGGGGGTACGGTTCATCCCCACGTCAGGGAGAGCCTGTGGAGGGGCCCACCCTCTCTAGCAGTAAAGAAAGCAGCACCTCAGCCTGTAGGGAACAGGGAGGGCCTCCTGGCAGACAGGACACGGTGAGCAGTGCTCCAGCGCAGAAGCAAATGACCTGGCCTGGGCTGCACAGGAGCGGGCTGCTGAGGCCTGAGGCAGGGCGGCTGTGTGGGCTTCTTCCTGGAGAGGCAAGCTGTGGAGGGCCGGGAGCCCGAGCCCCACCAGCAGGACTGGCTCCAGGGGGCTGAGGGAAGTGGCCCATGCTGTGGTGATCTGCACCCCATGTGGCCTCACAGACTGTGGCATCCCCACCACACTGCCTTTCTCATGAGTCTGACCACCTTCTAACACACTGTGATTTATTTTCTTTTCTGCTGATGACCATCTGTCTTCTTTAGGATGCAGATTTCATGAAAGCAGGCGCTGCTTCTTCAGGGCTCTGTCACATTCCCAAGTGTATAGGACAGCACCTATGCACAGAGGTACCCTAGCAGTCCCTGGATGTAGGAAAGCGGGTCATACCATATGTAATTGATCCATGCACTCTTCAATACATGTTTTGGAGTGCCTATGATAACTGAACTCTGTGGGGGATAAAATAGAGACCACATTTTTCTTTCAGGGCACAAAAGCCCAGCATGGGAAGAAATTGGTTCAGTGAAGTTCCTACTTATGGTTTGAAAGGAACAAGTTCAAGTACAGAGACGTACGTCACTCGGAAGGATACTTCTGTGACAGTGTCCTGGCCCTTCCTAAGCTCTGGTGATTTGGTGGTTCCTGGGTCACTCTTGTGAACAGTGTTTTTCAGACATTCTCTCCCTAGAGTGTGTTCTGCTAAAAAAAAAAAAAAAAAAAAATGTGTAACCAGCACTGCAAAATAGAACTTTAAAAGTTAGATTTTGTTTTCTTGTAGGGATAAGCAGTTTCTCTACACTTCCTCCTGCTGCACATATAACCTACATTTCTTCCCCTGAGCCTAAAAGCAGTGGCAGAACACAGATGCCCTCCCCAGGAGGCTGATGCCCAGGTTCCTTTCTTTCTGAACCATCAACTTAGCTCCCTCTTCCTTTCTACAGTCCTCATTATGCAATACCTTGAAGGCCTGAATACTGTATAAGAAATTTCACCCCACTTATCTGATTTTTGACAAAATGACTCCAGTTGTGAGATAGTAGTTTAAGGAGCCATTTGGGCCACTTTCTGCCAAAGCTTAATGCATACTTGGGCCATGCAGTGTTACAGTAGTGTGTCAGCTCTCTTTCACCAGAGTATCCTGGCGGTAGTCTGTTTAACCACAGAGCTCCTAAATGGTACTGGAGTCCAGCTGCTCATTTTAGAAATAAAAGCAGTTATAAACAAAAAAGATGAAAGAAACTGAACCATATCAAACCAAAGCCAACCAAAACAAATGAGTACTCCAAACCAACAAAATGCCTGGAAATTTTTCTACCTCTGAATCTCTTCTCACACCAGTCAGTGCCCCAAAATGACCTGCAGTATATCCATAATGGCCCCAAAAGGCGAAGGTCCTTACCTGACCCAAATGGTACTGCTAAGTGACCTAAGAGAAGGTCCAAACTGTGGAGACAGTAGATGCCTGGGGTGCACTTTCAAGTGGGAAGCCGGGCAGAGCCCATCAGCTCTGCAGACAGCCTTTTTCCTTTTGCCATCAGAAGTGTTTACAGGCAGCAGTGCCACAAACAGGAAAGAAGGGAGAATTCCTAGGGTGCAGGGGTGTCCCTGGCTGGAATGTCCCTGAAGTCCCAGCCATGGATTCAGTTAGCCACAGTAGTCAATCCCTTTTCCCAAGTACCTGTCATCTACCCAGTAGGAACCAGAAGACCCACAGTGCTCCAGAGCCAGAACTGGACTTACGTCCCGGCTGCCTTCGCCAAAACTGTCACCAGCCACTTAGGAGGAAACAAATGTGAGTGTATAAACCTAACCAAATCAAAGGAGGCTATATATTCTAGTAAAAAACAGGAAAAAGGCATTTATTCAAAGCTAGTTTGGAGGAAATGAAGGGGCCCATTTGCCTCAAATCACCTTTCACTATGTACAGGTGGGTGAGGGTCCTTTATATAAGGAACAGTAAGGGGCAGAGAGCACAGAGAGATAATGCAGATCTCCACGCCATCTTTGATTCCTTTCTTGTGAAAAGGAACCTGGGCTGTGGACTCCTGGGGCTTATAGCCACATACAAACATTCCTCGTTTAACCACTGAGTTCAGTTCCTGCAACTAGGTCATTAAGTGAATTGGTTGCTAAATGAGGAATTGTACATAGTGTGTACATTACAATATTCAGAACAAAGAAGTGGTGAAAAGAACCTACAACTTGATGACTTTGCTTTTATTTACATAACTCTTGTATGCAGTACAGTGATATATAACAGAACATAAAACTAAAGTAATGTACAGTACAACCAGCAAAAATTACAGAACTGTATGAATAAGGCATATTGTACAAAAAAAGACATTGTGGCTCTATCAACAAGATGTACAGAACTATACAAAAAAAACATGGGTCCTAAGTCCGAGAGGCAGGTCATAAGTCCAAACAGTTGTTAAACAGGTAGGTCATCGAATGAGGACTGTCTGTATTCTGTCACTTCTTTTAGACTGAGGGGAGAAAGTGTTGGTTATATGCTCAGCAGGAGGAAGATAAATTGCTTATCTCTACAAGGAAAAACATCCAACTTTTATAGTTCTGTTTTGCAGTGCCAGTTACAGAAGGGTATGGTGGGAAACCCTTGGATGCTCTCAGACAGTGTGCCTGCCTGCTACAAACTGTTGCAGGCTTTGTGGCCCAGCAGCACCGTACCATCACCCCCCACACACACACACACGCACGCACACACGCATGCACACTTAGCCAGAAGCAAAAGCTAAGTCAGTCACAGTGATTCACTATACTTCCTTCTTGGGTAATATGGAAACAAAGGCTTTTTTCAAGAAAACACCTGATACCTTCAGGCAGCTGCTGGGTTTAGTTGAGGTCACTTGGTCTGGTTTCTTATTCACCATTTGTTAAATATTGTTTGAAACATTGCCTCCTTCTTTTCTGCCAGCTCGCGGGCTGGCGTGTGGCTCCAGAATGGTGGCAGCCATGGCAAGTAAGTGCTTAGGGCAGAGCTAGTGGGACTCATGGCCTGCAGGGGACATGGACCCACTTCACGATTTTGTGCAGAATCTCATCTTGTCATTTTGTTTTGTGACATCCTCAATCAATGTCAACTTAATAAAGTTCTAGAATTTTAGTTTAAAGCCAGTTGGCAGGTTTAATTCATTCGGTGATTTGCTATGAGTACCTACTGTATGCTGGCAGTTGGTGATGATTTGGGAAGTCCTGCCACTTATAATATGGGTTAAAATTTTTAAATTTGTGGCTGTTTGGTGTTTGGGAAGTGACCCAGACCCTAAGAAGATTTTGGCTAGTAAAGACTGTCCACTAGTCCTGGCTCTTCAGGAAAGCTTTGCTAGCCATGTGACATGTAACAGATTGTATCCCGTCCTCTGGGGCGCCTTAGAACCAGGAGCTAAATAACCTTTCTGAAGCTATGGCACATCTACAAATTGGGATGCCTCCCCCGCAGGACCATGGTGGCCAATAAAGGAGTGTTTTCACAGTATACCAAGTCAGTGAGAAAAAGTATGGTATCCACTCTGATGCACAGTTTGCTGCCATTTTGTAGAGGAAATGGACGCATACCTGTATTTGCCTTCCTATGCATAAAATACCTTCTGAAGGGCACAGAAAAACTGCAGTCATTGATTTTCTAGGGCTCCTGGCTGGCTGGGAGAGGTTGCCAAATAACTTTGAATTTCAAGCTATGTGGTTATATCCCTATTTGCACGATGCAGATAACCACCCACTGTGTGATCGTCATTTTGAAGAGTGTTAGGGAAGCCTGAAGGAGCACCCATGGCCACGTGGTTGCTGTGTGGTGGGGTATGCAGAGTTGCCTCAGCCAGACAGCTGGAACCTTCTGGAACCAGGGGAGGAGGAGGCACCCAGTAAGTGCACTCTGCTTGGCCATCTTCTGGTATCTAGGCGTCACCTGAGTTGTCACCAGACACCAGGCCTCAGGACTTTCCTCCCTTTGGGGGGGGTGTCTAGGTGAAACCAGCTTCCCCGAGGAGCCACCTTCGCAAGCACACGTAGTCAGTTTCTCTGACGAGTTCAGTAGTGAACACTGTCTTGACTTGGGTAACACGGGAAAGAAAGTGTTTTTAGGAAATGACAAAGGACAATAAAAAGAGTCAGAAACTTGTACCCTTTAAGCTTAATTCTACTTTTTTATGAAACCCATCCTAAACAGGTTGGTGAGCTTGGAGGACAAGTCAGACACTGACCGAGAGTGAGAGACCAGGAGCTAGCACTGTGCCCCCTAGTTCTCGCTGTGTGAGGGCAGAGCTTTCCTGAGCAGCCTGGAAGTTAGAGGCAGTGTCTGTGCGTCTCGTGCCCCCAGCTGGCTGCCAGCAGCACAGTGAAGTGTGGACTTTGGGTCATGGAGCCACTGGGAGGGCCTCTGTTCCTCTGGGTCATTGAAAGGCCACAGAAGGGCCCAAGCCCCAATGCCCCCCACGGGTAGGGGGACAACAGTGTGCAAGGACAGCACTGTTCGTAGTTCTCGTTCCTGGGAACCTGATGAGGAAGGCACAAGTGCGGCTCAGCACATGACTGCTTTATGCACAGACTCGGAAATAGGACTACACTTCCTGTGGGGACAGTGTCCTGAAGGAGCTGCACCTTGTTCAGCAAGAAGCTTTTTTGGTGTGTTTTTGTGTGTTTTTTTATGTGGGTACCAGGAGTCGACTTCAGGACCTCGCGCTTGCCAGCAGGCGCTTATGCCGCTGAGCAATATCACCGGCTCCAGCAAGAAGTTTTTAAGTAAACAGAAGCTGTAGCCACGCGAGTTTGAGATGGAGTCTGGGGACCGTGGTTTAGTGGTTAGAAGGATGTATATGCATTTGGCAAAGAGCAGCCCCAGTTTGTGCTTCAGACAACACTGAACCAGACTCAGGAAGGAAGAGTCTGCATCCAGCCTGGAGTCGAGTCGTTCTGTCGCTCTGCGCCTTAGGCCATCAGTGCTGGCTGAGGAGCTCGTGACTTAATTGAGGGCGCGACACAGCTGTCCAGACCAAAGGCACCCCAAAGTGGGCCAGGTGTGCTGACGGCGAGACCTTCCGCAGCGAGGTGGATTCCAGAGCTGAGTCAGGACCCAAGAGTTCTTAGGCAAGCCAGAAAGATTTTGGATTTCTGTTTCTTTTAGACAGAAAAAAAAAATTTTTTTTCTACAGCTATTGGTGCTCTGAATTAAATGTGTTTCTATGCAGAAAGGATTTGGATGCTCTCTGAGGTATCGAGGGAAAGAAAAGCTTCACATTTTTTATATCTTTCAACCTGGGAAATAAGAAGGAAGGTAATGGTGATAAGTCATCCTTAGGGAGAAACACTGAATGATGAAAATAAACTTATATTGCCAGATCCCTGTGGCCCCAGAAATACCGTTCGTGTAAGTTTTAGTTTCCAAATTGGAGGAGGAGGACAGTGGAACTTGCAGTTTGGGGTCAGGGTGGAGACAGGCGTGTGAAGGAAGGCAAGTCGTGCCTTGTCGGAGCACCTGCCCTCTCCCCTCCTCACCCTCAGAGCTGTCGACCCATTCAGACTAGAAAAGCTGGTCCTACCAGCTGGGGCGGGTGGAGGCTCACATCTGGTGCCTCCTGCGGAAGGCTCCGTGGTACTGAGGACCCTCAGCTCTTTGTTTTTCAGCTTTTACTTGGTTGCATGCAGACGCAGGTGCTTGCAGCCCCAGGCCCTTGGTTTCGTGTCTGCCTGGAGCAAAATGCAGGGCCTCTCCATTCTCCCTCTGGGTCCCCTTTCTGCACTTCGCTCCAGTCAGCCTTCAGTTGGATATTCTAAAAAGAAAAATTAATCTTCGACGTGAACACTGTTTTTAAATAACAGCTCTATAAGCTATAATTAACATGAAATAAAATTAACACCTTTAAAGTGTAAAAGTCAGTGGTTTTTAGTGTATAACAAAATTGTATAGTCATTACCACCATCTAATTTTTTATTAAGTTTATTGGTACAATTTAAATATCAAAATGACTACATTCATCATAGGGAATTTGTACCTTGTATGATATATCTTGATTCCTCTTTTTTTCCCATTCCCCTCCCCTCCCTTCAGCCCCTCTTCCCCTCCTTATTTACAAAGCTTTGTTTCCATTTTATCCTTCTTTTCTCATTTTTTTCTTTTCCCTTTCTTCCTTTACCCCCCCCCTCGCAAGTTCCCCTTTCCTTTTGAACAATTTCTTCCTATTTCATAGTATCTATTATACATTTTGGTTCTTATTTATACTTTCAGTTTCTCACACCAGAGAGACAATGTAATATTTACACATGTGTGTCCAGTTTATTTCACTTTAGAGTATGGTCTCAAGGTCCATTCATTTAGCTATAAATGTCTCGAGTTATCCTTTTTTATGGCTGAGTAGTACTCCATTGTATAAAAAAATCATCTTTTTTATGCATTCGTTGTTTGATGGGCATTTGGGTTGTTTCCAAGATTTAGCTATTACAAACTGTGCTGCTGTAAACATAGGTACACGTGTATCGCTGTGGTATGATGCTTTTAATTCTTTTGGGAAGATACCAAGAAGGGGAATAGGTGGGTCAAATGGGACCTCTAGTCCTAGTTTTTTGAGGAATCTCCACACTGATTTCCACAGTGGCTGTACCAGTAGACACTCCCACCAACAGTGGAGAAGGGTTCCTTTCCCCCACAACCCCTCCAGCACTTGTTATTGGTTGATTTCTTGATGATAGCCATTCTTTCTGGAGTGACACAGAATCTCAGTGTTGTTTTAATTTGCATCTCTCAAATGACCAATGATGTTGAACTTTTTTCATATATTTATGTGCCATTTATACTTTTTCATCTGAGAAGTGTGTATTTATCTCAGATGCCCATTTTTGGATTGGGTCTTTAAATTTGGGGGGGGGGGTCTAATTTTTTTTCAGTTCTTTATATGTTCTAGATATTAGTCTGTTGTCTGAGGAACAACTGGCTAAGATTTTTTCCTACTCTATGGGTGTCCTTTCGCTCTGTTTGTGATTTTTATTGCTGTGCAAAAGCTTTTTAATAAGATGAGATACCAGATGTTGATTCTTTGCAGTATTTCCCATGTAGTCAGGGTTTTGTTCATGAAGTCTCTGCCTATACCTGTGTCTTCAAGAGTCCTACCTATTCTCTCTTCCAGCAGACTTAGTGTTTCTGTTTTAATATTTAGAGCTTTGATCCATTTTGATTTTAGCTTAGTGCATGGTGATAGGCAGATCATCTAATTTTAGAACATTTTCTTCACCCAAACAGTATTCCCTGAGAACTGTATCCATTAGCAGCCACTCTTAATGCCTTTCTCCTTCCATCCATGGCAACACTTCTGTCTGTGGACTTACCTGTTCCAGACATTTTACCAATATATGGTCTTTTGTGTATGGTATCTTTCACTTAGAATAGTATTTTCAAGGTTCATCTTTAGTGTAGCATGGATCAGTACTGCATTCATTTTTTTTTTTTTTTTTGGTGGGTACCGGGGGGTCGACCTCAGGACCTCGCGCGCCAGCAGGCGCCCGTGCCGCTGAGCGATATCACCGGCCCCTTTTTCGTATGTGGGTTCTGGGAGTCGAACTCGGGCCGTCGCGCTTGCCAGGCAGGTGCTTAAGCCGCTGAGCCATCTCACCGGCCCAAGTACTGCATTCATTTTATGGCTGGATAATATTGAGTTATATGTTTATAACACATTTTATTCATTAGTTTATGAAAATTTGTGTTGTTTTTACTTTGTGAATAATGCTGTTTTAAACATTTATATATATTGTGTGGACATATGTGTTCATTTTTGGGGGATATATACCTTAGGAATGAAATTGTGGGGTCATGTGGTAACTGTTTACCTTTTACCCCTTTTTTTAAATTTAATTTTGCACATTTGTAGTACATAATGATTACATTCATTATGGGGAATTGGCACATGTACATAACACATCTTGATTCTTTTTTTTCCCCTTTATACCTATTTAAAAAAATTTTTTTTTCTGTTTATTTTCTCTAGTTCTGTTAGGAGTGCTATTGGTATTTTAATTGGAATTGTGTTAAATGTGTATGACAGATTTGGACATGTGGCAATTTTGACTATATTGGTTTTGCCTATCCAGGAACAGGGGTGTCTTTCCATTTTCTGATATACTCTTTGCTCACCTTTTTTTTTTTTTTTTTTTTTTTTTCTGTGGGTCCCGGGGGGTCGACCTCAGGACCTCACGCGCCAGCAGGCGCCCGTGCCGCTGAGCGATATCACTGGCCCCTTTTTCGTATGTGGGATCCGGGAGTCGAACTCGGGCCCTCGCGCTTGCCGGGCAGGCGCTTAAGCCGCTGAGCCATCTCACCGGCCCCTTTTGCTCACCTTTTTCAGTGTACTGTAGTTTTCATTGTGGAGTCTTTCTCTTCCTTAGGTTAATTCCTAAGCATTTAATTTTTCTTGATGCTATTGTGAAAGATATTATATCCCTAATTTCTCTCTTGGTGAGTTTATTATTGATGTACGGGAATGCTATTCATTTTTGAGTGTTGACTTTGTATCCTGCTACTCTGCTGAATTAAATTATTAATTCTAGGAGTCTTTGGGTGAATTTTTTTTTTTTTGAGTCTTCTGTGTAGAGGATCATGTCATCTGCAAATAATGATAATTTGACTTCTTCCTTTCCTACCTATATCCCTTGTATTTCTTTCTCTTGTCTAATTACTCTGGCTATCATTTCTGGAACTATGTTGAACAGGAGTGGTAATAGCAGATATCCATGCCTTGTTCCTGATTCTAGAGGAAAAGCTTTCAGCTTCTCTTTATTTAGTATGATGTTGACCATTGGTTTTTCGTAGATAGCTTTTATCACATTGAAATAAAGTTCTTCTATTCCTATTTTCTTCAGAATTTTTATCATGAATGGTTGTTGGATTTTGTCATATGCTTTTTCTGCATCTATTGAGATGATCATGTGATTTTTGTCCTTCTTCTGTTTATTTGGTGTATTGCATGTATGGATTTGTGTATGTTGAATATCCCTGCGTCCCTGGAATGAATCCTACTTGGTCAATCTTTTTGATGATTTGCTGTATTCTGTTTGCCAGTATCTTTTTTTTTTTTTTTTTGTGGGTACCGGGGGGTCGACCTCAGGACCTCGCGCGCCAGCAGGCACCCGTGCTGCTGAGCAATATCACCGGCCCCTTTTTCGTATGTGGGTTCCGGGAGTCGAACTCGGGCCCTCGCGCTTGCCGGGCAGGCGCCTACGCCGCTGAGCCATCTCACCGGCCCCCTTTTTTTTTTTTTTTTTTTTTCCGATCTGTGCTCATTAAAGAGACTGGCCTGTAGTTCTCTTTTTTGGTTAGGTTCTTTTCTGGTTTGGGTATCAGGGTCAGGCTTGCGTCTAGGAATGACTTTGGGAGTACTGCCTCTTTCCATTTGATGGGAGAGTTTCGGGAGTATTAGGGTTACATTTTCTCTAAAGTTGTTGTAGAATTTGGCAGTGAATCGACTGGGACCTGGACTTTTCTTAGTTGGTAGTTTTTGTTTTGTTGTTTTGTTTTATGTTACTTGCGCAATTTCATTGACTGATACTGCATTATCAGGATTTTTATATCATCTTGGTTCAACTTTGGTAGTTCATTTGTATTTAAAAATCTGTCCGTTTTGTCTGAAGTTCCCATTTCATTAGGGTACAGCTTCCCAAAATACTTACTGATGATCTTCTGGATTTTAGCGGAATCCATAGTGATTTTGCCTTTTTCATTTCTAATTGCATGGATTTGCGTCTTTCTTTCTTTTGGTAAGATTGGCTAAGGGTTTGTCTATTTTGTGCATTATTTTGATTTATATTGTTTTTTAGCCCCAATTTCATTAATTTCTGCGTTGGTCTTCATTTCCTTCTTCACACTAGTTTTGGATGTGGATTGTTCTTGTTTTTCTAGGACCTTGAGGTGCATCATTAGGTGAGATATTTGAACTCGCTCTGTCTTTCTGGTGTGGGAATTCATCACTATAAACTTCCTTCTCAAGACTGCTTTCATTATGTCCCATATATGCCAGTATGTCATACTGGCATTATCATTTGATTGTAGGACTGTCCAATTTCTTTAATTTCCATGTGCTTGGATATTTTCTGTCATTTCTTTTGCCATTGATTTCTAATTTCATTGCACCGTGATCTGATAATATGCATGGGATAATTTTGATTTTTGTGAATTTACTTAAGCATGTTTTATTGACTAGTATGTGGTCCGTTTTGGAGAAAGTCCCATGTGCTGCTGAGAAGAATGTGTATTGTGTTGTTGTTGAATGGAACACTCTATAAATATCTTTTAAGTCCATTTGTTTGAAGGTTTGGTTTAATTCTGGTATGTCTTTAATTTTTTGTCTAGTTGACCTGTCCTTTTTTGACAGTGGGATATTGAAGTTCCCCATTACAATTGTATTAGTGTTTATCTGATTTTTTTGTGTGTCCATTAGTGTTTGTTTCATGATGTTGGATGTGCTGGTATTTGGTGTTTATTTGTTTAAAATTATCACTTCCTGTTGAATTGTTCCCTTAACCAATATGTAGTGACCTTTATTATCTCTTCTGATAAGATGAAATCCACTTTGTCTGAGATTAGGATAGCTGCTTCTGTTTTCTCTAGGTTCATGTTGCATGGAGTATTGTTTTCCGCCTTTTGATTTGTAACCTATGAGTTTCTTTTTAAATTCCATGTGTTTCTTGTGTATTGCATATTATTAAGTTTCATTTCTTCCTTCATTCTGCCAGTCTGTGTATTTTGATTGGGGAATTGAGACCATTCTCATTGAAAGTTGTTTCTGAGAGGTATTGACTTATTCCTGTCATTGCATTATGTTTCTGTTGCTAATTTCCTTATTTTTTTCTTCCCCTTTTGCTTAGCTGCTTATCCCGCCAGGTGCATTCATTCTTTTTGACATATTGGCATTGTTGGCTTCATTGTCTCTTTTTAGAATATCCTTGAGAACTTTTTGTAATGCTGATTTGGTGGTCGTACATTTTTTGATATGCTCCTTTCATAGAAATATCTTATTTCTCCATCAATTTTGAAGGATACCTAAGTTGGGATTGGAAGTTGTTATTTTTTAGGGCTTGAAACACTTCACTCAAAGCCCTTTTGGTCTTTTAAGTTTTCCGTTGGGAAGTCTGTTGTAATTCTAATGGGTTTACCTTTATATGTGATTCATTGCCATTCTCTTAACAGCTTTTAAGATTTTGTCCCAATGATGAACTTCTAGTACTCTGAGTATAATGTGGCACAGAGGGGTTCTCATTTGCTTGTGGCTGTTCGGGGTTCTGTATCCCTTACTTATCTGTATGCTTATTTCTTTCCATATATTTGAGAAGTTTTCTTCCATTATTTCTGTGAACAGGTTTTTTTATGTTATTCGTGTTGTCTTCTGATTTTTCACTTATGTAATTACTCTTAGATTAGTCTTCTTTGCATCATCTAATAGCTGTTGGATCTATTTTTCATAGATCCGTTTTTTCGTGTTCTCATGTTGCTTTTAAGGTATCTTTGAGTAGCTGGTCTTTGAAGACATTATTGTCTTCTGGTTCTGAAATTCTATCCTCACATTGGTTGCTTCTACTGACCATACATTCAATATAATTTCTGATTGAAATCTTTTAATACACTCTAATTCTTTGCTAAACTAGTCATTCATGTTATATAATCTTTTGTTTAGCTCATCTAGCTTTTTATTAGTGTCTTTTTTTTTTTTTTGTGGGTACCAGGGGTTGACCTCAGGACCTCGTGCGCCAGCAGGCGCCCGTGCCACTGAGCGATATCACCGGCCCTTTTTTCGTATGTGGGTTCTGGGAGTCAAACTTGGGCCCTCGCACTTGCCAGACAGGCGCTTACACTGCTGAGCCATCTCACTGGCCCTATTAGTGTCTTCTTAAAGCTCTTGCATCTTTTTGGTTATTACTTCCATTATCTGTTTAATCATATCTTCTGTGATGCTGCTAGGGTACCTCTTTGATCTGTTTCTAACCTCTTCTGTTATCCTTTTGAGTAATTCCAGTGTGTGGCTTATTATGCTTTTCTTCCCCTCGATGCTCCCTTGGATTGGCTTTGGGGGAGTTGGGAGTTTTGGGAGGCGTTTTATTTTCTTGTCTTGTCATGTTTTATTTGTTTGTTTTGTATTGAGGCTTCTGGATGCTTATAATATAAAGTTTTTCTTGCTAGTATATAGATCTCTTTAGTCACTTTTCAGTGATCTTCCTTGGGTGTGGCTAACAATAGTCCTTTGCCCTGGCCCCAAGATCTGACCACCTTGGTTAATTTGGGGTGGGGGAGATGCAGTGTAATTAGCCCAACACCTGGTTTTGTAGGAGGGTAGTATTGTTAATGTCACAAAGGTATTGGTTTACAACAGCAATTTTGCAACCCCTGTAATATCAAGCACGTCAGCTGTAGCACTCCAAGACAAATTAGATATTAATATACAGTAATAACCAATTATGTGCTACCCTTAACCCTAGAAAAGAAAACCACAGTTATGGTGTAAACGTTAAGACAATTCACATATTGACTTACAGTTAATATCTACCAAGTACAAGAGCTATTTCTCTGCTAATGGAAGAAAAGAATTCAACAATAATTTTATAGAGTGAACTATCAAAAGATTAATAAAGTTCTATGATTATATTATTAAATATATAGGGTTTGAGAATAGAGGAATGCAAGAGGAATAATTTGAAACCTTAAACTATATGATATGAGTGAGAACAAGGAGAGAGAAATGGTACAAAGGGTCCTACTGGGGAATAGAAGGATGTTTATAGAATTAGGCAAAGGTAAGAGGAAAAACTGATGAGAAATGGAAAAGAGGGATAAAAAGCAATTATATGGGGAGTAAAAATAATGAAAATATTAAAGGGAGAAAATTAAAAAGGGAGAAGAGGAAAAAAGAATGAAAGAAAAGGAGATAAGAAGCAAGGGAGAAAGAGAAAGGAAAATTCCTGAAACCCCAGTAAATTGGTGAAGAAAGGAGGAAAGGAAAGAAAAAAGAAAATAACATATATGCTCACAAAAAGGAAAAAAAATTCTCTATGATTTTGAGTATGTGGTTTTCTTCCAAGATCTACAATTTTGATCTACAATTTTGAGGCGATGTGCAAGTCAAGGCATGGCCCTGCTCATGCTGGTAGGTAAAGAAGGCAGTCAGACCCCAGATCCATGCTGGATGCAGACACCAGCAGGCGGTTGTATTAGGGCAGGGTGCCCATGTCATGGCTTTCAAGTCTAGAGCTACTCAGGCTGAGCCTGGCTTCTGGCCGTGGAGTAGGTAGGGCCTGTGTCCTTTAGCTCAAACCCCTCAGATACTCTCTTTCTAGCCTGACCACAGCTGTCTCCTCTGACGGTCTTTCACCCAGTCACAGTGGAAACGTGACACGGGGAGCCCTGAAGTGAAGCTGTCCCATGGCTGCTCTGAGTCCTTGGTTCAAACAATCAACCCTTCCCTGGAATGGCATCCGACCAAACACTTTATCCAGGGGATATGGTGGGTATTTGTACTGGTGTCACTCACCAGCTGTTGCCTATCAAAGGAGTCAGGTGGGAGCAAAATCCCACACTTTCCCTGCAGATCACAGCATCCACCAGTCCATTCCACTGCTGCATGTCTCTCTGAAGTCCCAAGCTTTTGCTTTGTCTCTGTAGATTCAGTCTCTCCCACGATCTAGGAGCCAGGGAGAGAGTATGGATTGTCCTCTCCCTTCTCTGCATTGTGTTCCGGCTCTTCAGTTTCTCTGTAGGTTTTAATTTTCCTATCAAATCCTTCTTGGTACCCAGGGATCTCTGTCTGTCTGTTTGTCTCTCTCTCTCTCTGTCTCTCTTTCTCTCTTCTTTCCTGAATTGTTAATTTCTAGTGTCTGGATTCCCAGTTGTGGAGAGAGTGACTTGGTCCTTTCCACTCCACCATTTTCTTGGAACTCCTGTTTAACATTTTAAGGAACTGTCAAACTGTTTACCAAAGCAGTTGCACCATTTTGCATTCCTACCAGAAACCTAAGAGTTCAGATTCCTCCGTGTTCTTGCCAGCATGTTATCTTTTTTTATTATAACTATCCCTGTAGGTTTGCAATAACTATATTAGTCAGTTTTCTATCACTTCAACAAAATACCTGAGGCAGTTAATTTGTAAAGAAGAAAAGGTTTATTTTGGTTCTGGAAGTTCCAGTCCAAGATCATGCTGTGGATTTGTGCTGAAGCACCACATCATGGCAGGCATATGTGGTAGAGCAAACTGATGCCTCATGAGTCAGGAAGCAGAAAGAAAAAATGGACTGACTAGGATCCCACAACCCCCTCAGTGGTGTACCATCAGTGGCTTAAGGGCCTCCCACTAGGCCCCATCTCCAAAAGGTCCACAGCACCTCGTGCTAGCAATGCACCTTTACCACATGGACCTTTAAGGGACACTCATCCAAACCATAGCAATAACTTTATTCTCTTGATTTGTGCTTTCCTAATGACTGATGTTGAGCATCTATTTATGTGTTTATTTGCATATCTCTAGAGAAATATCTGTTCAAGTTCTTTGCCCATTTCTTATTGGAGTGATCTGTCTTTTGACTGTTGAGTTTTAAAAACTCTTTGTAAATTCTTGGTGCAAGTCCTTTATCATATATGTGATTTGCAGATTTTTTTTCTGCCATTCTGTTATTTCTGCCTTTTCACTTTCTTGTATCCTTGGAGGCACAAAAGTTTTAAATTTTAATGTAGTATAGTTTTACCTATTTTTTCTTTTGTTGCTTATGCTTTTAGTATCATATCTAAGAAATCATTGTCTGACCCAAGCAATGAAAATATAATCCTATGTATTCTTCTATAATTTCAGTTCACACATTTAACCTGTGATCCAATTTGAATTAATTTTTGTGTATGTTATGTCCTAGGAGTCCAACTTTATTGTTTTGCATATGGATGTGCAGTTGTCTAGCAGTATTTGTTGAAGACTGTTTCTTTTCCCCATAAAATTGTCTTGACATTCTTGTTAAAAATCAATTGATAACAAATATAAGGTTTTTTCTCCTAAACGCTCAATTTCATCCCAGTGATTGTCTAAATATTTATCTTTATGTCAGTACTACATTGTACACTTTGAAATTAAGAAGTATGAGTCCTCTAACTCTGTTCTTCCTTTCCAGAATTCCTTGGTACTTGTCCCTTTGTATTTCCAAATAAGTTTAGTACAGGCTTGGCAATTACTATGAAAAAGGCAGCTAAGATTTTGATAGGGAATGTGTTAAATCTTAGATCTGTTTGGGGAGTATTGCCATGTTAACAATAAATATTAAGCTTTCTAATCCATGAATATGGAATATCTTTCCATTCATTTTAATCATCTTTAATTTTTCATCAATATTCTGTAGTTTTCCATGTACAAGTGTTTTACTTTGTTAATGTTATTTCTAAATATTTTATCTTTTTATCACTATTAATGGAATTGTTTTCTTAAATTCGTTTTCAGATCGTTTGCTCCTACTAGAAATACGATTTATTTTTCAGTACTGATATTATTTCCTGCCCATGCTGAACTCAATTATTAGCTCTAGTAATTTTTTAATATATTCCTTAGGATTTTTTATATATAAGTGCATGTCGTCTATGAACAGAGATATTGTAACTTCTTTCTTTCTAGCCTAATTTTCTTTCTTTCTTGCCTAACTGTTCTCAGTAGAACCTCAAGTACGATGTTAAGTAGATGTAAAAGTGGACATCCTTTTGTGTTCTTGATCTCGGTGAAATCAGTCCGCCTTCAACCACTAAGTATGGTATTAGCTGTATGATTTTATAGAAGCCCTCTATTAGAATGAAGAAGTTTTCTTCTGTTCCTAGTTCGTTAAGTATTTTTATCATAAAAAGGTAATGTTGACTGATTTTCAGATGGCAAACCAACTTTGAATTCCTGTGATAATATGGTATATAATTCTCTTTATATGTTAGTGGATATAGTTTGCTCTTATTTTTGTGAGTCTCTTCATAATGGATGTTGGTCTATAGTTTTCCTGTTACGTGTTTTTCCGATTTTGATATCAGGGCAAAACTAGATTCAATAAGTTGGGAAGTGTTCCGTCCTCTTATTTTTTGGAAGAGTTTGTGAAGGAGTCACATTAATTTTGTAAACATTTGGTAGGCTTCATCAGTGAAGCCATCTGGCCTGGGCTTTTCTTTGTGGGAGTTTTTGAAATTGCTAATTTAGTCTCGTTATTACTATTTTTATTTAGTCAGTCCTGGTAGTTTGTGTCTAAGAATCTGTGTCATCTAGGTTATCTCAGTGTTGGCATACAGTTACTCACAGTATTCCTTTATTACACTTTTTTCAAAACTAAAATTTCCTTTCAGAACAGTTCTAGAGTTACAGAAAAATTGCAAAGTTAATACGGAGAGTTCCCATACACACCACCATTTCCTCTGTTAACACCTGATATTAGTAGGGTACATTTTTATAATTAATGAGCCAGTACTGCTACATTATTATTAACTAAATCCATAGATTTAGATTTCCTTAGGGGATGGTTTTGTTATTTGTTCGTGAGGTTTTTGTGGTGGTGGTAGTGGTGTTTTGCGATACTGAGGATTGAACCCAGGGCCTTCGTACTGAGTGCATCCACAGCCTTTTTAAACTGTTGTTTTTTGGTTTTTGGTTTTTTATTGAGACAGGACTCACTAAGTTGCCAAGTTGCCCAAGCCGGACTTGAACTTGCCATCCAACTGCCTCAGCCTCTCAGAGTGCTGGGATTACAGGTGTGTGCCCAGCTAGATTTTCTTAGTTTTCATGTAATGTCTTTTTAAAGCTAGTGTTCTAAGACCTCATCTGGGAAACCATGTTGTGTTTAGTTGTGATGTCTCCTTACACTGCTTTGCATTTTAGTCATTTCTCAGAATCCTAGTTTTTGATGACTGTTAGTGTTAAGGAGCATGGTGGTCGGATAGTTTATAGAATGTCCCTCACTTGGGATTGGTTGTGTTTTTTGTTACTAGACTGAGATTAGGATTTCTTTTTTTTTTTTTTTTTTTTTTTTTTGTGGGTACCGGGGGGTCGACCTCAGGACCTTGCGCGCCAGCAGGCGCCGGTGCTGCTGAGCGATATCACCGGCCCTTTTTTCGTATGTGGGTTCCGGGAGTCGAACTCGGGCCCTCGCGCTTGCCAGGCAGGCGCTTACGGCGCTGAGCCATCTCACCGGCCCTGAGATTAGGATTTCTGAGAGGAAGACCAAAATATTAAAGCACCGTTTTTATCACGTGAAAGATACGTACTGGCATGTGATTACTCTTGACCTTGAGCTTGACCTCTGGCTGAGAATGTTCTGCAGGTTTCTCCGTTGTCGCGTCACTCTTTCTTCCCTGTTTCCACACTGTACTCCCGTGAACAAGCTTGTTTAGCTGCCTCTCCTTGAAAGTGGCTTGGTGTTCTCTGTGCACTTTCTGCCCCATTTATTTGAGTCATTTATTTGTGTCATTGTGGCTTATGGACATTTACTTTATACTTTGAGTTATAATTTAATACGACTTTATTTTGCTGCTCAAACTGTTCCAGCTTTGGCCACTGGGAGCTTTCTAGTTGATTGCTTTGACATACCCCCTGTTTGTGGATTTTGTTTTTAGCACTCCTTTTCTGGTATTATAAAATGGCTCGGGCTTGGTTCATATATTGCCTGTGTCATATTGTAGAATCAGACATTTCTCCGAGGAATCCTGGTTCCTTGGATACTAAGTGTGATCATTGCTACTGGAATGCTTGTAATCCTTAGTTCCTTGACATCAGTAGTAAGAAAATCAGGGTAGAAAGAAAGAAGTTACAATATTTCTGTTCACAGATGATATGCATTTATATATTAAAAATTCTATGGAATATATTAAAAAAAAGTACTAGAGCTAATAAAGGAGTTCAGCATGGGCAGGAAATAATATCAGTACTCAAAAATAAATTGTATTTCTAGTAGGAACAAACGGTCTGAAAATGAATTTAAGGAAACAATTCCATTAATAGTGATAAGATAAAATATTTAGAAATAACATTAACAAAAGAAGTGAAACAATTGCACGTTGAAGCAGCATGGTGAAAGAGTCTGGAGGAGGAAAGCTGCTCACCTCATGGCATTCAGGAAGCAGAAAGAAGGGAGGAGCTGGGGAGGGAGCGATATCCTTCTGAGTCAGGGTCACCCCAGTGACCCACTTCTTTCACCCAGGACCTCCCACCATCGCAAGTAGTTACAAGATCCCCACAATTCAAGGACCTTTCAAAGGCACCCTATGACTACATGAGGCTTTCGGGGGACATCTAGACATAAACCATGACATCTAATTATGTATTTCCACTCTAGGTTAGCACTTCTTTTTTTGGTTTCCAATGGAAGAATTTATGTTATTGATTTAAATGTTTCTTTTTAACTATAGGTGTTTGTAGCTGTAAATTTCCCTCTAAACACTGCTTTAGCTGCATCCCATAACTTCAGTTATAGTATATTTTTATTAATCTATGTATTTTCTTGTGATTAGCTAGGCACACCAAGGTAAGTTCTTTTTTAAATCTAGCCAGTGACATCTAAATGCTGTAGTGATTTGATATTATCAGGCATTTTGAAACAGGTTGACAAGGTTTTTTTGATGATCACACGGTTCTTTTTACTCTTTGATTTTTTTCTTTTCCATTACTTTCCCAAGAGATTTATTCTGTTGTTTTGTCTAATTTATGCTTGTTTTGTCCCAATTTTCTCTGCAACAAAAATATTTATGTAAGTTAAAGTTAAAAAGGTTTTTCATTTGGCTACAAGGCTCTATGTGTTAGGATTATTTTTAAGCTGCTGTTTAATTATATAAAGTTTTAGTTTATAAGATGAGTTCTAGAGATCAGATCCACGGATATTAACACTACTGAACTACACACTAAAGAATGGCTGAGGGGGCTGGTAGTATAGCTCAGTGGTGTAAGCGCCTGCCTGGCAAGCGCGAGGTCCTGAGTTCGACTCCCGGTACCCACATTAAAAAAATGGCTGAGGGGAAATTATAGGTATTTTCCAAAATATTGTAGATTGAATCATTAGTTATCAAATCATAATTGAAACATAGTTGTGAAAATTGATAACTATTAACCATCCAAAGTAACATTTTGAAAATCCTTCATTTAATGAAGTATTCTAACTCCCCACAATGTAATTATGTATTACGAACAAGTATTGAAAAAAATTTTTTTTAATTAAAAGAAGAAGAAAAGTGTTTATTGCTAAAGGAGACAGGGACAGCATCAGTTCTTCACAGTATTTGTTGCTGTGGATGTCAGCAGCAGTGTAAACTTTGTTTACGTAAATGAATCAAATGCTTGCATAGAAGGAAGTAAAAAGCAGGGGAGTGAAGGGCTCCTTCCTGGCTCAACTCTTTGAATTCTCACCAGGTCACATGCCAGAAATAAGTGATCAAGGAATGGCCTATTATTAAAATTATTTGGGTAATCTATTAGCTGATGGTTCAATTAGAACAACTTTCAGTTCTGTTGAAAGCAAAGACTACTTGACTTACAAAATTTATCATCCGGCCCTTAGTGCCAGGCACTTTTTTCAATTTTTGGTAAATGTACTAAAAAGGCAGTGAATTGCTCTTGCAGTTTTCTTCATTTGGAGGCCCCTTGTTTTAATCTGATATAATGGGGGAAATAAAAATATTAATTTATTACCCCATGTTAATAAGATTCTTAAATAAAATGCTTTATCAGATCATATTTCATATCTCTTTCATCGAAACTCTGCATCTCATTCAACACACAAAGTATCTCACTGTGCAGAAAGCCGCAAAGCCCGTCTCACTGTCAGGCAAAAAAGTCTGAATTCATTTTTCTTTGCAGAGTAACGGATGAAGACATGTTTTGAGGGAAATTATTAAAGTAGCGAGGAATAAGTTGAGAAGCTTCTTAGATGAGTCGTTAAACGCGGTCAAGGTGGAAACGTTGTGTGGTACACGTGTTCAGCTTCTCACGTGGTACAGTGGGAGGGAGGGAAGGGTCGGCAGCGCCCCTTAGGTGAGCACGTGCGCCTGTGACCTGTTGGGGACGCGCAAATGAAAGCTACTCTTAGATACAGAGTCTGCCAAAAAGATGTACACACACTTCAGGAAAATGAAAACTTGTATAAGTGTCTTGATACTAAATTTATTGAGACAACATGAAATAAATACAGGTTACCTTTGGCCTCTACAATTACTAGAGATGCTCCGTGTGGCAGCCGTGAGCTCCCAGCCGTTTATTAGGACGGCAAACTGCTGCTTGGGTAACCTTGGTCCATTGAGATTGCCGCACAGGAATTTTTTCAATTTCTTCTCTAAGGGCCTGCAGTGTAGTGGGTTTTCTGTGATACACAACATTCTCTAGGGTCCCAGTACAAGGGTAACACCATGTGTTAGAAAACTATATTTCTTTTCCTGAGGTGTGTATACATTTTTTGTCAGATTCTGTATAAACATCAGAAATGCTTTTACCAGTTTCATTACACATGATCACAGTCTTTCATATAGACTGATAAAAAGCAAACTGCTTTGGAAGTCAGTAGATGGAAAGAAGAGGGTTGCCTGTTAGTGAAATGGATGTTTTGTGATTTGACCGAATAATCAAATCTGAAAGCAATTGTGTAAAACTTCTACTGTAGGCTTTATTGCTTGTGTCAAAGTTTTGCGGCGCTGTGTGTGAAGAATTTGCACGGCTCACGTACCTTTCGTTAGCACTGAGGGGAATCTGATGCTTATCTTTGAGCAATGGGGGCAGAGGTTCTGAGGGGAAGAGCAGGGCATGGAGGACAGAGCCCTTCCCACCGCCACTTCCAGTGTACAGCTGCATCCAGAGCTGCGCTGGCCTGGCTTCGGGTTCTGGTCGCGCACTTCCCCTGCAGCGCGTGCTGGAGGAGTCATTAAACACGGCTTTTCTCATTCAGCATTTTGAATTGTCCCACTGTGGGGTGCCTGGGGACAGTGCAGGTAGGGAAGAGATTGACTTGCTTTGGGGACCTGGAGGAAATGGGAAAGGACTGGTTCTCAGGCATTCAGTTCCCACAAGGATCCCTGGAGGTTGGGGTCTGCTGGTCAATCCCTTTAAACCGGTGGTTCTCTGTATGAGACAGACCACTAGCATCGGCTTCTTCTGGGAACTTGTTAAAACATAAGTTCTCGGGCCGCACGCCAAACTCCAAGGGCCCTCCAAGCAATTCTAATGCACTCTGTGATTTGTGATGATTAGTTTGTGACATGTTGGTGTGGTGTGTAGATAACTTGTTTTGTGAAAACACTAGACTTTTAATTTTTGTACATTTTGGAGCCCATTTAATTAACTTTCAATTAGATAGAAGAGCAGAGATTGCATACCGCCTGGTGAGCAGCAGTGTGTCCTGAGGCAGTGACCCGTGGGAGGCGAGCGAGGGTCCTCCTGGGAGGGACCATGGGCAGTTCTTGGGCAGCCGGCGCAGGGCCAGGGTCTGCAGGAAAGAGGCTGGCCCTGGCATTTTCTGATGCACGCCCCCACCCACCCTTATTCCAGTCCAAAGGCAGGAGTTTAATGTCTTTGAGGAGAGACCGGCTCTGTCTTTTTGCCAGCACCTGAAGCCGCCACCCTGTCTCCCTTGGATTTGTGAAACAGGGCTTATTTCAGCTCACTCCCTGTTTTCAAATTTCCTTCTGCTCGTGACCCTTTTGAATTGTGGCCATTTGGGCCTATTAAAACAGATCGAATCAGGACACTTATGCCTTAAAACTAAAACCCACAGGGCTTCACCTTGCCATCATTAAAAATAAAAACAAAAAAATTCAGAAGATGCTCCCTCTCCTGCCCCTGAGTTTCCTGAGCCCTGCTGTGGCGCTGTGTAGACCCTTCATTGAGACCTCAGAGGAGTCAGCGAGGCCTGCAGGGTCAGCGCAGACCCCAGGTTTGTTAGGAACCTTGGCCTTGCTTTTCCAGCACGCTGAGCCCGGCGGGCCCAGTGGTTCTGTTAGGAGGATATCGCCACTGCAGATGAGTAACCGGCGGGGGGGGGAGCTGCTTGCTCCGTTAGTGCCTTTTCATATTTTTAATGCTCCCTTTTCTGCCTGGTGATTCTCATTTCCTCAACATCAGTTATGAGAACAGTCACATTATTTGCTGCTGTGTCTGTGGGCCTCTTGAGGGCTCAGGAACCCCTTGTTTATGCCATGAACAAACCACTCCTTCTTCTGGCTCACGCCTGTCTCTTGCATTGCAGTTCGGGGCTGAATTCCGAAGGTTCTCCTTGGACCGTCATAGGCCTGGGAAGTTCGAAGATTTCTACCAGTTGGTCGTGCACACCCACCACATCTCCAACACCGAAGTGACCATTGGCTATGCAGACGTGCACGGGGACCTGCTGCCCATCAACAATGATGACAACTTCTGCAAGGCAGTCTCCAGTGCAAATCCTCTGCTCAGAGTCTTCATCCAGAAACGAGGTACCCGGCAGGCAGAACTGCTGCTTTCTCAGTAATCATTTAAGACAAAAATACAGTTCTTAATTTGGTCTACCGTGTTAGGAGTGGGAGAGTCTGTCTTCTAACCCATGGTAAGAGATTAAGGAAATTAAAGTTTTTGGTCAAGTCAGTAAAAAGGCTTAGAAATAGCAAAATTGCATTTTCTACTTTAACTAATATTGACTTCTGCATTTTAAATACTAAAGAAAAACAATGCTAATACTTTCAGTATTTTAACTGAAAACAAGTGAATTGAGGAATGAAGAGGCATTTGTCAGTAGCCTAAGAATTAAACTTTAGGTCACTGTATGTATTTTCCCTGTCTTTTTAGGATTGGGAAATAATGTTAAGTTAAAATTGTAGTTAATGTTTAGCTCCAAAAGCCCAGCTAGGCTCTAAGTAATAACAGTATCATTTATGTGAAAACAAATTACTAACATGGTTGGTGTTTGTTTGAAAGTGGGCTCTGGCTGCAGATTCGCTGTGGGACCCTGTCCTGCTCATATCTTAGAAGTGCATTTTACATTCCTAACTATCTAAATTTAGGGGAACTCTGTCATTTCAAACTAATGTGCTAAAGGGAAGAATGAACTGCAGATGAAGTTCATAATTAAGAAAATGGCATTTTTGTAATGGATTTGGTAATGATGATCCCTCCTTTCTGGGGCAGATCTCCTGTGCATACAGTGAACACTGACCACCTCAAAGGCCGGAGCAGCCAGAGGGGCCCCTCAGAGTGGCTCCACAGCACACCGTGTCTGCTGTTACGTACTTAATCATAGGCGTCTCCCTGGCATACTTAGGGAGGGCTTGGGGGAGAGGAACCAGAGGAAGCAGCAGTAGTGTGCTGGGTGAAAAGGCAAAGGAGCCACAGGGTCGGAGCCAGCTGCAGGGTTCACATCTGCAGGCAGGCCCTCCGTGTCCTGCACCTGACTGTCCTCGTTTGCAAAATGGTGTGCCAGTGGTACTGCCTGTCAGGTCCCGTGAGGTGATGTGCTGAGCAGTGTGCCGGTTTCCGGTCTGTGCGCTGTGTTAGCTCTTGTGTTCTTCCCACCTGTGGTGATGGGAGACAGCGGGAAGCCTGCTGATCTCGCTTCAGGCCCATTCTCTGGCACAAGATCAGAGCTCTGTGCATCTGCAGTGCTTCTGAGCCATGTGTCCTGCTGACAGTACGGAGAGGCCAGCACAGCTGTCTCACAGTGACTGGGGGATAACGTGCGACCAGGACTCTGCACAGTCCCCTCATGGCTCTGTCTCGCCTCCAGCATCCCTCTCC
Organism: Erethizon dorsatum; assembly: GCA_028451465.1. Classification (NCBI taxonomy): domain Eukaryota; kingdom Metazoa; phylum Chordata; class Mammalia; order Rodentia; family Erethizontidae; genus Erethizon; species Erethizon dorsatum. The sequence continues at coordinate 294,139 of CM051829.1, forward strand.
TCTGATCTGTGTCTGCTGCCCTCTGGTGGTCACCACTGCCCAGATGGCCTTGGGACAGATACCTGCCCCCTCTTGCTGCCTCTACCTGGAGCTCTCTGCCCCTCACACCAATCAGGAATCTGTTGACACTTTGTCCTCTCAATCTGATATTTCTGTACGCTTGCTGTCTGTTTCCACCAGATCGAGGCCCAGGGACCTTGTTCCTGGTCATGCCCGTGCTCATGAGGGGCAGGACGAAGATGTGAATATGCCAGCAAATGGCACATGTGCGCACAGGCCTTGTTATGCATTGTGCAGGAAGACAGTCTTTGTGTCCCATGGCTGCAGGATTGGGTTTGAAGTCCCAGCAGAGGTTGGCCTGGATGAGGTATGGCCTCTCTGCCAGGAAGTTGCAGATACCTCAGGTTTGAGGGTTGCATGGGGGCTGCATTAACTCCCACACAGGTTAGAAGCATTGCCTCTCTCCTCTTTTCTCTTGCTGCTTAGGCCCCATACCCTGTCTTTATTCTTTTCTTTCTTCTATCCTCAGAGTAGCAGCACAGCATATATCCCCTGTCTTAGGTTTCCTGACTCTGATGTCCCTGGTGAGCAAGTGACTGACAGCTCCTGCCTCATTCCAGCAGCCTTTTCTCAGACCCCTCTCACCCACTCAACCCGTCAAGCTCAGCATCCCATCTGTGAAATGGGAGGGCAGCATCTGGCTCCTGAGTTGTCATCAGTTTCCATGCCAACAAGCCCTTTCCTGGTCACACGTTCACTCTCTCAGTCCCACGTTCCGTCGCTGGAACCTTCTTGCCCTTCTCACAGCTCAGAGCCTTCCTCCCCTCCTCACTGATTCTCACAGTGGCAACAATATGCAGGATGGAGAGTTGGGGGCACCTGTGCATTCGTGGACAGCCAGACTCCCTCAGGTTTAGGACAGACGTGCTGATCTGTCATTGCGAAGATGCAGTGTCTGTGGCAGCTGGGTCCTGAGGCCCACTCGCGTTCAGCTCAGTCCACAGTCTTTCCACGGCTGCTGTGTTTTGAGAGGTTGAATACTGCCACGGTGTCACCACAATCCCAAGCAGCCACGCCCCACATCTCTACAGTGACATGTCTTATTACTGAAATATGTTTTAACAGGACATTGTACTACTATCACAAATGAAAGGTCAACATTCTTCTAATGCGTGTTGAGATAAACCCACAACTATGTTTTAAAAAATGAATCATTTACTTAAAATAATCTCTTTCCTCAAACCACACAAGGACATGACAGTAAAATTACAGACTAGCACTCCCTGTGAATGTAGATGTAGATGTAAACCCCCCAACAGAACACTGGCGTGTGGAGGACACGCATCCATGTCACGTGGGGGTTACCGCAGTGTCATTCACAACAGCGAAAGGTGCAGACGGCAAGAGGGATGGGTGAAGTGTACACGTTTACACAAAGGACAGTCGCCGAGCCATAAAAGGAAACGAAGCACTGCACACGCAGCAGTGCGGGTGAGCTTGAAAGCAACGAACCGACTGAACCAAGCAGACAGTAAAGGTAGCTTGCTGTGTGTTGGCTTTTATAGGTGACCCTCATTATTTGGGGATTCTTTATTTTGCATATTTGCCTATTTGCCAAAATTCATTTGTAACCCCAAATCAATATTCAGTGTGATTTTGTGGACATTTGAGGACATGCTCAGTGTTTAGAAATGTGAGTCACTCATCGCGCATGTACCCTCCTGCTATCAAACACAGAAATGCTGGGCACGGTAGCACATACCTGTGATCCCAGCACTCTGGAAGGCTGAGGCAGGAGGATCACAAAGTTGAGCCTAGCCTGGGCAACTTAGCGACTTAGCAAGACCCCGACTCAAAAAATAAAAAGGGCTGGGGATGTAGTTCAGTGCGAAGGCCTTGCCTGGGTTCAATCCCCAGTACCATGAAATAAACAGCATGGCGAGGCTGTGTTGTCTCAGCTCCCATGCCCCGCAGTAAGCCCACATCCTCCTCACACTCTGTTTAGTGCCCCTGTTTACATGTGCTACTTGCTTTTTGTTGGCGATTTTGCTGTTTGAAGTGGCCCCAAGCATAGGGCTGAGGTATTTTCTTTCTAGTGCCCTCTCACAGGGGCTGTGATGCGCCTCAGGCAGAAGATGCGTTCAGGCACATTGGCCCTGAGTTTCATGTTCATGACTCCACAGTACGTGTTAAACAAGGGGTCTTGAGGCAGGACACGGAAAGTGAGGTGCTGCCTTGACCCGCTGGTGAAAGTGCAGTAACCAGAGGCTCTTGGCCGCCTGCCCTTGTCCCCGGGAGCCATGACTCCATGTTCACTGCTGCGGCGTCTGCAGTGATTTTATGAAGTAAAGAAGGCTGAATGATGGAGACAGCTCTGTAAGGATAAAAAGTAGATTTCATGGTTGCCGGGGTGGGAGAGGGGAGACCTGGGAGGGTTGGAGTTTCCTCTGGGCATGGTAGAGATATAACTGTGAAGCCCCGCATTTTAGTGGGTAAACTTGATGTCCACTATATCGTAGGCAAACTGCTTGAGAAAACAGCACAGAGCCAGGGCTGGTGGCTGACACGGGCTCAGAGTGCTCTCCTGGTCTGGACCATGGCCCCCGTCTACAGTTCTGGCTCGCCTGTGCCTGTATTTCCAGCATCAGCCATCCTCAGCATGTGCGAACTTTTTAATAACATATTTGTTCAAAAATTATTCAAGCATCTCTTCCCCTGGGAGTAGGAAACTTCCTTCACTTCTCTGCCAGGATGTGAGCTGCGTGCAGTCTTCAGTAGGATGCAACCAGCCCGGCCGCACAGGATTCACTGTGCCTACCCTTTGCTGCTAGTAGAATCACAGATATTTTCATACCACGTGGGACTTGTGTCCAGACAACTTAAATAGCATTTACTTATAATTTTAAAGTAATGATTACTTTAAAATGGTACATGTTGTTATTAAATGTGTTAATAAGAAAGCACATACAGGGCTGGTGAGATGGCTCAGCGGCGTAAGCGCCTGCCTTGCAAGCGCGAGGGCCCGAGTTCGACTCCCGGATCCCACATACGAAAAAGGGGCCGGTGATATCGCTCAGCAGCACGGGTGCCTGTTGGCGCGCGAGGTCCTGAGGTCGACCCCCCGGTACCCACAAAAAAAAAAAAAAAAAAAAAGAAAGCACATATAGTATTGTTCCACACCTTTCTTTTAGTGTTCTGATAATTGTGTCCAAAATAATTTATTTTCTTTCTAATACCCTATTTTTTTTTTTAATATATGCGGGTACCGGGAGTCGAACTCAGGACCTTGCGCTTGCCAGGCAGGCGCTTATGCTGCTGAGCTATATCACCAGCCTTCTGCTACCCTATATTTTACTATATGCCTTGAAAACATTATTCCAAAAAGGTGTTCCCAGGCATCATCAGATTGCAGCTGGGTTTGTCGCACAAACAAGCTAAGAACTCCATTTGTAGAGAAGCTGCATTTGGGGCCCAGACAACAGGCCAGGATAACCTGGCTTTCATCCTCCTGGTACTCAGTCAGGGGACATTTTCTTCAGAACTGTATGGCCTTTCTGCCCGTGAGAGTTCAGGGGGTGTGTCTTCGGCCCTCGTACCCACTGGCTTCTTTCCTCTGCATTTACCAGGCTTCTGCCATCATCTTCCCAGGATGACTGGCAAAAGCTCTGGGCTTTGCCTTCAGTAAATCAGAGGTACCATTCTGCCCTTCACAGACCCACTTCTGTACCCTTGCGTTAATCCCCGTTGGGGTGCGGGAACATTTGGGAAGCTGGTCCTAGCCAGAGGTTGCAAGATCATAACCAGCAAAAGATATTCGGAGTGTTTCTATTTTTAGCCAAATAAACAGGAAGTGCAAATACTTACATTTAACCACTAAGCCATGGAATAAATCCTTCAAACACCAACATACACTGTGGCCCTGTTCCTTACCCTGCCGCATTCTGGGGTATTCTTTTGAGCTACTAGAATAAGGAGAGAATATTTGTAAACATTGAGATTTATATTTATAAACATTGTGAACTTACATTTGTGGTTCCGTTTAAGCGAGTTGTAGAAAAGAGATGTTCTTCATTGTAAAATGTATAGAACAGCTGAGAATTTGGTTATAGACATAGGCAGAATTTTAAAGTATCAAGCCTATAGAATCTCATTCAGAATGTTTTTCTTGGATTCTTACGTGTTTGATTTTTAAGTTGAGTGCTGACTCCTTAGCGGAAAGCTCTCAGCAAGCTGCCAGAACTACATATGTGACCCCTCCCCATTCTACTCTCTTTCCTGAGACTCCCTAGGGTCTTCAGGTGAATTTTGCTGCACTGGCTTCTTTTGTGTCCCCGAGCTTACAGGATCAACATAGACCAGACTCTCACCCCTCAGGTGCAGGGTCCCCTCCACAAGACACGTGAGCTTCGGTACTGCCACAGAGTCCCAGAAGTTCATGTGCCAGGAAGTTTTCTTTCTTCTATTTTTTTTTTTTTTCTTTTAATTTAAAAAGAAAGGGCAAAAAGCCTCTCGTTGCCTCACCGTGGGAACATGGTGAAAACAACATGCCTGCAGCGCGTTCTCTCTGGAGTGGGCGTGGAGAGAATGTGCTGACGCAGCTCCTGAGAAGCCACACGGCCAGAGGCACTGCTGCCCGGGTGCTGAGGGCAGGCCCCCTGCAAGCTCTTCCAGTTAGCCTGTGGGAACTGGGGCGTTTGAGGTGACCAGTGCCTTCTCTAGCAGCCCCATCGGGCCAGGTATGAAAATGGTGAGCGTTCATAGTCACTGAACTGTTTCATTTTGTTTTGTTTTGTTTTGTTTTTCTGGCCATATGTACTTTTATATGTTCAGCCAGTTTGGATTCTTGATCTGCATGCGTGTGTGTTTGATGGGATTTTGGTATATCGCCTGGGTTGGCCTCAAACTTGTCACCCTCCTGGCTCTGTCTCTCAAGTAGCTGGGATTATAGGCGTGTGCTACTCCACTTGGTTGATTCTTGCCTTTTAAACCTAATATACTATAAACAAATCCTGTCATTATACTCTTCATAAAACTATTTTGTTTTCCAAAAGTCTATTCTGTTTATAGCACGTTTGTGAAGGGAAATTCAGGCAACATGGAAATAATCCCCAGCCCTGCAGTGACACTATTAGCATTTCACAAAACGCCTTCACCGTAGATGCAGTTGGTTGTAGCTTTACGTAAATGGGTCATCGTATGCGTGCTGTTGATACTGCTTTGACCTAGTGTTGCGTGTTTTGTTCTTTGCGTTCACATGTGGATATGCACCGTCCTTCATGGTGGACTTGCCAGTTGTAAGAATCCAACATAGGGCCACCAGGCTCTTATTAATTGCTATCTAAATTGTCCCCATTTTTCATTATTATGACCTGTATCAAGCATTTTTATTTATTTATTTATTGGGTCTTGCTGGGTCAGAAGGCTGTATGTTTTGAACAGAGATGAATACTTCCGGTGTCCCTCTCCATCAGAATAATATTTGAATTGCTTCTTTTTCATTTGAAATAAATGCACCTTTGAAGCCTGTCCCTGTATGCTATGGAAGCTCTTGTTCTTTGAATTTTCCCTCCTTTATGCTATGGCAAAGGCCAGCCTCCCTGCTGGGACAGCACAGTGATTTTGCCTAGAGCAGATGGACGGTCCCCACCCTGGGAGCTGGGAGCCTCTGGGATCCTCACATGCCCCAGACCTGTAGTGTTCGTGTTGGTGCTTGCACATCTCAGGCCAGCCAGGCTGGATCTGCAGAATCTGATTTCCTGTCGGGTGACATTTAGCAAGGGGGTTGCTGCCCCCTGTAAGCAGATTGCATTCTCAGGAGTAATTTGCTATCACCTCAGCAAAAGTTTTGGGTGGCTGAAACTTGTCATCTCTTTTTTTTTTTTTTCTGGTCACATTAGAGTTGTTTATAGTGTGATGATGAACACATTGATATGCTCCAGTTTGGAGTATTCTTTTTCTGTTTAAACCATTGATAACCTGGAGCCAAACAAATCTTTTTTAAACAAAAATCCCACAGGCTTCTGTGTTGACTGCAACCACAGGGATTTTCTCTAACACTGGCCTTCAGATGTGGAGAAAATGCATCACAGCAGGCTTGGTTGCCTCCAGTTTCTCACCAATGTGGATTCTGTGATGAGACAGAAGTGTGAGTTATGTCTGAGGCTTCTCCATGTTCCTTAAACACAGAGTTTGGTTGCTTGTTTAGTAATGATGACTTTGATACTTGGTATGAAAGGTGCCTCGACTGGCAATATCCCATTTTATGGTTTGTGTCTGGATGTCCCCCCAAAGCCTCATGCACTTTTAAATGGGGCTTTATCAGAGGCAGCTGAATCTAGAGTTTGTGATTGATTCATAGTGCAATTAAGGATGCTGGGATTACATATGAGTGATTGCTGGATCAGTCCACTGATTGGATTGGCACTGCCCTAATCCCAGCAGTCTGGATAAGATAAAAGGGGCAGAAAGAACCTGGTTTCCCCTTTTTGCTCTTGTTGCTTTTGCTGTCTTCCACCACCATGAACTTCCACCCTCTGCCATGTGCCACCCTGCCTTGGAGCCAGCTGCTACGGACTGAAGCCTCTACAAACTGAGCTAAATAAACTTTAACTTTGTTTTTTTTTTTTTTTTTTTTTTTGGGTACCGGGGGGTCGACCTCAGGACCTCTCGCGCCAACAGGCACCCGTGCCAGTGAGCGATATCACCGGCCCCTTTTTCGTATGTGGGATCCGGGAGTCGAACTCGGGCCCTCGCGCTTGCAAGGCAGGCGCTTATGCCGCTGAGCCATCTCACCGGCCCTTGTTTTTGTTTTTATGTGGGTACCGGGAGTCGACCTCAGGACCTCGTGCTTGCCAGCAGGTGCTGGTGCCGCTGAGCAATATCACCAGCCCCTTTTTTCCTTTATGTGGGTTTTGGGAGTAGAACTCAGGACCTCGTGCTTGCCAGGCAGGTGCTTATGCCACTGATCTATCTCACCGGCCCTCCGGTTTAGCTTTGGGCGTGGGGTATTTTGTCTCAGCAACAAGAAAAGTAAGTAAGACAGAATTTGTAACCAGGAGTGGGGTCGTTTTTGTGACAATACCTTACCATGTGGTTCAGGGAACCTTTGGGAATGGCTTGTGGGACAAGTTTGGAATGATTTGGAGATGCCGGCTGAAAAAGTAGAACTGGAACGCCTTGGGCTGTTCTGTATGGGAGATTCTGGTCAGAACTCAGAAGACCAGAAAGCTGGTAAAGACCAGGCTCAGGAGGTTTCTGCTGGGAAAAAGGATTGCATTGGTTGCTAGACTCCAGACGACATGTGTTACGGCTTGGCAGAAAGTTTGTCTGCATTTTGCTAGTGTCCAGAGACTTTGCCTGAGACTGAGATTAAGGGCGGTGGACTAATTAATCTGGCAGAAGAAATTTCAAGGCAGTCAGGTTTTGAGGCAGTGGCATGGCTACTGTTGGAGGCTTTTAGCCAGATTTATGTTGAGAATCAAAAGCGAAGAGCCCTCCAGAATGATTTAAAACATTGTGAGTTCGGACAGAAAGGAAGCTCCATTAAAGCCATGAACTCCAAAGACAGAGCAGAGGCGATCTTGATTGCTGAGAAGGAATGAGAGAATAGAAAAGATGGCCTGAGGGCATCACAAGAAGCAACAGGACTCCACCCTCTGCAGCCTCAAAATTGCAAAAGCGAAAGACTTTGCTTTGAGAAAAAAGCCTCAGAGCACCATGTTCCAGAATGGCAGCAGTCACACCATGTTCCAGAATGGTGGCGGCCACACCATATTCCAAAATGGTAGTGGCCTAGAGAATTTGTTTCTCAGAATTGGATTCAGAGTGCCCAGCGATCCAAGCACTTGACCCCTACAGCCAAAAGAGAGGGAAGCCAGCTACTGCTCCTGTTGGCAGCAGACCTTGGCATCATCCACGTGGTGATGGTTTTAGGTGCATGCAAAATGGAAGAGTTGTGGGTTCAGGAAGGCTTCCACCCAGATTTCAGAAGGCCTGGGAGGCCAGGCAGTGTGCCCCTGAGAGAGAAGTGTATGAAATTGTGAGTATGTAAGTGAGGGTGCAGTGGAGACCCCTGAAGCTTGGACAAGCCAGGAGCGTGGGTCGTCTGAGGAAAACTGCAAGGAGGGAGCGGAGCAGACCCAAGAGAGAAGCCATGGGAGCTACGACCACTGCAAGTGCTGTAGGGGTGGAGCCACCTGAGCCCTTTGGAGCTCACATCTTGCCGTAGATCGCCTCAGATGCTGCACATGGAACTACAGGACTTAATGTTTGCCCTGCTGGATTTTGGACAAACTTCCTTTGTAACCCCGTTTGTAACTTTTGGAATGGAAATGTCTATCTTGTGCCATTGAATGTTGGAAGTGTTTAACTTTCTTTTCATTTGTACAGAGGCTTGTAGCTAAAAGTTTGCCTTAAATCTCAGAGGAGCCTTGGGACTTGGACTTTTCAGCAATGCTGAAACTGTTAGGACTTCAGCAACTCTTAGAGATGGACTAAATGTCTTTTGCATAAGAAATGTACATGAGTCTTTGGGGAACCAGGGATGGAATGTTATGGTTTGTGTCTAGATCTCCTCCCAAAGCCTCATGCACTTTTAGATGGGGCTTTATCAGAGGCAGCTGAATCTGAGAGTTTGTGATTGATTCATAGTGCAGTGCTGGGATTAAGGGTGCTGGGATTACATATGGGTGATTGCTGGATCAGTCCACTGATTGGATTGGCACCGCCCTAATCCCAGCAGTCTGGATAAGATGAAAGGGGCAGAAAGAGCCTGGTTTCCCCCTTTTGCTCTTGTTGCTTCTGCTGTCTTCCACCACCATGAACTGTTGCCCCTCTACCATGTGCCACCCTGCCGTGGAGCCAGCTGATATGGACTGAAGCCTCTACAAACTGTGAGCTAAATAAACCTTTCCCCCTTTAACTTTGGGCGTGGGGTATTTTGTCTCAGCAATGAGAAAAGTAACTAAGACATCCCGTAACTGTTGTTGGTGTGGGTCTCCCCACTGTGGGGTGACCCATCTGAGAATGTGCCACCCACCTTTCTAGGCTCACCACCTGCTGCCCCCCTAGATCTTCCACCTCCGTCATCCATTCTTTCTATTACTCAGACATCCCATGCCCGCCTGCTCCTCAGGACCTCCATTCCTGATGTTCTGTCCTCACCGTTTATATCTTACTCGGTACGATGCTCCTCAGAGAGCCTCCTGTGATTGTCCCTGATGACAGCACACTGTTCATCCCTGAGTCATTCTCCCCCTGTATTAAATTGTACAAAGCACTTCTCAGTGTCTGAAATTATGTTGTGTAATTGGTGCACGGCCGTATTGTCTGTCCTTTCCCAGTAGAAGATGAAAGCTCTCCTTGGATAATGTGGCAGGGCTGAGTTTCTTTGTTTCAGGAGTAGTTTAGGGTCATGTGTATTATTGGTGAGTTTTTAGGAGGGAGGGATTCTTCAGCCAACTATGAGGTGTGATCAAAAAATACAGTAATTTTTTAATGTACCACAAAAATTAAATTTTTTTTTTTTTTTGTGGGTACCAGGGGTCGACCTCAGGACCTCATGCGCCAAGAGGCGCCCGTGCCGCTGAGCGATATCACCGGCCCCTTTTTCGTATGTGGGATCCGGGAGTTGAACTTGGGCCCTCGCGCTTGCAAGGCAGGCGCTTACGCTGCTGAGCCATCTCACCGGCCCCAAATTATTTTTAATTGATTACAAAAATTACATTTTTAGAATTTGTTCCCATGACTTTAATTACGCTGTTCTGGCTCCCCCAATGTCCTGAGTCAATTCAAAATGTTCACTTTTCCTGGTTATTTTTTTTTTCAATGCAAAAAAAGTAAAAATTTCATAATGAAATAATAGGAGAGTAACAATAGTTAATACATTGAGTATTGTTATCTTTAAAGTAGTTAGAGTATAAGATATGGGCTTAAAAAATTCTCCAAATGATATTAGCACAAACCTTTCTTTTCAATGAACTAAGAAAAAATAGTAGTATAACTATCTTGTATTTTGTTTTTTCCTTTTCCCTTCCTTCCTTCCACCTTTCCTCCATTCTAGTTCCTTTTTCGTTTTGAAAAATTTCTTTGCCATTTCACAATATCTATTGTACATTTTGGACCTTATTTACTATTGCAGATTCTCACACCAGGGAGATAATATGATGTTTACACATGTGAGTCTGATTTATTTCACTTACGAGTGTGGTCTCAAGTTGCATCCGTTTACCTATGAAAGTCTCAAGTTTATCCTTCTTTATGGCTGAGTAGTATCGTTCTTTATGGCTGACCACATCTTTTTTATCCATTCTTGGTTGATGGGCATTTGGGTTGTTTCCAAGATTTAGCTATTACAAATTATGCTGCTGTAAACATGGGTGCACATATATCGCTGTGGTACGATGTTTTTAATTCTTCTGGGAAGATATTCAGAGGAGGAACTGCTGGGTCGAATGGGACCTCTAGTCCTAGTTTTTGAGAAATCTCCACACTGATTTCCACAGTGGTTGCACCAGTCTGAACTCCCACCAACAGTGGAGAAGTGTTCCTTTTTCCCCAAAGCTCCTCCAGCGTTTGTTATTGATTTGTTAATAATAGCCATTCTTTCTGGAGTGAGATGGAATTTCAGTGTTGTTTTAATTTGCATCTCTCGAATAACCAATGATATTGAACAATTTTTCGTTTACTTATTTACAGTTTGTATTTCTTCATCTGAGAAGTGTGTATTCATCTCAGATGCCCATTTTTTGATTGGGTCTTTGAATTTGGGGAGCCTGATTTTTTTCAGTTCTTTATATGTTCTAGATATAAGTCCTTTGTCTAAAGGACAGTCGGCTAAAAATTTTTTCCCACTCTGTGGGTTTTCTTTTCACTCTGTTGGTGATTTCTTTTGATATGCTAAAGCTTTTTAATAAGATGAGATCCCAGTTGTTGATTCTTTGAAATATTTCCTGTGCGGTCTGGGTTTTGTTCATGAACTCTCTGCCTACACCTATATCTTTAAGATTTCTACCTACTTTCTCTTCCAGTAGATTTAGTGTTTCTGTGTTAATATTTAGATCTTTGATCCATTTTGATTTTATTTTAGTGGCTGGTGATAGGCATGGATCTAGTTTTAGTCTTCAGCATATGGAAAGCCAGTTTTTCCAGAGCCATTTATTAAAGAGGCTATCTTTCTTACAGTGAACATTTTTGGCTCCTTTGTCAAAGATAAGGTGACTGAGTGTGTTTGGAGTTGTGTCTGCATCTTCTAATCTGCTCCACTGATCTGCCAGTTTGGTTTTTTGCCAGTACCATGCTGATTTTATCACAGTGGCTTTGTAGTATAATTTCAGGTCAGGGATTGTGATGCCTCCTGCCTTGTCTTTGTTGCCCAGAATTGCTTTTGCTATTCTAAGTCTCTTCTGGTTCCAAATGAACTTTAGGAATGTTTTCTCTAATTCTGTGAGGTATGCTACTGGTATTTTGATTGGGATTGCATTAAATCTATGTAACAATTTGGGGAGTATGGCCATTTTCACTATGTTGGTTCTTCCTATCCGTGAGCAAGGGATATCTTTCCATTTTCTGGTATCCTCTTCGATCTCCTTTTTCAGAGTACTGTAATTTTCAATGTATAGATCTTTTACTTCCTTTGTTAGATTGATTCCTAAGTATTTCATTTTTTTAGATGCTATTGTGAAGGGTGTGGTTTCCCTAATTTCTCAGTGAATTCAATGTTTGTGTATAGGAATGATATTGATTTTTAAGTGTTGACTTTGTATCCTGCTACATTACTGAATTTGGTATTAAGTCTAGAAGTCTTTTGGTGGAGTTTTTGGGGTCTTCTATGTAGAGTATCATGTCATCCACAAATAACGATAATTTAACTTCTTCCTTTCCTATCCTTATTCCTTTTATTTCTTTCTCTTGTCTAATTGCTCTGGCTAACGTTTCCAGAGCTATATTAAATAGGAGTGGTGATAGTGGACATCCTTGTCTTGTTCCTGATTTTAGAGTGAAAGTTTTCAGTTTTCGTCCATTTAGTATGATGTTGGCTGTTGGTTTATCATAGATGGCATCTATCAGATAGAGATAAAGACCATCTATTCTAGTTTTCTGCAGGGTTTCTATCATGAATGGGTGTTGGACTTTGTAAAATGCTTTTTCTGCATCTATTGAGATGATCACGTGATTTTTGTCCTTTGCTCTGTTGATATGGTGTATTATTACATTTATTGATTTGCTTATGTTGAATCAACCCTACATACCTTGTTTGAATCCTACTTGGTCATGGTGTATAATCTTCTTGACGATTTGCTGCATTCTGTTTGCCAGTATCTTATTGAGGACTTTTGCATCTATGTTCATTAGGGAGATTGCCCTGTAGTTCTTTTTTGTTGTTGTCGTTGGATCCTTGTCTGGTTTTGGAATCAGGGTAATGCTTGCTTCCAGGAATGAGTTTGGGAGTATTACTTCCCTTTCTGTTTCATTGAAGAATTTGAGGAGTAATGGCATTCGATCTTCTCTAAATTTCTTGTAGAACTCAGCTGTGTATCCATCAGGACCTGGGCTTTTCTTTGTAGGTAGATTTTTAATTACATTTCCAATTTCATTGACTGATATTGGGTTATTTAGTTCCTCATTTTGACTTTGGGAAAAGCCAGAAGTTTCACAGTGCCAGATCCCATGAATAAGGTAGACGAGGACACACTGTAATGTTTTTATCAGCCTGTGTGTCTGTTCGATGGCACTGGGCAGCAGCATTAATTGTATTTTCGATAACACCTCATAAAGTCACTCATGAAAGAGGATTTCCAGAACTGCATCAGAAAATGGCAAGAACAGTGGAATAAGTGTGTTCAAAGTAAGGGGGAATATTTTGAGGGTGATTAATGGCAGTATGTCTTTTACTATAATAATTTTTTAATTTAAATATTCACCATGTATTTGGATTGCATCTCATGGAACGGCTGCCTGGATAAACCCACACTGTGCCCATAGCCACTGAGGAGGCCGTCCGGCCACCCACAACACTGCCTGCAGCACACGGGAGACTGGGACCACCTGACCACACTGGGATTCCGTCAGTGGCCTGCTTCAGGCCGGCAAACAGGACAGTCATTCTTGACTCCCTACATGCTTCTCAGTCTCTCCTCAGGCACAGGGCTCACAGATCAGTTGTGGCTCCTGCTCTCAGTGTAGGTCTCTGCTGATGGCAGCCCACTGCTAAGTAAGTGAAAAGTAAACACGATTTCAGCGATTGTGAAGGAAACCAAGCCTGCTGTTGTGCAATATCTGAAGGCTGCTTACAGAATGGGTGCTCGCTGGGCACGTGGAGAGGGTGTCCAGCAAAGGTTCCAGGCAGGGGCAGACCGAGGTGCTGGCAGGGCACGTAGGCGGAGCTTCTGAAGGTTTCCAGCAGAGTGGGCACCATTGGGCCTGATGCTCCCCAGGGCACTCGTGCGTGCCTGCTGTGGACTGCGCACTGCAGGAGATGGGGCCCCACCTCCCGCATATACGGAAAGCCAGTGACGCTCAGTTACAGGACTGCTTTATTTATTAGGTACCTGTTGCATCCTGAGCGCACGTGGTCAGGTCACAGCTCCTGACCTTGGGACACCTGAAATCCCAGGCAAGGGTACATCTCCTGAGCCACAGTTGGGGAGGTTTGGGAGAGACTTTCTGTGGTGGAGGAAATGAAAATCTAGCATAGTGTTACAGAATGTGTCAGAGGCTGGTGGAGTGAGACACGGGCCCCTTGGAGGCCTTCACTAACCCAGGGGCTAAGCGTGCTCTTCCCAGGCCTGTTTGTGGTCACAGGTATTGGCTGGGGTCATTTTCTTTCATTACAGTGGTTTTGGAGAGGTGAGCTCCCAGAAGTCAGCTTCTCATTTCATTCCCTTTGTTCTGGACGTACGTGAATAGCAGACTTCGCACCACACCACGGAGAGCCTTCCAGGAAACAGCATATGGGCCTGTATCCTCATCCTCACAGAGTGCCTTTTCCTTGCTCAGGTGTCCACTCCATGGACAGCTGTGCATGGGCTCATGCTGGAGCCTATGTTAACACCTCGGAGCTCTAGGGAGTATTTACATCCACTGGGCACTCAGTTACAGGACTGCCTTATTTATTAGGGACGTGTTACATCCTGAGAACACAAAGCCAGGTCATGGCTTCTGATCTTGGGAGACCTGAAACCCCAGGCAGGGGTACATCTCCTGGGAAATCAGTGCCAGCCACTGCTTGGGGCAGGTGCTGTGCTCAAGCTGACCAGAGCTGCCCTGGGGACTGGGAAGACAGTGACAGCATCAGGTGGGCCCTGGGGCTTCCTGAGCAGACATGCCAGAGCTGTGTTGCGACTTGGTTGCGGGATGGGGTGAGGGCCTCCGGGGAAGACAGAAAGTCCTGTCTCAGAGGGAGACGAGAGGTGGACTTCCCCTGAGAGGCTCCTGGCAGGAGTGTGCGTTGGGAAGAGATGGTGGGAGACAGCAAGAGCTGGCAGGCTCCATGAGATCCTGCGAACAGTAGATGTCGTTGAGGAGCTGATGGGTACATCAGGGAGCCCCCTAGTGAGAGGATCATCGCCAGGGTCCTGCAAAGAAAGGGGCAAATGTGAGGCCCTCCAAGCAGATCTGCAGGAGCAGGGACTGCCTCTGGAGGGAAATCCAGACTGTCCTGAGTTGCGACACCTGCAGCATGTTTACAAAGTGACCAACTGAAGCATCACTGGCGTAGGAAATAGCTGATGGACCTGTGTCTTACGCTGTGCTGTTAAGCGTTTTGCATTTGAGGCATCTGTGCAAGGAAAAAATGGTGGCTGATATTCAAGGAAGCAGAGTGCTAGCTCCCTGCGGGGCAGCCCATTTAGTCTGCACCTGCGTGTGGCTGTCAGGTACCAGGTGTGGAAGTTGCTGGTAATTCTGAATCCAGTTACCTCAGATTCCGTGGAGGAAAATGTCTTCAGGAGAGGAGAGGCTGTGTGAGAGAGGGCTGGGTGCGTGCTGCCCAAGGAGGCAGTCCTTGGGAGGAGATGGCCCTCTGCTGCAGGGCTCAGGTGGACCCTGGGTCCTGAGTATGTCTGGCTGTGTTTAAAGGGTTTACAGTGCCAAAGACTGAGTTCCCTTGATCAGGGGACAGCTGTAGAGAAGGGAGTTGCTGGAGGTCCAGCTGGGCCTGTGTGCTGTCTCCCTTGCCATTTGACCTGGCAGACTCACCAGGGAGGAGGAGGGTGGTCATACAGAATAGGCGGCCCAGAGACAGAGACAGACAGCAGAGAGCCCCACTTTAAGTTACTTTGGTGCCACCTTTGTCTTCATGAGACCCCTGTTTGACACTGGGCCCACGGCTCACTTGCTTCTTTCTCTTTCTCTTTTCTTTCTCCTTTAATTCCCAAACTTTAGCCTATCTTCCATTACTATCAACTACTTTTCCACACTCTTCCTGGCCTCTCCCCTTCTTTGTGTTCTGGGGCTCCGCGTCCAGCCTGATTACCCACAGCTGAGCTGAGCCGATCTCTTGCCCTGTCCTCCTGCCACACAGCTCGGACCCAACTGCAGTATTGCGGTCCCCTGGCGGGATCGTCTGACCATGTTGCCGTGGGAGTTCAGCCTGCCCCTCTGAGCTGCTCACAACTACCACGATGCCTCACCCTTGATTTCTCTGTCGAGTTCGTGTCATTTCCATCTGCAGTCCCTTTAGCAGCCGTCACTTCCTGGAATTTTCCTTTGTGACCATCTTGACTTCAGGGCTCCATTCCCCGTGTGGCCTGGGGACCTACTGTACAAGTCTGGGGCAGAGGCTGTGAAACATTTGGTCTGGGCTCACCCAGCCCTTGGGACCAGGATCCTCCAGGGGCCAAGGTTGTGACTGCAGCTTCTCCATGACTCAGGCACATTGAGGGTTATGAACCGTTGCCCAGGAACACACTGAAACGTTTACTTAGATATTTACTGTCAACCAAGGATTTTCCAAGTTGTCATTTGACTTACAACAGACCAATTTGTATGATTCTCCTCATTTGGTACGTGATGAAACTAAAGCTTCAAGGAAGGTTACACGGCATAAATATGTCCTCAGCCAAGTCGTGTGAAACTTTCTCAGCATCTCCACTGGCTGGGGTCTCCTGCAGCACCTTCACATAGAGGATGCAGATGTCCCATGTCCACTGTCTAACGAAGAGACTTCTCCTTTTGAGCTCAGAACCAACCAGCCAGCCGAGGCCCTGGGGTGGACTGCATGGCTCAATATTGCATAGAAACTGCATTGTTTTTCCCGGCAAGGCAAAACCTTGCTTATGGTGCATTAGTGTAGACAAATTCATTGCAGAAATGATTTACCTTTGTAGATTTGGAGCCCAGAGATGTAAAACTTTCCACCATGAGCCCTTCCAGAAACGTAAGCAAGATTTGGATTTCCTCTGGCACAGCAGTTTCTTTTCCTGTTTTTGCCCTTATCTCTGTACTTTCCACCTCCCGTGTTGAAAAGGGGTTCAGCACGGAGGTCACCATCTGCAGCACATGCTGTTTGTGCCTGCGTTCTCATCCACCCTGAGCCGTTCTGTAGCACTTAACAAACATAGGCAGGGCCAGAGGTGAAGACCCCAGCAAAGCTGGAGCTTTGCTTTGGTGTTTTGTTTCGGCACGGCGGGGACGCCGAGGTGTGCTCAGCCGTACTTCAGCATCTGCGTGTGCAGCCGCATAGCAGGAAGAGGGTGGAAGGGGTGAAGATGTTGACTATCAAACTGTAAAGAGAATGCTAATGTTGATACGCATCAACTAACAGTAAAGATTCACTAGTTACTTTTTATAGTGGTGAAGTATATGTACCATACCACTTATCTTAGCCATTTTTAGGTCATATTTAAGCCATATTTAAGCATCCACGCTTTTACACAACTGTCACCACCACCCATCTGCAGAGTTTCGCAGTCTTCCCGGAGCTCAAAAAGTAGTTCAGTACCTGTAGGTACAAATTCCCATAGATATGCGTCGGGCATTTTTGTCCCCAATGGCTATGACCTTATCGAGTATTTCAAATCAAAGGGGAGGAATTACACTTTTCCAAGAAGCAAATACTTGCGAAGTAATTGTCCGTTGCCTAGGAGTCTTTGAGTCCCTGGGGAGAGCCTTCCCAGCTGACAGTGGCCACCTCACCCCCAGTTGCTCCTCCCTGGGTCCTGCGCACAGACCCAGCAGGGTCCTGTGGACCGGATGGGGAGGTCACAGGAAGGGCAGCAAGCACCTGAGATCTGACCAGACTTCGCAGTGCTGGGGCTAGGAACCTGGGGAGGGGTCCCTGCCAGCTCCTGTCAGACTCACAAGGTACCAGCCACCCTGACACACTCCCTGCCTGGACCTTTCCAAACCAGGAAGCACCCTGTCTGGGAAGTGAGTTCCCAGATTCCAGTGTTTGTGCTCCGTTCGTTGGGAACAAGGCTCAGGAGAACCAAAGTGCTGGTCTTTCCTCACCCAGAAGTGCAGCTCATCTTCCCCCAAGCAGCTCCCTTCACCACCCAGACAGGTATGAAAGGAAGCCAACCATGGCCCAGGAAACGCCCTGCCAGTGGGGCTTTCGAGGATGGCGCTGTTACTGCTAGGACACCTACACTGCACACCTCTAGGCCAGTGTGCGGCTTTTCCCGGCCTCCTCACTCCCCACCTCCAGCTTCTCTGTAGCTTTCTGCATCTCTGTGCGGTTCGCGAGGTGCCATGTGCTGACAGCCAGCCTCATGCAGCCCACAGAGCCAGTCCTGGGTAACTTAGGGATCTCAGGCCCCTCGCTGTGGGACCCGCCTTCCACCTGCACCTCAGTTTCAGTGGGGAAGTGAGGCTCAGAGAACACCCAAAGAGAGTGTCGATACCCTCACTTTTGGGAGTGAACAGAGTCCCTTTGTGACCTTGACAGCTTCCAGAACTTTCAGTGATTCCTTCACGATTGAATGGAACCTGTTTGTGTGGTTAACATTGCCCCTCTTGCACATTGAAAGCATGCAAATGCATATTTTTGATATTCAGGATAATCACCAGGTTAAACTCATACTCCTAGAACAGTGTTTAGGTTTAGGACCTCTGAGCAAGTCTTCCTGGCTTAATAGATTCCCCAGCAGGCAGCTCTGCTGTCCTTGTTCTCAAGTGTTCTTGCCTAAGCACTGTAGTTAGTGAACACTAAGTCTCCTGCTCTGACAGAGTCCTAAAAATGTGAAACTGCTGGGAGTTTCAGGGTCGTCTAATCCAGCTCTTGTTACAGGGAGGGACTGAGACCCAGCCAAGCCGTCTCAGCGCCCCCTAGGTCTCTGGCAAATGAGTTCGTGTTGTACACAGACCTTTGTAGACTTGGTTTTCTTATAGCTCAAACACTAAATGGCTTAAGAATTTTTCTCACAAATTACTGAGAATAGATGAAAGAACCAGTGGAATTCCTGGGTCTGAGCTCCCTACAGTCTGCATCTGCTGAGTATCTCGGAAACTCCCGTGGAGGCTGCAAGCTGTGAGGTGCAGTGTGGTCTCGGGTGCTTTGAGTGATACTTTCTTCTCCATGTTTCCCCTGCTGAACTGGGTCTTCCTCTAGGTCATGCAGAGGAGAGGGAAAACAGAAAGAACGAGCTCCGAAGTTTATTCAAGTTTGCAGCAATCAGCAGGGCCCCTCTCTGGCTGTGCCAAGGCACAGCATGGACATGAGTTTTAGGGACCTGTGGCCTCCTCGCAGGACTGTGCACAGCAGTAACTCCAGGCAAGAGGACACATCTGTCATCGAAATCCATTGGTTTTGTAGGAGTTTCTGCTACCTTCATCATGGAGGCAATATAGCTGTTGTGTGCACACTGCCTGTAACAGCATTAAAATTAGCCCCGCAGCACTGACTGGCCTAGGCTATGGCCAGGTATCCAGTGGCTCTTTGGCAGGTCTTGAGGCGGTGGCCAGTTTGACATGAGGAGTTCATAGATTTGTTTCGTTCTAGACCCGCTGTAGCTCCCAGGACTTGTCAGTGAAACTCTTGGAGTCAGCCTTCACAGAACTCTCTGCCTGTGGCCTGGCACTTCTGAAATTAAAACTACGTGCTCTTTACCTTTCGTTAGTTTTTTTAAGTCCCCATCCAACTGATATTATGGAGCCAGTTAATTCTCATATCCCAGTGCTGCTGTAGTTGTTTTGCAAACTAAGGTAGACGGGGTGTAGAAGCCTCCAGGATGCACTCCAAGACCACAGGTGGAGAAACTGCAGAAGTCCTGCGTATCAGGTGTGGAGCTCTACGTCTGTTGTTTTCGGCACAGATCGAACACGTTCTGTGTCCTGTACGTGGACGGTGATTCTGTTGTACCACTAGAAGCCAAGGACTTCTGGGCCTCACAGAAGAACCAGGGCACCTTCCCCACAGCTTCACGAGCGCACTTCCGGCCGTGCCCACCCCACTGCCCTCCCTCAAGTCCAAGGTTTCCCCCTCTTATACCCACTCTGAGGAGAGTGGTTGCCCCTTTTATAGAGTACAAAACTGAAATCCAAAGAGGCGAGGGGATTTTCTGGAGCCACATGGCATCAGATGACTAGTCAGCTTCTGTCCCAGTCTGCCCCCGAAGCCCTGATTCGCTCTGTGTTCCTCCCCATGCTGCAGGGACAAATGCAGGAGTCACACCTCTGTCGTGTGCTTGATTGTAGAACACACTTCTGCGAGTCAGGCTTGCAGGCTGGAGTCTGTTTCACCAGCGCATGTGGGCTGCATAGAACCCTTCAGGGATGAAATCTGGACCAGAGACAAACGTGCAGTCTTGCCCGGCCCTGCCTGGATTTGCTTATCCCAGGAGGCAGCTGCTAAGGGTCTTTCTTTGTCTCCATCTCCTTCCCCTTCACACATCTGGGTGTAGATAATCACAGTGCACTTGGCAGCTTCTTTGAAATGTAGGAAGATGACTTGTTCAATTCTCAAAATCCAGAGTCTTCAAGATATTAACAGAAAATAATTACTATTTTGCACTACTCTTTTTTTTCTTCAGTTTTTATTTTTATTATGCATGTTTGCAGTACATAATGATTACGGTCCACACGGGGAGTTGGTACATGTACAAAACACATTTTAATTCTTTTTGCATCCCCTTCCTCACTTCTCCCTCCCCCATAACAAAGGAGAAAATACAGATCCATGTCCACATTGGCTTGTATTTGCATAGACTCTGGACTGATCCATAAGCCAGGGAGAGTCACAGCCTTGGGATGGTGACCTGAGGAATGGGGGCGGGGAGCATCAGCAAGTTTGGGGTTTCTTCTTGGGGTGATGAAAACATTTTGGAATTAGACTGTGGTGATGGCTGCATAACTCTGAATATACTGAAAGCCATTGAATTGTACACTTTTAACAAGTGAACTGCATGGTAGACAAATCATATACTATATGATATCTCAATCTAGCTATTTAAAAATGCTTTTCTCAGCAGCATTTCACTGGGCTCTGAGCTTTGTCTCAGTTGTTTTGCTGTACCTTTTTCATCCTTGGATATATTTAGGCTGGCAGGAGACAAGGGAAGAGCCCCAGAACTGTGGGGCTTCCAGGGCTTGTGCTTGGAGCCATCTCCTCAGGGGGTCTGTGAGCCAGCAGGGAGGACCCTGAGGACTTGCCTGACCCATGGACCTCTGATGTGGTGCTCATTGGTGGAGTAACTGCAGACAGCTGGCGTTACCAGTCCTCTTGTTAAGACTTGGAAGAAAGGGGACATTCTGCCTGCTGGCATTTCCTACGGGCTTCATGAAGAGCCACAGGCACGTCTGCCAATGTCCCCTGTGGAGAAGGCCTGCAGCCTTCTTTGTCTTGGACACGGTTTATTGTGCAGAGATTGGCCCCATAACTGAGGGTGAGGTAGGCCCTGTAGCCCTTCCCATGAGGACCTCCTTGGCTGTCCCCCGGGCCTTGTGTGGGGTTCCTGCAATGTCCTTTGAAAGAAAGATGATGATGGCAGACTGGTGGCTTAGCAAAGCCATGAGAATTGCTGGAGGAGGTCTGCCCTAAATATGGGCTTTTCTGCCAACAGTTATTTTTGGTTGTTTCTATTACAATTGTGCTTTCTGGTAACCACTACAGTATCACATAAATACAGGCTGAATCAGCCAGGCTGCAGAGCCAGCTGTGGGTTGGGGATGACACGTGGACAGCCCCCAGCGGATCCTCCACCCAGAGCCTTGGAGGGTCAGGCAGCAGGCCCAAGCCAGGCAGGGCCAGGTGGTGCCAGGTGGCCCTTATGAGCAGTGGATAGTATTCTGCCACATCCTCCACCCACAGCTGAAGCCACAGTGCTTGGGGGACATGGCAGGTCTGTCAACTATAAGATGGGAGGCTGTGTTCACCCTAATCCTTCTGTAGCCCATTACTTGTCTGCCTAGCCAGCCCCAGGGGGCACCTGGCTGAGGCCCTGCCAGCCTCTGCCCTGCATCTCTACCAGAAATCTTTCAGCGGACACTTTTCTTTCCTTTCTCCTACATGGTAAAAATTCAAGGGCAAGAGGGTTAGGAGGCAAGCAATTCTTCCTCTGGAAAAATGGGTGTCAGAAGAGGCTTAGGGTCTCTCTGGTATTATTCATCCCTGGAAAAAGTGTGTCAGGGCACAGGCTGGTGGGACTTGCATCTAGGTGACTTTTGGGACAGACATTTCAGGATGAAGGGGTGGTGTGCGGGGGTACCCAGGCCTCCAAAGTGCTGGCACTTGAGCTTCTCACTTGAGCTTCGAGTTACAAAAATGTTCTTATTGAAGAAACACCGGCTTTGGAATCCAAATCCTCTTCTCCCAGACACCCACACAGGTTTTTCATGAGGTCAGCCTGCGAGGCCTCTCAGGGGTCCTGGCAGCAGGATCAGCAGTGCGGGCCTGTGACAGGGCCGGGCACCTGGGCTTGCGGCTCATGCTCCCCAGCGTACAGACACTTGCTGTCAAAACAGCATGTAATTAAATGCAGCAGAGACCGAGGAGGGTAGAACGCTGTACGGCTAGAGGGCAGTACTGCGCAGGCACCGCACTTCTGAGTGTTGTTAGAGAGGCGTATTGTGCGAGAGCAGTCGCCAGAACTTCAGTTCCCGGTCCTGTGCCTCCGAACCACCAAGGTCCTGTTTACTGGGTTAGCGCAGCCCTCAGACGTGACAAACAGAACCCAGTGATTAGAACCCAGTGATTAAGAGTGAGCCCTGCTTCATAACTCAGCAGCCATGTGGCCTGGGGCAAGTTATCTTCCCTTGCATCTGTTTCATCATCTGTTAAATGCTGGTCTCAGAAGACGCACTCTTGGCGGTCTCAGAAATGGATCTTATGAGTGTCACCTACGGTCACCCTGGGCCTGGGGTGGGAACTGAGAACATGGAGAAGGGCATCGCTTACCCAGCATGTGTGTATACACAGGAAGAGGAGCCAACTGCTCCGAAAAAGAAGTCTTCATCCCCACTGGCAGTCACCCGGCCCCTTCCACAGCCCCGGAAACCACCAATCCACCTTGAGTCTATTCTGGACATTTCGTATAAATGGAACAATACAGGTTTTTTTGTGTCTGGTTTCTTCCACTCAGCATAGTGTTTTCCATGTTCATCTGCGTTGCCACGTGGTCCATGCGCCTTTCCTTCTCAGGGCAGAGTGACATTGCACGGTACCGAAGGGCCGCGTGTCCTTGGACCTAGCAAACCACGCCGTGGTGAACATTCACGTCCAGGTTTGTGTGTAGCCATGTGCACTCAGTTCAGCCGCTCTCCTCGGAGAGTTAAGTACAGGGTTGCCATATTTCCTAGCAATTGCACTAGAAAGAATTCTGTTTCCTGTATAAAATCCCTTTCAGGGCCGGTGAGATGGCTCAGCGGCGTAAGCGCCTGCCCGGCAAGCACGAGGGCCCGAGTTCGACTCCCGGATCCCACATACGAAAAAGGGGCCGGTGATATCGCTCAGCGGCACGGGCGCCTGCTGGCGCGCGAGGTCCTGAGGTCGACCCCCCCCGGTACCCACAAAAAAAAAAAAAAAATCCCTTTCGCTTCTTTTTCTGCTTTAATTGTCCTGGTTAGAAGGGATGAGGGTGGTCATCCTTATCTCGTTCTGACCTCCAGGAAGCCATCCAGCCTCTCACTGCGGAGAGTGGCTCTGGTCGTGTTTTCATGAGTACCCTGTTCTGGCTGAAGACCTCATCTTTCTTTTTCACACCAGAAGAAAATAACTTGGGATGGTTTGTTAACTTCATCCTATTCCAAAAATGAAAAGGATCAGGGGAAATAGAGTTGCATGATCACTAGCGTATTTGCGAAGGAAGCCCGTGAAACACGAGTGGCAGTGCTCTGAGCTGTGTCTCCCTGCTGCGTGGGTGGCGTTGAACCCATAGTTCCAGCTTGTGTCCGCCCCTGTGGCTCCACCGTGTGCCAGTACACGCATCTATGTTGACCCCTTGACTGAAGAGGTTTACACTTTATTTAGAGGGTTTATTTCTTGTATTTCCCTTTTTCATTAGTTAAAAGTCACATAAGAACGGTGAAGGCTGGTATTAATATGGAAAGGTTATTATGACTGGTTTTGCTAAATTCATATCTTCGTGCTGCAACGAGCGGTGAGTGCTGAAGCCAAGGAATGTCTGCCGTAGAGACCCGGGCGAAAGATGAAACGCGTCCCGGCCTGCTAGCGTCTGGGGAGGAGGCTGCTGTGGACTGTGCAAGCTCTGGGCTTGTGCCTGCTTCGTCCTAGGTCACAGTGAGCTCACCAGCCCCTGCCCATCCTCGATGGCATTGCCTTCAGGAAACTGTCTGTGCCTGACCGGTCAGAGCCAGCAGAGTTGTCTGGCTGCAGAAGAAGGCGGACCCGGTACTTAGTGTCTTTTGGTGATTGTTTTAGAGCCATTGGGAAGCTCAAGTACTTTTCCCCTCCTGCTTTGTGTGCCACCTCTCTTCCCTGTGCCCACTGGTGTCCTGCTCTGTAGAAGTCTCGCATCGCTAGGCTCTCCCTTTCATACTTAAATTCCCTGCAGAAACCAAATTCAGACCAGAATCTTCTTTCACACCCTCCTGTTTCCTGAGGCGCTCCTGTCTGCGCCAGGTCTCAGGGTGCGGCCTGGTGGAGAATGGACTGCCTGCCAACTGGCCCTCCGTGCGGCCGGGGCCTTCTCCCTCCATGAGAGCCACCCGAGAGAGGAGGAAGCCTGCAAGAGGGGTTTCTCCCCCCGGGGGGCAGCTTGTAGCTTTTTGGCACATGGATCAAACATCCAGCCATGCACCTAGAACCAAAAAATAAAACTAGCATTGATTGAAAAAGCTCTCTGGTACCACACCAGAAAAAGTTTCCAAAACACTGTCCAGTTCAATAACTTTTGGAAGAGTAAATCTAAATTTTGATAAGCCTGTGAACATGCCTCACTGAGGACACAAGGCACATTCAGAATTAAGACTGTCCCGCCCCTCCAAAGACTTCCGGGTAACTGGAAAAGTGTGATTAGTGGAGTCAAATTACCAAAACATGGCAAGATTGACTCCTCAGCCATCAACAAGCAAAGACAAGCAGATAGGTTTATTTTTGCACCAGTGAATTCATTGTTTTCTGAATGTATTTCCAGGATCTCAAATTGGGTGCAGAGCCTCTTCTTCGGGGCCTGCCCCGTGGTGTGTCCTGCCAGGTGTCTGTCTTGCTGTGGCTGGCGACAGCTGCTGGTGAGGAATGGGACAGGAGGTCAGCTGGTAACCAGGCATTTCAGGAGTGGGCCAGGTAGTTACGGGTGGGAGGGCCAGAAGCAGCCAGGAGCCAGGAGGACTCTTGGGCTTTTCTAGCTGGGCTGCCTCCCGGCTTCCAGCCTCAGTTTCCTGCCTAACAGGAGGGGCTGGAGGTCTGCACTGGAGATGTGGTACTGGCATCCGCCCTACGCATGCAGTTCAGGACCTGGTGGAACACAGGCCTGTCAAGTGGGACCTACTTCCACATCTGCAGAGGGGGACCGAAGCAGGTCCCTGCCAGGACTGTGGGCAGCATCTGGTGGAGGTCTGGCCCTCAGGGAGTGCAGGGGTAGAAGAGCAAGTTCTGAGTGGCCTCTGGGTCTGACGTGAACCTTGTCCCTGCCTCCCAGGCTCTGAGCCCAGGCCTTTCCCAGCGCAAGTTCTCATGTAGAGATTGCTCGCAAGAACTGAGGCAAGCCGCTGAAGACCCCTCCTTCGCTGGAGTGTGTGTGAGATGAGGGGACTCTTCCTCGGCACTCCCGACATTTTGGTGCGTGAGTCTTTGCTGTGGGGTGTCCTGTACAGTGCAGGTTGTGTATAAGTTCCCCTGGCCTACACCAGCTAGATGCCAGTAGTGTCCCCCTGAGCCGGGGTGAGGGAAGACGTAACTGGGCCAGCAGCACCCCCAGGAAAGGCCAGAGGTGCTGGGGTCAAAGCCACTTCCTACAAGTAATGCTGAGTTGTCCTGTCGTTCAAGGTTGCCCCCAGAAACATCTTGGGCCATGGGCAGAGTAAGAACCCCAGAGAGACTGGACCTGGGGAGGGTCCCCATCAGTGCTGGGGTGCAACCATGGATCAGACGGTTACTCCGCTCCGGGATCCTATGTGAGGTCGGGGTCCCTCCTCAGGAAGGTGACGGCGCTTCCTTCCTTCCCACCAAGCCCCTCCCAGCCATGTGTCCCTGCCTGCCAGCACCTGTCTCTGCCGTGCCGTGCTCTGCAGAGGAAATTCCACCAGCAAGAGCCTCAAGTCAGCTCAGGCCCCTCCTCCAGTGTCACAGCCAGACTCCAGCCAGGTGGGCGAGCCACTAACCCGTGCTGTCCCAGGAGGCCTTGTGTACTTCCCCGTGGTTTATTCACTTTCCTCTGTGCTCCTTCGCTGTGGACACTGAATTTTAGCACTGCCAGAGCCACCACGGGCTGCTGTTGTCAGACTTTGCCTCTGGACAGGGGTAGAGGCAGCTCCCGAGCGAGCCCACCTGCGCCTCCGGTGGTCCCTGGACTGTCAGTTGTAACCCAAGCATGAACTTATCATTTTGGATTCTGCATTACCCAGGCCATTTTCTTCTGATCACCAGCCCTACCTTGTCTTGCAAGCAGATGTCTCAGTGAGGTACTTGGTGTGGTGATGATGGCCACCAGGCATCGTGTCACCCAGATGTGCGCATTTGTCACTGCTGTGCTAGCCCTCAAGGAGGAAAGGCCTGGTTAGGGTAGCGGAAGCGCTGAGCTGACCGCCATGGGCCCTGTTCTCCCATAGGCCCGGAGGAGGTAGTCCAAAGGATGAGGGGAAGGAAGGTCCTCGGGCCAGACCTACCAGGTAGGCCATCCCGAGGGGCAGTGGCATGCCATGGGGACCATTCAGCCCCTCTGCAGTGGTTTGGGGACAATGACCTGGAAGGCAGGGCACACCCTGGCAAGAGAACGTATGTGGGCAGGAGGGCATGTCTGCTGCGGGTTGGTGGATGAGTCAGCTGCCACAGGGCAACCTCACCCCTTCCCAGCCTCGCTGAGCACTGAGACTCGCTCTGCTGCAGCTCACCAGAGTGACTTCACCTCCAGGGATCACCAAGCAAGAATGTTCCCCTCTAGTTAAAAAAAAAAACCCACAGCTACCTTAAGTCCTTCCTTTAAAGGTGCTGTGGGCCGTGCCACCTGAAGCTGACCATGGCACCATGCCCACTCGCAGCGTTTCCTGCCAGGAGGGCTGGAAGACAGTACCAGTTCCCGTTGGTGCCTTGTGAGCAGCTGTCCTTCTTTGCATGGTCTCTGAAGAAAATGTATGAACTAGGAGATTGTCCTAGGTGGTTTGTTCTTTCCCTGGACTCTGACCCTATTTTTTGCACTGGCCTCGCAGGACACCACCTGCCCATGTGGGCTCTTCTGCTGCCTCCCGCTCTTCCTCCCTGGGAAGAGCAGCCAGTGACGTGAACTCTTCAGGCCGATTGGAGCTGGTACAATGTACAAGGGGAGGGAGGGACAGGGTAGGAAAAGAAGAACCCTGCTTTATCAGCAATCTTCTGCTCGTGCAACAAACACTCAGATGGACCAAGCTGCCCTAAACTGCTACTGCTGCTTTTTTTTTTTTTTTTTTTTTTTTTAGACAGGGTCTTGCTATATAGTTCAGGCTAGCTTTGAACTCACTATGTAGCCCAGGCTGGCCTTGAATTCACAGTGATCCTCCTGCCTCAGCCTTCCGAGTGCTGGGATTATAGGCATGTGCCACCACGACCAGCTCCTAAAACTGCTTCTTTCCCTCATGCTAAATCTATGGCTGTCCAGCACCTGCCTAGTGGCGCTTGCGCCTGTCCCCACCCACTTGGCTCTGCTTGCCCTGGTTTGCTGCTTGTGTGTTACGGGGATAAGAACCTCAGGTGCTCTCATTTCCATGTGCTGTGCCGAAGGGCCGTGCCTTCAGACTCTGGAGACTTCTTCACAGCCCCGCAAGGGCTGCAGTCCATCAAATCATCGCTAGACTGTGTCTTACCAAAGTACTGCGGTCGGGCAGTTGGTTGGCCACGTCCCAAAAACAGATAACTTGAAGGTCAGGCCAGAAGCCGGTGTGTGTCTCCTCCCTTTGGGTTCTCCAAGGACACGCCACCCATAGCCCCTTGGCTCTCAGTGTCCTGAGGGTAGACACTGTGGAGAATTCTCCTTCCTAGAGGGAACAGTGTTACTGGTGCCATCAGATACCATTGTAGGGCGAGGGGAGTGGGCACACAGTGAGGAGCAGGGCAGGGGCTCCTGGCTCCTTCAGCAACAGTGGTTGTAGGCAGTTTACAGGCCAGGAATGGTGGCCAGGGACACACAGTCCCCAGAAGGGTTCGCCAAAAAGGCACCAAGTTTGCAAAGCCTGAACCATGGTGCCACCATGAACACCAGGGCGCTGTCCTCCTTCGAGGGTGCTGGAGACCGTCCCTCTGCTGGGGCCAGCAAGAGAGCTGTTGAGATCCTTGCAGCTGCAGGGAGCACTCAGAGGTCCCTATGCACCCTGTCCCTTTTCTCCGAAGGGTGTCACCCCAGGATTCAAAGGGCAGGCCCCTGGACTCTGGCACCCACTTGCCTGTGCTGGGACAAACCAGAACTGTGTTCCGTAAAACCGAACATGCAAAAGAAAGTCACCATTCTCTGTCCACGATGAGGTGCAGTACACTGCTCACCCTGTGTCCATGTGTGCACATGCATGTTTCCCATTTCTTGAGGCTTCTGAGGGGCTGTGTACATGAGTAGTGTCTCCTTGTGGCCTGTGTCCGCACCAGTGAGTACTGAGCCATCTCTAGAGCATTGCGCCAGGTACAGCGGAGGGCCCTGGGTGGGGCACAGCCTTCTCTAGCTGTTGCTGCATGTGTCACCACATGAGGGGGAAACTGCACAGGTGGTGGGAGAACTTGTGCTTTTATTTCTTTTCCTCTTTCCTTCCAGCCCCATAGAATGTCCATGTCCATCCATCTGAGCCCGAGTTATTGTCGCTATACTTTTTCCCTTGAGGCTAGGACCAGGCAGGAGCTCACATTCAAGATCAGCTGCGTGCCTGGACTTAGGAGCTTTTTTGTTTTTGATCTTGAAGGAAATGTACTTTGTAACGTGTCACTCAAATGGGAATTGTGTCAAGAGTTGAAATAGGGAGACACTAGCTTTGAAGAATGCCTGTGTGTCCTGAGTTGACACCAAGCACACGGGTCTCTCCATCAGTCCTCTCGGTGTATTGGGACCTTCCAGGTGGAGGCACGGAAAAGCCTAAGAAGTACATGTGCACGGACTTTGAAACTGAGCAGGTAGTCTGCTCTGGTTCATGTTTCCCTGGCCCTTAGCTGTTACTCCTCCTCTCCAGTGCGTCTTTCTATATCAGTAATGCTTCCCAGTACAGTGTGAATTTCCAGGAGTGAGCAGTTACAAAAAGTACACGTGGTACTGTGGGCTGCACCGTGTTCCCCAGATTCATCTGTTGAAGCCCATGTCCCCAGTGGGGTCTTCAGGAAGCAGTGAAGGTTAAACAAGGTCATAAGGGCAGAGCCTGACCCGAGAAGCCTGTGTCATAGGAGGAGGAAGGGACACAGAAGGCTGAAGCAGGCCTGGTACCTGCTTGTGAGCGTGTGGGGCTGTTGCCGAAGCCGAGGGTCTAGGTGCCTTGGGACGGTGGCCTGAGCTGCCCGATGCAGGTTGTGTTCTCCACTTCTGTTACCGGAGTGTTTTACTTCCGAGCTACATATGGTGTGGTTTAGTTCCTGGGCAGTCTAAGGGAAGGGGGCGTACTAGACGACCAGCATGGGGCAGGATTGCGCGGCCTGTCCCCTCCGCGGTGTTCGCGTCTCTCAGCTCTTCGCCCTTGCACTCCCCGCCCGGGGAGGCGCCTGACTGGTATTGAGCTCTCTCTGCACGCTGGCAGGATGAACAGAGGGATGAATGGGTTTCCAGAGTGCACCTTTGTACCCCGCAAAGAGGACAGCCTTTCCAGAGTTTTCTACTGCATCAGCCAGAGCAGGAGTCAAAAATGCCTTGCCCAGGCCTCCAGCCTCAGTTTCCCCTCTGTCAGAAGACAGCATATCAATCTCAAAGGCTATGAGCTGCCAGGAAGTGGTGGCAGCTCTCACAGGGCCTTTGGTGACTTTTGAGGAGGAGAATATATCCGTCCCCAGCAATAGCCTTTTGTCTGTGAACCTGTGGGGACAGGGGTTGCAGAAGACAGGCTTAGCCACAGTCTTCCCAAAGTGCAGGAGGCAAGAGTGGCAGGCAAAGGCACGGAGCTTTGCAGGAGTCTTTTGGGGCGATGTGTCCCCAAGTTACAGATGCCATAACTGGGCTCAGAAATGGCCTACAGCTCCCTAAGGCCAAGAGGCACCAGCAATGGACAGTGGCTCTGGGCTTGGACCAAACCAAAGGCCATTTCCCGACCCTGAAGTCTTGGAGCTGAGAACAGCAACATCAGTGTCTGCTCCAGACGCGGGCACTGAGTCTCCTTGAAGAGCTTTGGGTACTGCCCCAGGACTGAGCACGGTGCTGTGGTCCTTCTACGTGATGGGCTGTGAAAGCCCACCCCCTGGGGAGCAGTCCAGAGGTCTCCTCCAAACCCAGGCATAGTTTTATCTTGGCACAGAAAGGGTCCATTGGTGTTAGCCTTATTTTTACTTTGAAATTTTCAGGAAAGAGCCATTGTTTGAATAAGTCCATTTAACAGAAAAAAATTAGCATCTGTTTTTCTTCTCCCTTGTCCAGGTGAATGTCCCCAGGGCTAGTTGTAGTCTTTTCTGAGCAGGTTGCTTTGGTACCAGCCCGGACTCTTGCCCCAGTTCTGCATCTTTTCTTCTTCTGAATGATGGACTTTTCAGCAGCCCAGAGCAGTGTGACTCTGGACATAGATCACCCGTGTGTGGAGTTGGGGAATCTGGCAGCTGAACGTGATGTCATTTCTAAATTCGGATTTTCCACATGGGGTTGTTGGCTCGTTTGTTTTCACATCATGCTCCCTTAGCCAGCTTTGGTTGGTGCCTGGTGTTCAGGGTGAGAACACTTCCCCGAGGCAGGCAGCAGCACAGGGCGGTATCTGCATTTCTGTTTTGATAAACCAGGCAACAGGTACGTTGTTTGCTACTTCATTTAGAAATGCACAGGGACATGACTTTGGGATGGGCAATGATTTCTTAAATACAACACCAAAGCACAAGCAAAAAAGGAAAAATAGATAAATTGGACTTCATGGAAATTTAAAATGCCTGTGTGTCAAAGGACATTATCTCGAAATAAAAAGAGAACTCACAAAACAGAAGGAAATATTTGCAAATCATGTACATTCTAAGAGGTTTGTGTCCAGGATATATAAAGAATATTCACATCAGTAATAAAAAAAATCCAACTGAAAATGGAAAAAGGATCTGAATCAACATTTGTCCAAAGAAGATAAACAAGTGCCAAAATGCATACGAGAAGATATTTGACATCCTTAATCATGAGGAAAAGGCAAGTGAAAACTACATCTACTGGGATGGCTATTGTGAAAGACAAGAATGTTGTCAAAAATATGGAGAAGAGAGCCGGGGATATAGCTCAGCGGCACAGCGCCTGCCTGGCAAGTGCGAGGTCCTGAGTTTGATTCCCAGTACCAAAAAAAAAGAACATGGAGAAGAAATCAGAGCCCTTGTACGTTACTGGTAGAGTATAAAACGTGGCGGCCACTGTGGAAAACAATCTGGCAGTTCCTAAAAAAAGTTCAACTGGGACTGAAAATGTGCCTCAGTGATAGAGCACATGCTTAACACGTGCAAGCCTGGGTTCAGTCTCCAGCACGCAAGAAAAGAGAGAAGTGAGGGCCGGTGAGATGGCTCAGTGGCGTAAGCGCCTGCCCGGCAAGCGCGAGGGCCCGAGTTCGACTCCCGGATCCCACATACGAAAAAGGGGCCGGTGATATCGCTCAGCGGCATGGGTGCCTGCTGGCGCGCAAGGTCCTGAGGTCGACCCCCGGTGCCCACAAAAAAAAAAAGAAAGAAAAGAAAAGAGAGAAGTGAAACCGTCACTGTGTGATCACAAAACTTGCATATATATGTGTATAGCAGCGTTATCCACAGTGGGCAGAGGCGGAAACAAGCCAATGTGCATCCGTGTCTGAATGGATGAATAAATGCAGTCTCCATGCGCTAAAGTGTTGTCAGCTATAAAAGGAAATGAAGGACATAAAATGTGGATGATGCATGGACTGAGCACATGACGCCAAAGAAGGCAGACAAAGGACCGTGTGCTACACGGTGTCCACAACAGGAAAATCCACAGAGACAGGAGGTCAGTTAGAGGATGTCAGGGCAGGAAAGAAGAGGCATTAAGAGGTACAGGGTTCCTTTGGGGGGCGATGAAAATGTTCTGTAATTCAGAAGTGGCGATGGCTTCACAACATACTAAAACCACTGAATTATAGGCTTTAAAAATGTTAAATGTGAGGTTTGGTGGCACACACCTGTAATCCCACCTACTTAGGAAGGAAACTGAGGCAGAAGGTTTACAAGTTTGAGGCCAGCCTGGGCAACTTTACAAGAATAAAAAGGGCTGGTGATGTAGCTCAGTGGGAAGACCACTTGCTGAGTATGTGCCAAGGCCATAAGTTCAATCCCCAGTACTGCAAAAAAGACCAGGGCTCAAAATGGTGAATTTTGTTACATAAATTTTTTATCAAAAATATTTTAGCCGGTGAGACGGCTCAGCGGCTTAAGCGCCTGCCTTGCAAGCGCGAAGGCCCGAGTTCGACTCCCGGAACCCACATACGAAAAAGGGGCCGGTGATATCGCTCAGTGGCACGGGTGCCTGCTGGCGCGCGAGGTCCTGAGGTCGTCCCCCCGGTACCCACAAAAAAAAAAAAAAAAAATTTTAAACACATGCACGAGGAACGGATGTAAGCTCGTGAGGAGGCAGTGGCTGATGGAGGTCGCCCAGGCTGCCTTGTGGTCCTGCCTGCCCACGGGATACCCTCTGTCCCTGGAGACTTTCTTGGAGAGGCTAGACATCTGCCAGAGTGGCCTCTCCAAGACAGGAGTGTGCCAGGGACCCCAGAGGACCCCGGAGGGGAGGCCACTGTACAGGTGGCTTTCTGGAGTGACTCATTTGTTGGAAGGGACTCACCAGAATGCCAAGTCTGACCTAAGAATGCCGGAACAGCGTTTGGGTTCTTTAATTACTACATTTGCTTCTCTTTGTTCCTATAAGAAATGCAGGTGACTTGGGTGGCTTTGTTTGCTTACTGAGCAAGTGCTCTGCCTCTGAGCCATGTCCCGTGTAGGGCCAAGAGGGAGATAACGAAGCACCATAACCAGGGTGTGCTGCCGTAGAAAGGTTTGCATTCTGTCCTGCTGGTCTCTTCTCTACCTCTCTGCTTGTGTGGGGGTCAGCACCCACCTCCCCGCCCCCAGCACTGTCCTGGGAAGCAGTTATCGGGACGTAGCCAAGCAAGTGACACACTGGACGCTATGCCCAAAAACAGGACCCTAAGATAACGTAAGACCTGGACACCGTAGGGCTGCTTTCTTCCTGTGTTGGGGAAATGAAAGTTGCTTAAAAGTTATAGAAAACACTGCTTAGGTGGAACCTAGTGCTTTGTAGGGGACTGTTTCAGTTTTACCAAAAGAAATCTTGTTACGGTCTCAGCTGTCAGCCTCCTGAAATTCTACCTGAGAAGAGTTTATTTGAGGAATGTGCATGTTAAAGTTAAAGGGGGGTCTCAGTGATCCTGGTATTGTTTCCCCCAGAATGAGTCCTGCTATGACCGCTTCTTCCCTTGTCCTGACCCCGAATGTTGCCTCCCTTGTTCTCTGACAGGTGCGTGCTCCTATTTCTGTATTTCCTGTGCTGTTTGTAACCTAAAGTGACAGGTGTGCCTCACAGCCCCCAGGTTCCTTACTCACCTGCCTGTTGCTCTGACTGCATCATCTTGCCACCAGGGTAATGACTCAGTTTACAAAGAAGGGTGGGTCCAGGCATGTGATGATAAGCAAACGACAGCCACTCACCTTTCACTGGTTCTGGAGGAGGGCGTGACCACCTGAGGCTGCTGGTCCACCCACAGGTTGTGGCAGTTGACCTTGGGTGGACAGAGATGCAGCCAGATGGTCAAAGGCCCCTCCCAGGCCCATAGTTCCGTCCAAGGGTGGATCCCGCCATAGGAGCCACAGCCATGGTCAGAATTCCCCAGGATAGTGCCCTGCTAACCACCATCACCTTCTCAACAACTGAGTCACAGCCAAGAGCAAGCACGTGGCGACATCAGTTCACAAACCACCCTACGGCTTGTCAGGCCGAGGCAGGTGGAGCTGGGTGATGCCAGGGGGACTGCACAGAGGGCAGAAAATGGACAGAGGTGGCTGCAGATGGAAATGCCACAAGTTACTTGTGTGCTAAAAACTGTTCTTGTCGTCTGAGAAGCCAAAGCCCCCAGAAGCCTACTGCAGTTCCAGGACACTGTAGGAAAAGCCCTCTGCACCCTTGTGGGGACCCAGCTGTTGCCTAGGCAAGGTGGTAGTTGGTGAAGAATCTCCACAAGGGCGACCCACAGCACAAGGGCTGAGGTAGCACTGAGTGTGGCGCCCAAACCCTGCAGGCTGCAGGTTGCCTGGCACCCGCGCTTGCCCACAGATCACCGGGCAGGTACCTTCCTGCCTCCCTCATCGAACACCTCCATCTACTGGGTGTCCTTGGTGACCAAGAGCTGCATGTCCTGATCTTGGAGGGAGACAGGTTGCTCTGGAGGTGAGTGGTGTGCAGTTGTCCCCTGCTGAGGGTCGCTACTGAGGGGCCCTGAAGAACCCCTGAAAGCACACAGTGAGCCTCACACAGAGCTGGCGTCAGACACCACCTGAAGATGCAGTGTGGGTCAGACCAGACCTCCTCTGCCATACCCGCGTCCTGGGCACCTGGTGTCACGCCCTGAGCAGTATGAACCACCCTGAAGGGAAAGAGAGAGGGTCACGGTGTACGTGCCTCACTTATGACCTCTTCTTCCTGCTTGCCTGTGGAGAGGGGAGCCCTGGGGCGACACCTACCCAGTTCCACAAGGCCAAGGCAGGCCCACATGCCTGGAGGTGTGGTGGCCCCTGGGGACGAGGTGAGATGAGATGACCCTGAGGCCAGGGCACTGGGTCAGGAGACAGTTTCTTTTTGCTTTTGGAGCCAAGTGCTGCCAGAAGGTGCTCACAGGTCCACCTCCTACATCATGCTCTGTACTGGCTTTGAATCATGTCTTTAAAATCTTATTACACTTCCTTTCTGCTTTCAAGCAGCCCTGGAAAAGCAGCCACCACATTAGCATACTCAGGGCGCATCTGGCCACTTTGTGGAGGCACATGGCCCTCCATGTCCCTCAACAAGCTGTCCCTCCCAGCAGCCTCTGCTTCAGTGCCAGAGCCCAGCAGCGCTGCAGCTTCTCATCACGGTGTTAAAGAGAGTACACACCTAACCCAGAACCACTTCCCCTCCAGGCAGAAGAGAAAGCATCGTGAAAATGGCCTCTTGTCCACGTAGACCATCTCAATGCCAAACTTCACAGACGTAAGTTGCAGGGACAGCTTGTGTGGATGCTCAGCAGCTCCAGTTAGTGGCTCTGTGCCATGGACAGTGCCCGTACCCCTGCAAGACTCAGTCACTGGGATGCTGTATGGGTTAGGGCCTAAGGGGAAGTAGAGTCAGGAGGTGAGTTTTTCAGGTTTCAAGATAGTTTATGGGAAAGATAAAACCACCAGGGAGTTGGGGATGTCTTTCTCATATTAGGGCACATGTAGTTTTCAGCTTTCATGACAGACTTTTTAAAAATGCTGATGTTTCAAGCCGGGTGTGGTGGTGCACGCCTGTAATCCCAGCACTCAGGAGGCTAAGGCAGGAGGATCACCAAGAGTTCAAGGCCAGTGTGGGCTACATAGTGAGTTCAAGGCCAGCCTGAGCTACATATTGAGACTGTCTCAAAAAAACAAAACTAAAAACAAAAAAATGTTCATGTTTCTTTTGCGTTTAGGAATAAAGTCTTGTTCCGGCTTGTTTTCTGGTGCAGTGGTGTCACGTTTTCTGGGATGCTGCATGTGGCTTCCTGAGGGCAGGAGCTGGCGGGTCTTGGTGCTGCAGGCAGGCTGAGGCCGAGCAGGCGCGTGCACCGGCCTGCCACTCAAAGCACAAGTGTGGCAGTCACTCTGATACTCCTGACAATGAAAAGCATGTTCTCTTCCTCCTTCCTCCCTGTATCCTTGCTTTCTTCTTTCTTTTAAAAACTTGCTTCCATTTAAGCCAGTGGCCCTTCGCTCATGAGCAGGGAAGGCTGCTGCTTTTGCTGTGTTGGGGCCACAGGACAGTAGGCGTCACGGCTGGCTGGTGTTTCACCGCACTGAGGTTGAGTTTCTCCTCCTCTGTGCTGCTGTAAAAGTAGCACCTGATCCTGAGAGGGATGGAGACTCACTCTCTCGCGGTAGATAGAGAAGAACCACATTAGCTGCAGTAGAGCAAGTGGTTTGAGAACGAGGAGCGCATAAACTAAGAGAGTCAGAAAGATCTGGAATTCATGGGTGGGATGTGGAGACAGCCAGTGGGAGAAGGGGCATGAGCCAGACCTGCTGTGCCTGACTGTGGGGCAGAGGAGCAGTCTGCACCGCCACCGAGCATCTTCGTGCGAGGATCTCTGCCGTTCTGACCTCCCCAGCTTCTTGCTACCAATAGGAACAAAACAGCACCTCTGTGCCTCAGTTTCTGCATCTGTCTGGCGTTTCCCTGTTGAGTGCTCATAAGGGTTAAATGGGACGCTGGGTGTGGGGAGGCGTGCTCTCCCTCCTGACTGGTGGCAGCGTCTGCAGTGAGGACAGCTGGGCTCATGAGGCATCCAGCCAGGGTGCGGGGGGGCCAGCAGTGATGACGCTGGCTGGGGAGGCATCACCACCTGCCACACCAAGTTTGCTTCCCTCCTCTTCACAAAATCTGGCTCCGATTATTGTTTGCTGCTGAATATTAGCTCCTGAGCTGTTTGCAGTTAGTAACAATCTCTGTATACTATAAGCACATACAAGATCATTACTAGACCTGCAAATTAAAGCTAACCATTGATAGAATTTTTCTACATTCCTTTTTGATTTTGTGGTGAATGAGGATAGGGAGAACTACTGAGGGCAGCTGAGGTGGATTACAATATACTCTGAGAGCCCTCATGAAGAGTGTCCCACCAGGCCCGGGAATTCGCCTTGAGATAATCAGAGCTGTGCACAGCCCAAGGTGTCCGCCTCATTTATACATTCAAACAGTGAAACCAAATTAAATGTCCAAGGACGAGGGATAAGTCAGTGAAACTGAGGGAAAATCCACACATTGGAATCTGGTGTAGTTGTTAAAAGTATTTCAAGGCAGAATATTTACTGAGCAAATTCCTGGTCCACAGCATTAATGAAAAAAGCATGGGACATACTATGTGAATCACAGAAACATTGCCAAAGGTAACAGCACTGTTGTCCTAAATTGTGGGGAATCAGTTGATGAAGGTGACATTGTGTGTGTGTAGGGCCTGGAAAATACCACAGTGGGCATGTATTTGTTTCTGTGATCAGAAATTCGTTGTGTTATTTCAAACAACTGCTAGGAAAAGCCGCAGTGGGAAAAAGGTTCCCTTCCAGATGAGCGCTGCTCTGGGTGCTGCAGGAGCCGTGGGCTGCGGTCAGGAGCGTCCAGCAGACCAGGCCTGAACCCCACCTCCTGTCTTGGGCCTTCCTTTGCCCCAGGATATCCTGCCCCTGCCCCTGGGTGCCACGCCAGTGAGGCGGTGGTAAGACACAGCCCCTGCACAGCACTGGGGATGTGGCAAGAGCGCCATCAAAGTCAGCGTAGAACTGGGCCTCAGTACGCTGCTCACAGACGCACCCCACGCTGAGGCCGTGGCTCCTTGTGGCCGAGGCTCAAGCTGCCAGGTCATCTTGAACAAGTCTCCGGGCTCAGAGTTCGGATCCATGGACAGCACCGTCCCTTTCTTGTCCCTTCTCTGACAGGGACTGTTGACGTTCCAAGTTCCAGGGGACATGCGGAATGGCTGAGGCAGCGTGGGAGACGCCTGCTTCCTAGGCAGACACGCTATAGAGGGTGCCGCTCTCACGGCAGTCCTGATTTGGCAGAGTGAATAAACAGAAGACTGATTTTATGCAGTCTTTATTTATTTAGGCAAAGGTCCCCAGGGTGGATGGACAGCACATCACACCTGTCCAGGCAGTGTCTGCCTGGCCAGGGCTACTGCTGCTGGTAGAAAATAAGGGTCCGTGTCTCGTTAGTGGGTGTGTGTATTTTTCCTACGAGAGGGGGACACAGGGATCCAGTACTCCGTGGCAGGGAAGCACTGGAAAGAAAGCACCTCCGAAGCACATGACCTTGTGAACAGTGAGCTCACCGGGTGCTGGGAAGAGGAGAAAAGGGGCGTGGGAACTGAAGGACTGTCCCTACCTTGCCTGCAGTTCCTTAGAAATGGCTTGTCCCACCAGGCAGATGCTGCAGCGAGTCCAGGACAGGGTGGTCTGTGCCTGTTCCGGGCGTTCCGCCGATACAGCCGAGGTCCCGGTACGGTGGAGGCCGCGGCCGTGAATCAGCTTGCCCGCCAGGAGGCAGCAGGTCCGGAGTGTGTGGACGGGACGCTGCCTGTGGTCTCACGAGCTGCTGAGCCCTCGCTAGCTAGCGTGGTGCTGGGCCCTTTGATGAGTCGTCATAAATGGCACCAATGAGCCAGCTGCTCTGGGTTTTCCATCTGTGGCCACCATATGTGGCAGTGATTTGAAATAGAACCTTGGTGCATGCTCTGATCCTTATCCAGAATGCCTAATACGGGCCTCGAAAAAGGGCCTTGTTGCCAAGCACTGCCAGTCCCTGGCCTACACACCACCCAGCTGTGGTGCCTTTGGTCCTTAAGCAAATGGATGCATGCAGGTGGGCACCTGCCTTTGCCAGAGTACGGTTGGACAGGCGCTGTTCAGGAGGATGGTCCCAAAAGCCTTTGAAGGAGGCAAGTTTTACTAGTTTCCCAGCCCTTCCTCGGGTGAGAAGGCCAGGAGTGGTTTTAATTAACATCAACATCAAACACATACATGATGTGAGAGATTATTTTGCAAGAAAATAGTTCTTAGAAAATCTCTAGTTTAGGCAGGCATGGTGACACATGCCTGTGATCACAGCTATTTAAGAAGCGGAGACAGAAAGATTCTAAGTTCAAAGCCAGCCTGGTCAGTCTAGTAAGACCCATCCCAGAAACTAAATAAAAAGCCTCTACTTTGAAAATCCATCACCGTCAGAGCTTTGTAGGGGCCAGACGTTTATTTCCTTTGTTGAGTATATCATGAAACATAAGTAAGGAAACAAAATATAATTTGAGTAAAAACGGTATGGGGAGAGATTCACCTAAAAAATTGAAACTCTTTCAATTGTTTGCCTTGGAGAAAATATAAAATTTAACACGTTGCGGTAAGGAAGCTGTGAGTTTTACTCTTATTAAAAAGTATTTCAGAAAAGTTGGAATTTTAGGAATGGGACCTTCTTGAGGACATAGTTTATTTTTAGGATAGTTTGGAAATTTTGACTAGTGAAGTCCACGTGTGATGTTCACATTTTTAAAGATAGAGAAATGGATTGCGGTCTGAAGTCACACTCCAGCACACTGGTCTAAAGGCCTTGGTGCAGGTATCACCATGCCGTCCCGCACGGGCAGCAGGCATCTGTGTCCCCTCATCTTTGCAGCAGCACACGGTGGGAAGGGCTGGTGACTGGTCCGTGGGTCTGGGTAGTGAGAAGTGCTGTCCTGTTAGAGCACACATACTGCTCTTTGGAAATCCCCTGAACACACTCCTGGGTCACCTCCCATACAGTTCAGCCTCTGACTGCCGGTGCCTGAGAGGAATAGCACAGGGCAGGACATTTAAGACAAGCCGCTGCCCCCAGGAGGCGGCATTATCCCAGGAGTGGGCTGGAGGAGGTAAGTAGGGATGGGCCTGGAGAATCTCGGTGGCACCAGCCCACCTTCTGCAGAGCCTCTCCCAGGACCCGAAAGTGTCTGGGAAGGAAGCGAAGCATACCGTACCCAGCCAAATTTGGACTCATCTCCTCCTCCAGGCCATTCTGGGCCCCTGGATCCTCCACCCAGGATGCACTGACAGGAGCACCAGCTCCAGGCTCGCAGTCCAGAAGTCCTGAGGTGTGGCACGAAGGCTGCCCTGTCCTCAGCACCCTCAGTGTCACACATGTTACATATGACATCACGCTCCTGAGAACTCACCGGAGGACCATAGTGGGGCGTGGCCCCATATGGCCACACTTGTTCACATTCATTGTTTTGATTGACCAGTATCTGATGCTGAAAAATAAGAATTATCCCACAGATTGACGAGCCGGACCCTAAAGGGAGCAGCTGGCCTCCCACGCCCTCAGATTTGCTGAAATTGCAGTTGCCAGAAACGGTGAAGACGAGAGCCCAGCATCGGCAGTTAGAGTCTAGCCACCACCGTGAAGGTCAAGGGGGCCCTGGCTTGTTGGGTCTTCATGTGCAGTTGCAAGGTCTCTAAATAAAGAGGTGGCTGTAGTGAAGAGAAGGGACCCAAGTCCGGCCCTTGCATTTAGCCTCACCCATTCCCAAGGGGACCTTAGTGACAGCAGCCCCCCGCTGGGCAGTGGCAAAAGCTAAATGAGATGAGACAGAGCTCTAGAAACAAGCCTTATTGCCATGGGGCCAGATTCCAACCCTAAAGCACTATTTCCCATTTCTGGAACATACAAATCTAGAAGAAACTTTGGGACATAATCTAAGTAAAATTAGATTAAAATGCATAAACCCTTTGAGCAAAAAATAACCAGAGAATTTACCCTCCAGATACTTGCCACTGTACACACATTCCAGGTTATTTAGTGAAATACTGTTCATAGTCACAAAGATGGAAGCCCAGATACCCACAGAACAGACGCTTCACCACAAAGCAGCACAAACCAGCGCACGCTGTGGGGTGGTCAGAGCGCACTCAGCACCAGGTCACCGTCATCCCACTCGCTGTTACGTTCAGAGGTTGTCAGCTGCACGCCCGACAGCAGCGGTGACAGTGCAGAGTAAGAAACGGACACTCGCGAATCAGCGGAAGAGAGTGGTGTGAAGAGCCGCTGTTTCTTCTCCACACATACGGCTTAGCTCCAGCTTATTCAGGGAGGATGCGAAGATGCTCGTTTTATAGTAGATGAGAGCAGATGGAGACTGAGAAGCCAGGCGTTAAGACTAGATGTGGATTCTAACGGCAGGGGAGTGGCAGGCCCCTGCAGACACCACACAGTCCCCCCACTTCAAAGGAGAGGCTGAAAGCCCACCTCCAGGCAGATAAGAATTTTTTAAAAGACACAGACTGTATCATCACTTAATTGGGTTCCTGGTAAGAAATTTAGAATACCAATTTATGAAGATAAATTCCTTTTGTTAAAGCAAAACCATATTACTTACATCCTTGGAGCTGAGGCCCAGCTTTGATTTTTGGTAAATTTGCAAGTGTGCAGCCTTCCACTCAACCCCACGTGGCTCTATAAGCTTTCCTTTCTTTCTGTGCATCCACAGTCCCACCTCCCTGGTGTCTGGGCTGCTGCTGCCGTCGCCGCTGCTCGAAGCGGTATCAGTGCTTTGGGGTCTTCACGTTGCAGGTACCAATTTCTGTCCAAGCAGAGATGGCACATCTCTGGTGTGCTCTGTGCAGAGGAACTTGCTTGAGAGAGAGGTCCTGTCACAGACAGCAAGCCACGGCTCAGCTGCTTCTGGTAACATATTCACTGGCCTTCGTGGCCCCGAGGCAAGGACATGGTGTTGATGGGGGCTTTGCCGTGCTCCACAGCTCTCCTGGCACGTCTGCAGCAGGGTGGTATCTAGGCATTTTTCAAAGCTTAGCCACCCAGGATCACCATTCTTGTCGCCATCAACTGGTATCATGCTGTAGTGAGGCCTTTTCTTCTCAGCCCTGGATCTAGCAGCTGAGTAATTCTGCATGCATCTGGCCTTCTGGAACACCTAGCAGATAGAGCGGGTCACCAACCCCTCTGACGAGGACAGGTCTTGGCTGCAGAAGGCCCTCCCCATCTTGGGTGCTTCAGCCTTGAGGTTGCTCCTTTTAACTCCGCCACTGGCATCAGCCTTGGCTTTGGGTTTCTTTTTAGTGTTTAGCTCTTCAGCTTTCCCACTTGGCTTCTTGCAAGATTGAGGAGATAAATTTTCCTGTTGTTTTTTAAGAGACTTCTCCTGCCAGTTCTCAAGACTATTCCTGACTTCTTCCTCCTTTTCTTCCTTTTCTCTTACCCAACTTTTCTACCCACACTGCCTATGGTTTGGGGTTTTGTTTTGTTTTGTTTTTTTATTCCATCAGGTTTCTGTCTTTTGCAGCCATGTATGTGAGAAAAGGCCAAAATATCAGTGTTGAGGCTGTGGACGGAGCCTGTTTTATGGGTGCCTGTGAGCCAGCCACCTCTCATTTCCCTGCTAGGGGGCAGGAGTGCCAGTCTGAGAAAGGCAGGTGCAAAAGAGAAAGTGTCCTGGCCAAGTTTTCATAGGACCAGCATGCAGAAGGAACACAGACACACATGGGGGGGGGCGGGTTTGAACTTTTGCCAGAAGTGCTTTCTGTAAAGAGCCTTGTATAAGCCAGGCATGGTGGCATACCCCTGTAATCCCAGCACATGGGAGGTTGAGGCAGGACAATTGCCACAAGTCCAAGGCCAGCCTGGGCTACATAGTGAGTTCAAGGCCAGCTTGGACTACATAGCAAGATCCCATCTCCAAAAAAAAGCCTCGTGTCAAAAATAAAGGAGGCTTAAGAAATACAAATGGCAAATAAATTTATGAAGAAAACGTTCATTGGTCTTCGAGAAATGAAAACTAAAACAATACTGAGATTCCATCTCACCCCAGAAAGAATGGCTATCATCAAGAAATCAACCAATAACAAATGCTGGAGGGGCTGTGGGGAAAAAGGAACCCTTCTCCACTGTTGGTGGGAGTGTGGACTGGTGCAGCCACTGTGGAATCACTGTGGAGATTCCTCAAAAAACTAGGATTGGTGGTCCCATTCAACCCAGCTATTCCCCTTCTGGGCATCTTCCCAGAAGAATTAAAAACATACCACAGTGATATATGTGCACCCATGTTTATAGCAGCACAATTTGTAATAGCTAGATCTTGGAAACAACCCAAATCCCCATCAGCCGAAGAATGGATGAAAAAGATGTAGTATTTTTATACAATGGAGTACTACTCAGCTATAAAGAAGGATAAACTCAAGGCTTTTATAGGTAAATCAATGCAACTTGAGACCATACTCATAAGTGAAATAAATCAAACTCACATGGTAAACATCGTATTGTCTCCCTAGTATAAGAAACTGAAAAAGTAAATAAGATCCAAAATCTGTAACAGATACTGGGAAATGGGAAGAAACTGTTGAAAAGGAAAGAGAAACTGGGATGCAGGAAAGGAGAAAAGGAAAGGAAAAGAATATATATATGTATGTATACACACACACACACATATTTGTATATATACAAGATCGCTAAAATAATTTTACTACTAATTTCTATTAGCTCATTGAAATGAGTGGTTTGTGCTTATACTGTTTGATCAGTTTTTCAAGCCTGTATCTTGTGATCTGAGCAGCTACTTTGAAGATAACAAAACGCAATACATTAACCATGGTTAACCCCTATTAGCTTGTTTTGAAACTCTATCGTTTTTGTTTTTTCTCTTTATTGCTGTCCTAGTCTGCCAGCTTTTAAAAACTTGGCTTTAGTCTCAGCATCTTCCCAGCCGACAGCGCACATGTGTGAGTCGTGGCCACGGCACCGCTTCAGGGCCTGCGCCAGTCGCTAACCAGGAGTGGGCAGGGGTGGCCCCTGGGACGCGCCCCTGTTGGACTAAGGCGACGGCTCTAACCAGGGCGCTCACACACGGGAGAGGAGGAGAAAGTGGCGGTCTGCTCGGGATTAACGTGAAGCGGAGCTGCTTCTGTCTTACTGTTGAGACGGAAGACAAAGAACCATTTTTAGGGGCTTGATTAGGTTGGGGTTTTTTGTTTTGTTTTTTGTTTTTTAAAGAGAAGAAACAAAAACGATACAGAATTTCAAAACAAGGTAATAGGAAATAACGACGGTTAATATATTATCTTCAGAGTGGTTGCTTCAGATCACAAGACATAGGCATGCAA
Source organism: Erethizon dorsatum (assembly GCA_028451465.1). NCBI lineage: Eukaryota > Metazoa > Chordata > Mammalia > Rodentia > Erethizontidae > Erethizon > Erethizon dorsatum. The sequence continues at coordinate 337,721 of CM051829.1, forward strand.
AACTGATCAGACAATACAAGCACAAACAGTTCTTTTCAATGAACTAAAAGAAATTAGTAGTATAATTAGCTGTCTTATGTGAGTGTGTATATATATATTTTTTTTTTCTTTTCCCTTCCTTTTTTTCTCCTTTCCCCCATTCCAGTTGTTCTTTCCTTTTTAGCAGTTTCTTCCCCTTTCACAGTATCTATTGTACATTTTGGATCTTATTTACTCTTTCAGTTTCTTACATGAGGGACACAATACGATGTTTAAGATTCTGTGCGGTCCAGCTCCCCACCTCCGCGTTTGGTAGCCTGCCAGGCACTTAGGCCCCCACCCCATCCTTTGTTAATTCTTCTTACAAGTGCTGCCCTCTTCTACCCCTTGAAGTCATTTCGCCTGTCTGCTTGTGGCCCAGTTTGGAGAGTTCTGTGGGGAGCCCACTTAGGGAGATGAGGTACTTGCATGTGGCCTCACAGTTGCCTGGGACCAGTTCGGCCTGGACAGCACTGGGCTCAGTGAGGTTAGGGAGCCACTCCGGCGTCTGTCCATCGAGGCCTCGTGTGTGCTGTGAGGGGCCCGCCGGAGCAGCTCTGCCCAGGCTCAGAGAGCCAGCGGGGGAGGTGGTTGGAAGGGGTCTGCAGGGCAGCACACCGAGGCTTGTGGAGTGAGGGCGCTCGGTCTCACTTGGGTGTGGTGTGTGCTTTTCACTGCTCGGTCTCTGGACTCTTTCAGAAGAGGCAGACCACTACAGCTTTGGGGCGGGCACCCTGTCAAGGAAAAAGAAGGTGCTGGTGACGCTGAGGGACGAGGGTCTGCGTCGGCGTGCCCACCTGGACATCAGCATGCCACACGACTTCCGCCCAGTCTCCTCCATCATCGACGTGGACATCCTCCCCGAGACGCACCGCCGCGTGAGGCTCTACAGACACGGCTGCGAGAAGCCACTGGGCTTCTACATCCGCGACGGTGCAAGTGTGCGGGTGACGCCCCACGGGCTAGAGAAGGTCCCGGGCATCTTCATTTCTCGCATGGTGCCCGGGGGTCTTGCAGAGAGTACCGGGCTGCTGGCTGTGAATGACGAAGTCCTGGAGGTGAACGGCATCGAGGTGGCCGGGAAGACGCTCGATCAGGTCACAGACATGATGATCGCCAATAGCCACAACCTCATCGTCACCGTCAAGCCCGCCAACCAGAGGAACAACATCGTCCGGAGCAGCCGCACTTCCGGCAGCTCTGGCCAGTCCACAGACAGCGCCGCCAGCCGCCACAGCTCGCCAGCCACCCACGTCCTGCAGAACTTCCACCCTGACGAGATGGAGAGCGACGAGGAGGCCGACATCGTCATCGAAGGAGCCCTGGAGCCTCAGCACATTCCCAAGACACAGGGCGCACCTTGCGGCAGCCTCTCCCGGGCCAACGGCACCGGCCTTGTGGACAGGCTGCACCGGGACCTGGGCCTGCACAGCTCCGGGCGAGAGAGCAACGGCAGCATTCACAGACTTCTCAGCTCCCTGAAGTCCGACCCCCGCAACAGCCTGATCCTCCCTCCGGGGGGCGTGGAGGAGCACGGGCCAGCTGTCACGCTCTAGGGCCAGGCCACCGGAGGAGGCCATGTAGCCCAAGGCCCAGACGGACCATGTTGACATTTGACCTGTGCGTAGGAGGGCACTGAGAGGAGCTGGTAATGCTATTAGTGATTCCAAAAGTAAAATTTCCAAAGGGAATTAAATATTTTACATTTTTATATCAGTTTTAAAATAAAAATAATTGTATACTTCATTCCCTCCTTTTTCAATCACTCCCACAACTGTATTCTTTATTTTAACTTTTGGACAGAAATTAAAAATACTGTCTATTTTTATAGAATTTCTCCATAGAACTTAAATACACACTTTGGGCCAGGCCTAAGTGCAGGTCCCAGAAAGAAAAGACTTCTGAGTAAATGCAGAACAAACTTTATTTTTAAATTATAAAAAACTTCCTTTTTTAAAATGAAGCTTTAAAATAACCTTTTTAAAGTAGTAAAATTCATATTTTTAACTCAACTGGTACAGAAACACCCCATGATGCTGTGCTTGTTGCTGACCTGCCAGCAAGGCTACAACAAGAAGGTAGGGACTGTTCCTGAGGACAGTGCCCCTGAACCTGTGACAGGTACGACCACAGCAGGATTTCAGTTTTCACAGTGTTTCGCAGCCAGTTCAGAAAAACCAGGGAGGGGCATTGTCACACAGGAACACAGAGCTGTGGTCCCGGCCGTGGACTTGCGTTTGTGACATCATCAGAGGTGCCGGCCCATCCTCATCCTTCCCAGCACCAGTGCAGGAAGCAGCTGGATGGGGAGTTGAGGCTCAGCAGCACCTCAGCGATGTGTGCTCCAAAGCCAGCATTCACCCTGCGCTGCGTCGGCCTTTTCCTCTCGGTCGTTTGGCTCTGGGGCAGTTCTTAGGTTCTCAGCAGATGTGAGGGATGAGCGCCGCAGACTGAAGTCTCAAGAACGGGCAGTCGGATGTGTGCGGTTGTATCTTTACTGTGAGAACAGCTGGTTCTAAGTCACAGTTAATACATGCTAATTTCCATTCCTGGATTAGTGATCAGTGGCAGGAATTCTACTTTTAACTATAATGAGTTTTGTGGAACTTAATGGTTTTGACAAATATTAAATACCTTGCCACTTTTAACTTCTTAGGGATTTATGGTTGACCCAATTAAATTTTATATGAAGAACAAACTTTGACCAAATAAATCTTTCGTGTAAATACAGGTAAAAACATTATTCCTGGGTGTAAGGCTGCGGGCTCCACCTGTTGCTCCCCTTGTCGTGCAGCACCACCTGCTGGTCAGTGGCAGAACTGTCCTGATTTCGTGAATGTCGGAAACAGTGCAGCTCATTTTCTTCAGTTCGTGCAAAGAAAATTCTTTTCCTTTTGGAAACTGTTTACTGGGCAGAAGTAGCTTTTGCTAAGTAACTAGGTCTCCTGTGCTGGTGTTTTGAGTTTCAGTGTGCAGAGGACGCTGAGCGCGTGTGCCCGAGCACAGGGAGGAGCAAGACGCCTCCCCACCAAGCCGCGGCAGATCCTCGAGCGCTGAGGAAACGCAACGGCTTCGCCTTTGCTGCCACAGAGGTTGAAAGTGCTTTTTACTCAGATGAGTATTATAGACCCGAAATTCTAATGCTTGGTTACTATCACGAAGAAATGGTCGTTTACTGAGTTACTGCTGGTTACTGTCTGTGGAATAACTGGGTCTGCTACCAAGTAGGAAAGTTATATTTCCGTCTGTTTTAAATTGTTGGAGCAAATGTGAATCAGTATTTTAAAGAAAAAAATGCTTACTCTGAACTTGTGCCTGTTGCTCGTAATTGTAAAAATTACGAACTGCTTAGAATAGCTGCTTAAGAGTATTTTTCTACCCTGGTCTGTAGTTCTGCCATTTTCTTTTCTTTAAAAAACAAAACTAAACTGTCATTATGTATTAAAGGGGTTTTTTGTTTTATATATGAGAATAAATTTTGCTTTTGAGTTAACAAAATGCATTACTGGTATGTTCACTTGTGTTCTAAACAATGGTGGAGTGTCCATGCCAGTGACAGGCACTGCCCACTTCCAAGGGCCTGTCCTTACCTGATGCCTGCCATGCACCATGCTTTTTCACTTAATCCTCACAGTCTCTGCAAGTGTTACCGTTCCCATTTTACAGATGAGAAAACCTTCCTACAAATGAGAGAGCCTCCAAGTCCTTTGGGGAAAGTTTTTCTGAACACGTATACAGCCTTCCTGAAATGTACCCTGGTTTGCAGTGTTCACTGTCATCTGACATTACTAAATGTACACTGCATCCCCTCAGGGGTTACTGAAATCACAAATACAGTGGTGACAGTAAGCCCAAGCCACTCCCAGAGGAGCCCGGCAGCCTCACAAGAGCTTCACAGGTAACCTCAGGGAAATGCAAGTAGCTGGAAGCTGACCCTGGCAGTCTGATGAGCTGGAGCTGACAGTTCGGCAGCAGGGCTGGATCAGTCTATAAAATCTCGTGTAGCGCAGTATGAGGTGTAGGCGCTTGAGTGTGAGCAGAGGCCACACACACGGCTGATGGTCCGCATCACAAACCAAGAGCATCTGTGCTGCTCGAGAGACCCATCCTGCCAGTGGACGAGATTTTTTTATCACTAATCGGGTCATTGAGTATCTTACAGCTGTACATGAAATAATCACAGATAAGTAGGGCTCTGTAAGTCACCCTTCCCTCTAACACAGGCCCCCTCAACCCTTGCATGAGAAAACAGGCACTAGACTGGACGACAGGTTGTTCTGCTGGAGGAAGAACTCACATATCAGCAGAGAAGTGAAGTTTCTCAGAGTGGCTCTAAAAAGAAAGCAGACTCAGTGATCTGACTTACAGTAACGTGAGGCTGAAGCCTCCCATGACCACATGGAACGCACCATTTCCTGAGAATCGGCCTGCCAAGCTGAGGCCCAGCCTCACTTCCTCAGGAAGGCCAGCAGCTCAGCATAAGCACACGGCCTCGCCACTGCAGACATGCTGGGGTTTGTTCAGGGAACACGCCAGCCCACCCCAAGGCTCTGACTTGGATCTGGGTGGGGTCTGAGAATCTGCAATCCCAGCCAATTGCCAGGTGATGCTGACACCACAGCCCAGGGATGGCACTTATAACCATCGGCCAACCCCCTCTACAAGTTAGGAGAGTATGGTTTGCCCAGGAGCCTGGGATTCATTACTGAGGGCTCATTCAGAGCATACAAGGTTTTTGTCCATCACATTAGGTGCTGTTGCAAATATTACAAAGTAATTTATGCACCCAAACTGCTGTCCAGTACTTTTCATCCCCACCCCGCCATGCTGTAATGCCACACCACCGCCTGCTCTACCTTTCTCCTTCCTCTAACATCTACCTCCCAGAACACTTAGCTCAGATACCTCCCAAGTCCACGCATACATGCACTCTAGCTCCTATGTTTTCTTCACTTATGTTTCATTTTTCTTTGTCCTCATAAAAAGGAATTAACGAGCTTTCAGGTACTGAGACTTTTGTCAGCAGTGAAACATTTCCAGGGAAAGGCGTAAATGCTTATGGCCTCGATAGAAAGCAAACGAGACGATCCAGTATTGCCCTCAGCACCCCAGTGAGTGAGCCACTTTACAGACTGCTGCACGAGCTTTGAGGGAGAACACAGACATGCCAGCGCAGGGGGCCTTGAAAAGAGCTGTACGTTACACCCGTGTCACACAGGAGCTGACAGCACAGGCACCAGTGCTGGACACAGAGACGGGAAGATTCCAAGTTGAGCCCAGCCTGGGTAATTTAGTGACTTAACAAGACCCTGTCTCAAAATAAAAGGCTGGGGATGTAGCTCAGTGCAAATGCACTGGGTTCAATCTCCAGTTTTGGAAAACTAATTAAAAAAATAAAAAAGCTATATAATGGTGGATTTCATATGACCTATTAAGACACAGCCACCTGACAGTCTGTTTTAGTGTGCCACAATCAAGGCACGCTTTCCACGTGAACCCCACCTGAGCCCAGACTGCGGAGACACGGATGAGAGAACACCCCCTGCTCGGGGCAGCTAAGCACAGCAAATCAGCAACGAAAAAGTAATGCTTTTCTAAACATTGTTTCTCACTTTCTCATGATTCTTGCCTTTGAAAGCATTTTGGGGAGAGAGCATCTTAGATGAAGACTACTGAGGACAACCTAAGCAGAAACCACATCCTCAGCAGTGACCAGCTTACGTGACTGACCCAGTCTTCCCTAGCAGTCCCCTAGCCCCCACTCCTCCTCCCGACCCCTGCCCTCAGCAGCTAGTGGTCAGCAGTCATCTTGCACACGAACACTTCCTTCCGCACTGATGGCTACTCCACATTTCAGAGCAACAGCGACGTACCAAGGAGAAAAATGTGTTCAAAGCTGCATGGTTGCTGGGCAGGTGGGGCATCGCCCCACACCGGTGCAGAGTGCAGCACAGAGACAAGAAAGGACGCCTTCGGCGTCCCACCCAATACCAGTAATGTCCCAGGTTTTCATCTCCCCTAGTATCACCTAGGCTTGGACACCTCATACCCTCTCCCCATTCTTTGCCAAAAGTAGGTCACTTGACACCTGAATCTCTCTCTGGCCCGGAGTGGGCCCAGCCCCTGGACCTGGAGTCACTCTCCCTGGTGCCGGGAGGCTTTGCGGCACACAGGACTCAGCTGGTTATAAATTCTTCCACTAAGGAAAACAGTAAATGGAACCAGTCAGGCGAATAGAGATAAACCCCTGAACTTCGGTGCAATTATAAGATCAAGAAATTTGTATTAGCCCATTTTTTTGTTACTAAGAATAAATACTTGTGCCTGAGTAATTTAGAAAGTAAAGGTTTTTTCTGTGGCCAGCACCACGGTGGAAGTGCGTACGGGGTGCAGGGACCAGTGCAGCTATCACATCACCAGGCAGGAAGCCAAAGAGCAACTCGGGCCAGGCGCAGGATTTTACAACTCGTTTTCAGGGGAACTTAAGGGTCCCATGACAAATAATCCATCCCCGAGAGGCAAAGCCAATAACCTCAGGATCTCCCACAGGGCACTACCTCCTCAGGGCCTCTCAGCATGGCCACACTGAGACCAAGCCTCCAGCATGAGCCTCTGGGGACACCAAGCCAAAGCACAGCATAGCTCCTTGGAAACTCTCGAAAGCTTTCTGAGAGACAACAAGCCGTGTGTGTGTGTGTGTGTGTGTGTGTGTGTGTGTGTGTGTTCAATCTTACATTTTTTATTATGATAAAATCCTCATTTTGGAGAATTTAAAAAATATCAAGCAATTGAAAACACCATAGTTAGTATACAAGATAATTACTGCTGTTTTCATGTTTCTCTAAAAGCTGTCAAAGATAACTTGTTGCTAGATAAAATAATTGAGATTCTAGAGTGGTACACCTTACTCTCTCAGGTAACAGTTTTCCCATGGCGATAAAAGTTCTTCTAAAATAGTACTTTTAATAGCTGCAAAGTAAGGAGATACCTAAATTAAGTTTCCCATTGTCTTGCTGATAGATACTGGATTTCCAGTTTTCCTAATATAAAAATCAGCAGGGGCCAGTGAGATGGCTCAGCGGCATAAGCACCTGCCTGGCAAGCACAAGGTTCTGAGTTCGACTCCCGGGACCCACATAAAGGAAAAAAGGGCCGGTGATATCGCTCAGCGACGCAAGTGCTTGCTGGCAAGCGCAAGGTCCTGCGGTCGACTCTCGGTACCCACATTAAAAAAAAAAAAAAAAAAAAAAAATCACCAGCAGTAGAGCTGTGCTTAGATTTTGGATTATTCCCTCAGGATAGATCCCTAGACATGAAATTAATCGAAAGGTAGGAACATTTTGGAGGTTTTGGTTTTCACTTTTTCCTCTGAAAACAGTATCACAGAAAAGTTTCAAGGACAGCACAAAGAGCTATAGAATAAGCTCCCAAACCAGCATCCTAGATCGGCAATGGCGAATCTTTCAGAGCTTTCAATGATAATAAACAGCCTGCTGTGGCACGCATGCAATGGGTTTACCACCACTGCCCTAGATCAACTGCTATTCCCACAGACAAGGACATTCTCCTACACAGCCACAACAGGATTATGAGTGACAAAATTAATACCAACAAGCTATGGCCCTCTCGCCCCTCTACTCAGGTTTTACCCATTACCTGGATACCATCTTATATAATGAAAGGACAGCTCAGAATCACTGCTGTACTTAGTGGGCTTCAGTGTCCTTGGGTCTGGAACAGTTCTTAGCCAGGCCTGGATCTACCCGACCTTGACACTTCTGAAGATTGCAGGCCAGTCCCGTGCAGCATCCCTGTCCATCTGGCCTTGTCTAATAGCCCTCATGGCAACATACCTTTACCAGGAACTATCGTAGAAATTCAAGGGTCCTGGCAGGGAGCTCTGCTCTCTATAGGAAAGTGGTGTCTGCCAGGCTTCCTCATGGTAAAGAGATTCATTTCCCTTTGGAGCTCTTCAGTATTTTTTTTTTTTTTTTTTTTTGTGAGTACCGGGGCGTCGACCTCAGGGCCTCGCGCGCCAGCAGGCGCCCATGCTGCTGAGCGGTATCACCGGCCCTTTTTTCCTATGTGGGTTCCGGGAGTCGAACTCAGGACCTCGTGCCTGCCAGGCAGGCGCTTATGCCGCTGAGTTATCTCACCAGCCCTCTTTAGTATTTTATAAGGAGGTATTTTGAAACTAATGATTTATCATGTTCTTTATCAATTTTTCAAGTAATTCTTTATATCAGTATAAACTCATAGATTCCTATTTACTCATATAATACACTATCATTTTTATATCAAAGTATTTGACTAGTAAAAGCCTCTTCAAGCCCTCTCCGTACATCTTTACCCACCACTCAGAGCATATCCCTGCTTCCGCCACCTCTTACACATTCCCTTCCTCAGACAGGAAATCAGCCTTTTCTTCAAGGCATTCTGCTCCCCTTGTGGAGGACAGGGTTCAGAAGTCAAGATCTGAGCTCTCAGGCTGTTCCCTGTTTCTGAGTGCAGATTAAGGCATCACACCCACAGGTGTGGGGCAACGTTAGGGAATCACGCACACGTGTGTAGTAACATACACACATGTACGTATGAGCGCAGGAAGAGCCAGCCACGGGCCTGAGCTACGCACGCCCCTGTGCATCCCCAGAAGGGCCTGTCTTCCAAACAGGTGGTCCGCAGTCTCCTGGGAGTATGCTCTGGGCATGTGTTCATCAACAAGTCACACAATCGGTACGAGTGTGACTGACAGTGAACCCACGTTCGTCTGGGATCTGGAGCCTTCTGTGTACTGGTGAGACCAATGCCCCAATAACCATGCAGGTCTCAGATTCCGTGAAGATCGCTTGTGACAGCCCCTTGTGAGGGTACTTAACTCATGTCACAGCCTGTTGGCTGGAGGTTAAGAACATCCATGTGACTCCCCAGGAAGAGGCCACTTCGATTCTCATACCTGGCTTCCTCTAGACCCTACCTCAAGAGCTGTTGGCCTGAAGCCTTTGTAAGAAATTGCAGCACAAGTAAAAGCAACATCAGAGTCCTGTGGGTCCTTTTAGGAGCTTGTCAAGTCTGGGGGTGTTCCTGAAAGCAATCTCTCTCATATACATGTGCACACACATGCACATGCACATTTGTATCTCCACCAATTTCTAACTCCAGATACTGATACTATTGCCTTCCATTTCAACCCAATTCTACAGGTTTAACCTACCATTTTTCTCTTTCCTTATTTGCAAGAAACCTGTTTCAATTATCCTTAATACACGTATTTGCTGATCAGTCTCCCTGCCCTCAGCACCACCAACCTCTTCCCTCACCTCCAAGCCCTACACATCCACAAGCCTCTTCGCACAACTGGACTTCACACCCCTGCACACCTCTCAGCCCCTCTGCCCTGTCCACAGGAAACCCTGAACCATGTACACCGATAGTGTCCATCCTCCCCCTGCTGTGGACCTTTCTCATCTTCCTGGACTCCACAGCCAGCTCTGGGCACCGCAACTCCCTTCTCCTGCCCACCAGACCCCAGCTGTGCTGCCTCAGTGCAGGACCAAGAGAAAGTAAGGGAGAAGAGTAAAAGGGTGTTGGAGCTCTGGATGCTTATATGCCATGTTGGTTTTATCAACTTCACTTATCTAACAAAATTATTCAAGAACCTCTCAGCTTATCGGACCTGATTCCGGCCCTGAATTTAAAACCCTCGTCTAGTTTTTTTGCCACCATCTTTCTAGAGCTCCTCAAATGGGTGGTGCCCCTCAAGAATGGCTCCCTTAGTCACCTCATACTGCTGCTGTCCTGAACAGGCAGCACTCTGCCGGCACGCAGTCCCCTCACTCTGAAGATGCAGCTTTCCTGCCACCTGCTTCCACAAACCCTTACCTCCTCTCCCCAGTCCCACTCATGGTGTCATGGGACACAGGAGGACAGGTCCAGGGTTGGGAGCTCTCAGAGGGCAGGGCCATGCTGCTCATGTTCCCCCTAGCATAGACAGGATCCAACAGGGATGTGGACTATCAATCAGTAATGGAGACAAAGCTGGCTTCAGGAAAGAGGTGAGTACACCCTTCTGGTTGCAACCCCCAAGATTTGCCCTGGCCCCAGCTGGCCTGTCGGTGGAGCTTCGCTTTCTCCTTTCGGACTCTTGCACAATCATGCCTTTCCACATGCTACCTTGCTTGCCTGTGGCTTGAGAACAGCTTACAGCCAGAACACATGAAGCAATAAATCATTTGGGGTTTGTGTTTGAAGGACTCCCTGAAGGCCACGTGATGCAGCCAGCTAACCACACCTGAGTACATTAATTTTTTCCTGAGTGCATCACAACGTTAATGGAAGCAAATGAGCTCCCCAGTTTATCAAATTTAATTAATGGTTACCTTTACTTAGCAACCCCTATCAGCTTTTAAAAAAATCATTCGTGGTGAAAATAATTCTGCTTTTCAAATTATCAAGCTAGTAACCAATGAATGCTGCTATTTGTTAAAAGATTCTATTCATGAGTGAAAAATATGAATTTATTGCATCATAAAATAGTGTTTCTTTCTTACAGAACAAAGCTATAGGCAGTAGTTTTGAGACCCTAACTAGAGTTGATAAGTTTTGTGGTTATGAGAGAGATGGTGTATTTCAAACATTGCTGAAATTTAAACATTAAGATATAGCCATATATTTAAATTACTAAGATATTTGGATTTTTGTGTGTGTGTGTGTGGGTACCGGGGGGTCGACCTCAGGACCTCGCGCGCCAGCAGGCACCCGTGCCGCTGAGCGATATCACCGGCCCCTTTTTCGTATGTGGGATCCGGGAGTCGAACTCGGGCCCTCGCACTTGCCAGGCAGGCGCTTATGCCGCTGAGCCATCTCACCGGCCCAACATACTTTTTACTTCTTTGTGGTGAGAACACTTGGAATCTATTGTTTCAGCAATTTTGAAATATACATAATCATTTGATACAGTCACCATGCTGTGCAAGAGGACTAGACCTTTTTGTTTGTTTGTTTGGTTTTTTGTGGGTACCGGGGGGTCGACCTCAGGACCTCGCGCGCCAGCAGGCGCCCATGCCGCTGAGCGATATCACCGGCCCCTTTTTCGTATGTGGGATCCGGGAGTTGAACTCGGGCCCTCGCGCTTGCCAGGCAGGCGCTTAAGCCGCTGAGCCATCTCACCAGCCCGATATTTGGATTTTAAATTACGCTATTCAGATAGCCAGATGCCAACTGAATTTGCATTAAAAAAAAAAAAAAGGCTATTTGACCTAGTTACTATCTTTTTCATTCATGTTATGATTCTACATCAGCATCTGGCAAGGAATCAAACATTAGAGTTTAAATCTTTAAGGAAGTTTTTGCATTCAGTGAATAAGAGAGGGAGAACATGGACCCAAGATATATATTATCATATATACTCCCAACAGCCTACAGTGGTAAAAGTTAGATTTGAATTCTTGCTACATCACTGATTTTGACAAATTTTAGAAACCCACATGTGAAGGTTAAACTCACCTGTCACCTTGATTGGTTTGGTAGCCACCCACAGGATTAGTAAAATACACTTCAGGACAAGTCTGCATGGGCCAAAAACAAACAAAAAAACAAAAAGCCAAAAAAAAAAAAAAAAAAGTCTGCATGGGCCATGGAGGCATGACCTTGGGTACTACACGTGGTCCCTGGCCCCTTCCTCCCTGGCACTGTCCCCCTGCTCTGCTTCCCAGAAGCCGTAATACAAGCAGTTTTGCTCTGCCACACCCTTCCTCCATGATGGAGCCAGATGGCCACGGACTCCCTGGAAACATGTATCAAAATAAACCACTCTTCTTAAGTTGTGGGTGTCAGACATTGTGTCCCAGCGACCGGACAGCTGACTAATACACATATAAAAGCAGTTAAGATCATATTTTACTGAAAATTATGTAGTCAACTTATTTTAACCCATCTTTTTCAGATTTTAGATTACTCTTATCTTGTAAACAAAATTTGCCTTATGATAAAGTCACTAAATGAGGCAGATATATAGAAAAGTTAGCAGACTTGAAGTATTTTAAAAGAATCAATACAATAAACTCACAAGGATGTTAACTACCTTTGCAGTCTTCACTGTATTCAACAGTTGAAGCAATTTCACCTTGTTTTATTGGGTCTCAAGTTGCCCTTTATATTTTATAAGCATCTTTCTACTCCTGAGTGTGTGTGTGTGTGTGTGTGTGTGTGAGAGAGAGAGAGAGAGAGAGAGAGAGAGAGAGAGAGAGAGAAATCATAAACAATCCAGCTGGATCCAGAGATGCTGTGCTGCTGTTGCAGGAGAGGTCTGCAGTATTATTTCTATATGCACAAACAATGTTTAGGGAGAAGTCTACAAACAACAAGTTTAATGCTTTAATAATGAAAAACACTGTTGGAAGTACATAACATTACCAGATGATAAGGGGCAGCTTAATTTTTTAGAACCAATGTGTATTAAATAAATATCTAAATGAAATTAGAGTCATTCTGGCACTGAGCTCCTCCTAGTCTCACCCATGCACTGCCTGTCCTGCACGGGCTACCACCAACAGACGCACCTTACTGTGGTGGTGTACAAAGGCCACAGGGAAAGAAACCTCTCATACTTTTATGATAATGTCAGTCACTGGTTCTACACCCAGTGATCTGTACTGATGCAGGATTTACATCAGAGAGCAGAAAGAGCAGCATGGTCATGCTCGGGAATATACCATTTTCTGAACTCTGAATCTATCCAGGAGTCTTAGCCTGCAGCCACTTCGCCAACTCTCCAAGAAAGCAAGGTGTAGCACCAACTAATCTCCTCTGACACAGGTAAGCAGCTTGCTAATTAACTGCTCTGGAAATGGCATGGATCCATTGTTTCTAGTGCCTGGAAAATGTGTGATCATACTGAGAACATCTCTTAAGGACACAGAAGGAATCAGCCTACCCTGCCATTTTATAAGTGCAAAAATAGGCACAAAGAACAACTTGGCCTTAAGTGCTCAGATACGGATTAAGGTTAAATAGTTCATGTTCAAAACTATTGAAAAATTATTTGGGGGATATTGTTTAAAATAAACCAAGTCTCTCAGATATGAGTATTTTGATCCTTGGACAACAGTGTGCAGTTATAAAGATGCACTGAAGGATTTCCAAGTGGGACTTAAATGGGTAAAAGTTTATAGACACAACAATGTCCCTAATCTTTATTACTAGCTTTATTATTACTCAGGTCTCAAACGGAATTTACCATTTGTCATGTTTAATTTTTTAAATAAGGAACTGAATCCATGTTTAACATTTCAGTAGCAATTCACCTATTTTTAGTATCTCAATTTGGGGGGGGGGATGTCCAGTGCTAGGGATTGAACACAGGGCTTTACACAGGTAAGGCTAATATTCTATCTCTGACATATACCACCAGACCATTAGCATCTCAGCATTCACTTTCAGTCATCTGACCAGTTATACATGAAATATTATATAGAAGCCCAAAAACTGATGATGTAAATAGCCAAGATATGCAGAGAAATTACAGGATTTGTGTTGTCAGCTGTGTGCTCTACCCACTTCTATTTATTTACTTACTTAGAAGTGCTAGGGATCAAACCCAAGGCTTTGTACATGCTAAGCGAATGCTCTACCACTGAGCTATATCCCCAACCCCTCACTTCTAAATTAACAGCTTACTAGACAAAGATGGTCACTGTCACCCTTATGAACAAAACTGGAACATCAGCAGTGAAGTAAACAGTGGCCCAGAAATGACCAACTGCAACGTGGAATTCTGGCATGAAATTATCAATTTCTAACATGTAAATCAGACACAGTCAGAGTGCCAGCCTCAGAACCAATATGATAAAAACCCTCACTGCCTTTGCACCCACCTGCCTACCAGGGCTTCATTAAGAAACGTGAGTCTAGCAGCTGGAGCGGGGACAACGGCAGAGGCTGACCTGGGCATTCCTAGAGGCACTTCAAAAAGCCCTCACATTTCCCTGTAACATAACTTAACTTATGCTACATACATACTCGAGTTACTTGATAGCATATGCAAGAGCTAGACAAAATTGCCTTTTAAAAATAATCAAATTTTACCTTCCTTGGAAAATGCCTCATTGCTTTAAAATGACCTCTTAGGAAGTGAACACTGTTTTCAGACACCATGAACCACAGGTAACAGCGAACAGTGGGTGAACTTCCCTCCTCTGGCGACGAAGACCATGTCCCCAGTGAGCCTCTGAGCTGGCCCTGCACGCTGCTCTCCCAAGCATTTACAGATCGTGAGGGAGACACAGTAATACATGAGTTCACAGTGTGGACTTTGTTGTTGCTGTTAATTTTCAGTTCTGTATCTTCATTATTTCCAGACAATGTGTGGTTTTCTCAGTCTACCTCCTTCCGATTTTGCACAAGCCGCTTAGGGAGAGGCTGGAGATGGGACATGAGGCAGCTCACCTGTGAGTTCTTGCAGACAGCTCCACCTTTCAAGGTGGACATTACAGACATATACAGACTATCTCAAGGAAACCACGGATCATTAAAGCCTTATTCCGCACTGTGAACAGTTTGAGTGTTTTCTACTCACTAGAAATAACACATTACTTAACGTTATATTAGGACTCTCCAAATCATAGGTTGCAACCTGTAGAAAACTACACATTTTCTGAGCCCAGTAATCCACAGCGAGTAATTCTGAATTTGTATTTGAAAGTGTGTAGACATGTATATAGCAAACATGCCTATATGGCCACCAAAGTTTGGCTTGTAATTTAAGATTTTAGATTCTTGTTGAAAAGCTTCCCTTCCGAAAAAGATTACACTCTCTTTTTAAAAAATCAAACAGCTAGGTGTGGTGACACACGTCTATAATCCCAGTACTCAGGCTGAGGCAGGAAGATCTCAGAGAGTTGAAGGCCAGCCTGGACTATACAATGAGACCCTGTCTCCAAAACAAAACAACAGGGCCGTATGTGTAGCTTAATGGTAGAGCATGTAAGAACAGACACACACAATTCCCAGCACCAAAAAAAAAAAAAATTCACGCTTGTGATTTTATGAGTGGAATAAAGAAATGTGGGGAGCACCATCTAAGAGGCTATAAAAACTAGCCTTCGCTCCTCCCGAACACCACTACATGTATCTTTCAAAGTGCACAGGAAGGTCCCTTGTGTGAACGGTTGGTACAATGACCGATACGGTATTTAGTGTTTGTCCTCAACCTGACCACAGTTTGGGTTTACAGGCTCCTTTCAGACACAACAGGCTCCAGTTTTTATTTTAACCCATTTTATGAGGTAGTCCTCCTAGATCCCAGTCCCCTCACTGGGGGTCTTTATCATAGTTCTTTATATTCTCATTTTTTCTGTGTATTATGAAAAATCTGATAATATCCTAGACTTTAATGTTTTCCAACCCTGTAAGTCATTCATTTACACTTTTTACTCAGATGGTTCACAAATTAAGAAACTCCTGCATTTAGGATCTGCCCTTCAACCTCTACCCACCATAGTAAGTGACTTGTATGTTCTTACAGTACAGTGACTGTGTATATGAAAATAGCCTCCCTTTCAATTTAGATCCTTTTGCATTGGTGTTGATAAAATTTTTAAATATGTAGTTAATATTAAAGACTGAGAAATAATTAGGGCAAATTATCAAGAATTAGAACAGTTCTGAATCTGGATTAGTATCTATGTAACGAAAACCTAAACTGAAGGGGCCAAAGTTAGTAGATATGCCATCAAATAACTGTGTGGAATTAGGAGCACCAAAGGTTGATATTGACCTCACCCAGCAAAAGGGCTACTTCGAGAAAATCAGAACTATGATGATCAACAAGATAATAAAGTTCAGCTTAAGTTTTGAAAGCTAAAAGCATTTCTAAGGGCCGGTGAGATGGCTCAGCGGCGTAAGCACCTGCCTGGCAAGCACGAGGTCCTGAGTTCGACTCCCGGAACCCATATACGAAAAAAGGGCCAGTGATATCACTCAGCAGCACGGGCACCTGCTGGCACACGAGGTCCTGAGTTCGACCCCTGGTACCCACCAAAAAAAAAAAAAAAAAAGCATTTCTAGCAGTATTTCATAGATGGAAATGACTCCTTAGATAATAAAGTTTAGCAGGGACTGAGTCATGGGGGGAAGTTACTACATATCCAAACAGCAAAGCTATGTGCATCTTATTCTAATTCTACCAGAACTTTCCCCCCTTTCATTCTTCATTAACCAAATATTATGTCACCACAATGTTTATTACCCAAAGTCTTTCCAATGGTACCTGGCATATAGTAAGTACTCTAGCAACCATCTTCTTGTATTATTGTTAATGTTATCATCAGAAAAGGACGGCTATCATCATCCAGACCTCTGGTCAGGATGCCCTACACATCTTGATACACAAAGTGAAGATTTTAAGATACCATAGTGTTGCATCAGTGTGCATCACTGTTCGGTGACTTGTCATCCTGGGTAAGTAAAACAAGACTTGAGCGGGATGATGAAGTCATCCCTGTTTGCCTGGGACGGTCCAGTTTTAGCACTCCTCAAGTCCACAGAAATCCCACTAGGCCTAAGCTAACTAGAATAGCTGGCCACTCTACCTGAGCCTGTAAGGTACAAGTTACATAATAACACCTGCATAGTAGGATGACAGTGAAATTTAAAGAATATGGGCGTAGTACTAACACATCATATCCATTAGGCACATAAAGCCCAAATTTGCCCACCTCATGAGTGGTCTACCGTGGGCAAGTTACCTAATCTCACAACATCACAATTTCCTGATGTGTAAAATGGGACACCTTCCATTTTGTAAATAGGATGTTAAAGGGTAGAACATGCTGAGATAGTCCAGAACACAGTAAGAACCAAGGAGGGAAATTATTATTAGTCAGCCCATGTCCTAGCAAATATTAAGTGGTTAATGTTTATTTACTAATAAGCCCTTATAAGTCATTAATCTGAGCTTGTTTTTCCATTTTCAGTAATAAACTCACATATTTACATTGACAGAAACACCTATTCCTTTTTAAGCTCAGCTTTTATCAAATTTTGATCTGTATTACTAAAAACTGTTTAGTAACCAGCAACCACCATAACATTAGAACATTTGGTATCAAGGTGAACAACAAAAATACAATCACAAATCAGAATACCTTTGTAGCAATGGTTCTCCTCAGGGCTTTCTTCCTCACCAGGGGCCACTTGGAAGTGATATTTTTAGTGACGACTCAATGAGGGTACAGTGTGCTACTAGTGTCTGGCAGGTGAAGGCCAGGGATACAGTGGGTAGGACAGTCACCACAAAGAACTATCTGGCCAAAGACCTCAGCAGTGTGCAGCTGAGAAGGCCTAACATACATGACAAAGGGCGGGCAAGGGTTAAACCCCAGTGGGCAGTAGACTGCCCTTGCCAACACCTGCGAACCTGGTCTCCTCCACACTGGCACTGAGCACAGTCATAGTAACAGCAAACTGCACAATACCAATAGCCAGTTGCGTATCTTCCTTGGTACTTGGGGCCTTCAACTGTAGAAACATCAGTGATCTCTAGTCACACCACAGTCTGAGTGTCCAAGGGTGAGGCATCAGGAGGGTGGAAAATGAATCTGACTCTTCGGGAGGTGATTAGGACGACGGTTATCAAGGCAAACTTGTTGATTCAATCCTGGTGCTTTACTGGGAGAACAGGACAGACACACATACACACCCACACACACTCCCTGTCTCACCAGAAAATGTCACACACTACCTCAGGACTCCGCCAGCAAGAAAGCTATCACCAGATCGAGTCCTCAGGCCTGGACCTCCAACACCATGAACCAAAACAATCCTTTTTGCTATTTTTTTATAGTAACCAAAAAAAAAAAAAAAAAAAAAAGACTAATACAAGCCACATCTATTTTGTGACTCTGGTATTAAGCAGCCCTTTAAAGTTTGCTTATTTTTACAACATGACAACTAAACCTAAACCCCCCCCTTATTGGTGTACTGGGGATAGAACTCAGGGACCTTCACACTGATCTACATCCCCAGACTTTTTATTTTTTATTTTCACATACGGTCTCATTAAGCTGTCAAGTTGCCCAAGCTGAGCTTGAACTTGCGATCCTCCTACCTCAGCTTCCCAGAGTGCTGGGATTACAGGCATGCAGCACTATTCCTGCCTTGTAAGTAATGCCCTTTAGAGAATAAATGTGGTTTATATGTCCCATGAGTCATATTAACTTGTTTTTGAGACAGGGTTTTGCTATGTAGCCCAGGCTGACCTTAAACTCCTGGACTCAAGTGATCCTCCTTTCTCAGCCTTCCAAGTAGCTGAGAAGGTATACACTACACGCCTGGCTCTTGGTAATGCTTTAATGTTAAAAGAAATAAGCAGTTCTATTTGTAGTGTAACAAATTTTAATTCAACACAGACACTCTGAAAACAATAGTTTAAACAAAGTCCAACAGGCTCTCTCTGAATTTACAACACAGTACACCGACAGTTACCGACCAGTTTCACAACAGCCTCAGAAACACACATCACAGCAGTGACACGCGCTAGAGTTATCTAAGTCCACACAGCAACACTGTACTCTCTCCCAGAGGCCGTCGCATGCCCCAGAGAGCTCTGCCTGCACGCGTGCTGGACGGGCTCCTCCACTGCATCACCGCCAGCAGGGCAACTCAGGATGGGGACGGGCAGTCTACAGTACTGCTTCTAGAAAAAATGAGGCCTGACATCCACAGAACAATGGTATCACAGAGATTCTTCAGCAATCAGGTGTCTCACTCACCTGGACAAGTAGGCCAAAGGAAGGCCCATTTCCCCAGGTCTACTGCGTCTACCCCGGCAATCCCAACCATGAAGACTGGGTTCTTGGTCACTCACCACACCTTATGCCTGAAACCACGTACGTGGGTAGGAATTTCATTCCTGAGTGTCACAGTCCCTTCCATCCACTAGTTTATAAGCAGTTCAGGTTAGGAGAAGAGTTCTGGGTGTGTTTTCTCAAAGTTTATTCTAAAGGCACTAAAGATGCATTGTCTTACCTTTGAATGGAGAAATGACTTGCTACTGTATCAAAAGAGAAAGTATGATGGAAACTCTTTCTGCTCCTGTAATGACTTTATTTATAAAATAACGTGATTCTGAGCTGCACACCAGACCTCTGACTCAAGATATTTTTAATAAATGAAAACATTTGGTTTTCTGTGAGTTAAGATTAAAAAAAAAAAAAAAGGTATGAGGACAAAACTGAAAAGTGTAAACCAAAATTATAATTTCATAAGCAAACAGCTTACAAACAACAATCAGCGAGAGTTAATGCGGCGTGTCCTTAGGAATCATACACATCACAGAGCTGTACTTGCATCTCTAAACATGTATGTGTCATTAGCTACTACCTGTAAAGCTGAGGAAGAGCAGTACTTTAATTTTCAACTAATCAAGTATTTTCAAACAAGCTGAAATTTCCTAAAATTAAAAAAACAAGTATTTGTAATTTCAATTTCTTTATCATTTGATACTGACACTACTGAGAAAACAAGGCGTGCATGGAATACCAAAAGATATAATTTACATGGCAGAGGGGGAATAACTGTTACAAATCAAACTTCAGGAAACAATAAATCTGAAGAACTATTCATTTCCTTAACAAAAGTCTTTCTGAGCACCTGAAATACCTGAAGAGCAGCATAAAGACACTGACACTGACAACTCAACACAGCGAGGGAGAATGTCTTTAATACCTCCGTTGAAAACCACTGCCTAGCACTACAGACTTACAAGTTTTGTGGTTCATACTCAAAGTTCAATCTGTGTTTAACATTTTTAAGTTCAGACATATCAAAGCCTAGAAGTACAGAGGGCTTGTGGTTTTTTATTGCTTTCATGCAAATATATCTTCTTTTTCCAAAAAATGAAGCCACATCAATTTTCCACACCCATAAGAGTGAAGACAGCAGTTCTATTTCTTTTCTACTAGGATATGGTCTCTTATGGAAATAATCTCTGAGAAATTGCTTTTTATCCTCATATGACCGACCTTCGTATTTTTTAGGATCTAATATTAAAACCTGGAGTGCATCCTCATTAGCCACCAGTCCCTCTGTCCTACTTTCATTCCTTTGTCTCTTCAAAGGCACAGCACTTGTCCCTTTCTCCAGACCTGGGGCTGCCTCGGCATTTACAACAAGCGGTGATTCCTCCCCACCCCTCTGGTCTTCTGCCCCCAAATGGCCATCTGGCAGCTTTCTCTTTATAGGAAAGGAGGAATCAGGAATCACTTCCCCATTGACCAACACCAAATCACTGCTCTCAATAAAACCCGGCTGGATTTGCAGGTCTGAGCTGCTGTCCTTGGGAGCACTCCTGCAACGCAGCAAATGAACGGCAATGGCCGCCAGGGTCATGTTCCCAGTGTAGACCCCACAGCAGTGGATGCACTTGAAGGCCGGAGACCTGAGCATTGTGTGGACTGTAGGCATGACGTGGTGCCTCTCCTTCAGGTGCAGCTCGTAAGCATCAGCTGTCACAAAGGTGCCAAAACAGAAGGGACAGGTCAGCTTCTGTCTGCTGGGATTGTTGGGCGTGCTCTCTGGCTGAGGCCTCACCTTAATATACACAGGCACCAGTGACTTGGAGTGGATCCCAGCAAGGATGGCCAGGTAGACCTCCCGCTCCCCAAGCTTCTCCCTTGGTAATATCGTGATGAAATCAAGATGGGGGAACAGCAGGTTGCCACTAGCGTCAAGGTCCAACTGGAAACCCCTGTTACTATAATCCATGGGCAGCCTCTTCTTCCCAAGGTGCTTAGCCCTGCTGTGCTCCAAGAGCCCCCGAATGTCATGGAAAGTGCACGGGCAGAACAAGCACCCCAGTCCATGCATGAGCAAGTGGTGCATCAGCTCCTCCTCCGAGACCAGGCACTTGCAGGAGAGGCAGCGGACAGTTCTCTCCCTCATCCACTTCAGAAAGGGTGCACAGGCTGCCAGCTTTTCGGGTTCAAGTTTCTCACTGGCCTTGGACTCACTGTGCTTGTGAGCCACTTCCATGTGCACCTGGTAGACGTTGGAGGGGAAGAGTTCGTTGCAAACTTGGCAGAGCTTGGACTCACTATTCTTGTGAGCCACTTCCATGTGAACCTGGTAGACGTTAGACGGGAAGAGCTCATTGCAAACCCGGCAGGTTTTCCACTGTTTGGCCTGTTTGAGCACCTGATTTGTGTCCACCACAGGCGAGGCGGCCTGAACAAACACACTCTGGGCAGCACTCACTAGCACCTGTGGTGAAGGCAGGCTGGGCAGGGAAGTAGCCATCTGCCCCCCTGCACCCGACGGCAGGAGCTGGACAGGCACCTGGGGTGGGGTGACAGTTGCAACGCCACCACCTGGGGGTACAGGCAAAGTCACAGACACAGGAGCCAGTGTGTAGGTGGGGATCCCATTCACCTGTTTCCCAGTTGGGATGAGTTGCCTGAGAATAGAGCCCGATGTGAGGAAGGTGGTATTCTGCGAAGTTCCCGCTCTTACTGGCTGACTCACAGGCAGGATGCTGGTGCTGACAGACTGACTGAGCTGCAGCACGCCAGGCCTCACTGGTGGGCCCACAGGAAGGACTCCTGATGCCACAGGCTGGCTGAGCTGCAGAACACCAGAATTCACACCCTGGTTCACAGGGACGACCCCTGAGGGTACTGTCTGGTTAGGAGAGAGCAACCCGGATGGGACCACCTGGCTTGCAGGAAGAACCCTTAAGGGAACAGTCTGGCCAGGTGGGAAAACCCGGGAGGGGGCCGTCTGACCAACAGGGAGAACCCCTGACTGGACTACCTGGCCAGTTGGGAGGACCCCAGAAGTCGCTGTCTGTCCAGGAATAACCCCAGCAGGGGTCATCTGGCCTGCAGGGAGGACCCCTGATGGGGCTGCCCGACCCACAGAAACCACCCCTGGTGAGACAGCCTGCAGAACCCCAGGGGTGACAGAGGGACTGGCAGGCAGGACACTAGGCCTAACAGGTCGGCTTATGGGTCCCCCAGGCTGGGTGAGGCGTAACACTCCAGGACGAACAGCTGGATTCACGGGAAGGACACTTGTTCCAACAGACTTATTTACAGACCCACCTGGCTGACTCAGGGGCAGCACAGGAGGATTCACAGGCTGATTAAGTGACAGCCTGTGAGAAAGAAAGACAGGCTGAGGAGCTGAGGGCTGCAGGGTGAGGCTGCTCGGGCACACAGGCAAAGGATTGGAGACTAGAGCCACGTGGGACTGGGCAACAGCAGGTGAGGAATGGGTAAGGGCCCCAGAGGTGCCTGGGGCCACTGTCACTGGCTGCACCACAGCTGGGCTCTGACTGCTCTGTGGCAAAGAGAGATGAAAGCACGGAGGGGGGGCTGCGATGCCTGCAGCACTGGTGTGTGGAGGTATGGCCAACCGGGCCACTGGTTTTGGAGCAATATGCATTTGCTTCATAAGTCCAGTTCTCTTAATGTGTTCTGAAATCACAGATCTAAGCTTATTCTCCAAGTCCCTGTGTATATCTGACGTCAAGATATGATACATTAGAGCATCCTGGCTGCTGGCACTGGCGTTGCATTTTTTACAGTAATATCTGTCAGATGTGGCCATCTTGTCCACAGAAAGCACATCATTTGCTTTTGGTTGATCCCCCATTTCCTCAGTTCGCAGCCCAAAGTAAGAGTTAATTAAGTAGTGGAAATGGGCCACCAGCACATGCTTCTTCATGCTGTAGTACAAAGTATTTGAAAAGTTACATTTTAAACATGTGAAACTTATCACATCGCTCCTAGAAGATTTAGTCTCACCTAAAATATTCACTGTATAGTTCTGGACTTTCCGAACAGGGGCGTGGAACATTCTGAAGTGCTTTCCCACCACCTTGGGCTGCGAGGTAAATGCACAGTTGGGGCAGGGGATCACCAGCTCCTGGTCAGCCTCATCTTCATGGTAACGATGTAAATGATTTTTGAGCGAAGTAAGCACTTTTGTTGAGTATTTGCAGAGACTACAACAGTATGGCTTTGTTCGGTATCTCTGTCAAAAGAAAAGCGAGTGTTAGAGGAAGTAAGTTACCAAGGCACCTCCCTGTGCTGTGTGCGCGCCACGCTCTTCCTTCCTCTCACGTGCTACACTCTTTTGACACTACTGACCTCTAAAGAGCAATGTTTTTTCCAAAGCCAGGGCTTGGAGGCTTTTTCCACGATGGGACAGAGAGTGATGCTTTGGGCTGGTGGGCTTTGCATGCAATCTCTGCAGCAACTGCCCAGCCCCTGCACTGCCACCGTGGTGGGTACACAAGGACCCATGGATGACACAGTGTCTGGGCACAGCTATAGTCCAGTGAAACTATTCATGGATACTGACTCCAACTTCACACAATTTTTACATGTCACAGAAAGTATTTTTTTTTACTCTCTTTACTTAAATATTTAAACACCTGGTAAACTGTTCTTAGCTTGTAGGCCATAAAAATATAGAATCTGTCCAAAACTCAGTTTGTGGACCCCTGTCTAAGCTATACTTTAAAACCACAAATCTTAGCACTTTAGCCCTATCCTTTGAATTAACTGCATCAACTGAAATAAACTTACATATTTAATTTTCTGCAAGAGAAAGTTATCCCCACACACACACTCAGTCACTCTCTCTCATTTTCTTAGTACAAAAGTCATTTTTAACTCAAATTCTAAAACTTCTAAAATTCATCTACAACTGACCTGGCTTTCAAATTGTTAAGACTCTTCAGTACTGTTTTTTAACTCCCCTATTACTAGAAACAGGAAGAGTCAAACGAATGGTACTCAGTGCATGCAGGTGTCCAATAAACTAATAAACAGTAATTAAAAAAAAAAAAAGAGAACACTGTGCAAAGTCCTGAAATAAGGACAGGCTCAGAGATGCAGCACTGACCATATGAAGTTATTATTAAGGCACATTTGGGGGCACTGAACAAGCTCAGAGCCTACGAACAGATATTAACCCAACAGCCTACCAATGGAGGGTCTGTCTGTTCTCTATCAGTGAAGCCTGCTGTTTGGCTGTTTGGGATGACTGCAGGGCACACGGACATCTCCAGTGTCATGAGAGTCTGGAGCACGTGAACCATAAAACACCTACTCTCACTCCACAAACAAGGACGCCGAGACCTGGACAGACTCGATACTCCACTGGATGCCCACAGTGGGCTGTGGCACCCAGCAACCTATGGTTGATTCCAATCCTCTCTGAAGTTGCAGATACTCTCAAAAACACACGCATATGCCCGCTCTTCAAGAGGAGGTCACCCTCTCCTGCTTGTGCAGTTTTTCCTCTTGGGTCAAGATCAAAAGTTACCCACACATTTAGCATTACGTAACTATTTTCTCAGGAGTGACCAAAACCCAGGTTCTAGACCTCAGGTGATGGTCACAACCACACATACCACCTCCGCCTCCCCCTAAGAGAACTCATTTCAATAATTCTAAGAGATGTAATTTTTCATATTTTAACATCTCCAAAATCTAGATGTATTTTAGAACTGATGGCTCATGGTACAATGCTGTTTAAGTATCTAGTTTTATTAGTGGCTCATTAAAAATGGCTCACCTTCCACTCAACAAAACACAGTACTAAAACCTGTATATACAACACAAATGACACTCAGAAGAACCAGTGGAAATTGATAACAAGTGCATGCTAATTATCTGCTAGTACTGAATCAATTTCTGGGGCAGGCAAAGTTTCTAAAATGTGATACCGCAGGCATGATCTACAAAAGGAAAGATAATAAACTAGACTTTGTGGGGGAAAAAAGTGTCTGCTCCTTGGAAAAGTCCACTAAAAGCGGGGGAAAAAAGTCACAGGCTGAGATGATACTTGCAAACCACCACAGAACTGGTGCCTGGGAACACATTTGGACAAGTTCAAATCCCAACAGGAAAACGAATGGCCCAAATTTTTCTTTTTTTAAATGGGCAAAAGATTTAAGCACGTTAGTTATCTGGATGCCAAACAGACACATGTAAAGCAGCTCAACATCTTTAGTTACTAGCAAAATGAAAACTAAAACCAAGGCAATGCTACACATGTATGAAAATGGGAAAACTGATAGAAAGTCAATAAACACAATGATGTTGGGGTAGCAAAATGGTGTGGCCACTTTGGGAAACGCTTACATGAAAAGGATGTAAGGGCTGGGGATGTAGCTTAGGACTAGAGCACTTGCCTAGCATGTGCAACACCCTGGGGGTTTAATCCCTAGTACCACAAAAAAAAAAGTTACTATATATACTGCATATTATATTATAGGACATTTCAGGAATTCTGATGAGAAAAATCAATGAGGCCTGAGATTCATAACATCAAAGATCTTCAAAATGAGGAATACAGGGCCGGTGAGATGGCTCAGCAGCATAAGTGCCTGCCTGGCAAGCACAAGGGCCCGAGTTCGACTCCTGGAACCCACATACGATAAAAGGGCCGGTGTTATCGCTCAGCGGCACAGGCGCCTGCTGGCGCGCAAGGTCCTGAGGTCGACCCCCGGTACCCACAAAAAAAAAAAAAAAAAAAAGAGGAATACAGGCAATCCTTGTTTAATGACTGAGTTCATTCCTACAAGTAGGTCGTTAAATGAATTGGTCACTAGATGAGGAATTGTATGTAGAGTGTATACATTACAATATTTAGAACAAAGAAATGGTCAAAGGAAACTCCAACTTGATGACATCACTTTTATTTGCATAACTCTTACGTGTAGTAATATAATGTATAACAGAACATAAAACTATATTCTGTATTGCACAGTGTACTCAGCAAAAATTAGAGTACTGTATAAACAAGGTGTACTATACCAAAAAAAAGACAATGATGCTCTATAAGCAAGACGTACAGAACTATATAAAAAAAGACATTCAAGCTAACATTTTAGTCATGAATCTTTCAAAGTCCCACCAATGTTACCATTGGAATTATGATCAGGATATGTAAAAACGCCCAGGTAAGGGAGATGATGAAGTAGAAATGGAAGAACTAGTAGTAGGGGTCCTGGGTGTAGCTTTCAAGAAGAATCCCACTGGGCATGGTGGTGTAGACCTGTGATCCCAGCACTTGGGAAGCTGAGGCAGGAGGATCACTGCAAGTTCGAGGCCAGCCTGGGCTACAAAGTGATTTCAAGGCCAGCCTGAACTACATAGTGAAACCCTATCTCAAAAAACCAAAAGAAGAAGAATACCATTATTGTAGTCTGTTTTGTCATTTTCTTTATTGCTTCATAAACCTCATGACAGCATCGTAGAAGTTCACTCATTTGCTGTTCCACTTCTGTGAGCCATTCAACATCTGGATCCATAGCCTCTAGTAACAGCTACATTCACTTTTGAGAACACACCCGCTAACCTTTGCAGTTTGGTACTTCTTCAATTCTTTCCTCTTCTTCCTCCCCCTCTTCTAAGTCCTGCTGTGCTTCCAACTCTATTTAAAGTCTTCTATACTTAGCTCTCCCTCAGTATATTCCACTGATTTTTCAATGTCTTGCACTCCGACCTCTGAATTAAGCATGTTAGGAAGTTCCACGGTTGTTTCATTTATGACACTGACATGTTCATCTTTGTCAAATGCTTCTAAACTATGCACAAAATGTTTTGGGCATTTTTTCCACATCCCTTGCATACATTTTTCTATCATTCCTTCCCAAGACGATTCAATGTTCTTAATGTAGTCTGAAATGGTGTACGATTTCCAGAAATCACTAAGAGTGATTTCTGTTGCTGCTACAGCTTTGCACAAAGTTGTGCACAAATAGTTTGCTTTGAAGGTAGCTATAGCCCCCTCACGCATGGGCTGTAAGACAGCAGTTGTGTTTCTAGGCAGATACACTACCTTTATATCTGGGTGTACTACGATCATCAAGAGCTGGGAGTGGCCTGGAGCGTTATCAAGCAAGAGGATAATTTAAAGGGAACGCCATTTTCCAGATAGTAAAACTTCACTGAAGGTATAAAGCAGTTGATGAACCAATCTTCAAATAAGGCTAGCATCACCCATGCCTTCTTACTTGCTCGACAGTAAACAGCACGTGCTTCCTGACCTGCTTCAGTGCACATGGGTTCTCAGTGATAGACAAGGAAAAGCTTCACCTGGGACCCAGTAACATTTCCTCCCAACAACGTGACTCTGTCCTTGAAAGCCTTGAACCTGGGCATTGTTTTAGCTTCTTTGCATATGTAGGACCTTTCAGGGATTTTCTTCCAAAAAGTCCAGTTTCATCCACATTAAAGATTTGTTCTGGACAGCAGCTGCCTTTCTCTATGATTTTATCCAATTAGTCAAGAAATTTTTCTGCTGCTTCTACGTCTACACTTGCCACCTCACCACTAACACTCCAATTATGCAGGCTGAATCTCCGACAAAACCGCTGAAATCGTCCATGACTTGCTGTAAAAAAGTTTGCATCGATTCTTCGCCTTCACATGGCTTCAAAGCTTAAAAACACTGAGTGCCTTGGCTTGAATTATTGAAAAAATCATTGGCATTCTTTTTTTTTTTTTTTTGATGTGGGTACCGGGAGTCGAACTCAGGACCTCGTGCTTGCCAGCAGGCACTTGTGCCACTGAGCGATACCACCGGCCCTTTTTTTCCTTTATGTGGGTACCGGCAGTCGAATTCAGGACCTCACGCTTGCCAGGCAGGCACTTATGCCACTGAGCTATCTCACCAGCCCTGGCATTCCTTTTTGTATCTGGTCATCAAACCAGATCACCAATAATTTTTCCATGTCATGAATGAGGTCTTTCTGCTGCCTAGTTATTATGGTTTTAAAACCTGTGGATGTTTTTGTTGCCTGTTTCATCTGTCTTTATCCTCCAGGATTGTTGAAGTGGTTGAATGCACCAAATTCAAGTACTGTGCTATTGCTTTTAATTTTTTTACCAGCTTCATAGTTGATTATGATCTTCATTTTCATGCCAAAAATCAATAGCCTTCCTTTGTTTCTTGCTACTTTCTCCTGGTGAACTCACACTTTTCCATTTTGATGACATCTCATACTAAGGAGTACACAATAAAGTACAACGCAGAATAAGGTACCCAGATCAAGAAAAAGGTACCCCGTTCAAGAAAAAGAAGTACTGTACATTGTAACACTACAGGTACCACCTGGTTTGGACATCAGAAAAAATATACTGAATGGTAGTGTTGCAAATATACAGTACTGTCCACATAGTACTGTAGGTAGTATACTCACAAATAAATCTATGGAGGTTTTGTACATAGAATTGAATACTGATATTCCTCATTTTAATGACCTACCAGGTTAATGACTGTTCAGACTTATGACCTGCCATTCAGATTTATGATCCATCTTTTTTTGTACAGTTCTATATATCTTATTCATAAAGCCTCAGTGTCTTTTTTTGTACAGTACACCATTCATACAGTACTTTAATTTTTGCTGGTTGTACTGTACAATACAGTAATACAGGGCCAGGGATATAGCTCAGTGGCACAGCACCTGCCTGGCAAGCGTGAGGTCTTGAGTTTGATTCCTGGTACCAAAAAACAAAAACAAAAACAAAACAGTAATACAGATATATGTTCTGTTATACATTATATTACTACACGTAAGAGTTATGCAAATAAAAGCAAAGTCACCAAGTTGGAGTTTCCTTTGACCATTTCTTTGTTCTGAATATTGTAATGTACATACTCTATCCTCATTTAGCAACCAATTCATTTAACAACCTAGGCGCAGGATTGTAACTTGGTCATTAAATGAGGAGTTTCTGATACAGGAGTGAAAGAAACCACTATAAGGCCACACTGTCATTCATGTTCCTGTATCCTAAGTCCGAATGCAGGTCATAAGTCAGAACAGTGTGCCTGGGTCCCAACAGTTATTAAAGAGCTAGGTCATTAGATGAGGAATATCTGTACTTACGCAGTACTGAGGACTGAACCCAGGGCCTTCACACTGAGCTACATCCTCAGCCTTTTTTTAATTTATTTTGAGGCAGGGTCTGCTAAATTGCTGAATTTTCAATCTTCCTGCCTCCGCCTCATTGAGTACTGGGATTAGAGGTTATGCCACCATATCCAGTGGCATTATCTTTTATTCAAATCAGTTATTAAATCAAAAGTTCAGTGGCTTTTTAGAATGAAAGAGATACAATAGTTTCACTGTATCACTAGACCAACTCTGTGTGCAGAAAACTCTGAAAGCATTAATAATCCTGGATGATTCTCTCTTACCTCCCTGAATGGTTACTTTATGCCTCTTACTCATTCACTATCAATAACTGTGATGTTCCTCACCCCCAATGAAAACCAAATACAAAAATACATACCACTTTCTTTCCAGAAGGTTCCCAGAGAGCAACATCTCCCCATGATGTGTTATAAAAGTACTTCTCTCCTGGATCAAAGCCTTTAAGGTCCTTTTAAAAACAGAGAGGAAAAATCAGTACACAAATTCAAAAGACAGATATTTATTAGAAACTAATGAGAATGACGCATAAGAAATCTATATGGACAAAGATTATGAAAGTAAAAACATTAGCAAGTTTTGACAGAGTATCAACTAAAATGTGAGAGCTAAGGAAAAGTTGAAATGACCCAAGTTAAAATTACAGTTTCTTAAGAAATAAATCAGGTGAGACCTCAAACAAGGAATTATCTATATTTTTGTATATGTAAAATAAGCCCAAATATAGGTAAGGATTCTAAAAACTCACGTAGCTTTGTGAGTACACACACAGAAACAGAGAAGTACCTCAAAGTAAAGGAAATACTGAAGTCATGCGTGGTGGCACATGCCTGTAATCTCAGCACTTGGGAGGCTGAGGCAGGACTCCCACAAGTTTGAGGCCAGCCTAGACTACATAGTGAGTTCAAGACCAGCCTGTCTCACAAAAAATAACAACAACAACAACAACAAACACAACTTTAAAAAGAAAAAATATTTTATTCTAAGCAGTCTTTTAAAAACTGTACTTTACCACTATTATTCAGTCCATTTGTCTAAAAAAAATGAAAGTATTTTTATCTTACACTGACTCTTTCACAGCAGGTTCAACCAAGATCTAGAACATGCTCAGATGGAACGGTCATTTTTCACTCAAAAAGTTACTTCCCCCAGGAAGAAAATACAGAAACCACTGTGAGGGAGCTGGGCACAGTGGCACATGCTCATAATCCCAGCTACTTAGGAGGCTGAGGCAGAAGGATCAAAAGTTTGAGGCCAGCCTGGGCAAGACCTTGTCTCGAAATTTAAAATTTTTAAAGGATTGGCTGGGGATGTAGCTCAGTAGCAGAGAACATGTATAGCATGAACGAGGCCCACAGTTCGATCCTTAGTACAGCCAGAAAAAAAAAGGAAGGGGGTAAGGGAAACCTCACCAGTGCCTGTGAAAAAATGAGCTAAAAGAGGCTGTTTGGGAATCACTGTGTGAAGGAGCCTCTGAGGAACAGGGGAGAATGATGGAGAGAGGAAGGAGGCACACAAACCAAGAAGACTGGAAAGGTGCAGAAGGAGGGAGCAGGGACCCCATCTCCTTGCAGCTGACAGGTCACCAAATGACGGGGGGAGGGGAGTGGAAGAGATGGAGGAACACAAACTATGCCTCACCTTTTTGTCATCAACACTAACTGAAGCCTCAAATGCTCACTGCTGGACTCTGGGGACCCAACCTCAGTAAGACAGATTCCAACCTCGGTTGCACGATTAAGACACAGATAGTTTAGGAAAAAAAATTCAGAAGCAAATACAGTCTTCCATTGGTGGTAAGTGCAGCACAGAGGTACAAAGCTTTTTATCTTTGTGGCCATACTTCATTCACATAAAACTGCAAACTCTGTCAAGAAGTGGGCAAAATGAGGGGACAAGTCATGATCTTAAGGTACACACAATCCCGTAAAGAGCACCAGACAGCTCATGGCACAATGTGAGAACATGAGAAAGGTACAAACAAGACGGACAGATGCTCACTCTCGGGCCACAGGTCATGATAAAAGCACCAAGAACTACCAGCATGTTTTAACATTTGAGCATTAAAAAGACCAACTGGACCTGGAGGGACATATCAGTGGTAGTGTTTGCCTACCAAGTGCAAGGCTCTGGGATCCACCCATACTACCACTTTAAAAAGAAAAAGGGCTAATGGCGGAAGACAACTGAAACACATTAAATCATGGGAAATGCATAACAATACTCAAAAAAGTCTGAAAAAAGGAAATTCAATGAATCACTGTTTGAAAAGGTTATTCACTACTTACTTTGAAAAGTGGTACCTCAGAGGAAAGGATAAAGAGGTTGAAGCAGAATTCCAGGACTGAGCCCATCCTGGGCAACTTAGCAACCTAGTGAGCCCCTGTCACAAAATAAAAAAATAAAAAAGGACTAGGGATGTAGTTCAGTGTGAAGGCCCTGGGTTCAATCCCTAGTACCAGAAGAAAAAAAGAAAAGAAAGCTAAAATTTCATGCTGCCTTTCCAGGAAGACCACATTTCAGAGACCAGCAGCAGTTCAATGAGGAACGTCTGCTAACAGTACATCAGTGATGAGACCAGACCTCAGCGATCTCTGAGTCCTTGAAAACTGCAGAAATCAGCAGATGGAGCAGATATTAGGTGAATATGCAGTAACAGTAGAGAGGTAACCAAAATAGTAGGAAGAAGACACAATCAATGTGCTCTTGGGGAAAGAAGCACCTTGGGTACGCACAACACACACACACACACACAGAGGAAGCTAATCAACAGGATGCTGACTGCCAAAATCTCTAAATGGTAGCAATGTGCCATTTTAAATCCTATTTTCCAGGAAAATGATTACCTGTATTTTATAACATTACAGTTTTAGTGCTCCTTTTATAATTAAAGGATACTTTTCAATACTGAAAAAAAGCCAGGCACGGTGATATGCATTTATATCCCAGCTACTCAGGAAGCTTCAAGCAAAATGATTACACGTTCAAGGTCAGCCTGGGAAACTTCACTATACCTCGTCTCAAAATTTAAGAAACATGTAGCTCAACGGCAGAGTGCTTTCCCAGGATGTGCAAGGCCCTAAAATATCCCCAATACTGAAATGGAGGCAGAGTGGGAGGAAGGGAGAGAAGGAAGGAATAAAAGAATGAATCAGTTAAGCCAAAGAATATTACAACAAATGCCTTCAACTATGCCAAGGCTAACATACTGCCTACGTGAAGTCAATTCAGAACAAGGAAAAGTTATCATGAAGGGAAGAATGGGGGAGGGAAAAGAGGTGTAAAGGTTGGTGATGGGGTCACGAGTAAGATCAAAATATAATACACATACTGAACCTCCCCAAAAAATGTGAAATTAAAGGGGTAGATGAGACAAGGGGGTGATAGGGAAACTGATTAAAGTAGTATTTATGCACATGTACAAACCTGCCAAAATGAAACCCATTAATTTGTATAACTAATATGCACTAATCTAAAAAATGGGGAGGAAAATCATCTTTCCTAAAGAATTCAAAATAAAGAAAAAAGTTATTATGAGAATTTAAATAGGAAACCAGAAGGCATTTTCAGAGTTATCTGGAAAGATAAAGCATAAAGCATACTTGTCCTTTATTCTGATTCCAACAGCAAAACCATGTGAAACAAGGAAAAATAAACACAAATAATAGAAACCACACTTAAAGAAATGTTAAATACATCTCAAAAAACAATGCATATACAAGAACCCAATGCATATTAATTGTAGACATAATGACTTTTATGCTGTTTCCAATATCTTCTTGCATCAGTAATGAAATTTTTTTTTTTTTTATGCGGGTACCGGGGAGTCAAACTCAGGACCTCGCGCTTGCCAGGCAGGCGCTTATGCCGCTGAGCTATATCACTGGCCCTCAGTAATGAATTTTTAAAGTTATAAAAGTTGAAAAAAGAGATACTGCTATAGCAGCAGAAATGAATACAGAAGGCAGGAATTAAGAAAAGCCTTACAGGTTTGTGCTAATATCATTTGGACAATTGAATGCTGATATCTTGTACTCTGAGTAATTTAAAGATGATAATACACAATGTATTAACCATTGTGACCCTCTTCTTATCTTGTTTTGAAATTTTTTTCTTTTCTCTTTAAAATTAAAAAAAAAAAAAAGGCTTACAGAAATTATGAAATTACCACCTCCTTACAAAAAGCAGAAATTCACTATTTCAAAAAAGACAACAGAAATCAACTACTATTAAAAAAGGATATCCAGGCTGGGCATGGTAGCACACACCTGTAATCCTAGCACTTGGGAGGCTGAGGTAAGAGGATCACCACAAGTTCAAGGTGATCACCAAGCCTGGCCTACACAATGAGTTCAGATCAGTCTGAACTACATATGAGACCTGTCTCAAAAGCAAAACAAAAGAAAAATGAAAAAAATTAAAAAGGGCATAAAGCAATGCTTGCTGTCTGGCAAACTTGCGCAGGGTCTCCTGGAGACCCAAACACAGATGTTCTCATGCAGAGGTAAGGAAACTCGTAGGAAAAGCCAGAAGACAGCACAGTCCACCAGGCGCTGCAACACTCCCTCCGCAGTGGGCAAAGAGCCTCCGGTTGTTCTGGTCCCACTCTAACAACAACACACCCAAGAGCAAGCGTCAAAAGCCTCACGCAGATTTCAAGTACTTTAAATACATCCTGGAACAAAGCCCAAAAATATCTAAAGGAAACCACCAAACCTACCTATCATAAAACTCAATGTCCAGCATCCATATGAAACAGGAGGAAAATATGACCAGAACTACAAACACAAGCACGACTGCAATGAGAGAAACAACACATGTTAAAAAAAATGACCCAGGGCCAGTGAGGTGGCTCAGCGGCGTAAGCGCCTGCCCGGCAAGCGCCAGGGCCCGAGTTCGACTCCCGGAACCCACATACAAGAAAAGGGCCGGTGATATCGCTCAGCGGCACGGGCGCCTGCTGGAGCGTGAGGTCCTGAGGTCGACCCCCGGTACCCACAAAAAAAAAAAAAATCCAAATTGCAGTTCTACTAATGAAAAAGGCATTATTTATAATGAAAAAGGGGTTAAGAATAAGCTAAACACTGTACAGGATTAAGAATAAGCTAGAAAAAAAAAAAAGATGGAGGATGTGTAAGAAACAGCGAAACTCTGTAAAAGTTGCCGTTGGGCCACTGGAATACAGTGACGGGAGAGCGCAGGAGGGAGGGAGGCGCCTCCCCTGCACCCGGGAAAGTTCTGCAGCGCAGTTCGGGACTCAGGGCGCCAGTGAAGGGTACTTTCAACGGAGGAGGAGGAGACCGCGGCGCCTTCTCCCTGTCCCAGGAACCGCGGCGCGACAGAAGCTCAAATCTGCGGACACACGGTGACAGCCAGAGCCCCGGGGACCCCGCGGAGCATCGCAGGACAGCGGCGGAGCAGGGGAGCGGCGGAGGGCTGCGCTGGCCGCGGTGAGTGTCTCTCAGCCACAGCTGCCCGGTGCGAGAGAGCGACTGGCCGGGGGCCATTGTGGGGGGCGTGGCGAAACTCAGAGCGGCGCTGCGGCTCTCAGGCCCGCGGAAAGTGCGCTGACGGCGGCAGGCGAACGAGCCTGGTCTCCGCCCCAGAGCACGCGCCTCCGCCCACGGCCCCTCCAGAGGGCCTCCTGGCTTACCCGGACGGACCTGCACGGACGGGACTGTCACCACACGGTGCCTGCCTACAGCACAGTCAACACCTGGAACTGATTCATTTTATTTTTACTTTTTATTTATTTTTTTTTCCTCTCATTTGTTTTTTGTTCTGGTGAAGGTTTGTTTTTTTTTTTGGTGGGGTTTTATTTTTGTTTTGTTTTATTGTTTTTGTCTCCATTTTTGTTTCTGGTTGTCTATTTGCTCTTTCCTTCATTATTCTCTCTGGTTTTTATATGAGTGTAAACAGCGCCTCTAACCTCTTTGTGATTGTGGTTGTGATCTGTTCTTCCTTCTATCCCTTCCTTCTCTTTTTCCCACCAGTCCTCTGCACCAGTGTCCCAATGTTAGTGGGATCCCTCTTGGTCCTCTAACCTTACATCTATTTCCTTCCTCTTCTCCCAATACTCTATTTCCTCCTTAACTCATTTCAAATTTAAACTCCTGAGGGAAAAATTGACATATTAAGGACTTGTACACTGCATATAATTTTTCTGGTGTGTTTTAGATTTTGTTATATAACAACTCTACTTTATACAGTTAAAAGTGGCAAATAACTGGTTAGCTCAGTCTGTCATTTTCTAGGCTGTGTTTGATGCTCTAGGTACCATTATAGCCAAAAGTGAAATAATTGTTCTAAACAGCTTTCCTTCCTGATATTTCATGATTGAGATTGACTAAGGGTCACAGAAAATACAGTGTCACAGTACCAAAGAACCAAGGACTGGGCCAAAAAGGTAGCAACTTCTCACATCCAACGAATTGAAGAGGCAGGATCTGGTACCAAGCTCAAAACCCAAAAACAAGCTTCACTTGGAAGATACTGCAGAGAAGTAGTCATCTCCTAAGGATCTTGAACACCAGCAATAAAGTAACCTACCATAGGTAATTTACAAACATCATCCCAGGAATTAAACTAAAGAAAGAAAAGAAAATGAGACCACACTTAAACAAGATGCAACCCCACACCTCCAATTCACCAAAGGCAAACCTAGGGGGCAATGAGGTGGGACAATCCGAAAGCCACCCACCTGGCCTATCTGAAGTGGTAACAACAAAGCAACTGAATGAGGCTCTGGAAAAAAATTAAAACAGAAATAATTTCACAGATAACTGCAGAGATAATGTCCACAATGAAGACCATGCTTAAGGACACTATAGCTGATACAGACAAAAAAATAGACG
Source organism: Erethizon dorsatum (assembly GCA_028451465.1). NCBI lineage: Eukaryota > Metazoa > Chordata > Mammalia > Rodentia > Erethizontidae > Erethizon > Erethizon dorsatum. The sequence continues at coordinate 373,544 of CM051829.1, forward strand.
AGCTTAAGAAAATTATAGAAACCATGAATGCTCAGCATAGGAAAGAAATGGAATCCATAAGGCAGATTCAAGCAGATATCCAGGAGAACAAAAATTCCACTGAAAGTATTTCTAGCAGATTAAGCCAATGTGAGGACAGGATCTCAGATATAGAAGACAGGCTTGCAATTAGTGGTCATGACAAGAAAGAATTCTTAAAAATAGCAAGGGAACATGAAAAATCAATTCAGCAGCTGCTAGATGACTCAAAGATAAATAACTTAAGAATAATTGGAATAAATGAAAAAGCAGGAGATAGCATAAATGACATTAGAACACTGTTCACAGACATTATCACGGAGAACTTCCCTGGAAGAGAAAAAGAATTTGATCTTCATATAAATGAGGCTTATAGAACTCCAACTAGACATGATCAAAAAAAAAAAACTTCAGCCAGACATATCAAGATAGTCAAGATCCCAGAAATTCAAAAGAAGGGCAGAATCTTAAAAGCTGTTAGGGACAAGAGACAAATCACCTATAAAGGAAAGCCCATCAGAATCACAGCTGACTTTTTAGCACAAACCTTCAAGTGAAGAAGAGCTTGGAATGACATATTTCAAGCTCTAAAGGAAAATAACTTTCAACCCAGATTGATGTACCCCACAAAACTATCTTTCAAAATTGATGGAGAAATAAAATATTTTCATGACAAAGAACATCTGAGAAAATTTATGACCACCAAACCAGCACTCCAAAATGTTCTGAAGGACATTCTAGAAAGAGATAACAAGGTCTACAACTCCAGGAACCCCAACAGAAGGAATTCACCAGGCAGGGCAGATAATTAAATAGAGGAAGAGGGGAAAAACAAAGAGTGGGAACCAACAACAGAAAAATATCATGACAAGTATAAGTCAATACATATCAGTTTTAACCATCAATGTTAATGGTCTCAATTCACCAATCAAAAGGCACAGACTGGCAAAATGGATCAAGAAGCAAGAGCCAACAATATGCTGTATACAAGAAACACATTTAATTCAGAAAGAACTTCATAGACTGAAAGTCAAAGGATGGAAAACAATACTCCATGCAACAGGAACCCAGAAAAAAGCAGGGGTAGCTATTCTTTTCGCAGACAAAGTGAATTTCAAGCCAAGAATGATTCAGAGAGATAAAGACGGTCATTACATCCTTGTAAAGGGAACAATCCAAGAGGAAGAGATAATGATCACAAATATATATGCATCAAATACCAGTGCACCCAGCTATATAAAACAAGTATTAAACGACATGAAAAATCAAATAAGCACTAATACAATTATATTGGAGGATCTCAATACTCCACTGTCACAAAAAGACAGATCAACTAGACAAAAAATCAATAATGAAATAGTAGAACTGAACCAAACTTTTGAACAAATGGACTTAGTAGATGTCTACAGAGTGTTCCACCCCACAACATCAGAATACACATTCTTCTCAGCTGCACACGGGTGTGGTGGATTGACAATTGGTGGTCAACTTGTAAAACCCAGCTGAATTGAATCAGTGTGGTGCCTGGTGTGGAGGGCCCACCTGAGGACTGTTGCCAACAACATAAAAAGGAGAACTGGTGAGGAAGAGTTGGTGCTGTTGGTTTTCCTCGAGGAGCTTGTCACGCTGGCTTTCCTGATAGGAACTTGGCTGTTCTCATCGTCGGAGGAGCTCGGGACCTCATTGTCGCTGAGGATGGCTGTGGTGACTTTCGGGGGAGCTCTTGTCCTTACTCTGAGCGTCGCTTCCTGGCTCTGGGATACATCCCTCAGCCTGCTGGCACAGAGCCTTCATCCCACCAGTGCAGACTTTCTAGCTTCCACCACTGACCTTTGGGCCTTCCCAGTGCAGATCCGTGAAATATCCTTGCATGAGACATTGTTGTGGGCTCTGAGCCTCTACTTGGACTTGTGGAGGCATTGCCATGGGCTCTAGGTCTTCAGCTGGACTCATGCAGGACACTGCTGTAGAATCCAGGTCCTCAGCTGGGTTCTTTGGATCTTTAGTGTGTGGACAGATTTCCTGCACTCTTTTGTATATGACTCTTCGGGTGACTATTACAAAATAACTCTATAAATTATGTGTCCTGTATTGTATTGTTTCCCCTCCAAACCCTGACTACAACAACGGGTCACTCTCCAAAATAGACCACATACTAGCTCATAAAACCTGCTTAAGTAAATGCAAAGGAATTGAAATTATCCCATGCATATTATCAGACCAGAGTGCAATGAAATTGGAAATCAATGGCAAAAGAAATCACAAAAACTCCCTGAACACATGGAAATTAAACAGCACCCTCCTGAACAATCAATGGGTCACAGATGAAATTAAAGAAGAAATTAGACACTTTCTACAACTGAATGATAATGACAGTACAACATACTGGAACTTATGGGATACAATGAAAGCAGTCCTAAGAGAGAAATTTATAGCATCAAATATATCTATATCAGGAAAATAGAGCAAGCGCAAATAAACAACTTAATGGCGAACCTCGAACTTCTAGAGAAGGAAGAGCAGGCTAAGCCAAAAGCCCATACAAGGGAGGAAATTATAAAGATCAGAGCAGAAATTAACGTATTGGAGACTAAAAAAAAACAATGCAAAGAATCAATGAAGCAAAGAGTTGGTTCTTTGAAAGAATAAGTAAGATTGACAAACCCTTATCCAACCTTATTAAAAAAGGAAAAGAAAAGACTCAAATCCATGCAATTGAAAATGAAAAGGGTGATATCATGACTGACCCTGAAGAAATCCAGAAGATCATCTATACCTATTTTGAAAATTTATATTCTACTAAGATGGAAAATGCAGAAGAAATGGACAGATTCCTAGATATGTACAAATTACCAAAGCTGAATGAAGAAGATTTAAAAATCCTAAATAAACCAATATCAACCAATGAAATCGAAGATGTAATTAAAAACCTCCCAACAAAGAAAAGCCCAGGCCCTGATGGATTCACTGCTGAATTCTACAAGAAATTTAGAGAAGACGTAACACCACTACTTCTCAAACTCTTTAATGAAATTGAAAGGGAAGCAATACTCCCAAATTCATTCCTGGAAGCAAGCATTACCCTGATACCAAAACCAGAGAAGGACCCAACTAAGAAAGAGAACTACAGGACGATCTCCCTAATAAACATAGATGCAAAAATCCTCAATAAGATACTGGCAAACAGAATCCAGAAAATCATCAAGAAGATTATACACCATGACCAAGTTGGATTCATCCCAGGGATGCAGGGATGTTTCAACATACCTAAATCAATAAATGTAATACACCATATTAACAGAACTAAAGACAAAAATCACATGATCATCTCAATAGATGCAGAAAAAGCTTTTGACAAAGTCCAGTACCTTTTCATGATAAAAACCCTACAGAAAATTGGAATAGATGGTCTTTACCTCAATCTCATAAAAGCTATCTATGACAAACCAACAGCCAATATTATATGAAATGGACAAAAACTGAAAGCCTTCCCTCTAAAATCAGGAACAAGGCAAGGATGTCCACTGTCCCCACTCTTATTCAACATAGTTCTGGAAACTTTAGCCCCAGCAATTAGACAAGAGAAAGAAATAAAAGGAATAATGATTGAAAAGGAAGAAGTTAAATTATCTTTATTTGCAGATGACATGATACTCTACACAGAAGACCCCAAAAACTCCACTAAAAAATTGCTAGATTTAATAAGCAAATTCAGTAGTGTAGCTGGATACAAAGTCAATACTCAAAAATCAATAGCCTTTCTGTACACAAATAACAAACTTACTGAAAGAGAAATTAGGGAAACAATACCTTTCACAATAACATCCAAAAAAATGAAATACCTAGGAATCAACCTCACAAAGGATGTAAAAGACCTATACACTGAAAACTACAGTACTCTGAAAAAGGAGATTGAAGAGGATATCAGAAAACGGAAAGATATCCCTTGCTCCTGGAGAGGAAGAACCAATGTAGTGAAAATGGCCATACTTCCAAAATTGTTATACAGATTTAATGCAATTCCAATCAAAATTCCAACAGCATATCTCACAGAATTAGAGAAAACAATCCTAAAATTCATTCGGAATCAGAAGAGACCTACAATAGCAAAGGCAATTCTGGGCAACAAAGGTAAGGCAGGGGGCATCACAATCCCTGACTTGAAATTACACTATAAAGCTACTGTGATAAAAACAGTGTGGTACTGGCAAAAAAAAAAACAGACCTGAAGATCAATGGAACAGATTAGAAGATGCTGAAACAACCCCAGACATACTAAGCCACCTTATCTTTGACAAAGGTGCCAAACACATTCACTGGAAGAAAGATAGCCTCTTTAATAAATGGTGCTGGAAAAACTGGCTCTACACATGCTGAAGATTAAAACTAGACCCATATCTTTCACCATGCACTAAACTAAATTCAAAATAGATCAGAGATCTAAATATTAAAACAGAAACATTAAATCTGCTGGAAGGTAGGATAGGTAAAACCCTTGAAGACATTGGTGTAGGCAAAGACTTTATGAATAAAACCTCAACCGCACAGGAACTATCACAAAGAATCAACAACTGGGATCTCACCTTATTAAAAAGCTTTTGCACAGCAAGAGAAACCAACAGAGTGAAGAGACAACCCACAATGTGGGAAAAAATGCTTGCCAGCTGTTCCTCAGACAAAGGATTACTATCGAGAACATATAAAGAATTCAAAATAAATCAGACCTCCCAAATTTAAAGACCCACTCCAAAAATGGGCATCTGAGATGAATACACATTTCTCAGATGAAGAAATACAAATGGCAAATAAATATACAAAAAAATGTACAACATCACTAGTCATTCGAGAGATGCAAATTAAAACAACACTGAGATACCATCTCACCCCAGAAAGAATGGCTATTATCAAGAAATCAACTAATAAGAAATGCTGGAGGGGCTGTGGGTAAAAAGGAACCCTTCTTCACTGTTGGTGGGAGTGTCAACTGGTACAGCCACTGTGGAAATCAATGTGGAGATTCCTCAAAAAACTAGGGTTGGAGTCCCATTTGACCCAGCTATTCCCCTTCTGGGTATCTTCCCAGAAGAATTAAAAACATCGTACCACAGCGATATATGTGCACCCATGTTTATAGCAGCAGAATTTGTAATAGCCAGATCTTGGAAACAACCCAAATGCCCATCAACTGAGGAATGGATAAGAAAGATGTGGTATTTTTATACAATGGAGTACTATTCAGCCATAAAGAAGGATAAACTGGAGACTTTTATAGGTAAATGGATGCAACTCGAGAAAATACTCATAAGTGAAATAAACCGGACGCACATGTGTAAGCATCGTATTGTCTCTCTACTATGAGAAACTGAAAGAGTAAATAAGATCCAAAATATACAATAGACATGGTGAATCAAAAAGAAACTGGTCAAAAGGAAAGAAAGACTGGGATGGGGGAATAGGGAAACGAAAGAAGGGAAAGGAAAAAAAAATTGTATTTATATATAAGATGGTTAAGATAGATACACTACTAATGTTACTTAGTTCATTGAAGAGTAAGGTTTGTGCCAATAATGTTTGGACAACTGAATGCTAATATCTGGTATCCTGAATAACTAACTTAAAGATAACAATACTTAATGCATTAACCATTGTTACCCTCCTATTATGTTGTTTTGAAAATTTGTTTTTTTTTTTTTTTTTTGTGGGTACCAGGGGTCGACCTCAGGACCTCGCGCGCCAGCAGGCGCCCGTGCTGCTGAGCGATATCACCGGCCCCTTTTTCATATGTGGGTTCCGGGAGTCGAACTCGGGCCCTCGCGCTTGCCGGGCAGGCGCTTAAGCCGCTGAGCCATCTCACCGGCCCTGTTCTTTTTTGATTTGTTTTGTTTTGTTGTTTCTTCTCTTTAAAATAAAAAAATTAAAAAAAAAAAAAAAAAAAGAATCAGCTAAACACTGCAGAGGAGAAGCCTGGGAACCTTGGCACCACAAGAAAGGAGGACTATAGAAACTGCACTGCGGGGGGGCGGTGAGATGGCTCAGCGGCGTAAGCACCTGCCTGGCAAGCGCGAGGGCCCGAGTTCGACTCCCGGAACCCACATACGAAGAAAGGGCCGGTGATATCACTCAGCAGCACGGGCGCCTGCTGGCGCGCAAGGTCCTGAGGTCGACCCCCTGGTACCCACAGAAAAAAAAAAAAAAAAGAAACTGCACTGGGCTCCAGCAAGCTGTGGGCAGAGCAGGAGAACTAGGGAACCAGTCTCAGGGGCTGTGGGGAAGTGGAGAAGCAGAACAATCCCACAAAACTTTTCAAATCCAATGGAAACTATAAATCCTCAAATTGAAGCTCGGCAAAACCAGCAAGAGAAACACAAAGCAAGGCACATCATAATTACAGTGCTGGAAACAAAACACTAAAAATGATGAGAAATAGACTGTTGGAGAAGATGCCAACCAAGAGACAATAAGGCAAAATCTTTAAAACACTAAAGGGAAAAAAATAATAGAATTCTATACCCAGCAAAATTAACTTCCTAAACAGAAAACTTTTTCAGAGAGAAAGCATAGAAAAAGAACTGCTGAAAGAGACCCACATTACAAAATACATGAAAGGAAATTCTTCAGGCAGAATTTAAGATGGAAATATACAGCAAGTCAGATTTGGCCCACCCTTGGTCTAAATATTCAAATTAAGAGGCATAACCGGCTAAAAAAGCAAGACCCAATTACATGTTGTCTACAAAAAAACTCACTTAAATATTAAGTACAGAAAGTCACTTCACAATGAAAAAGGGGTCAATTTGTACAAACAATAATTCTAAATGTGTATGCACTTTGAAAAGTTCCAAAGCTCACAAAGCAAAAACTGGTAAAACTTGAAAAGCCAATCTAACTGAAAATTATAGTCAAACAGCTCAATATTGGTCTCTCAATAATTGATAGAACAAATACACAAAAGTCAGAAAGGATGGAGAAGACTTGAACACCATCAATCAACCTGATCCAACTGACATTTATAAACACCTCACCACAGGTTAAGTACACACTTTTCAAATACCCATGAAACATTCACCAAGGCAGATCTTATGCTGAGTCAAAAACTAGTCTTGATAAATTTAAATGGACTAAAACGACTACCACAAATGGTCTCTAACCAAAGAAAAAGTAATCATCTGTACCAAGTTATCTGGAAACCCACTGAATTTCTATAAACAATGTACTTGTAAATAGCCTGTGGGTCATAGAAGAAATCACAAAGAAACTATATTGCTTATACACACAGTCTCCAAGGAGGGCACAGGAGCACACTCAGCTGGTATCCAATTTTTAATAGCTTCCCAAATAATTCAGAGTGGCATGCAACCCGGAACTTGTGAGCACTGGCTTAAGTATCTCATTCTAACCCATGATGATTCTGGTCCCAGAATTCATTCCATGATTCAAGTTGCAATTGTGCAACCATGGAACAAATTCTGTGACCAGAATTGTGGAAAGAATTCAGTTCGTGAACTGAGGTACCACTGTATTCGACAGGATAACAGAGGAGATTAAAAAACAGACTAAAAGCCACGTGTGGTGGTACAAGCCTGTGATCCCAGCATTCAGGAGGCTGAGACAGGAGAAACACTAAGTTCGAGGCCAGTATGGACTACACAGTGAGTTCAAGGCCAGCCTGAACTACATAGAGAGACCTTGTCTCAAAAAACAAAACAAACAAACAAAACAGATTAATAAGGTGCTTGTCGAGCTCAAAGAAGATATAATTAGATGGATAATGGGTATAATAAACAATCAGTGAGTTTATGGAAGATAGTTGAGCTAAACAAACAATGCAAAACATGAAGAGCTTCCAAACAGAAATCCAGAAGATTAAAAATTTTATTGAAAGTATGGGCAACAGAAGCAACGAATGTGATGGGCCGGTGAGATGGCTTAGCGGCTTAAGCGCCTGCCCTGCAAGCGCGAGGGCCCGAGTTCGACTCCTGGAACCCACATACGAAAAAGGGGCCGGTGATATCGCTCAGCTGCACGGGCGCCTACTGGCGCATGAGGTCCTGAGGTCGACCCCCGGTACCCACAAAAAAAAAAAAAAAAAAAGAAGCAACGAATGTGAGAACAGTACCAGAACTAGAAGACAAGATTGCTGTCAGAGACGAATTATTCAGAGATACTTTACAAACAGCAAGAGAACATGAAAAATGGATTCAACAGCTACTAGATAATGCAGAAAAACTTTAGAGTAACTGGAATTAGTGAAAAATCAGAAGACAGCACAAATGGCATAAAAACCCCATTTACAGAAATAATAGCAGAAAATGTTCCAAATATAGGAGAGAAATTAAACATACAGATAAGTGAGGCACACAAAACCCCAAATAGCCATGATAAAAGAGAAGCTCTCTACAACACATCATAGTCAAAATCGCAGAAGTCCAACACAAGAACAGAATCATAAAAGCTGTCAGAGAAAAGCAACAAATCACTTATAAAGGTAAACCCATTATAATTACCACAGACTTCTCAACACCAACCTTTTTAAAGGCCAGGAGAGCTTGGAGTCAAGTGTTTCCAACCCTAAAAAGAAAATAACTTTCAACCCAGATTTATATAACCTGCAAAGTTATCTTTCAAAATTTATAGAGAAATAAGGTATTTCCATGACAAAGAGCATCTCAAAAAATTCACGACCACCAAACCAGTACTATGAAATATTCTCAAGGAAATCCTAGAAAGAAACAATGAAGCCAATGATGTCAAAAAATCTAATAGAATAAATACACCAGGTGGGGACAGCAGTTAACTGCACACACATGCTTGGGAGGGCGGGGGTGTCAGCAACAGGAAAATAAAGCAATGACAGGAACAGTCAATGCAATAGGTAATGAGTCTCAGTATGATTGGTCTCAATTCCCCATCAAAAGGCACAGGTTGGCAGAGTGGACCAAGAAAGAAAAGCCAATGATATATGCTGTATACAAGAAACCCATTTAATCCAAAAAGAAATTCACAGGAAAAAAAAAAAAGGAAAACAATATTTCATGTAACAGAAACCCAGAAAAAAGCAGGAGTAGCTATCCTAATTTCAGACAAAGTAGACTTCAAGCCAAAACTAATCAGGAGAGGCAAAAAAGGTCACTACATATCAGTTAAGGAAATAATCCAACAAGAAGAAAGAACAATTACAAACACCAGTGCACTCAACTTCATAAAACAAACAGTAGTAGACATAAAGGATGAGATAATAAACACCAACACAATTATAATGGGGACCTCGATACCCTACTGTCACAAATAGATCAACCACAGGAAAAAAATCAATAAGGAAATACTGGAGTTGAACCAAATCTTGGAATAAATGGACTTAATAGATATCTACAGAATGCTCCACCCAACAACAGAATACACATTAATTTGTTAAAACAATCTGCTGGAAGATCAAATAGGTAAAACTCTTGAAAACATATGCAACGAATAGATAAAGAAAATGTGGTATGCATGCACAATAATGGAGTACTACTCTGCCATAAAGAAAGATAAATTTGAGTTATTTGTAGGACAATGGATGCACCTCGAGACCATAATGTTAAATGAAACACAAGCTTAAGAATCACATGGTTTCTTTTATGAGAAACCCAAAACATAGATGAAAAGCAAAACAAAAGAGATTCTAGGAAATAGGAACATAAATCTTTTGCAAATCAAAATGGGATGAAGAGATGAAGGCAGTGAAGGGGGGATGTGTTAAAAAAAGAATTCAAATATGTTATGTACATGCATGAACTCCTCATAAGTAATATATATGATCATTATGTATTACAAACATGTACTACTAAAAAATAGAAATTGAAAAAAATTAAAAATAAAAGATAGGGGGCTGGTGAGATAGCTCAGCGGCATAAGCACCTGCCTGGCAAGCGTGAGGTCCTGAGTTCAACTCCCAGTACCCACATAAAGGAAAAAAAGGGCTGGTGGTATCACTCAGCGGCACAAGCACCTGCCGGCACATGAGGTCCTGAGGTCAACCCCCAGTACCCACCTAAAAAAAATAAGTAAAAGATGGTATATCATTAGTGATAAACATTTTTAAAATGTATTTTCCTCTTAGGATTCTTCTGGAGTTGAGGCAGGGGGAGAATTTGCTTCTTTGGGTTTTTTTTGTTTGTTTGTTTGTTTGTTTTTTTTGTGGGTACCGGGGGGGTCGACCTCAGGACCTCACGCGCCAGCAGGCGCCCGTGCCGCTGAGCGATATCACCGGCCCCTTTTTTCGTATGTGGGATCCGGGAGTCGAACTCGGGCCCTCGTGCTTGCCAGGCAGGCGCTTACGCCGTTGAGCCATCTCACCGGTCCCGCTTCTTTGGTTTTTATCCCCAAGTTTGAGTTTTGAGACAGTCTTTTTTAATGTTTTCTCATTATTTAATAAACTGAAATATTTTTAAAATCCATTAGGGATATATAATCAAATGTTTCTTTTACATTTTTAAAATTTACCACCCAAAAACTGTCATTAAATAGATCTTTTTATACTCAGGAAAAAAAAAAAAAGATAAACCCAATTTAAAAACAAAAAGGACTTGAATACACATTTCTTCAGATTTATATAAATGGCAAGAAAGCACATGAAAAGATGCTATGTATCATTTGCCTTTAAGAAAATACAATTCAAAATCGCTATCAGATACCACCTCACACCCATTTGGATGACAAGAAAGGGAAAGGGAGAAAAAGGAAAAGAAGAAAATTGAAAAGAAAGAGGAAGGGCAGAAGGAAAGGAAGACTGTAAACAAATGATATGGATAAAATGGAATTCTTGCAGGTTGCTGGTAGGAATGTAAAATGGTACACCTCCACAGAGAAGTACAACAATTCCTAAACAAAGCTAAACAGAATTACTGTCTGAGCCAACATTCCACTCCTAAGTATATACCCAAAAAAACTGAAAACAGAGACTTAAAAAGATACTTCAACACAGAAGTTCACAGCCAAAAGGTAGAATTAATCCAAATGCCCAACAACAGTTGAAATGGTATCACAATGCAGTATAATCAGACAATAGAATATTACTGAGCCATGACAAAGAACGTTTTGATACTTACTACACATGCTAAGTGATATAAGCCAGACACAAAAGGACCAATAGTCTATGACTCCACTTATATGGAGTATCACCAGTAGGCAAATCCGAGACAAGCAGTTTAGAAGTTACCCAGAACTAGGGAAGCGGAGGTGGGAACTCACTCCGTAATGGTTACTGTTTCTATTTGAGATAACGAAAAATTTTGGAAATACAAATGGTGATGGTTGTAAAACACTGTGACTATAATTAATGCTACTAAATTTTACACTTAAAAATGGCTCAAATGAAAGCCAGGTACAGTGATGCATGTCTATAGTCCCAGATATTCAGGAAGCTGAGGCAGAAGAACACTTGAGCCTAGGAGCTTGAGGCCAGCCTGGGCAACATAGCAAGAGCTCATCTCAAAAGACAGAGAGAGAGGGAGATAGGGAAGGCAGGAGGTTGGCTGGTTGGGGTTAAAATAGCAAATTTTGTTATATATTTGGCTTCAGTAGCAGGGGACCAATACACACCTATGTTCTCAGGTGCTCAAGTCTACGTTCTCCACAAATATCACTTAATCACACTATTCTTGATGGACTTGTGTCCACCCTCAGCCCACTCAGCAAATATCCCATTTTCAATCTTGGCTCCAATAATTACCCTGCTTTCTTTCCACATGCATTATCTCCAAAAGTTTTCTTATTTTAGGACTGTTCTTTACCAGACTCTACCCAAACACTTCCACTTTCAGGATCCCTCCTATCCTTATACTTCCCCAGTGAAGTTTTGGTCATGCTTTGTTATTTAAAATGTTTCCCTACTTGAATTTCATTTTTATTCATTCATAGCAAAAATATCTGTGAAGCATCCAGGTGTCAGACTCTATTCTGGCTGCAAATAGAACAGTGGATAACAAGATAGTGAGGTTTTTGCCCCCACCACATTCAAATGGAGGAGACAGATAACCAACAAATAATACTGGGTAGTATAAATGCTCTGAAAAAGGAAAGGAAGGTATGAAAGCAGAGAGCGCAAGGGAAAAGGCAGCCTGTTACAGTGAAAATCTCCCACAGAACAGAGTACCTTAGCAGAGACCTGCACGAGACTCTCTTCAGAAATTCAGTATTTATCTACCCAAGAGCAAAGATTAACTCTGGCCATTGATGGGAATCCTGTTAACTATCAGCTTTCAATATCTGTCTTTTTGTAAGTAAAACTCTGGTTGAAAGTCTAAAATTTGAAGATTAAGAAACTGAGCTCCTCCTAAATATCCTAAACCGAATTCTTTACAAATTTTAAAAACTCAAAGCAAATACTGCCCCTATTTCTACAGGCACAAATGAAACACACACAGAATTATCGATGGCTATAGAGACAGACAGCAGTGCTTATTTAACATTTTTAAACCCTTTGCCAAACATATATTCTCAATGTTATATGGACAGAGCTATAAGGAAACAATCAAGTGTGGGACAAACATTTGTAAGACTGCATACGTAAGTTCATGAGTCGAGAGAAGAGGAGCAAACCTGTCATATCACACGTGCATGACCGTTCATTATCACTCAAACTACCGAAGACATTAAGCTGCAGTCTTCTTCTGCTGTAACAATAAATTCAACACACTGTCCTCAAACATCAAAAGCAAATACTGTATTTTTATCACTATGACCCTAAAAACTGTCTCCTAAAACTGGCTTTAAATACTTGAACAGCTTAAATAGCTCATTCTTAGAAAGGCGTAAATAAGTGCTGAAGATGCTTTCACACAGCCATCTGAAGTATTAGCAATTCCCACTTCGAGGAATCTTACCCTTCTTTAAAACTATTCGGGGCCGGTGAGATGGCTGAGTGGCATAAGAGCCTGCCTGGCAAGCGCAAGGGCCCGAGTTCGACTCCCAGAACCCACATACGAAAAAGGGGCCGGTGATATCGCTCAGCGGCACGGGCGCCTGCTGGTGCGTGAGGTCCTGAGGTCGACCCCCGGTACCCACAAAAAGAAAAAAAAAAAAAATCTCACTCTACAGGTCCAAACTAGCATTTCTACTGTCACTTTCTTAATCTCTTATTTATATCCTCTTACCTTCAGTAACTCCTGGCAGCTGTCAAGTCCAATATTCATAAGAATGCTTTTTACCCTTTTCCGCACCTTTCTGATGTTGTCAAGATTTTCCACAGGAATTTGAAACATTTTTGAAATTTTCCTTAAAAGGAAAGAAAACAAAACTTTAACATAAATATATACATATACAAAAGTGTATTTTTTTCAACAAGTTTGGTAAAACACTAGGAGTAGAGTATAATTTCCAACAAAGAGTGCTAGGAAGGAATAATCACATGCAAAAAAATGAGGCTGGACTCCTTACACCATACACCCAGCTCAAAGTGGATCACACACCTACATGGAAGAGCAAAATTATAAACCTCTAACAAGAAAACTTAGGCATAAATCTTCATGGCTTTAGATTCAGCAATGGATTCTTAGATATGACACCAAAAAGCACCAGCAATGTAAGAAAAACAATACATTATTGGACTTTATCAAAATTAAAAACATTAATGCTTCCAAGGTCACCACCAGAAAAGCAAAACTTCCATAAAATGGGAAAAAGTATTTTCAAATCATATTCCAGATAAACAACTTTTATCCAGAATATATAAGGAAATCTTAAGAAATTTTAAAAATAACCCAATTTTAAAATAGGTAAAGGATCTCCAAAGTAGATACACAAATGGCCATGAAGCACATGAAAGATGCTCATCATCAATAATTAGCCACTGAGGAAATGTAACTCATCCTATCTACTAGGATATCTGTAATTTTTTAAAAGGGGGTGTACGACATGTACTGACAAGAATATGGACAAACAAGAACTCATACATTGCTAGTAGTAACGTAAATAATGCAGCCAAGCTGGAAAACAACCTGGCAATCCCTCAAAAGGCCAAGCATATAGGTACCATTTTAACCAGCAATTCTACCCAAAATAAATGAAAAACATATATCCACACAAAAACTTGTGCAAGGATGTTCAGGGCAGCATTATTCACAACATCCAAAAAAGCACATAAACAAATGTCCATCAAGTGATGATCAGATAAATAAAATCTAGTGTTATCCATATTTTGAGCCATAAGAAGAAATGAGGTAATGACATGTGCTACAATGTGGATGAACCTTGAAAACATTCTGTTCAAAGAGGCTAGACACAAAAGGCCACATGTGGTATGATGCCATGCCTATAAAGTGTACAGAACAGACACATGCACACTACACCAGTGGTTGCCTGGGACCAGAAAGAACTGGGAGTTAATGGCTAAGAGAAAATGGTTTCTTTCTGAAACAATGACAATGTTCAAAAATCAACTGTGGGGGCCGGTGATATCGCTCAGCAGCATAAGCGCCTGCCTGGCAAGCGCGAGGTCCTGAGTCCGACTCCCGGTACCCACATAAAAAAAAAAAATCAACTGTGGTAATATGCACAAGTATGTGACTATGCTAACAGCCATTAAACTGTACGTTATAAATGGGTGAATCTTAGGTTATATAAATTATATCTCAATAAAGCTATTTTCAATATATCTAAAAAGGAATAAAATAAAGTAAACCATGTGGTACTTGACCAGATTAGGAGACACTGACATGACTTGGTCATTTTCAACACACGCATATAGAAATCACCAGAAGTGGTGGTGCATGCTTGTAATACCAGCATTCTCGGAGGCTGAGGCAGGAAGATGGCAAGCTCTAGCCCACCCTGGGCAACCTAAGGACTTAGGGACTTAGTAAGAACCTGTTCCTAAATAAAACATTTTAAAAGGACCATGGGATGAGGATGTATACAGCTCAGTGTGAAGGCCCTGGATTCAATTCCTAGTACCACAACCACCGGAAACAAAAAAAGCATTGTAAGAAGTGTGTGTATACACAGCCATGTCCAAGAGACAGCCTGGAAGCAGTTATACATGCCAGCAGCAGCTGGCACACATAAGGCGCTCATCTCGATTTCTAAATACTACTTTCTATTAAAAAGAACTTGGGCTGGGCCGGGTGTGATGGCATATACCTGCAATCCCAGCACCCAGGAGGCTCAGGCAGGAGGACTGCTGTGAGTTTAAGACCAGCCTGAACTACACAGCAAGAGCCTGTCTGAAAAAAATTAAATAAACAAATAAATAAATAAAAACTTGGGCTGGAACACAATAAAGGCAAGATGGGCTTATTATGGCCAGAAAGTGAGACAGTGGCTCAGAGAATGATGAGACATGTCAAAAGTACAGAAGAAATCAGCTTGCAGGCTCCCTCAGGCCAAAGCCAGAACAATCTAGGAACCTTCAAAATAAGGCCGTAAGTCTGTGGCACATGGAGTTTCCCAAAGACGCACATTAAGTGTCCCCTACTGCTCATGCTCTTCTTACAATGACCTAGTATTTCTCCCAGAAAGACCATCTAAACCCCCTCCTCCTCTCGAATGCTGAACAGAGCTTTGTGGCTGCCTAACCAATAAAGTGTGAAGGGAGAAATACCACACATTTCAGGAAGACCAGGCTTGGAATCCAGACACCATGTTTCTAAGAAAGCACATGAACAAAACAGACCACTGCAGCGTTCCACATCACCCCCAGCACAGAATAAAGATGTCCTGAGAGGTTTCTAACCCCAGCTCCCAAGACATTGCTGCCTTCCAGTCTCTCCACAATGCAGTCTCTCTCAATGTCCTGTCCGAATTCCTGACCCACAGAACTAATGAACCTTTTGAATAAAATATTCTAGTCTAAATTTTGGGGTGATTTGTAGTCAGCAATATTTAAGTGAAATGCAGCCCACTAAAATATAACCTCAAGTCCACACTGATACAAATTGAAAGTGTGATGAAGGATATACTTAATAACAAAGGGAAAAGAGCAAGTCTGGCAGACAAGCCCAAATTAAAACACATTGTACAAAGCAGCAAGCCCATAATATTCAGAACTGTCAAGATCATATAGGGTAGACAGCTCATAAAAGCCAAATCTCAGACACATGGACACAATTCAAATGTCCACTGAATGGATACACAAATGTGGTATGTCCATACAGTGAAGTACTATTTGGCAATAAAAAGTAACAAAGCGGCAATGCACATACCTAATCTCAAAACATTATGCTAAGTGGAAGATTCTAGTGCACAAGTTCCCAGAGCTCTTCTTACATAAATGTTCAGAAAAGAAAATCTACATAGATAAATGAGAGACTAGTGGTTGGCAAGTAAGAACACATAAGTAAATAGACAAGCTTTTGGGGGTGGTGGTAAAGATATTCTTATATTAGAATATGGTGAGCGTTGCACAACTTGTAAATTTACTTTTTTAAAAAAGTCAATGGGTCTGGGGATATAGCTCAGCAGCACAAGCATCTGCCTGGCAAGCGCAAGGTCCTGAGTTCGA
The DNA here is from genome assembly GCA_028451465.1 of Erethizon dorsatum. Taxonomy (NCBI): domain Eukaryota; kingdom Metazoa; phylum Chordata; class Mammalia; order Rodentia; family Erethizontidae; genus Erethizon; species Erethizon dorsatum. The sequence continues at coordinate 390,039 of CM051829.1, forward strand.
GTCCCAGTACCAAAAAAGAAAGAAAGAAAGTCAACGAATTATACACTTTTAAAAATATATCATGGGGCTGAGGATGTAACGCAAGGGGTAGAATGCTTGCCTCGCACACATAAGCTGCTGAGTTCAAGCCCCCAGTACCAACAAAAACAAAAACCCACACACATCCCTTAGAGGAAGAACTAAGGAGCTCTCAGATTGAAGGAGAATAAAGATAACTAAACAACATAATTTAAATTTTAAAACTATAGTATAACAACAACAACAAAAAACACAACACGCAATTCTAAACTAGATCGTTGGGGCCGGTGAGATGGCTCAGCGGCTTAAGCGCCTGCCCGGCAAGCGCGAGGGCCCGAGTTCGACTCCCGGAACCCACATACGAAAAAGGGGCTGGTGATATCGCTCAGCAGCACGGGCACCTGCTGGCGTGCAAGGTCCTGAGGTCGACCCCCCGGTACCCACAAAAAAATAAATAAATAAATAAACTAGATCGTTTTTCTACAAATGACATTATTAGAAAGACTGACACCCAGGTGGGTGATGAATGCCTATTCCAAGTGTGAGCCCAGCCTGGGCAATTTAGCAATTCACTGCAACCCTGTCTCTAAATAAAAAAGGACTGGGATGAAGCTCAGTGCAAAGGCCCTGAGTTCAATCCCCAATCAGGAAAAAGGCAGAGGGAGCAAAGGAAAGAGGGGGCAAAAAAGGAAGGGAGGAGAAAGAAAAACAAAAGAAAAGGAAAGAAAGTGAAAGGAAGAGAGACAGGCAAAATTTCAAAGGGGTCTAAGATTAGCTGGTACACTGACTTCCTGACTCTGATGGCTTCGTTTCAGATATATAGGATAATGTTCTCGTCTGAAAAAAAAAAAAAAAAAAAATTTGAATAATATGAGGCCTTGTTTGGCAACTTACTCTCCAATCATTCAGGGATAGAAAAGTTCTTTGCACCATATTTGTAACTTTTCCAAAAAACTGCAACTATTTCAAAAAATTTTTTCTTAATTTATATAAACTATAAAAAAGTCTGCTACACCGGGCATGGTGGCATAAGCCTGTAATCCCAGCACTTGGGAGGCTGAGGCAGAAGGATTACCGTGAGTTTGAGGCCAGCCTGCACTACATAATGAGTTCAAGACCAGCCTGAACTACATAAGAGACCTCGTCACAAAAATAAATAAATAATTTTTAAAATAAAAAAATTAAAATTAAAAAAATCTGCTAGTCAATATCTAGTGGTAAAAATTTGGTTAATTAATTTCCATAATAATTAAAGAAATACCATATAAAACAGTATGTACCAAATTTTTATTACCAAAATAACTTGCTTGATTGATAACCAACAGTAGTAAGTAAAAAGCTTAAAATTTCTAAACATTTAGAGGACAATCTGGCAGAATCTCTCCAAATTTAAGAAGCAATTTTGGGTCACCAATTATCCTACCACTTGAAGCCCCTACCCAAGAAGAGGCTGTGGTCGTGTGCCACCCCCATTATACCTTCTTCACTCTGTTGCAAGCACCTATTTAGCTATTTCCCCTACTGGACTACCCTCCCTTAGGGTAGGAATCACATTACAGTACACAGCAAATGTTCACTAAAAGAACGAGATATAAAACAAAACAGGGTCAGAACTACAGACATGTAAAATATACAACAGAGGCTCAAGAGGGAAAGAGCGCAACAGGTTCCATGCAAACAGACCAGGAGAGGTAAAGGAGGGCATGTCTGACTATATTTAGCAAATGTTAAGTAAAACCAAAAAGGTACCCTGGAATTAAATAGGAGGGAGGGGATGCAGAGAGGATTAACATAGAAGCGATGTATTTTTGAGTAAGAAGAACAGTTTTGAATCAATCTAGAGTAGGTTTCTTTTCAGACAAGTTAACCTAGGTGCAAAGTGTACTGTACAGCTTTAAGGATCATTAGCATTGTAGAAGTGGGGATATAAAAGTCAAAGGAAATGTAGTAAAACCTAATAAATTTTAAAATAATGCACAATGAACTGGGTTCCAGCCTTCCCAAGGTTAACACTCTAACAGAAGAGCCTCATGATCATGAACCTCACAATCTGTTTCAAAAAACCTTGCACAGGGTCACTTTAGAGCTCAGACTGGCTGCTTTGGCCAGAACACGGTACAAGAAAAGTTTAGTCAGATGTCCATTCACTCTACCATTCTTGCGTCTACTTCCTCCTTGGTGCACTTTGAGAACCTAGAGTGTTCAGGGACTGTGGCTCTCAGACACAGGGGTTACTGAAATGAGGCACCAGCAATCTGGTAAGTTTCAAACAGGTTCTATAGTTAACTTGTTCACAGCTTGGAACTAGGGCTAAGGAACTAACTGTCCATCTTTGCTCCTTCTTGAATTTGTCTCTCAAATGTAATATCCCCACTCCCTTATCATTGTTATTCCACCAAAAACAAGCATGGAAATCCCTTTTCATTAAAGAGGTTATAGCCTCTTCTTAGTAGTTCAGTATCTGCTTTAGGAAAACAGTAAGACAAAACATAGGTAATGACAGAAGATTCACAACCTCCAAAGCAATCCTTTCAAGACACACACATGCACCCTTAATTCTTGCTAACCTCTTTGTTTTGAGCCACTCCTAAAATACAAGACTCCTTACAAAATGCCCAGTGGACTGACTAGAAAAGAAGAGGTGTGCTGTTTTCACTGCACATGTGCTCAGTGAGACCTATATTTCACCACTATGAAATGCGTGCTAATGCAGCCAGCTCTGCCTTCCTGTCTCAGTGCCTCAGTTCGTGGTAGCAACTGAACTACCACAAAATTCCACTGATGTATACAAAAAAAAAACCTCCAAAGAGGTACTCAAAGAGTTTCTTTTGTTGTTTTGGTATCCTGATTATTTAAGGATACTCCATTATGCAAAATACATACTCTAAAAAATGTAAGTCAGTCATTCAGGCAATAACTTCCTAAGATACAATTTAAGTTCTAAAAAGATTCTTGACAGAACAGCACAACAGTCCCCAGCACATTTTCTAGAGCTACCTCAGCAAAATCGTTCCATAATGTCTTAGCTCTGTCATTTTAGGCAAATTACTTAATCTGAATTTCAGTTGCCTCATCTGTAAAATCAAGAGTGCGACCTACTTCACGGGCAGCTGTGAGAAAGAGTTAATACAAGTTAGCACTTCATGTAAGTGCTATGAGTTGTTACCTAACACCAAAAAACTAAACGCAGTGTCCTAATTATTAGGATACAGAGATTCCTTTTAAAGCAACTTTAAGAATACAGAATATATGTGCCACATATGAAAGCAAGTTTCAGAAGGTCTGGGTTCAAATCAACAGAGCTCTTCCCAGTCATGTGACCTTCATCCACCTGCATTCTCCTGTGTCTCACACTGTCCTAACAAGTCTGTAGCAGCGTGTGTAGGGCAAAGTACAATGCTAGACATTTACCTCCTACAAGTGTCAGCAATCATACTTCAAGTTTTGTTCAAATTGAAAAGGTATCCCAAAACTTCCAGGATCTCTTCAGCTGCAGTTCTTGCCATGACTCTGCCATCATCCCGCATAACCAAGGATTCATGCATTATCAGATGTCTTCATCCAGCCCTCACCTTCCTCCCACCTCTCAACCAGAACGACCTTCTTTCCTCCTTACTCCTTCCTGCTCATTCTTTATAAACAAAGATCTGCTAAGTCTACGCTTAAGGACCACTGGCTCACTGCTGTGTTCACAGACCCCATCTCCACCCAAAATAATAAAAAACTAGTTAATGCTGCCAGCTCTCCACTAGTATCTCATACTTGACCTGACTTCCAACTCAAGCTGAGTATGTGCTTCTCACAACTCCTATTTTTTATGTACTGTCCTCTCTTACTAGACTCCAAGTCGCCTTTGATGAACCGTGTCTGCCCCTCCAACAGCTTTCCTGTCACTACCAACCCGTGCTGTGCTGGGTGTGCACGCTTCCCGGCCTTCCCCGCACAGCTGAGTTTCCTCACCAACTCCACAAGCAGAAACCGCCGTTCTATTTACACATAATGCGTTTTACTAGCACTCGGCAAATCTTCCACTCTGATTCAAAGAAGACGCTTCAAATATTTAGTCACGTATTGCTCTGAAACCATCCAATACTCAGTTCCAATTCTTGCTGTCCCTAGACCAAATGTTGGTAGAAATTTCCAATTCCTATTCCTTACGAATATTGTAAGGCAGTCAGCAATGGCGGATGCAAACTTCAACTTTAAAGTCAGGCTGTTTATCAACCTTCGACATTCACATCAATATCGAGGGTGAAGGGACAGCTGTTCCTCGAACAGCCCTTTCCTTCGAGGAAAACGGGGCGCTTCGGTGTGGCGCGCGACCCCGCCTGCCGCCCCTCCATCCCGCCGCAGCCCCTCACCCTGGGGCCCCGAGGACCGCCCGCCGAGAAGGCGCTTCAGGGTGGCCCCGAGCCCCGCGACGGCGACCCGCCCGCCTGCGCCGTCGCGCCCTCCGCCAACCATCCCCGCGTCCGCTCCCCGGTCCCCCCTCGGTCCTCCAGTTCCCCTCAGCCCAGTCCCCTTTTCACACATCGCCCTGACCCCGCCCCTCCCCCTCCCCGGGGCGGCCCCGCTCCCACGTGACCGGCGGGCGGGGCAGGCGGGCGCGTTGGGGCCGGGAGCAGAGCTCTACGGACGTCCCGGGTCCCGGAGGCGCCGCCGCGGGCGGCCGACGGGGAGGATGGCAGGGTGGGCGCGGGGCGGACCGCGGTGGGGAAGGCGGGGCGGACTGCAGGGTGGACGGCGGGGCTGGCCGCGGCGCGGGCCACAGGGGGGCGTCGCCGTGAGGAGCAGGCCGGGCCATACCTACCGCTGAGCGCCAGAAGCGCCGCGTCCCGCCGCCGCTCGCAGCGCCGCCGCGTCGTCCGCTCTGCGCGGCGGGCCCCCCGCCCCGCACCCCGCGCCCCGTCCCCGTCCCTCCTCCCGCGCGCCTGAAAGGGAAGATGGCGCTCAGCTAGCTCAGGAAATGACGTCCCCTCATTTGCATGCCGGCTCAATCAGCCAATGAGCGCAGAGTGTGTTTAGGGGCCCCTAGGCGCTTCCCACGGGCCCCTCTGGGGCCCTGGACCCCCCCAGACTCGAGGCTCTGGGAGGGGGTGGAGCCTGCTGGAGCCCCCTCCCCTAGGCCTTCATGGCCCAGTGGACTGCCTGCTTAACCTCTTACCTCTGGGCAGGCTCCCGAGAGACTTTTGGTTGGTGATGACGTCACTAAAGGGGTGGGGAGAATGCGTCATCGATCATGTGACTAGTCACGTGTGTTCACCAGTCTACTTCATTTGCATGGGATAGGGTGGAGCTAGTGGCAGTTCCAGGAGTATGTAGCCCCGCCCACACTTAAGAACCAATAGAAAGCCAACTCTGAGAATATGGCTTTGCTATTGGAGAATAGGACTTTGGCTCTCAGAATTTGGACTAGTGTGTGCATGATTAACATATATTGGTGAACCAACGAGGTTCATCATACTTTCTCTAAAAAATTTATGTCATGCCTTTTCTTGAGAGTTCTGATTTTTAAGTAACATCTATTACACGTTATGTACAAAGAGGGTTAATTGCATTCGTTTGCATAAACTCTTAAATGACCTAAAAGTTCACTCTTGCCCAGATTTTTGAAAAGTTGTGTCGTAGGAAGAGCTTTCAATTTGGTTGTGATCTCCACTCATTGTATCACCATGCCCTTCTCACGGAATGCCCTTCCTGGGTGGACGCGGCTGGAGGCCAGTGCAGATGGGAAACGGACCTCAGTAAGCCTATGATTTGATGAGAGGGTAAATTCAAACTCCTAGTTTAAATTGCTTTTGGGTCCCTCTTTTACCAGGCCCCTGTGCTATCCAGGCCCCTTAATAGCTATTCCACAGCTGTGCCAGTTAAGCAGTTCCTGGACAGCGCCTGCCCTGCCCTACTCTGTCACAAAAGACCAATTCTCCTTCCAGAAAACCAAACCTAGACTCACCTCTTGAGCTCCCAGGCCTTCATGTGCACCCGTCTCCTCACCAGCGGTCAGCTTCATGTCTAGGCTCAGAGGACTCTCTGTCCAAGCTAATGCTTGGACCCTACCCGCTCCAGAACCTCTTCGTGCAACGTCCACTGCCCTAAATTGTGGCTTTTTTCTCTGTGGCGCCTTCTGCTCAGTGTATCCCAAAGACCAGAAGCATAATACACCATAAATGTCCATGTCAATCTTTACATTGTGTTAAATGCTGGACTGATGTTACTTGACCACAATTTGCTTTAATTTCCTACAGGAAGACAAATCATAATTGAAGGAGAGTTTGCTCTATTTGCTTGTGAATTATAATTTGATTTGATTATGAATTACAGAGTGAGAATGATGTCCCTACACATGTTCTTTGAGAAATTATGGTGGGATGAAAAGTATAGCTAAAGCCTTCCAGTCTCCCCTCCATGCAGACCGAGATGCTCTCAAATGCCTCTTTCTCATTTCTTTCCATTCCTGCAAACAATCTCTGTGTTCATCTCCTCACCTTCCCTTCCCTTCCCTTCCCTTCCCTTCCCTTCCCTTCCCTCATCCTCACCTCTTGCTCTCCCACCACCACCACCACCACCACCACCACCACCACCACCACCACCACCACTCTGCAGAAACTCTTTGGTCGTCAGTGATCTCCCAGTTGTTGAGCCCTAGAACAAATTTTATTACTCATCTCTCTGGGCCCATCTTTCCACCTGGCACTCCCCCTTTCCTGAAACTCCCCCTCAACTCCACAGACTTGCCCTTTAATCTTCTCCAGCCTCTGTCACTGTTCCCACACCTTCCTCATACATCCTCGAAGGCTGGTATTCTCTGAATTCTGCCTGCTTTCCTTCATCTTTCACTACATGTGCACTGCCCACTTCCTGTTGCCAGGCATACTACTAGGCATTGGAAATCCCCTGCCTTTCATTTTTATTCTGCATGTCGTCCCTCATTAATCTCAACCACAAATTCAAACCTCATTCTTTCAATTCCAAACCAATACCACCGCCTCCTTTCAAGGTTTATTTTTCTGACTGCCAATTGAGCAGTTCTGCTTCAGTGTCCCACAGGCACTTTGGATTCAGAAGTTTCCAGTCGGAGCCCATCATACCCTCCTCACAACCTCTCTCACCATAACCTGTATGCTTTCCTAGCTGTCACTTTTCCCACTTCTGACTCTCCAAATCTGATCCTTCATCTTCAGTCTCACTACTACTGTGTATTCTGGTTACCTCCTGCTCGACCCCAGGTACTTCCCCCAGTCAGCCATCTTAGTAATCCATCACAAAGCATATCTGATCATGTCATGCCTTTCTTGCCTTTAGCCATTCTCAAACCCCCTATTTAGTTTCCTGCCACTGGAATACAATACCCAATACCCACAGTTTAAAGAAGAGGTTTATCTGACTCACAGTTTTAAAGGTTTCAGTCCAGAGTCACCTGGCTCTAAAGCAAAAACATCATAGCAGAAGGGTGTGGCGGGGCAAAGCTTAGTTCATGGTGATCAGGAAGCAGAGCTGGGGGCAGTGCCAGAGAGGAAGGGCCAAAGGAGCAGATATAGACCTCATGGCCGTGACTCTATGACCCAAGATACACCCAGAGTTGTTCTTTACTAATCCCTTAGGTGGCTCTCAAGTCAATCAAGTTGACAATCCACTTTAACTGTCACACCCTCACAGGATCAAGCCCACTTGGTCAGCATGGTGGAAAATTCTTGCTTGGCCAGTTCTCACTTGCTCATGGAAGGTCTGCCCCACTACTGGAGCTAATTTCTTTTCCATTGCCACTCAAGACTGAGTTATGCTGGCCTCTCTTTCTGGAAAATCTTTCTGACCAATACACACACACACACACACACACACACACACACACACCCCAAAATGTGATAGTATTTTCTTTATTATAATGAGGAAAGAAAGGAGAAAAAAAGGAGCCACTATGAGGGATCAACAATCAGAAAATTAGAAGAATGATTACAGGCAATGATGAAAAAACAAAACAGAAATTACAAGGTTCTTGGGCCAAGGTCTTGGGTGGAAGCTTTCCACTGCATGAACTTGTTCCTGGGCACTGGGTCAGTCACCATTTCCTCAGCTGGGCTGCTCTAAGACTCTCTGAAGCTTGAGGTTCTCTATAGGAGAATATTCTAGTTGTGGAGAATTCTGAATTGCTTCTTTAGTTGTGAATCATGAGCCCAAGTTGTGAAATGTAACTCTGCAGTTTCACTGCTGTGCTTGTTGTTAGCAATAGATGGTAAGGTCCTTTCCAGTGAAGTCTAAAAGCAGAGTTCTCAAGTGTTTCTCCCAATAGACAAAATCTCCAGGTTGAAGATCACAACAAGCCAGGATAGAAGGTGCTATGCAAGGCAGACTTCACCTGTTGGTAATAGACCTATACTATACAGGAATACTTGGCAATATTTTGCCAGTCTGTGTGCAGCAGTACAGAGTATAGTATCGCAGATGAGATCCCTAAATGCATAGGTTGTCCCATTACAAGTTGCCTCAGTCAATTTAGGCTGTTATAACAAAATAGCGTAGACTGGGTGGCTTATGAATAACAGAAATTTACTTCTCACAGTTCTAAAGGATGGAAGTCCAAGATGAAAGCACTGGCAGATGTAATTTGGGGTGAGAATTCACTTCATAATAGAAGGCCATCTATTCCCTGAACCCCACATGGCAGAGGGGTAATGGGTCTCCCTCAGGCCTGTCTTATCAGGGCACTAATTTCATCCATCTGGGCTGCAACCTCATGACCTAATCACCTCCCAAAGGCTTCACTCTTAATTCCATCACATTGTGGGGTTAGGATTTTGACGTGCACTTTGAGGAGACACATTCAGTCCATAGTGCTGGTTTGTAGGAGGACTGGTGTGTCCTTGAGGGAGAGAACTTTGCGTGTGTAAGGCTCCATAGGAGTAACTTTGACTGAAGGAGCTCAAGGATATCTGAAAATTTTCTATTTTTAATTTGAGGATGTTGTTGGTTCTTTCAAGATTTCCAGAATTTGTGGGTGGTAAAAACAGTATGGGTTTTGAGTAAAAAAAAATCTTAAAGAGTTCTTTTATAACAATTCTATAAATTGTGTTCTTGGTCATTCGATATAAAAGTTGGGATGTTCCAGGTAGAAACAGAATAAAGTAGCTCTTCAGTAACGGTAAGAGCTGAAGGTTTTGCTCAAGGAAATCCACCCTGAAAACACACACGAAAACATCTTTAAACACCATGGAGGGAGCAAGCCGGATAAAATCCATGTGCTGGTGTTCAAAGGAATCTTGGGGCTTGATACTGGCCATATTCTAGTTTTATAGATTTCTGCCTGATTATGTTGTGGACATTAAAATAACCTCAATTGTGTTTTTAAATTTCTCCTACCAATACTAGCTTAAAGACATAATAAGTAGTTTCATTGAGATTTAACTGATATCCCTTACAAATGATTTGGTGCCACCAAACAGTGTTCTGAAAGTGCCAAAGATGAACTGAGTGAAGGGATCTAGATTTCTCCCTGGTCTTGCTTCAAACCAAGGCTGGCAGTGAATATCCTCTACTGCCCTCTGTGAATCCCTCCAGAGAGTCATTCTTTTTGTTGTTGTTGTTGTTAAATTAAATTTATTTTTCAGTCTTGGGGAGCAAACCCAAGGACTTGTACATGCTAGATAATTGCTGTATCATTGAATTGCATTCCCAGCCTGAGATTTATTCTTCAGGGGTTTAAGTGGTATATTAATCAGCTTTCCCACTGCTGGGACAAAATACCTGACACTTGTAAATTAAAGAATGAGAGGTTTACTTTGGCTCATGATTTCAGAGGTTTCAGTCCATAGGTAGGTGGCTCCAAGGTAGAAACATCATGGCAGAAGAGCATGGCAGAGGAAAGCTACTCACCTCATGATGGCCAGAAGCTAAGAACAGATAAGGACCCAAGACAGAGAGTCCAGGAACCAGATGTATTCCCTAAGGACCCTCCCCCATGACCCATGCAGACATATCCAGAAGTGTGTCTTTCAAGCCAATCACGGTGATAAACAAGATTAACTGTCACAGTCAGGCTCACAACCTTTGTTAACACTAGTGGGCATATGATTTGCTATCTAGAGCATTTCCTTCTGCTTTCATGGTGTCTCTTTTTACACAGGCCTCAACCTTTACAACAGCCACCTCTCCAAGAAGTAGGAGTGTGTCTGCTTGGGATGGGAACGCCAGCAGAAGAGACGAACTTCCTGTATTTCCAGAATATCCCAAAGTCGTGTTCTGACAACATGGGGGGGGCACCAAAGTGTGTGTCTTTTTTTTTTAATTCTCTCATTCAATACAGGATTTCTTGTACACAGAAGACATTTGTGACCTCTTGTCACCAAGAAGCATGTGGGGGCATTCCCACCAACATCCAGTCAGCTCTGCAGTGGACACAGCTGGATGTCCTCTAATCCAATTCAGTTCTTCCACTATCTACTTGGAGACAGTGTTCGATCCTGCAGGTTGGAAGGTACAGTCCCCAAGACTGTTCCCATCTCTAACTCTAATCTCACCTGTGCTCCTGACCCACGCTTCTGGGTGTGTCAGAATACTCAGGGTTTGGTTGACTTGCTAGAGTGGCTCTCCGAACTCAGGGAAATAGATTTACTGGTTCATATAAAGAATGTGCAAAGGATGCTAGTGAACCAGATGGAAGAGATGCGCAGAGAAGTAAGGAATGTGGGGAGGGGAGAGAGCACTGCTCTCTGGGAACCTCCACCTAATGTATTCGGCCATCAGGAGGCTCCCTGCACTCAGAGTCCTTCTGGGACTTTGTGGAAGTTTCATTATTTAGGCATACTCAATTACCTCATTGGCCACTGGTGATCAACTCAACCTCCAACCCTCATTCCTCCTGGAGGCTGGGGGATGGGGTTGAAAGTTCCAATTCTAATCCTGCCTTGTTTCTTCCAGGGACCAGTGCCCATCTAAACTACATGGAGACTGTCCACCACCAGTCACCTTATTAGTATAACAAAAATATACCAGGAAACATGGAGAACAAATGTACCTCACGGTATCACAGGGTACCAACCTATGCCTGAGTACGTGTTTGCTCTCCATTTTCTGACCGATGGAGTAGCTCTGGTGAGTGCACTGTATCCTGCTTGGGACGGGGGGCTGTGGTACCTCTGGTAGAGTTGCATGTTAAAAGAGAACTTACAGGATACATGGTATATCCTGCCCAGTGACCTACAGTTTTGGCTTTAGGGTATGATCCATCAACAAATACCGTCAGGTTAGGGTTCTCTGTAGGATTCTTCCTAACTGGAAGCAAGATGTAGAAAATTCCCTAATTGAGGCAGCATAGTCAAGAGGCTTCCTTCTTTGTCGGGGGCAGAAATAGAGGACTCAGAAATGGAGTGACCAGAAATGTGAGAGGAGAGACTCCCAGCATTTCACACAGGTGAATAAACTAGCTGGAAAGTGTGCACTTGCACTCAGCAGCAACATCTGTACTGTGTGAGGAACCACAAGGTCAAGGTAGAGACTGTCCTGAAACCTCGTCTTCCTGCACCCTGGCTGTGAGCACCCTCCATCACTCCAGCATAGGAGGGACAGAGTGTTGCGGTTGAATGCATGGGTTCTCCACAGGTGCTGAGGTGGGGATATTGGCCTGCAGAAGGACTACAGGATTGGCCTGGTCCTCAGAAGCATTCATCAGTCCCTCATTCTCTTCTGCACTTAATTCTGCCCGAGATTGTGTGGAGGACCCCAACAAAGCAGAGGGTGTCTGCAGTGGTTATGGCCCTCTGTATGGGTACTGCCTGCGGCAGAACCCCCAGCGCTGACACACTTGCAAAGCTCCACAGCATCGCCATCTCCCATACTCTATAGGAATTTCCTGGGCTCTTCTTGGCAGTCTGTGTACAAATACATCTCCCTTGGTGACTTCCTATTAATAGAACCATGTCTATGTCTTACACTGAACTATTTTACTATTCGCAAAACTGTCCTAGTGTAATGATCTTGTCTCTATGGTGAGTGCGGCCAATATGAAGTCATCTGGCCACTGCTCCAGCACTGCTGTCCATGGGTGGCCAGGTGTGGGCAGTGTTGAACACAGAAGCTGTAGGGTCTCAGCTACATGCTCATGGTGGTGTGATGGATTTGTGGCATGGGATGGTGACTGCCAGGGCTTAATGGTGATGGGCAGGCTGTAATCATGATGAGGGATGTGATGATAATAGGGGTGTGATAGAGACTGGTGGGGTGTAATAGGGATGGAAGGTAGTGCAATGGGGTGTCTGAGGTATGATGATGACATGCACAGTATAATGCTGAAAGGTGTGTGTCTGTGTGTGTGTCTGTGTGTGTGTGTCTTTGAGGGTGACTGCCTGGAGTGTAGTGGTGAAAGGCAGCGTGCAATGGAGATGACAGTGACTGGGTGGGAGGTGGCTGCTACCCAGGGCTCTCTGGCATTTCCCCTCTGCTCACACTGAGCATCAAACTCCATACGTAACTTTTAATGCCCCTCCCCCAACTTAACTACTAACAACTGATATTGACGGAAAGACAACGAAGAACTTATTAACATATTAAGTATGATATATGTTTTATATATAGGATTGTATTAACTTTTCTGTTGTTGGGACGCAATACCTGAGGCCCACAACTTAAAGAGAGGTTTAATTTGGCTGAGGTTTCAGACGTTTCGGTCCATGGTCAGCTAGATCAAAAGCAACAACATCATGGCAGAAGGGCCTGGTAGAACAAAGATGCTTAGCTCTTGGTGGGCAGGAAACAGACCAGGGAAACAGTGCCAGAGAAGAAGAGGTGATACGCATCCAGACACATCCAAAGGTGTGCTCCACCAGTCCCCAGGGGATGGATCCCAAGCCAACCAAGTTGACACTGCACCCTAACCATCACAAGAGTAGAACAGGAGATCCCTTTTTGCCAGGGTACACCACTCACTGGAGGACAAGCTGCTTGCAGTGGTGATAGGGATCTATCACATTTGCAACTCCTGAGCCTGCTGGGATGGCAACAGGTGGCAGCCACAAAACTATCACAGTAGTGCAGTGTTACTTTATCCAGTGATGGTGAAAATGCTTCTAGATGCTTGTTTACATTTCTCTAGGCTGCAAATGGCACTGTGTGATCTGTGGTTGTATATTTTAACTTTTTATAACAGATTTGTATATACATTATGGTAGTAATAAAATAAACTCTTACCTACATATATTTAATGCATTCATGATGTATCTAACTCTATCGTTTTTGTATTTCTAGGCTACGTGAGCTTTTTCAAACTGTGACAAATCTGCAAAAACAAAAAAAATCTAAAAAGAAAAAAATCTGCATATACCTGACCCTTGCAGTTCAATCCTCTGTTACTCAAGGGTCAACTCTGTGTGTGTGTGTGTGTGTACAGAAGTGAGATCCTGGATCAGTGGTAATTCTGTGTTTAACTTTTTTTATCTTTTTAAGGACCTGCCTAAGTATTTTCCACAGCTGATGCACTATTTTACATTGTACCAGCAGTGTGTGAGAGTTTCCACTGCCCCACATTCTGGACACTTGCTGCTTTTCGGTTGCTTTATCATTCTCACCCTAGTGGGTATGTAACAGTGTCCCACCGCGGTTTTGATTTGCACTTCCTCAATGACCAGAGATGTTAGGCATCTCTTCATGTAGTTATTGGCTGCTTACGTATCTTCTATCTATTCAGATTCTTTGCTCATTTTAAAACTGCATTGACTGGTTGTTGTGTAAGAATTCTTTTTTTTTTTTTTTTTTTTTTTTTTTTTTGTGGGTACCAGGGGTCAAACTCAGGTCCTTGCGCACCAGCAGGCGTCCGTGCCGCTGAGCACCGGCCCTTTTTTCGCTTATGTTGTTTTAAACTACCTAGTTGTGGTATTTGGTTATTTCAGCCCTGGGAAGCTAATACACTATATTAATAAGAAATATTGGTGTGTAGTTTTCTTTTTAGTGATGTCTTTGTCTAACTTTGGTCTCAGGTAATGCTGGCCTCACAGAATGTACCAGGAAGGGTTCCCTTCTTTATTCTTGGAAGAGCTTGGTAGGATTCCTATTACGTCTTATTAAAATGTTTTACAGAATTCATCCCTAAAGCTTCTGGTCTGGAGCTTTTCTTTTGATAATTCATTCAATCTCCTTTGTTATAGGCTCTCCTGAGGTTTTCTATCTCATCCTTAGTCAGTATTGGTAATTTGTGTGTTTCTAGGAATTTCTCAATTTCATCTAAATGATCTAGTGTGTTGTCAAACATTGTTCACAACAGTCTTTTCTAGTTCTTTTAATTTCTGTCAGGTGGATAGTTATGTCCCCTCTTTCACTTCTTTTTTTTTTTTTTTTTTTGGTACCGGAAATCAAACTCAGGACCTTGTGCTTGCCAGGCAGGTGCTGTGCCGCTGAGCTATATCCCTGGCCCCCTCTTTCGCTTCTGATTATAGTCTGTGCATATTCTTTTCTTGTTCTCTTAGTCAGTCTACATAAAGATTTGTCAATTTTGCTGATCTCAAAAAACTCACTTTTCATTTTGTGGATTCTATTTGTTTTCCTATTATCAATTCTATTTATCTATAATCTTTATTATTGTGTTCCTTCTGTTGGCTTTGGGATTAGTTTGGTCTTCTTTCTCTAGTTCATAAGGTAAACAGTTAAGTTGTTATAGAAAAACTTTCTTCTTTTTTGATATAGCATTTACAGATCTAATTTTCCTTCTGAGCGGTACTTTCACTGCAACCCATAAGTTTTGGTATGCTGTGGTTTTCTTCTCACTCATTTAGTTCTCCAATTTGCTTAGTGATTTCTTCTTTGACCCAAGGATAGTTTAGAAATGTGTTGTTTTATTTACATGTGTTCATGAATTTTTCTGCTTTATTCACTTCCAGCTTCATCTGTTGTAGTCAAAGGAAAAACTTTGTATGACCTCAGAATTCACTGAGAATTGTTTTATGGCTTATCATATGGTCTATTCTCGGAAATGTCACTATACAGATAATTGCACTTCTCAACAAGAAACATCACCAATCCCTGGAAGAGATGGGATCTGATTTTCAGAGTTATCACATTGCAATATTCAAATTTTCCAGTTCTCAACAAAAATTTACAAAGCATACAAAAAAGCATGGCCCATTTACAGGGGGAAATAAATCAACACCAAACATTCCTGAGGAAACCAAGATACTGGATTACTAGACAGAGACTATAAATTAATTGTATTTAAAGTGCTAAAGATGCTAAAGGAAACTATGAGCAAAGAACTAAGGATAATCAGGAGAATTATGCAAGATCTCCAAGGATTATCAATAAAAAGAAAGAAATTATAAAAAGGAACCATACAGAAACTCTAGAGCCAAAAAATACAATAGTTCAAAAATATTCATTAGAAAGCCCCAGCAGCAGATTTGAAGAGACAAAAGAAAAAGATCAATGAACTTTCATACAGGGCAATTAAAATTACCCAATCTGAAGAATAGAAAGAAAAAAGAAATAAAAAATAAATAAGAGTCAAAGGAACCTACAAGACACCATCAAGTTTGCCATTATGGACATTATGAAAGTCCCAGAAGAAGAGAGACAAAGAGGGCAGAAAATGATGGCTAAAACCTTCCCAAATGTGATTATATGAGTATATACATCCAAGAAACTCAAGACACTACAAGCAGAATAAACTCAGAGACCCAAAATGAGACACATTATAACCAAACTATCAAAAGCCAAAGATAAAATCTTCAAAACAGTGAGAGAAGCAATTTGCAACATACAAAGGATTCTTAATAAAGTTAACAGGTATTTTCTCATCAGAAACCATGGAGTCCAGAAGGCAATAGGATGATACATTTAAATTACTAAAAGAGATTATTGTCAAGTAATATTTTTTACAGTACTGGGCATAAAATCCAGAGGCACTCAACCACTGAGCACCATCTCCAACCCTTTTTCATTTTTTTTTTATTTTGAGACAGGGTCTCATTTAGTTGCCCAAGCTGGCCTTGAAATTTCCATTCTCCTGCCTCAGCCTCCCAAGTTGCTAGAGTTATGGGTATGTGCCACCACATCCAGCTTGAAGTAGGAATTTTATATCTAGTAAAACTATTCTTTAATAATGGAGAAGTTAAGACATTGCCAAATAAATAAAAGGTAACAGAATTTATCATTAGTAGACCTACAAAAAATGCTAAAGGGACTACAAGATAAAATGAAAGAAACCTAAATAATAACTCAATTCTATACAAAGAAATAAAGAATTCTTATATAACTAAATTTATAACACAAAAACTGGTATTATTGTATAGTTGGGTTGTAACTCTGATGTGCATTTCCTGTATGATTTATGAGACAAGTGCCTAAAATAATATTTATAAAGCTATGCTGATGAGCACACACATATAAAATAATTAGTAACAACAATATAAAGGGGGAATAAAGCTGGATAGGACCAGAGTTAATATATGCTGTTAAAGCCAAGTCTGTATCAAAACTAGATTGGCATTTAATTTAATTTATAAATTTAGAGTTTAATTCTAACCCTTCTAGTAACCCCTAGGAAAAACTTACAACACACAGAAAGGGAAATTAAAAGGAATCAAAATCACTCAAACACAAAGGAGGCAATATTGGAAGAATTAATGAACAACAACAACAAAAAAGAACTATAGAAAATAGCAAAATGGCAGAAATAAGTTCTTCATTACCAGTACTACTTTAAATGTAAATAGATAAAACTCACCAATTAAAAGGCAGAGACTGGCAGAAGGATTTTTTACTATAATTTTTATTTACTTATTTTTCTATGAAAGAATAAAACAAAATTTCATAATGGCAGAAGGATTTTAAAGACATGACCCAACCATGTGCTGCTTACAAAAGAATGACTTTAGAACCAAGAGAAAACCTTTCAACAAATGTTGACAGTGAGAGGATAAAAAAAAAAGCAAATAGTAGCCAAAGGAACTGGAGTAGTTATAGTACCATTATCATACAAAATAGATTTAAGTAAAAAATATTACGAGAGTCTAGTGTGGTGGTGCACATCTGTAATCCCAGCAATTTGTAGGCAGAGAAGGAGGATCGCTATGATTTTGAGGTCAGCCTGGGGTACATAGTGAGTTCAAGGCCAGCCTGAACTACATACATAGAGAGACCCTTTCTCAAAAAAAAAAAAAATCATGAGAGGAAAAGAAATATTATATATTGATAAAAGAGTCCATGAATTACTGAGATATAACTAGAAGCACTAAACAATGGAGTGCCAAAACAAAGACTAAAGGGACGACTAGTTCTACAATGGTAGATTCCACCCCAATTTCAATAGTGGGTAGAGCATCTAGGCAAAAGATCGGTAAGGAAACTGAAAACTTGGGCAATCCTATAAGCCAATCATTCCTAAAAGGCACTTTGCCCAACAACAGAACACACATTCTTCTCAAGTGACATATTACTACCTCTCGAATCAACAATGTCCTTTTTTTAGATCAGCAGGCAACTGAGGAGAAATAGTGTACTCATTTGGGCCTATGGATATATGTGCTATCCTTATTTCTAATGTGCTTTGTACACTCAGAATCCACTACAGTGTCAAGCACAAACAATCATTTGCTTGGGGCTACATTCCTCAGTGTGTCCGGAAGCCTATGTAGAGTGATTGTCAATAAATGAAAAAAAAAACCATATTTGAACTAAAATCATACCATTGCTTCCCTACTTCCCTTAGATTCATGAGGGAAAACAGCACCCATGTGAAGGGCTAGAAATGCCAGCCTTTGACAGTCCATTGTCTCTACTGAAGCTAGCAGGTTTTATTACATAAATTAAACATGACAATAGGGATGAAACTAAATTACTTTTATGTTGCCCATATGATATTTTCTACTCTACAAAAGAAAATTTAACTTTGATATTATATTCACGCCAAGGCTTCATTACTAAAAAGTAGGTCACAGCAATAAAGATTAGAAAGTATAATATGGGACAAAATAGGAGCTTTATATTTTTTAATTCTTTTTATTACCTTTGCAATCATCTCTGTTGATTAGTTCCTAATAAAACTATATTTTTGTTTGTTTGTTTGTTTGTTTGAGTTTGCTTTTTGTTTGTTTTGTTTTTGCTGTGCTGGGAATTGAACCCAGGGCCTTGCACAAGCACTCAACCACCAAGACACACCCACAGCCCCAATTATGCAATCTTTCAGATACATCAACTCTGAACATTTCACCCAAATAGTAAAATAAAACCAAAATAAAAAAGAAGATCACTCAGTCTCCAGGGGAGGGAGGCCAGTTCCCTCAGAGGGTGGAAAACAGCACTGGATTCTAAGAGTCCAGAAACTGGGAGTGTCAAGGTTCTCACCTTCGTCATAAGCCATGCAGAGGTCTCTGTCCCAACTCCAGCGCCCTGCTCTTTCCCAGTCAGCATTCCGACTCTCCAGTTAAACGCACGGACAGGTGGCAACCAGAATGACACCATTTGGGTTGGGAACAGAGAAATGGGCTCTTTTCCACTTGCGTTTGACTAAATCAATTTATGTAAGCTCAACCAAGCTAGCTGTGTTCTTTGGACTCTGAACATGGGAACTCCTTGCCAGTCCTGCAGGCAAAGGACACTAAACCCCTTCCCAGCAGCACTCCCAAGGTTCCCATCTCCCTGGGGCAATCTTCCCACCCTCTCCTAGCCCCTTTCCTTCCCTGCTCTTGCTACTGTAGAGAAAGTTTTGAGCACTGGCTCTCCTCTCAAATTACTCACCTTGTTCATGTCCCATTACAGTCTCTGCCTCTACCCACCTGTGAGTCAACTGGACAATCCTGAAGGCCCCTTGGCCTTAAGGGGATCCTTAGGGAGCTTCTCTTACAGATCTGTGCAAATTTCTCTAAGAAGCCTAGAGAAGTCCCATAATTGTTAGAAATCCAACTTTTTTTTTCAAACTTTATTTTTTTTTTTAAAGACAACAAGTAAACATTCTCATGTATTAACAAACTCAAGCATTAGAGAATGTACAAATACCTTTTGGAGAAAAATATTACTCAGTATAAGATTAAGCCATGTAAAAGCTAGGTAAAAATAGAAGACTAAGGAATGGAATAGTCACAGTGAAATTGCTTTTTCATACTAGGGAGATAATACGATGTTTACAAATGTGCATCCGGTTTATTTCGCTTGTGAGTATTTTCTCGAGTTGCATCCATTTACCTATAAAAGTTTCCAGTTTATCCTTCTTTATGGCTGAGTAGTACTCCATTGTATAAAAATACCACATCTTTCTTATCCATTCCTCGGTTAATGGGCATTTGGGTTGTTTCCAAGATCTGGCTATTACAAATTGTGCTGCTATAAACATGGGTGCACATATATCGCTGAGGTACGATGTTTTTAATTCTTCTGGGAAGATGCCCAGAAGGGGAATAGCTGGGTCAAATGGGACCTCCCATCCCAGTTTTTCGAGGAGTCTCCACACAGAGAAATCCAACTTTTTAACACAGCATGTTTTATGTGCTCTGTGATTTCCTATCCTTTCAAAAGCACTAAAGGGTCTGGCTCTTTCGGAGGCAAGGCTCTTTACAAATAGAGGCCCCATGCAAACGCACTAGAAAGAGTGGGGAAGACACACTTGTGGGAAAGATACACCCTTTGATAGGAAGTACTGAGTCATTCCTGAAAAGAGCGGGAGGAGAAGCTTCCCAGACTGCTAGGTGTTTTAGAGAATGGCAGTGAGTACCCCGTGGGATAAGGTAAGCATCAAGCAGGACACTCACAGCTTAGCGGCACAGAGGAGGGAAGTCACCGTCCATGGTGAGTAACTGCTGAAACCTGACCACAGCATGCAGAGGACAGGCCCTTTCCGGGGCCCTTTCTGGGCAGGCTACACTCAAGAGAACAAGCAAAGTCAAAGAAGCAGAGTCTGGCCATTTTGGGCTCCTGGTGGCCTTTCTGTAGTGGGGATATTTTGGTTATAATTAGAAAGTAAAAATGTGCTAACAAGCTATTCGCCAGTGAGGTAATGAGCACTTGCTCATCTTTTCCCCACTCCCTGGGCCACACAGGCAGCAGCTCCTCTCTAGCTCCAGGAGGGATCACCAGCTCCTCAGCTGTCTGCCTGCAGACTTCACTGTGGAGACACTCAGGGCTTTTCTCCTCTCCTCTGTAGGTAAACAATTTCCATTTATCCACACAAAATGTGTCAGAGCCTGGCTCCCTTCTGTTGACACAGCTGACTTAGTCCTTGGCCACTAGCTCCCTTCCCTCTCAGATGCTGAGGGAGTCCCTAGGGCTATGTCAAAGGCCAGATGGAGGGGCAAGTAGAGACATCTGCCTTCCTATCCTCTCAGACACCTCTCTCCTTACTTCATTCTCCTTTGCACTCAGTAAGTCCCGTGTTCACCTTCCTCTTCTGTCCTAGCCACTCCACCATTTAGATGCTAAGAGGAGACAAACAATCTTGGTCTATGTTAATTAAAACGAAGGGAAAATCCAGGCAACTTAAAGGAAGCACTTATACAACGCCAAGAACCCACTGGGAAAATTCCATGTCATGGACAAAGTGAAAACCTGATGTCAACAAAAGAAAACCCTGAAAACTGTATGAAAAGATAAGCTCTGGTTTCCTTTAAGAGACACATTAAAAAAATACATTGGAATATTTCAAAAGTAATGTCAAAATAATTTTTTTCCCTGAATTCATTCTATAAACAACAACAAAAAAAATGCTGCTATGGTTTTAATGTCCCCAAATTCGTAGGTTGGAACAATCATCAGTGTGAACAGATGGAAAAGTAATGAAGACAGAACCCTCACAGGTAAGATGAGCTACTTTGGGAAAGGACTGAAGGGAACCATCTAGATCCCTTTCTGCCCTCCTGCCCTCCACCATATCGGAATGCAGCATTCATTCCCTTAGAGGACACAGCAGAAAGATGCCATTTTGGAAGTGGATATGGCCCTCGCCAGACAATGAACCTGCTGGTGTCTCAATCTTGGTGTAGGGACAGGGATTCATAGGCAGGAAAAAGGGTAAAACAGGATCCCCTTAAGCTTTATTAAAGAGATTAGGCAGAGCATGGTGGTGTATGCCTGTAATCCCAGTACTTGGGAGGCTGAAGCTGGAAGATTGCAGTCCAAGGCCAGCCTGGGCTACAAAGTGAGTTCAAGGCCAGCCTGCACTACGAAGTGAGACTCTGTCTCAAAAAAACAAACAAACAAACAAACAATAAATAAATAAATAAATAGTGAAAAAAAGAAAATGAAGTATAACCATTAAAAACAAAAAAAGAAATTTATAGGAAATCTTACTAAAGGCAGCTTTTGCTTCTGTAGTTAGACTCCAGCAATTAGAAAGACAAAGGTAAAGAAAGAGAGAGAACCAGGCCTGGAAAAGCACCAGTTACACAATTAACATAAGAATTTAGCAGAAAGAGGTGATAGACAAAACAGGATGTAGCCAGGAACACAAAAGGCCAGGGTAACCAGCCCTACCACCATAAAATACAAAGACAAGGGGCAGCCACCTAAGGACTCTTATTCAATATATAAAACACACACACACCTATGCATACATACTTGCATGTGTATTTTCACTTTAGCATCACTATACCAGTGCACCAGATACACACACACACACACACACACACACACACACTCCCCTTTATTTGATTTCTAACCCTAAACTGCCCCTCTATGAGGCTCTCCCTTGCCACGCTTATCCATCACAAAAGGGCAGGAAGGAATCAAACTATCAGAAAGAAAGGGCTGGGGATGTAGCTCAGCAGCACAAGCGCCTGCCTGACAAGCTCAGGGTCCTGTGTTTAATTCCCAGTTCCAAAAAGAATGACAGAAAGTAGACAGAGTTGCCCAGATTAAGGTCAAAGACACCCAGAGAGCCAATCAGATGGTGACAACTTCCAGGTGTCCACAGGGGGATGGGAGAACGCACTAGTCCTAAATGAAAAGGGGCAGAGGACAAAAACCACAGGAGTTCCTTTCTAATGCCCCCTTCTCGTCCAGAGTAGCTGTCTATCTTCTTTTTTTCCATCCTTTTCCAAATAAACCATCTTCGTTTATTTTACACTCCGTATCTTTAACTCATTACTGAAGCGGGAAGTTTACAATCCAGGCAGCTGCATGTTTCAGACAAGGAGCGGTACGCACCTCTCCACCACAACACTGGGCTTCATGCAGACCTGTGAGAGAGAAACTTCTGCTTATAAATTACCTAATATCAGGTGTTTTGTTATAGCAGCAGGAACAAACTGAAACAGGTATCCAAGCGTGATGACTCAGCCTGGAGTGATTTCATTTTATTGTAATTCTTGTCACAAAGCTTTGATGTGTAAAGAATGGTCCTGGATCACATGAAGTTCAGGCTGGAGGCCCAAATCCACACTGAGATAGAAGGGTTCTCAGTCGTCCTGTGAGGACATGAAGATGCTGCAGAGTGTCCACCAGAGGAGAGCAGTGTTCTGGAAGCAAAGATGCCTGTGGCCGTGGCCATGTCTATCCCCAGAGCAAACCTGAAGTAAAGGGAGAACAAAGCAGGTAGTGTAAGATGCTTCCCCTCGGGAGCTCTGATAAGAACACATGATGGCATGCGGTGTGTCCCTGACAGTGCTGCTGCTGATGTTCTAGGTACACAGCAAATCTGATCAGGGTCTACTTTTGGTGCTCAAATGAACAAGCTTTCATTGAGAAATTTAGAATATGATTCTCTATTGGGAATACACTCAGCAACTCTCCAAATTTGAGAAATACTTCAAAATAAAGAACATTATCAGGCTGCAGGTGTGGCTCAGTGGTAGAACACTTGCCTAGCATACCTGAGGCCCTGGGTTCCATCTCCAGCATGGAAAAATGAAAAAAAAAAAAAGGAAAGAAAAGAAAACAAACAAACCAACCAACCAGGAATATCATCATGCCCTGCAAGGGCATCTGCAGCAAGGGGCACTAGATATCCTCCAAGGTCAGAAACATTACTTAAGGCTACCATTTCACTCTGAGCCCTCAGGAGACATGGAATCTTCATGGATAAAATAACAACTAGAATCCCTCTCTGGGGGTTTCCTCCATCTTTCTTGAAAGGCGGGTAGTAGCACTGGCAGGGACAGGCAAAAGAGAGGCCAGGCCTCAGCTGAGGGACCACATATCTGACAAGCCACTCCCCATGGCAGTCCCTACACAGGAGCAGAGGGCTCAAAAAGGCAGCTCCGCCCCCGAAGAGACTGCACACCTCTGCCTCACATGCAGAAGTACACCTCAGACAGGGATGGCCATGGCCAGAGGCTGGACACATAGCAGCTCTGGGCTCTGCTTTGTACAGGGTTTTGTTCAGGACAAAGAAAGGGTGCTAGGCATGCAGGTCTACTGCAGCTCTGGGAGTATTGCCAAATCTTCTAACTTTTGAGCACAAGAAACTTAATGAGATGCGTATCTCATCACTTTATGGCCAGCCCAAGGAAACGCCCTAATGAATCTGTAGATAGGATGCCCATTACTGAATTCACAAACACCCCACAGCCAGGGTCTACTTTCTTTCCCCAAACATCACAGTTTACAGATTGAACCTCGAATCTGCCAGCAACAAAACCACACCTCTGGGATAGTAAGGGGTGCTTGTAACTGGCCTGGGCTGGCGGGCACGCACGGCTCACACATGGGCCCCACAGTTCCATCATGTCATGACCACCTGGGACCATCAGCAGAGGAAGTCCCAGCACATCAGGGCAGCACTGTGCACCCATGCTTCTATCCATGTTGCAGCACCCCAAGCCATGGCGTCAAAGCTGCCAGCACTCAGCCTGGGTGGCTACAGGCAACCCAGTCACAGAGCTTGCAGTCCGCACTTCCTGCTTTTTCATTAAAATTTAAGACTTTGTATCACAATACTTTGGACATCCTAAGGTTTAGTCTTATAAATTTTATCATTTCCAGAACTACCTTCTTGAAATATTTAAGGGTTTTATATTTAACACAATAGTGGGATTGGCTCAATGTAATGCCTATGAGAAACATTATAATTTGTGGTAAGGAATAATTATATTGTATTCCAGTATCTAACATATAAAAATCTACTTTGTGTCAGTTAATGTTCCACAGATATTCTGAGCACAGCTACAAAAATATATTCCTTAGAATTATCTGTCTTAGCAACTTTTTTTGAGTTGGGATTGAGCCTAGGGCTGTATCACACTGAGCTATACCCCTGGTCCTTTTTTTAGTTTTAATTTTGAGAGAGTATCTCACTAAATTGCCCAGATTGGGCTCAATCTTCCTGCCTCAACCTCCTAGAGAGTTAAGTTTACAGGCATGTGCCACCATGTCCAAGTTTGGCAAATAATTTTTGACTGAACACAGAATGGAGGCCCTCTGAAAAGAAAGTTTAGTTTCAAAATATGACATTTCTTTGGAGATTTTAATTTTTCCTAATCTTACTATTATAGGCAGCTAAGTTAGATAGAAATTAATATACAGTCAGAGAGGGGCTCTCAAGGAAGTCAGAGAAAATAAAGATATCAGAATTGTGGCTGGAGGTGCATCTGAAGAAGGCAAGGCCTCAACATCAAGTCACAATGGCCAGACTTGCATACTTCCCTAAGGGATAAGCAGAGTGGTACAGTACTTGGGACTGTACTGTAATTAGTACCACCCAGTCCACTAAGTCCAGATATGCATCAGACACTTGGGAGGTGACCAGAACACCTGGACTCATACCTTCCCAAAAATGTTCCTGTTTTAGAAGTCACAGACAAGCCAAGTTAATGATGTCAGTCATATACCCTTGCTACATGCCCTGCTTCCCTACTGATCAATATTAGCTAAGTGGCTATACTTATAATATTACTATATCAATATTACTATATTGATATAGTTTGACATATGTTGTACCCACATTGTAACTTTGCTGTATAAATTATCCCTGACAACAGGCCTTGGTGGCATCCCACTCAGGACAACTGCTGTCCCTCAGGAGTTATTCCTATTCCTCAATAAACCTTTCCTACTCTTAACATCCTTTGTCCTTTGGAATTCATTCTTCAATTTCAGGAGACATGAACTTGGCACATCTGACAGCTAGCAGGTTGGGAGTTATATCTCTCCTATATCATTACATTCATAGAAAAACTATTCCAAGTTACTTAACATGCCACTATATTACTCGATACCCTTGATATTTTTTACACCACTTTAAAATGTTCATTTCCACAACATATTTTGCTCACTTTTATTTACTAGAAAAGCAACCAGATGCTTTCTTATGGCACACATATTTTTAATTCTCAAATGAATGAGGTTTGGACGCAGTCACCTATATGGATGCCTTAGAACCTCCATTCCACCTGAAGTTGTGATTCCACATTGGATTTTCCCAACCATTCCTTTTTCATTATTTATCAAACCACACCCAAACAAAGTCAAAGAAAAACCCAGTGAGTATATGTTATACTTTTCTTAAGTTAAACCAAGCTGTTAACAGGGTTAAAAGAGTCAATATACAAAGTATTCAATAAAGGTTATATGAAACCATTCTAAAAATATCATTAGTGCAAATCCATGTGTTATTCATATTCTTGAGGGAAAAAAACCTGGTAAATCCAATGATCACATCTTCATCCACCTTAAAAAAGAACCAAAGAAAGCAGCCTGTCCAAAGTATTTACCATGACAGCATTCAGAGAGGTAGTGGCAGGCTGCTGAAGTGTATGTGGATGCCCCTGCCTTATATATTTTTCATTCTATCAACATTAGATAGCAACTCCATATTCCTAATATCCTGGGAAGGCAGGTTCTTGGGATAGACAGAAAAAGCAAGAAACACCTATATCCAGAAGACATCCTTGAGAAACAGACATCACCTAGGAAAGCCTCAACACCAGGGATAAAGCTATTTAACATAAGAAATCTACAAGCATCAACACAGAAAACAAAATAAAATAAAAAATAGAAAATGACAAGAGGAAGAAGCAAAATGTGACCCCAAATGCCCAGCCCACCCAGGACAAGTCCAGAGCACAAAGAGATAGAGGAAATCAGAAGCCAACCACTGGAACCCTCTGAAATGATAAAAGTGAAAAAACAAATGGAAGAGTCCATGGAAAAAATAATATCTAAGGTACAAAAGGAAATGACAATCAAAATGAAAGAAATTAAAACAGACACAGATAAAAAAAAAACAGAAGAGGTTAGGAAAACAATAAAAACCATGAATGCCCAATATAAACAAAAAATAGAATCAATGAAACATATCCAAACAGAAATCCAGGAGATTAAAAACTCCACTGAAAGTATATGCAACAGATTGAATGAAGGAAAGGATAGAATATCAGATCTAGAAGACAGGATTGAGGCTAGCCACCATGAAAAGAAAGATATCTTAAAAATAGCAAGACACCATGAAAAATCAATCCAACAGTTACAAGATGAAGCAAAGAAGAACAACATAAGATTGATTGGAATCAGTGAGAAAGCTGGAGACAGCACAAAAGCCATTAAAAACCTCTGCACAGAAATAATGGCAGAAAACTTCCCAAACACGGATAAAGAATTTGACATATAAATAAATGAAGCATATAGAACTCCAAATAGCCATGACCACAATAAATCTACACCAAGGCATATAATAATCAAGATTCCAGAAATTCAACAAAAGAACAAAATATTAAAGCAGCTAGAGAAAAGAAACAAATCAACTGTAAAGGAAAGCCCATCAGAATCACTGCAGACTTCTCAATACAAATCCTCAAATCAAGGAGAGCCTGGAGTGAGGTATTTCAAGCCCTAAAAGAAAACAATCTTCAACCCAGATTGATGTACCCTGAAAAACTATCTTTTAAATTCAACAGAGAAATAAGATACTTCCATGATGAAGAAAAACCGAATAAATTCATGACCACCAAACCAAGACTGCAGAATGCTCTGAAGGATATATTAGAAAGAGATAACAAAGGCCACAAACACACGAACACCCGTAGAAAGAAACAGCCAAGCAGGGCAAGCAATTAAACAGAGGAGAAAGACAGGGAACCAACAACAGGAAAATAACATGAAAAAGATAAGCCAATAAATATCAGTTATAACAATCAATGTAAATGGTCCCAACTCGCCAATCAAAAAAAAAACACACTGGCAGAATGGATCAAGACATGAGATCCGGGCCGGTGAGATGGCTCAGCGGCATAAGCGCCTGCCTGGCAAGCACAAGGGCCTGAGTTCGACTCCCAGAACCCACATACGAAAAAAGGGCCGGTGATATCGCTCAGCGGCACGGGCACCTGCTGGCACACGAGGTCCTGAGGTCGACCCCTGGTACCCACAAAAAAAAAAAAAAAAGAAAAAAGAAAAAAAGAAATGAGGTCCATCAATATGCTGCATTCAAGAAACACATTTAACCCCAAAAGAAATTCATAGATTAAAAGTCAAAGGATGGAAAACAATACTCAAGGCCACAGGAACTGAGAAAAAGGCAGGGGTAGCTATTCTATTTGTAGACAGTGTAAACTTTAAGCCAAAACTGATCAAAAGAGACAAGGAAGGTCCCTACATACTTGGTAAGGGAAAACTACAAGAAGAGATAACAATCATAAATATTTATGCACCAAACACCAGTGCACCCAACTACATAAAACAAATATTAACAGACATGAATAACCAAATAAGCACTAACACAATTGTAGTGGGGGACCTTAATACCCCACTTTTACAAATAGATGAACCAGACAAAAAATCAAAAAAGAAATATCAGAATTAAACCAAGCCTGTGAACAAATGGACTTGGTAGATGTCTACAAGTGTTCCACCCCAAAACATCAGAATACACATTCTTCTCAGCTACACACAGGATGTTCTCCAAAGTAGACCACATACTAGCCCACAAAATATGTATAAGTAAATGTAGAGGAACTGGAATCATTCCTTGCACACTATCTGACCATAGCACAATGAAACTGGACATCAACAACAAAAGAAATTACAAAACTACACAAACACATGGAAATTAAACAACACACTTCTGAACAACCAGTGGGTCACAGAGGAGATTAAACATGAAATTACACAGTATATATAATTAAATGACAAGGCTGATACAACATACTGAAACTTATGCAATGAAAGCAGTTCTCAGAAGGAAATTTATAGCAATAAATTCACATCAGGAAAACAGAATGAGCTCAAATAAACAACCTAATATTGAACCTCAAACTTCTAGAAAAAGAAGAACAAATCAAACCCAAAGCTCATATGAGGGAGGAAATTATAAAGATAAGAGCAGAAATTAATGCGATTGAGACTAAAAATAATACAAAGAATGAATCGAAAAGTTGGTTCTTTGAAAGGATTAATAAAATTGATAAACCATTAGCCAACCTCATCAGAAAGAAAGGAAAGAAATGCAAGAAAAAACACAAATTCAAGCAATTAGGAATGAGAAGGGGGAAATCAAAATGGATCCTACAGAAACTCAGAAGATCATCAATACCGACTACAAGAACCTATATTCTAATAAGATGGAAAACATGGAAGAAATGCACAGATTCCTACACACAGTCCAACTGCCAAAACTAAATCAAGAAGATATAAAAATTCTAAATAACCCAATATCAGCCAATGAAATTGAAAACTTAATTAAAAATTTACCAACAAAGAAAAGCTCAGGCCTTGACAGATTCACTGTAGAATTCTACAAGAAATATAGAGAAGAACTAATGCCACTAATGCTGAAACTCCTTAAGGAAATTGAAAGGGAAGCAATACTTCCAAAATAATTTCTGGAGGCAAGTATTATCCTGATTCCAAAACCATAGAAGAACCCAAACAAAAAACAAAACTACAGGCCAGTCTCCCTAATGAACATAGATGCGAAAATCCTCAATAAGATACTGGCAAACAGAATGCAGCAAAACATCAAGAAGATTATACATCATGACCAAGTAGGATTCATCTCAGGAATGCAGGTTTGGTTCAACATACACAAATCAATAAATGTAATACACCATATTTACAGAACCAAAGACAAAAATCACATGATCATTTCAATAGATGCAGAAAAAGCATGTGACAAAGTCCAACACCCATTCATGATAAAAAAAAAACCTACAGAAAATTGGAATAGAGGGTCTCTATCTTAATCTGATAAAAGCCATCTATGACAAACCAACAGCTAACATCATACTAAATGGACAAAAACTGGAAGTTTTCATTCTAAAATGAGGAACAAGACAAGGATGCCCACTATCACCTCTCCTATTCAATATAGTTCTGGAAACATTAGCCAGAGCAATTAGACAAGAGAAAGAAATAAAAGGAATAAGGATTGGAAAGGAAGAAGTTTAATTATCGTTATTGGAAGATGACATGATACTCTACATAGAAGATCCCAAAAACTTCACCAAAAGACTTCTAGATTTAATAACCAAATTCAGTAGTGTATCTGGATACAAAGTCAAGACTCAGAAATCAATAGTATTCCTGTACACAAGCAACACTCAGAGAGAAAGAAATTAGGGAAACCACACCCTTTATAATAGCATCCAAAAAAATGAAATACTTAGGAATCAATCTAACAAAAGAAGTAAAAGATCTATACATTGAAAACTACAGTACTCTGAAAAAGGAGATTGAAGAAGATATCAGAAATTGGAAAGATATCCCTTGCTCATGAATAGGAAGAACCAACATAGTGAAAATGGCCCTACTCCCAAAACTGTCATGCAGATTTAATGCAATCCCAATCAAAATATCAGTAGCATACCTCACAGAACTAGAGAAAACAATCCTAAAATTCATTTGGAACCAGAAGAGACCTAGGATAGCAAAAGCAATACTGGGCAACAAAGGCAAGTCAGGAAGCATCACAATCCCTGACCTGAAATTATACTACAAAGATACTGTGATAAAGTCAGCATGGTACTTGAAGAAAATAGACCTGTGGATGAGTGGAACAGAGTAGAAGATGCAGACACAACTACAAACACACTAAACCACCTTATCTTTGACAAAAGGGCCAAACATGTTCACTGGAAGAAAAATAGTCTTTTTAATAAATGGTGCTGGAAAAACTGGCTTTCCATATGCCAAAGACTAAAACTAGACCCATGTCTATCACCATGCACTAAACTAAAGTCAAAATGGACCAAAGACAAATACTAAAACAGAAACACTAAATCTACTGGAAGAGAAAATAGGTAGAAGTCTTGAGGACATAGGTGTAGGTAGAGACTTCACAAACAAAACCCAGACGTCACAGGAAACACTACATAGAATCAACAAATGGGGTCTCACCTTATTAAAAAGCTTTTGTGCAACAAAAGAAATCACTAACAAAGTGAAAAGACAACCCACGGAGTGGGAAAATATTATAGCCAGTTGTCCCTCAGACAAAGGACTTATATCTATAAGATATAAAGAATTGAAAAAAATCAGGGTCCCAAAATTCAAAGAACCAATCCAAAAATGGGCATCTGAGATGAATAGACACTTCTCAGATGAAGAAATACAAACAGCAAATAAACATATGAAAAAATGTTTAACATCACTGGTCATTTGAGAGATGCAAATTAAAACAACACTGAGATTTCATCTCACCCCAGAAAGAATGGCTATCATCAAGAAATCAACCAATAACAAATGCTGGAGGGGCTGTGGAGAAAAAGGAAACCTTCTCCACTGTTGGTGGGAGTGTAGACTGGTGCAACCACTGTGGAAATCAATGTGGAGAATTCTTTAAAAACTACGATTAGAGGTCCCATTTGACCCAGCTATTCCCCTTCCGGGTATCTTCCCGGAAGAATTAAAAACATACCACAGTCATATATGTGCACCCATGTTTATAGCAGCATAATTTGTAATAGCTAAATCTTGGAAACAACCCAAATGCCCATCAACTGAGGAATGGATAAAAAAGATGTGGTTTTTTATATACTGGAATACTACTCAGCCATAAAAAAGATAAACTAGAGACTTTTGTAGGTAAATGGATATAACTCAAGACCATACTTATAAGTGAAATAAACCAGACCCACATGTGTAAATGTCATATTGTCTCACTAGTGTGAGAATCTGAGAGAGTAAACAAGATCCAAACTGTACAATAGATATTGTGAATAGGGAAGAAACTGTTCAAAAGAAAAGAAAAACTATGATGGGAGAAAGAGGGAAGGAAGGAAGGGAAAAGAAAGATATCTATATCTATATCTATATCTATATCTATATATCTATATCTATATCTATATCTATATCTATATCTATATAAACACAAGACAGTTAAGATAGTTATGCAGCTGGTATCTCTTGGTTTGTTGAGGGGAAAGTTTTGTGCTAGTAATTTTCTGGACAATGTTTCATGCCTATATCTTGTACTCTGAACAACTACTGTGAATATAACAATACGCAATGTGTTGATTATTGTTACTCTCCTACAAGCCTGTTTCGAAACTCTGTTTTATTGTTATTTCTCATTTTTTTCTGTTTAAAATTTAAAAAAATTTAAAAAACAAATCTAGAAGTCCTTTAGTGCAGTTTTTGTGGTCTTCCATGTAGAGTATCATGTCATCTGTAAATAAAGATTATTTAACTTCTTCCTTTCCCATTCACATTCCTTTTATCCTTTTCCTTTGTCTAATTGCCCTTGCTAATGTTTCCAGAACTATATTGAACAGGAGTGGTGACAGTGGACATCCTTGTCTTGTTTCTGATTTTAGAAAGCTTTCAGTTTTTGACCACTTAATATGATTTTCACTGTTGGTTTGTCATGGACGGCTTTTATCAGACTGAGCTACAGACCCTCTATTCCAAATTTCTGTAGGGTTTTTATCACAAATTGATGTTGGACTTTGTCAAGTGCTTTTTCTGCATCTATCGAGATGATTATATATTTTTTTCTTGGTTCTGTTAATATGGTTGAACCATCCCTGCATCCCTGGGATTAACCCTACTTGGTCATGGCATATAATCTTCTTGATGATTTGCTGCATTCTGTTTGCCAGTATCTCATTGAAGATTTTTGCATCTGTGTTCATTAAGGAGATTGGCCTGTAGTTCTTTTTTGGTTGGATCTTTCTCTGGTTTTGGTGTCAGAGTAATACTTGCATCCAGGAATGACTTTGGGAGTATTGTTTCCCTTTCAAATTCATTAAAGGATTTGAGAAGTAGTGACATTAGATCCTCTCTAAAGTTCTTGTGTAATTCAGCAGTGAATCCATCAGGACCTGGGCTTTTCTTTGTTGGTAAGTTTTTAATTACGATTTCAATTTCATTGACGTTGTGTTGTTTAGAATTTTTATATCTTCTTGATTCAACTTTGGTAATTCATATGTATCTAGGAATCTGTCCATTTCTTCTGTACTTTCTATCTTATTAGAACAAAGGTGCTCATATAGGTATTGATGATCTTCTGGATTTCCATAGGATCCATTGTGATTTTAGCCTTTTCATTCCTAACTGCATGAATTTGAATCTTTTCTTTCCTTTGTTTGATAAGGTTGGCTAAGGGTTTGTCGATTTTATTTAATCTTTCAAAGAACCAACTCAATTCATTTATTTTTTTGTGTGTTGTATTCTCAGCCTCAATTGCATTAATTTCTCCTCTGATTTTTATAATTTCCTCCCTTCTATGACTTTTGGGCTTCATTTTGTTGTTGTTGTTGTTCTGGATGTTTGAGGTTCAACATTGGGTTGTTTATTTGAGCTCGTTCTGTTTTCCTGATGTAAGAGTTCACTGCTATTAATTTTCCTCTTAGGTCTGCTTTCATTGTATCTCATATGTTCTGATATGTTTTATCTGCATTATCATTTAATTGTAGATACTGTTTAATTTGTTCTTTAATTTTGTCAGTGACCCACTGCTTGTTCAGTAGGGTATTATTTAATTTGCATGTGTTTATGGAGTTTTTGCAGTTTCTTTTGCCACTGATTTCCAACTTCATTGCACTATGGTCCAATAATATGCATGGGATAATTTCAATTATTTTGCATGTTTACTTAAGGATGTTCTATGGGTAGTGTTTGGTCTACTTTGGAGAATTTCCCACGTACCACTGAGAAGAATGTACATTCTGATTTTTTTTTTTTTTGTGGGTACCGGGGATCGACCTCAGGACCTCACGAACCAGCAGGCACCTGTGCCGCTGAGAGTTCAACTCAGGACCTCGCGCTTGCCAGGCAGGCACTTATGCCACTGAGCCATCTCACTGGCCAAATATATATAATAATTATTAATTATATATATAATTATATAATATATATAATAATTATATACATAATTATATAATATATAATAATTATATATAATTATATAATATATAATTATATAATATGTAATAATTATATATAATAATTATACATATAATTATATAATGTATAATAATTATATATAATAATTATATATAATAATTATATATATAATTATATAATGTATATAATAATTATATATAATTATTATACATATAATTATATAATATAGAATAATTACATATAATAATTATATATAATTATATAATATATATGATAATTATATGTAATAATTATATATAATTATATAATATATATAATAATTATATATAATTATATATACAATTATATAATATATAATAATTATATATAATATGTATATAGTTATATGATATATAATAATTATATATAATTATATAATATATATGATAATTATATATAATAATTATATAATATATAATAATTATATATGATTATATTATATATAATATTATATATAATTATATGTTATATAATAATTATATATAATATTATATATTATGTATAATTATTATATTATAATATATTATATTATTATATTATATATTATATATAATTATTTATTTGTTCTGATTTTGTTAGGTGGAACACTCTACAGACATCTACTAAGTCCATTTGTTCACAGGTTTGGTTCGGTTCTGATATTTCTTTGTTGATTTTTTTGTCTAGTTGATCTATCCATTTGTGACAATGGGATATTAAGGTCCCACATTAAAATTGTGCTAGTGCTTATTTGATTTTTCATGTCCATTAATATTTGTTTTATATAAGTGGGTGCCCCTGTATTTGGTGCATGCATATTTATGATTGTTATCTCTTCTTGTAGTTTTCCCTTAACAAGTATGTAGTGTCCTTCTTTATTTCTTTTGATCTGTCTTGGCTTGACGTTCACATTTTCTGCAAATAGAATAGCTACCCATGCTTTTTTCTGGTTTCCTGTTGCACAAAGTATTGTTTTCCATCCTTTGACTTTTAGTGTATGAATTTCTTTTTTAGTTAAGTGTGTTTCTTTAATACAGCATATTGTTGGATCTTGTTTCTTGATCCATTCTGCCCGTCTATTTCTTTTGATTGGTGAATTGAGACCATTTACATTAATGGTTATAACTAATATGTATTGGCTTGACTTTGTCATATAATTTTCCTGTTCATGGTTCCCTGTCTTTCCCCTCTGTTTAGTTGCTTCCCCTGCCTGCTGGCTTCTTTCTTTTGGTACTCTTGGAATTGTGGGCTTTGTTTTCTTTTTCTAGAATATCTTTCAGAACTGTTTGTAGAGCTCACTTGGTTGTCATGAATTTCTTCAGTTGCTCTTTATCATGTAAGTATTTTATTTCTCCATTAATTCTGAAAGATAATTTTGCAGGATACCTCAATCTGGGTTGGAAGTTACTTTCTTTCAGGGCTTGAAATACTTCACTCCAAGCACCCCTTGATTTAAGGGTTTGTGTTGAGAAGTTTGCTGTGATTCTGATGGGCTTTCCTTTATAGGGCATTTGTTTCTTTTCTCTAATAGCTTTTAATATCCTGTTCTTGTGCAGAGTTTCTGGAATCTTGATTATTATATGCCTTGGTGTAGATTTATTTTGGTCCTGAGTAACTGGAGTTCTGTATGCCTGATTTACCTGTATGCCAAATTCTATTTCCTTGCTTGGGAAGTTTTCTGCTACTATTTCTCTGAACATGATTTTTTTTTTTTTTTTTTTTTTTTTTTTTTTTGTGGGTACCGGGGGGACGACCTCAGGACCTCGTGCGCCAACAGGCACCCGTGCCGCTGAGCGATATCACCGGCCCCTTTTTGGTATGTGGGATCCGGGAGTCGAACTCGGGCCTTCGCGCTTGCAAGGCAGGCGCTTACGCCGCTGAGCCATCTCACCGGCCCTGAACATGATTTTTATGTCATTTGTGCTGACTCCTGCATTTTCATTGACCCCAGTCAATCTTATGCTGTTCTTCTTTGCATCATCTTGCAGTTGTTGGGTTGTTTTTTCATAGTCTCTTGCTATTTTTGAGATTTTTTTGTGTGATCACTAACCAAGATCCTGTCTTGTAGGTTTGATACTCTATCTTCACTTTCTTTAATATGGTTTTGCAAACTTTCAATGTTGCTTTTAATTTCCTGGTTATCTAGTTGAATCTGTTTCATGGATTCCATTTCTTTCCTATGTTGGGCATTCATGGTTTCCATTATTTTTCTTTCTTTTTTTGTGGGTACCAGGGTGTCAAACTCAGGACCTCGCACGCCAGCAGGCGCCCGTGCCACTGAGCAATATCACCAGCCCTTTTTTTGTATGTGGGTTCCGGGAGTCAAACTCGGGCCCTCGCGCTTGCCAGGCAGGCACTTATGCCGCTGAGCCATGTCACTGGCCCTCCATTATTTTTCTATGCTTCTCTATTTTTTTAATCTATGTCTGCTGTAGATTTGCTGAGCATGTCCTTCATTATTGTCATCATCTCTTTTTCTTAACCTGTGAGATTATTTGTTTTGATATCCTCTATAGCTTTATACATATATATTTTTTTTCTTTTTTCTTCTACTGTTATTCCAGTAAATTCAGGTGGATGGCTTCTGATTTCCTGTATCTCATTGCCCTAGGTGGGCTGGAAGTCTGGGATTGTATTTTGTTTCTGCATCTTGTCATTTTCTATTTTTTATTTTAATTTTTTTCTGTGTTGTTGTTTATCTTGGTTACTTGTCTCATTGCTGAGACAAAATACCTGACATCCAAGGTTAAAGGAGGAAAGGTTTATTTAGCTCACAGTTTGTGGAGGTTTCAGTCCATACTCAGCTGGCTCCAAGGCAGGGTGGCGTGGCTGAGGGGCAACCATTCATGGCAGCAGTAGACAGCAAAAGAAACAAGAGCAAAAGGGGAGGAGAGAGAGAGTGAGCAAGCTTCTTTCCCTCCCTTATATTGTATGAGGCTACCCGTCCCAGGGTGGTTGTAGCACTCACACCTATATTCCCAGCATTGGACCATGAATCAATCACAAACTCCAGAAGCTTGCCCCCATGGCTGCATGTGGTTTTGGGAGGACGTCTAGACACCAACCATAACATTCTGCTCCTGGCCCCTCAAAGACTCAGGAACATCCCTTTGTGCAAAAGGCATTTTAGTCCATCTCTAAGAGTTGCCAAAGTCCTAACAGTTTCAGATTGCTGAAAAGTCCAAGTCCAAGACTCCTTCAGGATGTAAGGGAAACTCCTAGCTAGGGCCCCTGTACAAATGAAAACAAAGTTAAACACTTCCAACATTCAATGGCACAAGATAGAAATTTCCATTCCAAAAGTTACAAACAGGGAGATACAAATGAATGGGAACAAAGCAAGTCCAATATCCAGCAGGGCAAACATTAAGCCCTGTAGTTTCATGTGCAGCATCCAACACAACCTGTGGCAAGTTGTGAGCTCCAAAAGCCTTGGGTGACCCCACTCCTACAGTATTTCCAGTGGTTGTAGCTCCCATGGCTTCTCCCTTGGGCTGACTTTGCTCACTCCTTGCAGGTTTCCTCAGATGATCCATGTTTCTTGCTTTTCTAAACTTCTGTGGTCTCCACTGCACTTTTGGCTTCTCCTTCACAGCTTCACATATTGCCCTCTCAGGGGCACACTGCCTGGCTTCCCAGGCCTTCTTTTGAAATCTGGGTGGAAGCTTTTTTAACCTCAGAACTCTTGCAATCTGCATGTGCCTAAAACCAGTGCCACATGGATGATGCCAAGGTCTGCTGCCAGCTGGAGCAGTAGCCAGGCTTCCTTCTCCCTTGGCTGTAGGGGTCAAGTACCTAGATCACTGGGCACTCTGAATCCAATTCTGAGGACCAAATTCTCTATGCTACCACCATTCTGGCACATGGTGTGACTGCTGCCATTCTGGAACATGGTGCTCTGTGGCTTTCTCCTCAAAGCAAATTCTTCCACTTTTGCAGTTTTGAGGCTGCAAAGGGTGGAGACTTGCTGCTTCTTATAATGCCCACAGGCCATCTTTTCTATTCTCCTGTTCCTTCTCAGCAATGGAGATCTTCTCAGCTCTATCTTTGCAATCCACAGCTTTACTGGAGCTTCCTTTCTGGCCAAACTCACATTTTAAATCATTCTGCTTGGCTCTTTGCTCTTGATTCTCAACATAAATCTGGCTAAAAGCCCTCAACAGTAGCCATGCACCACCTCAACATTCGACTGTGTTGAAATTTCTTCTGCCAAATTAAGAAATCTGCCAGCCTTAATCTTAGTGTCAGGCAGAATATCTGGACACAAGCAAAATGCAGACAAGCTTTTTGCCAAGCCATAACATACATCCTCTGTAGTCCAACAGCCAGTGCAGTCCTTCTTCCCAGCAGAAACCTCCCAAGCCTGGTCTTTACCAGCAGAATTTCTATCAGCCTTCTGGTCTTCTGAGCTCTGACCAGAATCTCCCATACAGAACAGCCTAAGATGTTCCAGCTCTACTCTTCCAGGCAACATCTACGAACCTTTCCAAACTCTTCCCACAAGCCATTCCCAAAGGCTCTTGAACCACATGGTCAGATACAGTCACAGCAACAACCCCACTTCTCTGATACCAAATTCTGTATTAGTTACTTTTCTCTCCTTGCTGGGACAAAATACCTGATGTCCAAAATTAAGGAAGGAAAGGTTTATTTAGCTCACAGTTTGTGGAGGTTTCAGTCCATACTCAGCTGGCTCCAAGGCAGGGTGGCATGGCTGAGGGGCAATCATTCACGGCATCAGTAGACAGCAAAAGAAACAAGAGCAAAAAGGGAGGAGAGAGAGTGAGCAAGCTTCTTTCCCTCCCTTATATTGTATGCAGGCTACCCGTCCCAGGGCGGGTGTAGCACTCACACCCATAATCCCAGCACTGGACATGAATCAATCACAAACTCCAGAAGCCCGCCCCCATGACTGCATGAGGCTTTGCAGGGACATCTAGACACAAACTGCAACACTGTTTATATTTTTCTTAGTTAGTTTTATCACTGTTATCAAAACTTCCTTAGGAAATGTCTGTTCCTCCAAGTTGTCTTCTAGGTGTAGCTGGCTGTTGGTCTTTGTGTCTGTCCCAAGAGCCTATCTTCCCACTTTATTAGGGATGATGTGTTGCTATCTATTTGGCTCAGCATCCAGTCCATTTTTACTGGGCTATGGGGATAATTGTGACCCCACATTATCACAGTGTTATCATAAAAGGGTGAACAACTGATTACAAGTATGGCATGTTGACTAAAGTAGTACAATTAGTAATAACAATATCATCTAGCACAGCCCAGAAATCGATAATCTGTGGTAATTGCTAATTTGGTATCTCTATGGTATCTCTAACCATAGGAGCAAGTTCTATAGTTATATAACAACCTCCAAAATTGACCAGGAATTTGTATGCAGTGGGTTTCCCCCCTTGATAGAGTGATTTTATCCTGTGGGGAAGGGGAATTTAAGACAGATAGGGACAAAAAAGAGTGATAGCTGAAGAGAAATATAGTAGAAGCAAGGCTGAAGGACTAAGGATGATCAACCAAACTTTGAGAAGCTGGAGGATAGGAGAGAATGAAGTAGAAAGCAAAAGAATTTTGAGGCAAAACAAAGACTAGAGACAAAGACTAGAGATCTGTAAATCTCAGAGAATACTGAAAGATTGGTGAGGAAAGTGAGAAGCAGGTCACAGAAAACAAACCAAACAAAGTCAAAACCTATACACCCTCCCAAAAAAAATTAAAAAGAAAAAAAAGAAAAAAAACATTCCGCTGGTGCCCCAGTTCAGTGTTAGTTCCCTAGTCAGAGCTGGAATCTGTAGTGAATAATCCCATCAAGTGTGCAGTACTACTGCGGAGTGTGGGGCTGGTCTTGGCCACGCCACTGACTCCACTTACACAAGCTGGTGGTAGGGTGAGGGAAGTGCCCTGTCTACAGCTAGCCAAGGCCTTGTGCTGGTTACAGGACAGTGGTGGTGTCCTTGTCCTGTCCAAGGCTGCTTGCCTGCTTGTGTCACAGGTCACAGGGTGGGGGTGCCCTTTGCCCATCACCAGCCAAGGCCTCTTGCCTGCTTGCATTGCAGGGCGGGGGCTGCTTCCAGTCCTTTGTAGCCAGAGTGAAGACTGCTTTTGGCGTTCACTGGATTGCAGTCCGGGTTCCAGCTCCTACTTCCCAGCCGAGTTCCCCCAAGTCCGCTGTCCAACTGCCAGCTGCCCATCGTGACTGGACGGCCCCTCCCTCATCCCACTCCCTGAAGTGGCACTGAAGCGGCCCGGGCTGTTCCGCGGCAGGAGTCCAGCCCGGGAGCACGTTGAGATAAAATAGTGGTCCCACTCTCCATCTGCTACTCCACGGGACTGGGTGCCTGTGAGGGGCGCTGCTCTGGTTAACTCACCAACCAATGACTGAGGTGGGCCGTTCAGGAAAGTGTTTCCTGTTCTCACTGCTGCCTCTGACTCCACCAGACTCTTCTGGTCCGGGTCAGGTCTCAGTCTCCCAGGGAGCAGTGAAGTTGCTTTCACTGACTCTCCTCTCATCAGGTCAGCTACACAGCTGGTCCAGCTACACCACGCAGTCTCCGGTCTGCAGTGCTGAGCTGTTTCTCCTGTAGCAGTGAATCCTATTTCTTCTCCTCCGTCAGTTACCCAGTGGATCACATGTGGTATAGAATCCCTTTGATTTCTCTCCAGGATGTCATTTCCAGACTCTTGGCACTTTGTTCTGGAGAAGCTGAGTAGCTGACACTCAGTGCTCCGCCATTTTTTTCTATCAATATGTAGATTCTTGACTAAGAGGTGGGATGACTTTCAAAGGATCTGATGGCTCCATTTAGGCATCAGCCTGTCCAGATTTGGGGGAGGGGGATACCTAGAGAACTGGCAAAGCATTTATTTCTGGATGTCTGTGAGGGTGTTTCCAGAGATTGAGTGGGAAGACCCACCTCCACATGGGCAGATGGGGCATCATGGCTGTGGCACAGATAGCTCAGAGAGACACAGAGAGGCAAATTCCCTCTCTCCCCTGCTCTCTCTGCTGCCCTTAGATATTCCAGGTTCTCCAGCATCTGGGATCTGGGACTTGCACGTCTTCATGACTGTGTATCCTTTTGGTTCTTCTCTCTGTGGAACCCTGCCCAGTAATAAAGGGATTGGTGTTACACCATCAAGAGAGCAGGAAGAACCAAAGGAAGGGACAGTTTTTAACTCATGATGGTGCACCCAATCCACTCATTTGCATTCTGATGATTCTGAGCTGGAAAAGCTAAGGAAACATCCAGACGGGTGGCAGGGAACACGCCTTCCAGCTTTCCCCAGATTTCTGGGCCTTTCTTGCCAGTCACTTACAGTTGCCAAAGCATTATCACTGTTTTATCAAGACACAGTGGGTCTGTCAACTTACCATGATTCACTTTCTCTGAATCTAGGTTGTATTTTCTAATAATGACAGAGCTAGGTTATTTCTTGATGTTCTAAAATTTTAATCCACTGTTTTAATCTAGAAAATTAACACAGTGAACTCTACTAGAATCTATAGACTCTGGGGACAAAAACGTGTCAGTGTACGTGCTACAAGAAGTTGATGGTGGGGGAAGTTGGATAGAAGTATATAGGAAATCTTTGTACCTTCCCTCAATTTTGCTGAGAATCTAAAATTGCCCTAAAAATGTCTATTACAATAAAACAAAGAAAAGACAAACTGTAGAAATATGTGTTTCTTGGAAGTTCTTTTGCATACCTGATTAAATTGAAACAGGTAGTTAATAAACACTAAAAATTGCCTGTCTTGTTAAAATGTTGCCTTATATGTTATTTCCTTTTGCTATTGGAGAAAATAGCAATTGTTTTTTATTGGTCTCAGGGTAAAAAGGGAATTCAAATGCTTCTCAATTTCCTCTTCCCTCAAACCCTTTAGCAAAGTAGAGAAAATAGGCCCCCAAATGATTCCAACTTTTTTCCCAAAGCCTAGCAAGTAAGATCCTAGGTGCTCAATACAGTCGTGTACACTGAACTTCCATTATAGATTGTTAACCAGGTTTACCCATAAAATCCCTGATCATTGGCTTATCATGACATGGTTTCCTGAAGTTTAAAACTAAATTAATTAGTTTACTTTATTCTACTTGTAAGACTATCCATAGGAAATAATCATGGATGTGGGCCAGTCTGTGAAGAAGAGTAATCCAAAAATTGTTGTTACATTAAAAAGCTGGAAACAGCCCCTGCTTAACAGCAGGGCTGGCTGACACTGTTGTTGCTCTTCACTGACACCCCACACCCTCCTTTATTATCCTCTGAATGCCACAGGATGCAGGCTTGTAAAGACTCTGCTCTGTGGGGTCCAACTCAATTCCAAGGAGAGAAACCTGAGTGTCCCACAGATCATGGTGTCTTCTCTGTGGACACTGCCTCTCTGGGGTGGAAAAGGGCCTGTTCTGGCTTTAGGAGTGGGAAGGAGCTTCTAGGCAAGGTCTTTGTCAGGTAGAGTCTACAAGTGAAAAAGCCTTTTCCCATCTGTTCTTTTGAACAGAATGCAAAAAATGTGATTGGTGCCTCTTCTGTGGCCATCTTGAAACCATGAACAGGGACAGTGCTATGGACTAAACTGAAGCTCTATCCCCAGTGTGCCTGTATTTGAAGCCAGGATACTTAGGAGGCACTTAAGCTAACGGATGGGGCACTAATCCAAAAAGTACCTTTGGCCATATAAGAGGAGGAAAAAAGGGGAAGGGAGAGAATAGAAGAGAAAGATGTTCTTATTAAGTTTCACCCTCAACACACCAGAAAGAGAGTACTAACCAGAAAGTGACCATGTGGGCACCTTGTTCTTGGACTTCCAGCTTCCAGAATGATAGTAATAAACTTCTGTTGTTTAAACTGCTCAGTCTGTGATATTTTACATGCTAGCTAAAGCTTACACAGGTGGCGGCTACTTGGCAGATGGCAGACTAGAAATATGAAAAGAACCCAGTCAATGTAACTGAGTTGTGGATCCATCTCAGGATTTCCTCCCTGCACATTTTTTCTTTTTATTTTTCTATTCGTACATAATTGCCATACATTCATCATTGCTCACATTGATCACAGGGAATTGGTGCCCATACATAATACATTTTAATTCTTTTTTCCCATACTGCTCCACTCTCTTCATCACTTCTTCCCCTCCCCATTTATAGAAGCTTTGTTTCCTTTTTTTTTTTTTTTTCATTCTCTTTTAAAAATCCCTTTTGGGCCAGTGAGATGGCTCAGCGGCTTAAGCGCCTGCCCGGCAAGCGCGAGGGCCCGAGTTCGACTCCTGGATCCCACATACGAAAAAGGGGCCGGTGATATCGCTCAGCGGCACGGGCGCCTGCTGGCGCACGAGGTCCTGAGGTCGACCCCCCGGTACCCATAAAAAAAAAAAAAAAAATAAAAATCCCTTTTCCCTTCTTTCCCTTCCCCTTCCCCTCTTATTTGCTCCTCTTCCCATTTCAAAATGTTCTTCCTGCATCCCAATATCTATCCTCCATTTTGCTCCTTCACACTTAAAGAATAATGTGT
Source organism: Erethizon dorsatum (assembly GCA_028451465.1). Classification (NCBI taxonomy): domain Eukaryota; kingdom Metazoa; phylum Chordata; class Mammalia; order Rodentia; family Erethizontidae; genus Erethizon; species Erethizon dorsatum. Next base: position 432,768 of record CM051829.1, read on the forward strand.
TATTTAAATTGGTATGTCTTATTTATTTCAGTTAAAATTGTGGTCTTGAAGTGCATATATTTACTAAAAAGGACTCATTTAATCTTTTTTTATGGCAGAGTAGTACTCCATTATATATAAATATGACATTTTCTTTATCCATTCATCTATTGATAGGGATATGGGCTGTTCCCAAGATTTAGCTATTATAAATTGTGCTGCTGTAAACATAGGTAAGCATATATCACTGCTTTTAACTGTTGTGATGCTTTTAACTGTTTTGGTAAGAGGCCTAGAAGGGGAATAGCTGAGTCAAATAGAACCTCTAGTTTTACATTTTTTAGGAATCTCCATCCTGATTTCCATGGTGGTTGTACCAGTTTACATGCCAACCAACAAAGGGGAAGGGTTCCTTTTTCCCCACTGCCCTACCAGCATTTGTTATTGGTTGATTTCTTGATGACAGCCACTCTTTCTGGAGTGAAATGGAATCTCAGTATTATTTTAATTTTCATCTCTTGAATGACCAGTGATGTTGAACTTTTTTTCATATATTTATTTGCTGTTTGGACTTCTTCACTTGGAGAGTGTCTATTCATTTCAGATTCCCATTTTTGAATTGGGTCTTTGAATTTTGGTGGTCTGATTTTTTTGAGTTCTTATATATTTTAGATATTAGTCCTTTGTCTGAAGGTAGCTCATAAAAATCTTTTTCCATTTTGTGGGTTGTCTCTTCACTCTACTGGTGGTTTCTTTTGCTGTGCAAAACCTTTTTAATTTGATGTGATCCCAGTTGTTCATTCTTTTTAATAATTCCTGTGCAATTGGGGTTTTGTTCATAAAGTCTTTGCCTATACCTATGTCTTCCAGAGTTTTACCTATTCTATCTTCCAGCAAATTAAGAGTTTCTGATTTATATTTAGATCTTTGATCCATTTTGATTTTAGTTTAGTACATGGTAAGAGATATGGGTCTAGGTTCAGTCTTTGGCATGTGGAAAGCCAATTTTCCCAGCAGCATTATTAAGAGGCTATCTTTCTTCCCCTGAAGGTGTTTGGTCCCTTTGTTAAAAATAAGGTAGCTGAGTGTGTCTGGAGTTGTATCTACCTCTTCTAGTCTGTTCCATTGATCCCCAGGTCTGCTTTTTTGGCAGTACCATGCTGTTTTTATCACAGTAGCTTTGTAGTACACAGTAGATTTGAAGTAGTACAACTTCAAATCAGGAATTGTTATGCCCCCTGTCTTGCCCATGTTGACCTGAATTGCTTTTGCTATTCTGGGTCTCTTCTGCTTCCATATGAATTTAATGATTGTTTTCTCTAGTTATGTCATGTATGCTATTGGTATTTTGATTGGGAGTATATTAAATCTATATAACAGTTTTAGAAGTATGGCCATTTTCACTGTATTGGTTCTGCCTATCAAAGAATAAGGATATCTTTCCATTTTCTGAATTCTTCTTCGATCTCCTTTTTCAGAGTACTGTAATTTTCCATGTAAAGGACTTTCACTTCCTTCTTTAGAGTGATTCCTAAGCATTTCATTTTTCTTGATGCTATTGTCAGTGTTGCTGATTCTCTCAGTGAGTTTGTTATTTGTGTACAGGAATGCTATTGACTTTTGAGTGTTGACTTTTGGGGACCTTCTATGTGGAATATGATGTCATCCACAAATAATGATAATTTAACTTCTTTTCCCATTCATATTCTTTTTATTACTTTCTCTTGTCTAATTGCTCTGGCTAATGTTTCTAGAACTACATTGAACAGAAGTAGTGATAGTGGGAATCTTGTCTTCTTCCTGATTTCAGAAGGAAAGTTTTCAGTTTTTGACCATTTAGTACAATGTTGGCTATTGGTTTTTCATAGGTGGTTTTTATCAGATTGAGATAAAGTCCTTTTATTCTAATTTTCTGTAGGGTTTTTATCATGGATGTGTGTTGGACTTTGTCAAATGCTTTTTCTGCATCTATTGAGATGATATGTGGTTTTTTTTTTTTTTTCCGTGGGTACCAGGGGTCGACCTCAGGACCTCGTGCGCTAACAGGCACCCGTGCCGCTGAGCGATATCACCGGCCCCTTTTTCGTATGTGGGATCCGGGAGTCGAACTCGGGCCCTTGCGCTTGCAAGGCAGGTGCTTACGCCGCTGAGCCATCTCACCGGCCCTGATATGTGGTTTTTGTCCTTGGTTCTGTTAATGTAATGTATTAGATTTATTTATGTGCATATGTTGAACCATTTCTGCATCTCTGGGATGAATCCCACTTGGTCATGGTGTATAATCTTCTTGATGATTTTCTGCATTCTGTTTGCCAGTATCTTGTTGAGGATTTTTGCACCTATGTTCATTAGGGAGATTGGCCTGTAGTCCTCTTTTTCGGTCGGATCCTTCTCTGGTTTTGGCATCAGGGTAATACCTGCTTCCAGGAATGATTTTGGGAATACTGCTTCCTTTTCAATTTCATTTAAGAGTTTGAGGAGAGTGGCATTAGATCTTCTCTAAAGTTCTTGTAGAATTCAGCAGTGACTCCATCAGAACTTGGGCTTTTCTTGGTAGTTTTTTTGTTTTGTTTTGTTTTGTTTACTTCTTTAAATTCATTAACTGTTATTGGATTGTTTGGGATTTTTATATCTTCTTGATTCAGCTTTTGTAATTCATGTGTGTCTAGAATCTCCATCACTTCTGAATTTTCCATCTCATTAGAGTACAGTTTCTCAAAGTAAGTACTATTATCTTCTGGATTTCTACAGGATCTATTTTGATTTCAACCATTTTATTCCTAATTGCATGGAGTTTGGTCTTTTCTTTCCTTCATTTGATAAGGCTGGCTAAGAGATTTTCTATTTTATCTTTCAAAGAACAAACTCTTCAATTCATTGATTCCTCCCATTGTTTTCTTAGTCTCAATTGCATTCATTTCTCCTCTGACCATTACAATTTCCTTCCTCACATGAGTTTTCAGTTTAACTTCCTCTTAATTTCCGAGAATCTTTTTTTTTTTTTTTTTTTTTTTGTGGGTACCGGGGGGTCGACCTCAGGACCTCGCGCGCCAGGAGGCGCCCGTGCCGCTGAGCGATATCACCGGCCCCTTTTTCGTATGTGGGATCCGGGAGTTGAACTCGGGCCCTCGCGCTTGCAAGGCAGGCGCTTAAGCCGCTGAGCCATCTCACCGGCCCAATTTCCGAGAATCTTGATGTTCAACATTAGGTTATTTATTTGAGCTTGCTCTGTTTTTCTGATGTGGGAATTCACTGCTATAAATTTCCCACACAGGACTGCTTTCATGGCAACCCCTAAGTTCCAATACAACATATTGGCATTATTATTTAACTGTAGAAACTGTCTAATTTATTCTTTAATTTCATCTGTGAGCAATTGGTTGTTCAAGAGAGTAATATTTAATTACCATATATTTATGTAGCTCTGTGGTTTCTTTTGCCACTACTTTCCAATTTCTTTGCACTATGATATGATAATATGCATGGGATAATTTTAACTCCTTTGCATTTACTTAAGGAGTAAGTATGTGAGTTAGCATGTGGTCTATTTTGGAGAAAGTCCCACGTGCCAAGAAGAATGTGTGTTTCATTCTTGTTGGGTGGAACACTCTGTAGATGTCTACTAAGTCCATCTGTTCAAAGGTTTGGTTCAGCTCTATTCCTAGATTGATTTTTTTTTGTCTAATATATCTATTTGTGACAGTGGGATGTTGAGATCCCCATTACAGTTGTATTAATGCTTATCTGATTTTTCATGTCCATTAATGTTTATATTATACAGTTGTGTGAGCTGGAATTTGGTGCACATATATTTGTGATTGTTATCTCTTCTCTTGGCTTGTTCCCTTAACAAATATGTAGTGACCTTCTCTTTCACTTCTGATTAGTCTTGGCTTGACATCCACTTTGCAAATAGAATAGCTACTCCTGCTTTTTCTGAGTTCCTGTTGCATGAAGTGTTGTTTTCCATCCTTTGACTTTCAGTCTATGAGTTTCTTTTTGAGTTAAATGTGTTTCTTGTATGCAACATTTGATAAATCTTGTTTCTTGATTCACCCTGCCAATCTGCTTCTTTTGATTGGTGAATTGAGACCATTCACATGGATGGTTATAACCAATAGGTACTGAGTTGTCTTTGTCATTGTATTATATTCTTGTTGATTCACTTTTTTCCCTTTGATTTAATTGCTTGCCTTGTCTGGAGGATTCATTGTATTGGGATTCTTGGAATTGTTGTGTTCATTGTCTTTTTGTAGAATATCCTTCAGAACTCTTTGGAGTGCTGGATTGGTTGTCATGAATTTCTTCAGGAGTTCTTTATTATGGAAGTATCTTATATCTCTATCAATTTTGAAAGATAGTTTTGTGGGGCGCATCAAACTGGGTAGGAGGTAGTTTTTTTTTAGGGTTTGAAATACTTCACTCCAGGATCTTCTTGACTTAAGGGTTTGTGTCGAGAAGTCTGCTGTGATTTTGATGGATTTTCCTTTATAGGTGGTTATGTTTCTTTTCTCTAACAGCTTTTAATATCCTGTTCTTGTATTAAGTTTCTGGAATCTTGACTATTATATGCCTTGCTGTATTTTTTTTTTTTTTTTCTGATCTTGGCTAATTGGAGTTCTATATGCCTCACTTACCTGTATGTCAAATTGTTTTTCCATGTTTGGGAGGTTTTCTGCTGTTAACTCTGTAAACGTTTTTTTTTTTTTTTGTTTTTTGTTTTTTTAATATCCCTTGGGTATCTTCTGATTTTACATTGATTTCAAGTAACTGTATATTTTTTTGCATCATCTAGTAGCTGTTGGATTAGATTTTTCATGGTCCCTTTGTATTGTTAAGAATTCTTCCATTTGCTAATCACTGACCACAACCCTGTCTTCAAGATCTGATATTTTATCCTCACATTGGTTGATTTTGCTGTGTATATTTTTAATAGAATTTTTAATCTCCTGGATATCTGGTTGAAGCTGTTTTATGGAATCCAGTTTTTTCCTTTGTTGGACATTCATGGTTTCCATCATTTTTCTAAGCTTCTCTATTTTTTAAGATGTGTATCTACTCTAGATTCACTAATAATATCCTTCATTATGGTCATCATCTCTTTAATTATCTGTGTAATTGTTTTGTTTTATTTTATTTTATTTTATTTTTTTTTTTTTTTTTTTTTTTTGTGGGTACCGGGGGGTCGACCTCAGGACCTCGCGTGCCAACAGGCACCCGTGCCGCTGAGCTATCGATATCACCGGCCCCTTTTTCGTATGTGGGATCCGGGAGTCGAACTCGGGCCCTCGCGCTTGCAAGGCAGGCGCTTATGCCGCTGAGCCATCTCACCGGCCCTGTTTTATTTTATTTTTTAAGAAACTTATTGATCTCCTTTTTTACTTCCACTGGTCCCATTTCAGAATGTTTAGCTGGGTGGCTTTTGATTTCTCCCACCTCAATGTCCCCTGTATTTGCCTTGGGCAAGCTAGAGGTCTGCAGTAGCACCTTGCTTCCATGTTTTCTCATTTTCTATTTTTATTACTTTCTCTATTTGTTTTCTGCATTGATGATTGTAAATTGCTTATGGTATGTAGCTTTATTATCAGTATCAAGACTTCTAGAAAATGACTACTTTTCAGAGATGTCTTCTAGGCATAGCTGGTTTTTTGGCCTTTAAGTCTGTCCCAGGATCCTGCCTTCCTGTTTATTAGGGATGAGATTGCAGCCTGTTTGGGATAGCACCCAGTTCTTTGGTACTGGACTGTGGTATTTTTTATGTCCCCCAGACAATCTAGATATTGGCATAGAAGGAAGATCAATTGATAACAACTATGTCACCTTGTCTAAAGCAGTACAATCAGCAATAATAGTAGTACCAAACACAGACAGGAAAATGAGAAAGTGTGATAACTAGTAAGTTGCTACTTTTAATCATATGTAAAATTTATGGTTAAAAAGATTTATAGTTATATAATAAAACCTAGGACAAATTAGAAAATTATATACAATAAATATCCACTCAACAGAGCAATTTTACCCTAAGGTAAGAAAATTAAGATGGAGAAGAGGAAAAAATATAGAAATAAAAGAAGAACAGATTAGAAGCAAGGCTAATGGGTAGAGGAAGATTACCCAAACTTTAGGAAACTGGTAAAGAAGACACAAAGGAAGGAAAGAATGAAAAAACAAGAACAGGGACAAATAAAAAACTGCAATGTTTACACTCACAAAGAAACACAAACAATCAGAGGGAAACAAAGCCAAGTGAAGAAAAACTAGGGGGAGAATAAGCAAAAAAAAGATGTTTCTCTGTGATTTCAAGCCTATGGTTATCTTCTGGGGTCTATAGTTTTGTGGTGGTGTGCAATTCAAAGTGTGACTCTGCCCTTGTTGGTACACAAAAGTAGGTGGTCAGAGCCCAGATCCATCCTACATAATCCCAGCAATCCAACAGAAGGATTAGGGAGTGGTGTTGGTTCTGAGACTTTCAAATCCATAGAAGTTCAGGCTAAACCTGATGTCTGGTTATGGGGTTGGGGCCTGAGTTGTTCAGCTTATAAAACTCTAAGTGTCCCTTGCTGGCCTGCCCATAGCTCCCTGACCATGGACATCTCCCAAGATTGTTCCTCTCCCAGTCACTGTGGTATTTTAATACTGACAGCCCTGAGATGAAGCCCTCCCATGGCTCCTCTGAGCCCCAGGTTCAGCTGGCACCTCCCTAACATGCTGTCTATCCAAACACGCTATCCAGGGGACACGTCAGTCACTTGGACTGGAGTCACTCCCTAGCTGTTGCAGTGCACAGCATTCACTGCTCTGTTCCATTGGTGTGTTTCTCCCTGGAGGCCTCTGGAGTTACCTGCTTTCACTGTGTCTCCGTAGATTTGATCTTCCTTTCTCACACCGTGAGCCACGATGCAAGGAGACAGTTTAGGCTACCCCTTTCTTTTTCTGTGTTGTGGTCTGTCTCTTCAGTTCCTTTCAGGTCCTTCCTGGGTCCCAGAGATCCACCTCTGTGCTCCTTTCCTTCCCCAAGTTGTTATTCTCCAGTGTCTTATTCCAAACCTTAGGCTGACTTGCTGCTTCTTACTGCTCTGCCATCTTCCTGGAAGTCCCCCTATAAGTTTTTCTAAGTGAGATGGTTAATGTCCTGGTCTCAACTGCTTTATTTGGATATTCTAATCTGTGCAGCTGAAAATAGCTTGGCTCACTTCAAGATTGAATGGTTTAAAAATCACACAACAGAAAAAGGAAGCAACCAAAGTGTCCCCTGACATGTGTGGATAAGCAAAATGTGGTCCATCCACATTTTGTTCTTAAGAAGAACATTCTGTGATATCTGCAACATGGCTGAACCTTGAGAACATTATGCCAAGCAAATTAAACCAGTCAAAAAGAACAAATACTGTATGTTTCCACTTACATGACTTCCCTGGAGTCATCATTTCCACAGAGACAGAAAGCAGAATGGTCGGTATGGGGTGTGAAGGAGGGGAACAGGGAGTCAGTGTTCAATGGGAACAGAATTTCAGTTTGGGAAGACAGAAAATTCCAGAGATGGAAGTATGATGGTTGTACAACCATGTGCCTGTACTTAGTATTACTGACCTGTGTGTGAAAAATGATTACAATGAAGAACTGAAGATGTAGCTAAATGATAGAGCACTTGCCTAAAATACACAAGGCACTGGCATCAATCCTAAGCATAACACACACATAGAAGATGATAAATGATGTCATATGTGTATTTTACAACATTCATTTAGCATACCCAGTGAAAACACTACGCAATTATTTAAAAGTATGTTTACTTTCTGTCAAGCTCAACCTGGTTTCAACTTTCCCAGCACCTCAACTGTTTTTCAGCAACCACATTGTTTTCAGTAATCTACAGGCCCCAGCAAATGTGTGGTCATTCACAAACAGCAGGAAACCCTAAAATGAGTCGTGTCATCTCTGGAAAAATGGGACAGGATGCTGTAAGGAAGAAATAAGGCAGAATATGAGACCTCCTTGGCCTGATGGACATCTCATAACATCTATACCTCTGCACCAGATGATCTGAGCACTGTGCTCATGGATGTCTGTTCAGACCCCCACACAATGCCCTAAGTCCAACCCCTAACATGATGCCCGTTGCCTGATTTTCTCGCACAACCCCCTTCCCACCAGGCCCTATAAAAAGCCCTGATTTTTGTTCCCCACAGATGGTTTTTCACCCTCCATCTGCCTGCACCCAGGTATTAAAAAACCTCCGGCCACACTGCCTCTACATAAGCCTGCTGGAGTGGGCTCTGGTGGTCTCTAACTCATGCCATTTGTTACATCTGGTGCTACAACCTGGAAGGGAGAAGCCCTCTCTGGAGGGCCTTAAGCTCTCTCCTAAACCTCCTCCCCAGCTGAGACCTCAGACCAGCTGTTCTCAGACCTCAGTCCCTACAGCTTCTGCCATGCCACACCTTATTGGGCATTTCAGATTGGGTAAGCCTCCTGATCTCTCTTCCTCTCTCTTTCCTTTTCCTTGTCTGCCTTTTATCCCCCGTCCATAAAGTCAGAGAGACAGGCTTACCCTGCTTTCATGCTCTCAAACTCCAGCACTGGTCTCAAAAAGCACTCCCAGGAAGACTGTTTCTCTCTCATGTCTGGCTAAATGCAGAGAGGTCTGCCTTGATCATTCACTCATGTTTTACAACTCTGGGTCCTGACTACAGATGGGGAACCTTCCATCCTCTATTCCTCCCTCATCCCCTCTGGCTTGTGTCCTACAAAGCGTCAAACATCTCCGTCTCTCCTGATATGAAGCCCAAACACCTGATAATTTTCTGTAACATGGTATGGCCACAGTACCAGCTGGACAATAGCTCTTGGAGGCCAAAGAATGGTATCGTGTGGAACCACTCAGACTGCTTCAAAGCTCAGGGGCGTCTAAGGACACCTGATGACATGACCCCGCTTGTCTAGTGCAGGCGCACAGTGGGATACAGTTATGTAACCATGACTTAGCACAGGTAAACACACATGCGCTGGTTACAGCACCATACAAGAATGTAAATATGAGATAACAACTAGTATAAAATCATACAATAAAGACGCAGGCAGCTCTCCTGCGCTCTGGCTCTTCTGCTCTGCCCTGCTCCATGTTGCCTGCTGTAGTTGCTCATGTCCTGTGCATGTGCGTTCTTTAACCTTGGGAGCTCACCCTCAAAAATCTCCCTTGGGCCCCCTGAGCAAGACAATAGGTACTTTTGATTTCTCCATTTTACAAGATTTGGATAATTACTGCCATAGGCTGGGGAAGTGGTCTGAGGTACCTTATGTTCAGGGGTTCCTTATACTCCTCAGTTTTCCTACTCTGTGTTCTTTATTCAATCCTCTCAAATTCTCCTACTTTCCCTTATGTCCATGCCCCCTCCAATTCCCTCCAATGCTGATTCTTCCCTAACAAAGGACCCAGCCAACCTCACTTTCCCCTAGCAACCTCCTGCACCCCCAGCTGAGCTGCCTCCCATGCTCCCAGCTGAGCTCATGGTGCAGCTGCTGCAGTCACTCCTTCCCCTCCTGAAGAGCCCCCTGCCAATCCAGCACCTATTCCATCTATCTATTTGGCACCTCCCTCAGAATCTAAACCCCCTCCTTATGCTCCTTCTCGCCCAATTCCATCCCATACTCAGTCTGGACTGCCCCTTCCTCATCCCCTGCTCCTTAATTTCCACTCTGTGAAGTGGCAGGACCAGAGGGGATTATCCAAGTCCATTCCCCCTCCTCCTTCTCCGATCTATCTCAAATCAGTCAGCATCTGTGTTCCTTTCTCGCAGACCCTATCAGATGCATTCAAGAGTTCCAATACTTCACCAATTCTTATGATCTCACTTGGGATAATTTAAACGTTATTCTTTCCTTAACCCTTTCACCTGAGGAATGGGAACATGTTTGGACTTTGGCCCAGGCTTTTGAAGATAACTGCAGATGCCTTGAACAGCTGCAGGAGGGCACTGCAGCTGTTCCCTAAGCCAACCCAAACTGGGATTTTAACCAACTAGATGAGCACAGGCAACCCCCTGCTTAGAGGAGCCATAACTATATGGTTACTTGTTCAGTTGAAGGGCTCTGCAAGGTGACACACAGGGTGGTCAATTATGACAGGCTTAAGGAAGCCACCCAAAGATGATCCAGCTCAGTTTAAGGCCCATTTGGCTGCCTCCTTCAGACATTATACAGCCTTAGATCCAGAGAGCACAGAAAGCCAATTAATTTTAAAGATGCATTTCATTACCCAATTGGCTCCAGATACTAGAAAAAAGCTACAGAAACTGGAGGCTGGCCCTCAGACCCCACAATAGAAACTAATAAATTTGGCTTTCAAAGTCTTTAATAATAGGGATGAAGCTGCACATAAACAGTGCACTTCTGAGTTTCAGCTGTTCACTTCCACCATAAGAAACCCACAGCCACAGGCCAGACTAAAGTCCCAGCTGACAGCCGAGGGCACCTCCAAGGCTTCCCAATCCAAGGGGTCACCTCTGGGGCCATGCTTCAAATGCCACCAGATTGGTTATTAGGCTAAGTAACGCCCACAGCCAGGGATTCCTTCAAAGCTGTGTCCCACATGCGGGGGCCCTCACTGGGCATTGGACTGCCCTGTGCTCGCATCTGCCCCTGGAGTCTGCTCTCAGGGCCCCCTGGCCTGGCTCTCTCCCAGGCCTTCTCAGAATGACGACAGATGACTGACACTGCTCAGAAGCTCTGGAGGCCCCCTGGGCCATCTCAGACATTGAGCTTTGGGTAACTTGCAGTGGAGGGTAAATTCATTTCATTTGTAATTGGTACCAGGGCAACTCACAGCACTTTTTTTCAAGGACGTTTCCTTGACCCCAACTACTCTTGTGGGTTTTGATGGCAAAGTCCCCAGGCCTGTTAAAACTCCTCCAATTTGGTGTCAATTAGGTCAACAGTTTTTCTTCCACTCTTTTCTGATCATTCCTACTTGCCCCATTCCCCTCCTCAGATGAGATATCCTAACCAAACTGTCTGCCACTTTGACAATTCCCAGAGTTCATCCCACTTTTCTTGCTGCTCTCTTCTCCCCCTTCTCCAGCCTTTCCCAAAGCCCACATTGTCTCCCCAGATCTAAACCCTATGGCCTGGGATACCTCCTCCCCTTCCCTGGCTCTCAGTTAAGCACCTCTCACCATCCTACTAAAGCTGGATCACCCTTACCCTTCCCACCACCAGTACCCTGTCCTTGATCAACCCCTGAGGGGACTAAAACTGATCATCTCTCACCTCCTCCAATAATGTCTCTTGGTCCCTACCAACTCCCCCTATAACACTCCAATTCTCCCCATCCAAAAAAACAGATGGCACTAACATATTGGTATGAGACCTCCATGCTATCAACCAGATAGTCTTTCCTATACATCTGGTGGTACCTAACCCATACATGCTTTTATCTTCTATGTCTCCTTCCACTACTCATTATTCAGTCCTAGATTTAAAGGATGCTTTTTTTTTTTTACTATTCCCTTGCACCCATCCTCACAGCCTCTCTCCCCCTTTACTTGGATAGACCCTGACACTCATAAGTCCCAACAGCTGACCTGTGCTGTCTTGCCACAGGGCTTCCAAGACAGCCCCCACTATTTTGATCAGGCCCTTGCCTGTGATTTGCTCTACTTCCATCTGTCTGTCTCCTACTCATACAATATGTAGATGATGTCCTCTGCAGCCCCTCTTAGAAGTCCTCCAGGCAGGATACCCTCCTATTCTTACAGCACCTAGACAAGAAGGGCTACTGTGTGTCTCTATCCAAGGCCAAAATCTCCTCTCCATCTGTCACCTATCTGGGTGTTATCCTGCACACACACACTTCTGACCATGTCCAATTAATTTCTCAGATCCCAATCCCCACCACAAAATGGCAGCTTCTTTTCTTTCTGGGGGTGCTGGGGTACTCCCATCTCTGGGTTCCTGGCTTTGTTCTCCTTACGAAGACCTTAAACAAACTCACAAAATGGGACCCAGCTGAACCTTTAGATCGTAAAGACTTTCCTCACTCCTCCTCCCAGACCCTAAGAAGCTCTAAAAATAGCTCCAGCCCTGGCCTTACCAGACTGCACTCAACCCTTCTTTCTATATACCACAGAACATGGAGGTTGTGCAGCCACCACCCTTACCCGGGGCCAAGCCTACTTCTGCTTTCTTCCCTGTCCAAAAAACTTGATTCCACTCTCTTGGGTTGACCACCCTGCCTACAGCTGGCTGCCGCTGTGGCCCTAATGCTTATAGAAGCTTTAAAAATCCACCAGACACACTGCTCACTCTGTACTCCTCCCATAACTTGCAGGGTCTGGTATCCTCATCACATCTCTCTAATCTCCTGTCTGTTCCTCGTCTCTTACAGTTATATGCACTCTTTATAGAAACTCCCACAGTGATTATTGCTTTCGGTCCTGACTTCAACCCTGCTTCTCATCTTATACCCGTCCTGTCTCCGAGGTACCAGACTCACAGGACTGCATGTCCCTAATCCACTTGACAAAGTTGCCTTTTCCTCACATTTCATCTTTCTTTTTGTCTATATCTGGTCACACTTAGTTTATCAATGGGAGTTCCTGTAAGGCTTCCCGCACTTTGCCCACTAAGGCAGGATATGCAGCTGTCTCTCATGATTCTGTTATAGAAGCTCCAGCCCTTCCTCCATCCACCACCTCTCAACAGGCTGAACTGACCTCTCTGATCCATGCTCTTACACTGGCTAAGAGCCTACAAGTTAAAATATACACAGATTTCAAGTATGCATTTCATTTACTTCACAATCATGCTGCCATATGGGCAGAGATAGGATTCCTCACCTCTTGAGGGTCCTCAATCATTAATGCTCCATATATTAAAGCCCTTCTCAGGCCACTCTTCTGCCAACACAGGCAACTGTGCTTCGCTGCAGAGGACACCAAAGACTCTCATACTTTATGGCCACCAGAAATGCCTTTGCAGATAAAACTGCTAAAGAGGCAGCTAATCTCCCCTGTGTGCTGCAAGGGGCCAATACTTTGCCTTGTCCTGCTTCACCCCTGCTTGTTCCCTTCCTGAGTACCAGAAATAGCAAGACTACCCCACCAAAGAAGAACGGTTCTTTGATCAAGGAAAATTCCTCCTTCCCACTTCACAGGTCTATGCCATTCTTTCATCTCTTCATGACAATTTTCACATAGGTTACAAACCCCTAGCCCATTTACTTGAACCTCTTATTTGCTTTCCTTCCTGGAAGTCCATTCACCAGACTATTACTGCTCAATGCTCTGTCTGCCAGGTAACTACACCTCAGGCTTCCCTGAGGACCCCTCCTTTCCCCACACATCAATCATGAGGTTTCTCCCCAACTCAGAACAGGCAGATTGACTTCGCCCACATGCCACAGGTGTGAAACAAGATATCTTCTGGTCTGGGTTGACGCCTTCACTGTGTGGGTAGAAGCCATTTCCACCAGCTCAGAAAAAGCCTCAGCAGTTGTTGATTCCCTCCTAACCAATATTATTCCCCACCCCCCGATTTGGCCTCCCTACCTCCATTCAATTGGATAATGGCCCAGCTTTTATGTGCCAGATTACTCAGGAGGTGTCCAAGTCACCCAGCAAACAATGGAAACTTCATACTCCTTACTGGCCTCAGTCATCTGGAAAAGTAGAATAGGCCAATGGCCTCCTTAAGGCCCACCTTATTAGGCTCACACTCCAGCTCCATAAAGATTGGGTTTCGCTGCCTCCAATCACTCTCCTTCATGTTTAAGCAATGCCCAGGGAACCAACAGGATACAGCCCATTTGAACTTCTATATGGCTGTACCTTCTTGCTCAGTCCACATCTCAGCCCAGAACCTAACCCCATTGGAGATTATGTCCCCATCTTACACCAGGTTTGAAAAGAGGTTTGAAAGATAAGACGTGCTATTAACCTCCTTCTGCCTTTTCCTAACATACAACCACATGAAGATGGCTTGGCTAATAAATGAATTTTAATCAAAAACTTAAACCCTCACTCCCTTCAGCCCAAGTAGAGACGACCCTTCCTGATTGTCTACAGCTCTCTGACAGCTGTTGCCTGCAAGACCTTCCCCAGTGGCTTCACTGATCTCGAGGAAAGCTGTGCCCTACTGACAGGTTGCATGAACATTCCTCGTGGAAATTGCAATTAGTCTCTCCCACTTCTCTCAAATTCTGTCAAGTGCCAGAGGATTCCAAAAAGGTTCATGCCAGATAGGATGGACCTAAAACACCTCCTGACTCTATTATGCCTCTTTTTTGGGGTCCTACGCTCCATTCTGTTGATGCTGCAACTCAGTTGTTTCTTGCATCCAGGATGGAACCACTTCTTGCATTCACACACTCCTTAGCCAGTATAATCCTCCTAGTCCCACAGATGCCCTTTGTCCAGTTTCCCCACCAACACCTAACTACCTGTACAGGACAGTACAGCTAACTCACTCATTGTTCCATCAGTCTAACCCTTCTCTGGCCAAGGACTGTTGGCTCTATGTCTCCATGTCTGCTGCCACCTATGAGGCCACATCCATTCTGCTACAGGTACGGGCTCACCCCAACCTTACCATCCCCAAATAGAACAGGGATCCCCACTTATACACACTAACCTCTGAGAGACATGGCCTTCTTTTTCTCCTTGGAGTTTTCCCCTCACTGAAGCTATATGAAAGGGAAATACACTGGCCTGAAAAGCCCAGCTTTTACAAACTTACCTGACAGGCCTCGCTCCCTATAAAAACACAAATAAACCCATGGATGGCCCAATAACCACTAACAATGATTTAACTTTCTGAGCTCCCCTCTGTATACAGCACAATATGTCTTTTGGGTCACTGCTCAGACACCTTTCTCCCCACCAGTGTAATTTCACATTATTCCTGCCATTCTCCACAGATCATGTCAGTCACCAAATAACTCAAGAGCCCCCATTTAGTCAATCTGTTCGCTTCTCAGCCCCTCCTCAGGCTGTCGCTGCTCCATTGCTTAACGAACGCGCTGGTTTCTGTAATGGCTGTCATCTCCCATAGACAAATACGTATCCATGGAACACCTGTGCTCAGATCCCTACACACTCTGTCTCCAAGTACCTACCTCTGATCACCCCCCTGAATGATCAATGGTAAACACTAAGAGGTTTTTCCTTCACTGGGAAAATAAAGCCATAGGTGCCCGTCAAATTCCTGAAACCAGAAGGCCTTTTCAACCACCCATGGATGCACTGTCAGGTACATTAAATGTTAGGGATGATTAGGACAAAAGGGTTAAACATCATTTTGGCATCCATAATCAATTCTGTTTACCTAGTCAAGGGGTTTTCTTTCTCTGTGGGACCTCCACCTGTCTATCTTTCCCCACCAATGGGACCAGAACCCGTACACTGGTATATCTTACTCCAAAAATAGACATAGCCCCAGGAAACCAGAGCCTGCCTGTCACAGTAAAGGCCCAAGTTTGACATCACAGGGCCATTCAGCTGATTCCTTTCTTTGTTGGCCTGGGGATCACTGCTACAATGGGAACAAGAACAGCTGGCCTCACAATCTCTCTCTTACTATCACTCCTTGTCTCAGGACCTATCTCAAAGTCTTGAAGTGATAGCTAAGACCATCATCACCTTACAAACCCAGACTGATTCCCTGGCATCAGTAACCCTCTAAAACCAGAGAGGCCTAGATCTCTTAACAGCTGAAAAAGGCAGCTCATGCATCTTCCTAGGGGAAGAATGCTGGTTTTTACTCAAATCAATTAGGCATAGCAAAAAGGCTTACTGAAAAGTTCTCAGAAATTAGACAATGTATGGCCAACTCTTGGACTAATGTCTGGGGCTGGACGTCACGGCTCTTCCCTTAGCAGGGACTCTGGTCTGTAAAATCCTCCTTCTCCTTTTTGAACCACCTTCTCAGACTCTGCCTCAGCCAGCCAGGAAGTGAAATAACAGGATGCAGTGCAACTCTTTGCTTATCGGAATGGGACAAGGAGGGGCTGTCAGGGGGTCAGAGTTGAAAAGTTTCATTTCCCAACATTCCCCACTTTGATGCACCTGTATTTTCGTACAGAGGACCATCATTGTGAGGAGCCTGTATCCATGTACGGCTAGGCTCTGGGCAGTGCGCCCACTTAGAAAAGGTCTCTTTTAGTTCGTATTTAGCTTTCATGGGGTGGGTAGCATCACCCCATGTACGGCATCCTCAAACTTCTGCCATGTGTAGACCAGTCAGCTTCTGGTCTTCCAAAGGTGTGACCAGAGCAGGCCTGTCGTCTCTCAGTGGTGCCTCTGAGGTCACACTGCATTCAGGTAGTCTCCACCGGAGTTGAGTTTTCAGGGGGTCTCACGGGTTGGGATGAGCAGTCCAGGTGGCTGAGAAGTCTTCAGAGTGAGCCTTTTTTAGCTTTGTTTGGCGTACCCATGGAATGTACCTATAACTTTGACCACAGTTGGTTTGATAAGCACACAGTGTGAGGCCCTGTCTATACAGGCTGAAGAGGTTCTTTTTTCCAATCTTTGACCCAGACTGAATCCCCTGGTGGGAACGGGTGTGCAGGGCTGCCTAGTGCGATTGGAATTCTCTTGGGAACAACCTTACTGATGTAAGAGGACACTTTTCCTAGGGCCTGTAATTCAGCAGTCAGATTTGATTCTCTTAGCTGTGCAACAGCTCCTTTGAAGGCTCTAATTAGGGGAGGGGGACCTCCTAAACAGGATTTCATAGAGGAAGTAGTTGGATGGTCTCAGCGTACATCAAGCCTATAGTAGGGCCAAGGACAGCATGTCAACCCAGGGTAGGAGAGTTTCCTGATAGAATTTGGCTAGAGTGGCTTTTAGGGTGTAATTCATGTGTTTTACTTTCCCTCAACTCTGAGGTCTACTGGCCATGTGGAGATTCCATCTGATTTTCAGCAGACCCACAAGAGTCTGTGTTATTTCCACCACAAAGGCTGGTCCATTGTCACTCCCAATAGTGAGGGACAGCCCATACTGGGGAATGATTTCTCACAGCAAGTGCTTGGCCACCTCTTGGGCTTTTTCTGTCCATGTGGGTATGGCCTCTACCAAGGCTGAGTATGTACAGATGAGGACTAGTAGATACCTGTAGCCACAGCATAGCTTTACCTCTGTAAATTCTACCTCTAAGTCTTCAAAGGGGGAAGTCCCAGTGTAATGCATTACTGGAGGTTTTGGCTTTTGCAGAGGGTTGTTCCAGGTGTAAGTTAGGCACCTATGGCATATACTGGCACAGAGGGATGACAGTCAAGGGAAATAGAAGTATTGGCTCAACAGTCTCTAAATCTGTTATACTGTGGCCTTCTTGGACAAAGGAGTAAGCAATCTGCTGGGGTATGAATGTTCTTTGGTCCTGGAATGTCCACCATCCCCCATTTCTGAAAGCTCCTTCTTCCTGTGCCCAGTGGTTTTCCTCGGGAGAGTATCCCCATGGATTGTCTGCTGCAGTGGCTGGTGCTCTATTCCATTCATGGGACTTAAGCAGGCACTGGTAATCCTTCATAAAGGAACAGTTGAAGGTGTCGACTGCTTTGGGGGTCAGCATAGGGAGGGCTCTGGAGGCCTCTGGATATGGTGTTATTTTCAGAATGGACATTTCTGCAGCATTTCTTGCTGTCTGATATGCCAGTTGATTTCCTTTTGTAATAGGGTCTTGTCTCTTTTGATGTCCTCAGCAATGCATGATGGCAACCTTTTTGGGTTCCCAGATGGACTCTAGGAATTGGAGAATTTCTTCTTTATTTTTAATTTCTTTTCCCCCTGCCATCAAGTCCCCTTTCCTTGTATATGGCTCCATGAATATGGCCTGTGGCAAAGGCATACTTAGAGACAGTGTAGTTGACAGTTTTTCTTCTTGCCCATTGGAGGACCCAAATGAGGGACCAGAGTTCTGCCCTTTGAGTGGACCATCATGTGGGAAGTGGGCCAGCCGCAATGACTTGTTTAGCGGTGGTGACAGCGTATCTGGCCAGACATTCTCTGACACTCCTCTGGAGTGCCCTCCCCATACTACTGCCATGGTAAACAAAGTGGCATCTGGTCTGGGCTCTGGGATCTCATTGAGGTTGGGATGACTGGAGAACACTTCATCAATGACCTCTTCACAGTCATGGTCTGGTGGCCCCTCTTCAGTTGGCAAGAAGGTGGCTGGATTTAGGGTCTGAACAGTCTCTAGGGACACTGGAGGATTTTCAGAGTAGGCTCTGCTACTGGGTCATTCTGGCATTTGAGAGCCATTTGTGTCCCTGGTTGTTCAAGGTCATGACCGAGTGTGGGACATTCACTCTTGTGGTTTGTCCCAGTGTCAGTTTGTCAGCTTCTTTGATGAGGGTGACTGTCGCCACTAGGGCATGGAGACATGGGAACCATCCTATTGCTACAGTGTCTAGTTGCTTGGACAGGTATGCCATCGGCCTTTGCCAGGGTCCCACTGTTTTGGTTAGGACTCCAAGTGCCACATGGTCCTTTTCACAGACAAAGAGATTGAACTCTCAGCTCACATCTGGCAGTCCTAGTGCAGGAGCACAAGTGAGTAGTTTTTTCACCTCTTTGAAGGCCTCTTCTTGTTGCTTTCACCACTAGAGTGGCTTTTCCTGCAGCACTATCAAGGCCGCATAGAATGGACTGAACTTTCTAGAAAATCCTGGTATCCAAATGTGACAGAATCTGGCTAATCCCAGGAACTCTTGAAGCTTTTTCTTGTTGATTCATCTTGGAATGGAGCAAATAACCTGGTTCTTTGCTAACCCCAAGCACCGGTGGTCTTTTTTTATGATGAATCACAATAACACACAGAGGGGCTGAATGTGCCTTTTTCCAAGGCTGAGTTTGTGAGGGCAATCTGGCTGCAACATCTGTCACCCTACTGATCACCAGGGTTGATTCGGCTGATCTGGCTGGCTAGGCGGGTGTCCCTCTCGTCCCTCAACATTCCATGGTCATCCCTCCCAAAGCTGCATGCTTGGTCAAAGAGGATGACTACCCCCAATAGAGGAGGACCGTTCCTCAGTCAAGGGTATATGAGTAGCTGTGCCCCCCTGCTAGAACCTCCAAACAAGCTCTCAAGGTCCAAGGCTGAATTTGTGCCTTTTTCCAAGACACCTTGTATCCTGTGTCCTGGAGTAGTTGAAGGAGAGCCCATGTCCACTCCCAACTATCTTGTTTTCTCTCACTTGCCAGCAAGAGGTCATCAACATACTAGAGCAGAACACAGTCATTTGGTCTCCCAGGAAGGCAGCCAAGTCAGAAGCCAAGATAGGGGAGTTCTTAAATGTCTGGGGGAGTCTGGTCCAAGTCAATTGAGTCTTTCATCTCATGTTGGGGTCTTCCCATTCAAAAGCAAATAGAGGCTGGCTTTGAGGGGCAAGGTGCAAGCAGAAGGCATCTTTAAGATTTAAGAACCATGTTGCCTCAGGTGGAAGTAAGCTGAGCAAAGTGGAGGGGTTTGGGACAACTGCGCGTAGGGTTACAGTGGCATTATCGACTACTCGGAGGTCTTGTACTGGTCGGTAGTCACCGCTGAGTTTCTTGACAGCCAGTAGGGTAGTGTTTTGAGAGAACTGACATTCTATCACGATTCCCATCTCCTTCAGCCGGTTGATGTGTTCTAGGATTCCAATCTGTGCCTCTTTAGGTACGGCATACTGTCTCAACCTGGTAGGGTTGGGGTTCCTGATTTTGAGCTCTACAAGGATTGGGGCTTGATATTTGGCCAGTGGGTGAAGGACTCATCTGAAGGGCAGGGAGTTTTGCCTGGGGAAAGTGCTCAGCTGTGGCTCTGGGGAGGTTCAGCTTCATTCACCTCTGAATCCAGGGATGCCACTTGAGGTGGGGGGTCCGAGGGAGGTGGACCATCTGGAAGGGTCAGCAGCGGTGGAGCAGATGGTGGCAAGGTGAAGTAGGGTAGGGGGAGGACCTCCTCATTAGGGGCATCCTGGTGAATTTGCTTTTCTTTTTGGCTCTTTAAAGTTTGGTTTGGATTAGTATGCTGGGCAACAAAGACCCTGCTCTGTCCCTTTTTTCCCTTGCAGAATCATACCCACGGTGGGAGAATCTGAGCGATTTCTAACCAGGCATCTATGTATGGGAACTAGTCAGGGTAGCCAGGCACTCTGGTCACTACTCTCCAAACAGCTCAGACTACATTGGGATCTAGGGTTCCCTCTGGTGGCCATCCTACCTCAAGTTGGGGCCAATCGACTTCACAAAGGGCTCTAAGTTTGGCAGGTTTCATCTCAATACCATAATCATCATTGAAACCCTTCCTAAAGTTTTTTTTTTTTTTTTTTGTGTGGGTACCAGGGGTCGACCTCAGGACCTCGCACACCAGCAGGCGCCCATGCCGCTGATATCACCGGCCCTTTTTTCGTATGTGGGTTCCAGGAGTCGAACTCAGGCCCTCGCGCTTGCCAGGCAGGCACTTACGCCGCTGAGCCATCTCACCGGCCCCTTCCTAAAGTTTTTGATCATGCAGTCTAGGACAGTGGGCTTGGAATGTGTGGTCCCCATCCCAGGAGTTTCCCACCCTGTGAATGGTGTCACAACGAACAAAGTGAAGGAGCTTCCTGGAAGAAACCACTCAGACGCCCACCTGGCCATGTCCCTCAAGGGAGCTTAGGCACATATTGGCTAAGGCACATCTGCATAAACCTGGGCCTAGTCAGCCTCCTACTATGGGAGGTGAGTCGCCTTTGTACCATATGACATCGCCACAGAACCGCAGGTTAGGGCCCACAGTCCACAGCTTATGCCGTAGAGCCACAAACACATTCACACTCACACAATCACTTAAGGGTTTATAAAATTCCCTCCCCCCATGCAGGAGTTCCCTGGCTGTGGTCTCTGGTATGAGACCCTGGGATGTGATCAGCCTCCCTTTCCATCCACAGGGACAGGACTGACCTGGGACAGGGGCCCCAGCACCTTACCCTGTCCAGAAGTCTTGACAGGGAATCAGTCCACCTCTCCACTGAGTCCACCAGTCCCGTCCTCCCTAGGAATGAGGTCTCACCAATCAGGCAAGAGGCATGCTGCCCCATTCTCCAGGGAGGGCGCCCAGCAGGCATCTCTCTGACTCTGAGCTAGTGGCTCAAGAGGCCAGAGAGGTCAGTCTTCCCGGTGAGGGAACCAAATGTTACAGCAGTTTTAGGTTTACCAGAGGCAAAGAAATGGAGCGGCACTCGGAGAAGTGGAGGGAACCGAGCTTTATTACACTAGTGGGCCCAGAGGAGTTCAGCACTCCAAAGCTTGAGCCCTGAGCCTGCGTTATGAGAGCTTTATGTAGGGCTTGTGGTGGGAAAAGGCAAGCAAGCTAAGTTACAAAAGCAGAACAAAGGCAGCTTGTCACTCAGAGATGACAAGTTTACATCTCTGTTCATCTGGGTGGCCTTGGCTGGCCAGGGAGTATAATAAAGGATGCAGTGAAGCTGCTTGCTTGTCAGGATGGGAAAAGGAGGGGGTTGTCAGCAGGAGGCGTCAGAGTTGAAAAGCTTTTTTCCCCAACATTATAATGCACATAGGTGCAATTTGCAGCTATTGACTACAACTTTTGAAAGTTTCCTCAGCAATAAAAAAAGTTTTGGGACATAAACTATTTTGGCAGATGTTTTGCATTTTATGGGCAGTGTAGAGGTAATTGTTTTGTTTTGTTTTTCAGAGAGGATCTCACTGTGCAGTTCAGGCTGGCCTTGAACTATGTAAACCAGGTTAGTCTCAAACTCATGGTGATCCTCCTGCCTCAGCCTCTGAGTGCTGGGATTATAGGCATGAGCCACCATGCCCACTGATTCTTTCTAAATCTCTGATATTGCTCAGATTTGGCAAGAAGGGCTTATAACACTGACTCCAATCATCTGTCACATCCCCTCCAAAGTGGGACATGTTCTGGATGACCATCACTGTGGAAAGCAACCTCAGCACCATGGGATGAGGGTGCGATGGTTAACTGGCAATATCTTCAGAAAACAAGAAAATGCATTTGGAGACAAGTGGGAAAATTTATAGCATCAAAGAATCATATATGTATCAAATCTCCAAAAATAAGTAGAGTTGCAGAGGCTATGAAAGGATTATTATCCATGATTATTTTAAAGCAAAAAGTCCTTCTAACAGGTATAATAGTTGGATATCTCCTGACTTTGGCTTTTTTTTTTTTTTTTTTTTTTGAGACAGGGTCTTGTTATGTAGTCCAGGCTGGCCTTGAACTCATGGTGAACCCCTGGCCTCAGCCTCCTGAGTGCTGGGATTACAGGTATGCCCCACCATGCTGGGCTGGACTTCCCAATTTTTTGTAATACTTTTTTAGGCTTAAGCATCTGGCTTCTCTTTGCTTGCGCTCCAGCTACTTTTGATGGAATGTATGTGGCAATCCAATATAAGACAACCAGTCAGATGATGTAGCACCTGAGTTCCCTCATGAATGGGCTAAAATAAGCAAAGTGGGAATTTTAACCTGCACTGCAAAATGGAACTTTGTGTGTGTGTGTCTGCCTCTGTGTTTCCCTTTAGAGGCAAGTGACTTCCTGAGGCCTAGGGCATAAACAAATAAAAGCAAGTATAGAGATTTGCATTCTCTCTCTGTGCTCCCCCTCCCCTGATCCTTACTATAAAAGACCTTTGCCTACCTGTAAACTGGTGAGACAGTGATTTAAGGCAAATGAGCCCTTCCATATCCTTGGAGCTAGCTTTGAATAAATCTTTTTTTCCTTTTACCAGAACATATGGCCTTTGATTTTGGCCAGTGAGCTTAAGTGACTGATAACAAGGCCTCAACAACAGGTATGATCATGGCCACATGTGGTGGCACATGCCTGTAATCCCAGCACTTGGAAGGCTGAGGCAGGACTGCCATGAGTTTGAGGCCAGCCTGGGTTACACAGGGAGCTCAAGGCCAGCTTGAACTACATAGCAAGACCCTGTCTCAAAAAACAAACAAACAAACAAACAATAGATACAATCTGGCAGAAGAAAGAACTAGGAAATCTGAAAATAGAGCAATAGAGATTATGCAATCAGAAGAACAGAAAGAAAAACAAGTAAAGTCTCCAAGAAACTGACATTATTAAATACACCACATGTATATTGGAAAGGATAGGAAAGGAGAGGAAGCAGTCAAATAATGGGTTAAAACTTCCCAAAATAAATAATAAAAACACATCTGGAAAGCTTGATGAGCCCCAAGTAGGATAAAAGACCCACACACACATAATAACAATGCCAAGAGGAAGACAGGAGAAAATCCTAAAAACCTGTCAACCAAGATCCTGTACCCAGCATTATCTTTTGAAAATAAGTGGGACCTCAAATGTAAAAACAGGGAATCCATGGTCAGCAGACCTGCTATACAATAAATACTAAAAGAAGTGTTTCAGAATACAGTGGTACCTCTGTTCATGAACTCAATTCTCTCCACAGTTCTGGTCATAAACCAAACTGGATGAGAACCGAATCAAATTTCCCCATAAAGTCAACATTGATCCTACTGAATTTGATTCAATTCTCATCCAACTTGGTTTGTGACCAGAATCATGGAGAGAAGCAAGTTTGTGAACTGAGG
The DNA here is from genome assembly GCA_028451465.1 of Erethizon dorsatum. Taxonomy (NCBI): domain Eukaryota; kingdom Metazoa; phylum Chordata; class Mammalia; order Rodentia; family Erethizontidae; genus Erethizon; species Erethizon dorsatum. The sequence goes on from CM051829.1 coordinate 456,321, forward strand.
TACCACTGTAAATGCAGGGACCCCAGATGAAAATCTCAACAAGCATGAATAAAGAACATCAGTAAAAGTAACTGTATAATGTAAGACACTGCATGAATTCATAGTGTTCTCTTAAATCAACCAATTTAATAAATTATTGTTTATCCAAGCATAGTGGTGCATGCCAGTAATCCCCACTTCAGAGGCAGAGGCAGAGGATTTCAAGGTCAGCCTGCCAACTTCATGTAACTGGCACTGTAAAATGAAATTTTAAGTTATGGTTTTTCTTTTAGAAATAAGCAACTTCTCCAAACTTCCTCCTGCTAAGCATATAGCAATAATCCCTCCTCTCCTCAGCCCAAAAGAAGTGACAGAATATGCAAGTGCCAGCCCCAAAGGCCAGAGGCATGGTTTCTTTTCCCTAAGAGGATGAGCTGAAGATGGCCAAAAGTGATAAATCAAGTGTAAAGATCTGCATTGTGTCTATGCTCCACCTTCCCTGTTTGTTACTATAAAAGACCTTTCCCATTCTGACACAGTAAGATGGTGATCTGAGGCAAGTAGAACCCTCCATCTTACGGGAGGTAGCTGTAAGGAATGAATGATGTGAGGCAGAGACCACTTGACAGGCTTTTGTGAAAGCAAAAAGGCATATGGTTTAATACCCCGGTGCAGGCAGATAGAGGGCGATAAGGCCGTCTGTAGGGAACAAAGAGAAGCAGGCCGTTTTTTTAGGGATTGCAAGAAGGCAAGGGACATTAGGCAGGAAGATGTTAATAAACATCAGTGGTCAAAGTTGTCTGGCCGTCTCGTACCTCAGTGGGCAAAGTCCTTCGAGGCACCCAGTGTAAACTTTTGGGTGTCTCCAGAAGTCCTGGGACCCGCAAGATTCCTTGCTCTATCTTATCTCTTTTACAACATCCTGTGTTTGCCAAGGACAGCTTCAGTACTGAGTCTCCACTGAGAAAAATGCCTCGGCTGGCAATAGATTGGGTGCTGGGAGAGTCACATCCAATTTGAGTCTTACGGTAGCTATGAATAAATCTGTTTTCCTTTTTACTGAAATATATGCCCTCCTCTGATTTGGTCAGTGGTGTGCAGATGAACTTGCATGTATGACCCTAAGTGGTCAGTAACATTAATGAGCCCCTACCTCAAATTTTAAAAGAAAATGATGGGAGGAGGGGTGGGGGAGGGGAGAAAGAGGAGCCAAAATGGTGGAGCAGTGAGTACCAGCAACTCAGCCTTCCCAGGACAAAATGTCTAGGGTCTAGAAAACAATAGCTTGGAGAGGAATCAAAGTGAGCAGAGTATACACAGGAAGCACAAGGGAATTGACAGAGATGAAAATAGGACTAAGAGATACAGAAGAAATACATCACACTGGAGGAGAGACTGTGCAGTGTCCTGAGGGTAGCTGGCTAGCAGCCAGCTGGGAGGCAAACTGAAGCTAACAACTTTTCTGTTGATAGAGAACCAAAGAACTGCACTGGGACTGGCATGGGGAGAGTCTTCTGCAGTTGGACCACCAGGGAGAACACAAGCCATTGCTTCTGGAGCAGACCACAATTGCTCAGAGAAGCTGGCAGGGACACCCTTGTATGGAAGGGGTGGTTTTTCAGCCTGGGTCCCAGAATAGCTCCTTGACTGCTTCACACTGCCAAGTTCCCAGAGTGGACAGGGAAGCACGGTCACAGGAGACCACCAGCAGTTGGAGAGCAGAGGGTGTAGTCCCACTGAGAGGCAGGGCTGGTGAAAATAGACCTGGCTCTTACCAGTAGCCAGTTTCAGCCCGAGCTACACAGGTACATTGGTGCCATGGTCCCACTGTAAGCAGATCTCTACACCCAGCACTGTTCTGGAGGTAGAGTACCACTTTAGACTTCCAGTGTAAACAAAAACACAAGCTTAATCCTAGGCAAAGGAGAAGACCTACATATCCAAAACAACAGAAAACTTTATTTTACTATCATTTGATTGTATTATTTTTTCATTTATTTTTACTTTTTGAAGTATTTTTAAAATATTTTTTTCTCTTTGCTGTTTTTCTCCTTCTGTACATTTCCCCACTTTTATTCCATTACTTTATCCTTTTTTCTTTTAATGAAAGTGTGTGTTTCTCTTCCTCTTGCCTTTTTCCTAATATAGTTAATATAATTTTCCTTTGTCCCTTTATATCCCTCCTTTACCCATATCTCTTTGCCTGACTTCCTTCTCCTGTTTTATTCAATCTTTTTCTTTCCTCTCTACCTTTCATTTGTCTCCCTTGAACTTTTTCTCAAATATATGATAATCTTAGAATCTTTACCCATCCCCATTTTCATTACTAATTCTGTACCCAGTTTTCCTTCTCTTTCCCACTCTAGCATTACCCAGTCCCCAAACACCTGATTCTATAAAGTTACTGTTGAATGCTGATTTTCACCAGAAGAGACACAGCCATTCAATTTAGTACACATTAAGTGCAGATCAAGACTTGGTTTGTTATGATGCTTCAGCTGAAACTGTGGATGTCTTCTCTAGGCTAAAGGGAGAACTAAAACAGGGTCTCATGGTATGTTATTTCTCAACTAGCCTTAATAGATACCATTGTAACGGATTAGCCCGTTACTGCTATAGCTGTTTTGATTGCATAGGAATAAGCCTGACTCAGCAGACAATTTAGTTCCAATCTGTCTGCCCAACCTACCGTCACACCCAGGGAGAGGGACAGCAAGAGGTCCTAACCCAACAACTTGGAGTGGATCAGACTCTGCAAGAATGCATGCAACCCGGCAGAAAGAAGAGCTGAGCCTGAGCTAACTTCAGTACTGCGGCACAGGGATTGGAGCAGTTACTGGGGTGTGAGCACTCAGACTCTGTGGCAAAGAAGCTACTTGGGAATCCTATGCAATGTCTCACTGGAATATTTCATCTGTGTTCCCATCAGACACATTATTGGTTTAAATTTTTGTATGTTTGATTTATTTAATAACGTAGGGTTATGTTATGTTCTTTTATGGTTTCCTGCATTTATTAGGTTGCTACTTGTGTATATTTGTTCTTTCATTAGCTCTGATTTAATAGATGTCTAGGTTCTCTCCCTCCTCTCAGCTCCCTGCTAGTTTCTTCACCTCAAACCCCCAAGACATTAACATATCTCTTTACTCTTTTTCCAAACACTTAACTCCTTCTTCCACATTTTTAAATTCCCCACACTTAGCTCCCTCAGTCACTCCCATCTTCACTATTATTCATCAATTCTCCCCATCCTAAGCCTTTGGCTCTTCTATATCGTACCTAGCTTATTGTCCTCCCTATCATCAAGTTCTGACAATCACGCAGCTTTCTCAATCACAAAGTAAACCCCCTTTCTCCCCTATCTTGCCCTTGACTCCACGAAATATACTCTGAAAACTCTCAATACCAACACTTCAACTCAACTAAAAGTACTCCAATAAAATCAGATACCAATGAACTTTTTCTTCTCATCTACTACTCCCCCTTCAAACCTCCCCATTAGTGTCTAACACTACTCATCCAACTACCTCCCATTCTCCCCACCCTACCTCACCTATCTCATTGCAGAGCAACCACAAATAATAAAATGCCGTAGTGTGAACAGAGAACAGACAAAGAGGGAAAAAATAAAGGCAAGGATTATCATATAGAAGTGTTTTAAGATTGAATCTGTGGCTGTGGTTATAAACAGAAGTAATTCTTTTGGCAAAACAGGGATACAGTAAAAATTATTTAAAGTAAATAGCAGAAGGAGTAAATACTAGCACTGGACATACAAAGTTGAAAATTATGGGGAGGCAACATCCTACTAAAAATCCATACAACTCACAAACTCTCCTTGCTACTCTAGTTCCCAACCTACAATAACTCCCTCAAAAGAAAGTGTAAAAAGAGGACACATATAATTTTAAAAAATAATAAACACAGACACACAAAGGAGAATGGGGAAGCAAGGAAACAGAAGATCTCTGATCCCCTAACCCCAGCTCTCCCAAGGCAGAGCAAAGGGTCATAAAGGGAGAAGAAAACAAACACCAGGTAACAGAAATCTATGAAAAGTTCTTAGAAGGGATGATGAAAATAGATAAGTTCAAAGAGGAAATGAACCAAAAGTTCACAGCAATTTCACTCAATATGCCCACAGTGAATTTCAGGGAAAGAGGTAAAAATAAAGAACTACACAAGCTAACCAACAGTTCAAAATATGAATGACAGATTCAACAAGGATATGGAATCCTTGAAAAGCTGTCAGACAGAAATACCTCAAAAAAAAAAAAAAAAAAAAACTCTATAGAATTCATACATTGAAGAAATGACCAATGTCAAGACAGTGTCTGATACTGAGGACAAAACAGTGAATTACAATAAGACCTCAAAGAAGGCAAAAAGAAAATAAGAGAACAAGACAAGACTATCCAGCAGCTACCAGATGACAACAAAGAAACCAATCGGAATAAAGAAAAACTAGAAAACAGCAGATGAATTCACTAACATGTTTATAGAAATCACAGAAGAAAATTTCCCAAATATAAGAAAAGAGTTCAAAATACAAGCAAGCAACAGTTATAGAACACCAAACAATTATAATGAAAGGAGTTCACCAAGGCACATCCTTATAAATTCCCAGATATCCAGCAAAAACCCGGAATTTTAAAGGCAACCAGAGAAAAACAAAAAATCACAAAAAAGGTAAACTAATTAGAATCACAGCAGACTTCTCAGCACAAACCCTAAAGTATTTTAAGCCCTAAAAGCAAGTAAGTTCAAGCCCAAATTAACTTACCCAGCAAAGCTATCCTTCATAACAGATGGAGAAATAAGGTATTTCCATGAAAAAGACAAGTTTATGAGTCTAAGATATACAAGTGCTAAGCCAGGTCTAGAGAAAATAAGTACAAATACTCTTGACGGAAACAATGAATTGGACACAGCTAAAAACACAGAGGAGGGGGCTGGTGAGATAGCTCACTGGCATAAGCGCCTGCCTAGCAAGCACGAGGTCCTGAGTTTGACTCCTGAAACCCACATAAAGGAAAAAAGGGCCGGTGATATCACTCAGTGGCACAAGTGCTTGCTGGCAAGCGTGAGGTCCTGAGGTTGACTCCTGGTACCCACATAAAAAAACAAAAAAGAAACAAAAAAAGAAACAGAGGAAGCTACTGAGGTCAGTGGATAAACAGCAATAACAACAACAAAAAAAATCAGGAGAAAAAAACAAAGGATACACCAACAGATAAAGAAGGCAATGATAGTAAATAAGTAACACATCTCAATAATATCTCTCGATGTTAACAGTTTCAACTCTCCAATTAAGACAGAGACTGGATCAAACAAATCTGTTGCATTCAAGCAACTCATCTAATCCAAAAAGATATTCACAGACTAAAAATTAAAGAATGGGAAAACAACAGTTCATGCAAAAGGACCCCCAAAACAAGTAGGAACAGCAATTCTAATGTCACACATGGTAAACTTCAAGTTAAAACTGATTAGAAGAAATGAAGAGGGTCACTACATACTAGTTAACAATCCAACAAGAAGAGATAACATTGATAAACACATATGCACTGAATACTGGAGCACCTATCTTCATAAAACAAAAACTGCTAAAATCAAAAGATCAAATAAACACTAACACAATCACAATAAGGGATTTTAACATCCCACTTTTGTAAAGAGATCAACTAAACAAAAAACCAATAAAGAAATTTCGGAGCTGAACCACACCCTTGAACACATGGACTTAATGGACATATACAAAGTATCCCACCCTTCTACAACAGAGTACACACTCTTTTCAGCAGCGCATGGTACTTTTTCCAGAAGAGATCACATACTAGACCATAAAGCCTGTAAATATAAATGAATAGAAATTACCCCACGCACATTAGGGCACTGTGCAATGAAAACAGAAATCAACAACAGAAGAAACTTCAGAAAAGGAAAAGCTCCTGGAAAATTTACAATATACTCCTCAACAATCAATAGGTCACAGAAAAAATTAGAGAAGAAATTTCAAAATTTCTGGAAGTTAATGACAATGACAGTACAACTCGTCAAAACCTCTGGGACACTATGAAAGCAGTTCTAAGAGAAAATTCATTGAAATCAATGCTCACATTAGGAAAACAGAGCATGCTCAAATAGACAACTTAATAGGAAATTGTAAAATACTTAAGAAACAACAACAAACCAGCCCAAAACCAAAATTGAGAGAAATTATAAAGGTGAAAGCAGAAATCAATGAAATTGAAATTAAACGGTTAAAAAAAAATCAACGAATTGAAGAGCTGATTCTTTGAAAGAATAAAATAGATAAGCCCCTTTCTCTCACCAAGAGAAAGCAAGAAAACACATCAATGCAATTAGAAATGAAAAACGTGAAATCACAACAGACACTGTAGAAATTCAGAAGAGAGTAACTACTTCAAAAAATTATATTCCAATAAATGAGCAAATTTTAAAGAAATGGGCTGGTGAGATGGCTCAGCAGCATAAGCGCCTACCTGGCAAGCACGAGATCCTGAGTTTGACTCCCGGTACCCACATACGAAGAAAGGGCTGGTGATATCGCTCAGTGGCACGGGCACCTTCCGGCGTGCGAGGTCCTGAGTTCGACCCCCGGTACCCACAAAAAAAATTTTTTTTTTAAAGAAATGGACAAATTCCTACACATATACATACTATCAAAACTAACCCAAGAAGACATAAATATGTTAAACAACCCAATAACAAGCAATGAAATTGATGTAGTAATAAACAATCTACCTACTAAAAAAAGCTCAGGACCTGATGGATTCACTGCTGAATTCTACAAAACCTTTAAGGATGCTATATCACCAATACTCTTCAAGCTGTTCAAAGAAACTGAAAGGAAGGGAGTGCTTCCAAATTCATTTATGGAAGCCAAGATCACCCTGATCCAAAAACCAGATAAAGTCCCAATTAAAACAGAAAACTATAGGCCAATCTCCTTAATGAACATAGATGCAAAAATCCTCAACAGGTATTAGCAAATAGAATGCAGCACATTATTGACAAGATCATCATACATCATGATCAAGTAGGTTTCATCTCAGAGATGCAAGGATGGTTCAATATACATAGATCAATTATTGTAATACATCACATAAACAAAAGCAAGGTCAAAAACCATATGATCATATCAACAGATGGAGAAAAGGCTTTCAAAAAATCCAAAATCCCTTCATTATAAAAACCCTGAACAGGTACAGAAGGACCATACCTGAATACGATAAAAGCTATATATGACAAACCACTAGCCAGCATCATACTAAATGGAAAAAACCAAAACATTCCCTCTAAAATCGGGAACAAAATAAGGATGTCCATTATCACCTCTTCTATTCAGCATACTACTTGAAACATTAGCCAGAGGAATTAGGCAAGAGAAAGAAATACAAGGGATACATATAGGAAAAGAAGAACTCAAATTATCATTATTTGCAGATGATATAATACTCTACATAGAAGACACAAAGAACTCCACCAAGAAACACTTACAATTAATAATGAACTTCAGCAATGTAGCAGGATAGATCAACGCATGAAAACTGTAAGCGCCGCCAGGCATGGTGGTGCACACCTGTAAACCCAGCACTCGGTAGGCTGAGGCAGGAGGATCACCCCAAGTTCTAGGTCAGCCTGGGCTACACAGTGAGTTCAAAGCCAGCCTGCACTAGACCCTGTCTCAGAAACAAAACAAAAAATCATTAGCACTTGTGTATACCAACAATGAACAGGATGAGAGGGAAATTTTGAAAACAATAGTTCACAGTAGTTTCAAAAAAAATGAAATACCTAAGAATTAACCTAACCAAGAAAGTGAAAGACTTCTACAAAGAAAACTACTGTACTCTGAAAACAGAACCTGAAGAAGACATCAGAAGGTAGAAGGATGTCCCCTGCTCCTGGATAGGCAGAATCAATATTGCCAAAATGGCCATACTCCTGAAACTGTTATATAGAGTCAATGCAGTGCCAATCAAAATACCGACAGCATACTTTACAGATCTTGCAAAAGCAATCCTAATGTTCATATGGAACCAGAAGAGACCCAGAATAGTAAAAGCAATTTTGGGCAACAATAGAAAAGCCGGAGCAATACTTGACATCAAGGTATAATACAAACAATAGTGATAAAAAAGACATGGTACTGGAACAAAACAGACACGTGGATCAAAGGAACAGAACTGAGGATACAGAAACCTCCTATGTCACATTCAGCTATTTGATCTTTGACAAAGGGAACAAAGCACATGTTGGAGGAAAGACAGCCTATCCAATAAGTGGTGCTTACTGGTTATCTGTGTACAGAAGACTGAAACTGGATGCTTATCTCTCACCATGTACTAAATTAAAATCAAAACGTATCGAAGATTATACATTAAAACAGAAACATTATATCTACTGGAAGATAAAATAAGTAAAACAATGGAAGACATAGGTGTAGGAAAGGATTTTCTAAACAGAACCTCAATTGCCCAAGAAATAACATGAGGAATCAATAAATGGGATTATATCAGACTAAAAAGATTCTGTACAGCAAACGAGACAATCAGCAGAGTGAAGAGACAACCTACAGAATGGGAAAAACTTTTTGCCAGCTACTCCTCAGACAGAGGACTAATGTCTAGAATATACAAAGAACTCAAAAAAATTAAACCACCTAAAATTAAAGATCCAGTCAAGAAATGGGCAAGAAAAATGAACAGATACTTCACAGAGGAAGAAATGCAGATGGTCAACAAATAAATGAAAAATGCTCGTACCGGTCACATAGCTCAGCGGCATAAGCACCTGCCTGGCAGATGCGAGGTCCTGAGTTTGACTCCCGGTACCCACATACGAAAAAAGGGCCAGTGATATCACTCAGCGACACGGGCACCTGCTGGCGCACGAGGTCCTGAGTTCGATCCCCGGTACCCACAAAAAAAAAAAAAAAAAAAAAAAAGCTCAACATCTCTGGCAAATTATGCAAATTAAAACAATGCTAAGATTCCATCTTACTCCAGAAAGAATGGTGATCATTAAGAAATCGAACAATAACAAATGCTAGTATGGCTGTGGTGAAAAAGGAACCCTCCTGCATTGTTAGTGGCAATGTTAACTAGTACAACTATTAGAGAAATCAGTATGGAGATTTCTCAAAGAACTGAAATTAGAAACTCCATATAACCTAGATATCCCCCTGCTAGGTATCTTCCCCAGAGAGCTTAAGACATCATACTACACTGATACATGCATACCGATGTTTATAGCAGCACAACTCTTAATAGCTAAATCCTAAAAACAGCCTTTATCTTCATCAACAAATTAGTGGATAAAGAAATTGTGGTATCTATATATAATGGAGTACTATTCTACTATTAAAAAAAATGACAAATCTGACACATTTGTAGGAGAATGGATACACCTGGAAAATATAATGTTGACTGAAATAAACCAGACACACAAACTTAAATACCGTATGGTATCTCATTTGAGCGAGGCAAAGTACAAAGAGGATAATATAGAAGGGGACTAGGAGATGGTTCTCTTGCAAAAGAGAAGTGGTCCAAGGGAAAAAGCGTGAGGGGTAAGGAGAAGGGGGAAGGGGAAATAAGTAGAATAAAGATATGCCATGTACAGGAACCTAATAAGCTCAATTAATGTAAACCTTATATGCCATAACATGAACTAAAATCAGTATCAACCATAACATGAGCTAAGATCAATATCAACAAGAACGAAAAACAGGATAGGTGAATTGGAGGAGGGAAGGAGGGAGGGGGAGGAAAGGAGAAAGGGATTAAAAAAAAAAAGAAACAAGCTGTAGTATATACATGTAACCACTCCCCAAGATGATCATAAATGGTAAGAACTGTAAATGTACTAAACAAACAAACAAAAATCCAAAAAAACAAAAAAGCAATTGCACAAAACAATTGTGTAGCATGTTGTTGAACCCATAATGAATAGAAAGGTGACACACTTGACAATTACAGTATGAAGGAAACAGGTATGAGTGACCATGTGCTGGGCTACAGACAGACTTACAGAGGTCCCTACATGAGGGAAGCTCCCCATGCCAATTCCGAGCCCCTCTCAGGGGAGGTGAACACTGAGTGCACAGAGCAGGTTCAGAACATGTATACAACATGCTGTCCTGAGCAGGACAGAAACACAAATATGTACAGGCATTTGCTTGTATTTCCATAAACAACAGAGGTGTGACAAACCAGAATTTAATGAGATGGTTACCTGCAGAGACACGGAGTGGATGGGTCACAATGTGAGGTTCTTCTTACTACACCTAAGTTACAGCTGTCAGCATTTTAATTACAAAAATAAAATTAATTTTTAAAAACTGAAAGAAATTTCAAGCTTTCAATGCAATCACGTGGAGAAAAATTATTTTACAATTAAGTCCCCAAGTTATGAGCGAGTTCTGTTCTGGGAGAATGTTCGTTCGTAAGTCAGATTCGTTAAGTCCCACAAGTGAGTCTTACACACCTCTGACACATATACAATGTGAAGCAGTAAAAAAAAAAACACACACACACACAGATACTGTAAATTATTTTTACTTTCACAGTGACCTTAAAATGCTGGTAAAGTACTTAGGCGATTTGTTCATATCTAAGACTGTTCATAAAGCAAGGTCTGTTCGTATCAGCGAAAAGTTCACAAGGCGAATGTTTGTAAGTCAAGCACTCACTGTCCTTGACTGTGACATGTTTTTACTAGACATCCTTAACGAGATACATGCTAAGAAAAAACAGAACGGCAACAAACCTTAAACTGCATTCAGTGGCAGTAAGATTGCAAATAAGGAAAACTTGAAGTAGGCGACGAGGCTTCACTGTAACATGCACTATTCACTTTTTTTGTATTTGTCTGAAAATATCCAAATTTCTAAAAAATAACTTTTCAAAACCTCCCATGAGGTACATGAGTTCTGGCTCCCTGAGCCCAGTCCTGAGGCTGTTGGGTTGCTCAGTGTGGGCAGCAGGCCTGCGTGCTTGGTGAAGAAGAGGTCACTGGGGCAGCCGCAGCTGTGAAGGCGCCAAGGCTGCATGTGGTAGTGTAACCGGTGCTGCAAACTGAAACTTCCAATGTTTAGATTTTTACCTCTTAGAGATAAGCAACTTCCTCTGACTGAGCATATAACCATCACCCCCTCCTCCCTTCAGCCCCAAAGAAGTGGTAGAATATGCAGATGCCAGTCCCAGGCCAGGATTCCAGTTTTCTTTCCACAAGAAAGGGGACAACTGGCCTAAGATGGCTAACAGGGATAAAGCAAGTATAGAGATTTGCATTATTTGCATGCTCCCCGCAACCCTGTTCCTTAAAGACCCTTTTCCACCTGCAAACTGGTGAGATGGTGATTTGAGGCAAATGGGTCCCTCCATCTCCTTGGCACAAGCTGTAGATCAATCTTTTTTCCTTTCTACCAAAATAATGGCCTTCTTTGATTTGGTCAGCGGCAAACCAATGAACCTGACCATTATAAACCTAAGTGGCCAGAAACAGTAGGGGTGCCCACAAGCCAGTTTCCTAAGGGGAGTGGGGTACATCTCTGCCATGGAAGGGAGGGGGAGAAAAACAATGTGGGAATGGAAGTGGAGGGATGGGGTGCATTGGTGAGCTCTGGAATGGATACAAACATGGTGGGCTCAGTATGCCCTGACCAGGTCCTTTCTAGGGAAGGCTTACGACCCAGCTTCAGGTACACGGTCAGCAGACACTTTCAACTGTCAGCTTCTGCACGGGAGCTGAATTTAGGGAACATAACAAACACACCACGCAGGTAAAACTAAAGAATTTCCAACTTAGTTGGGTGTTCTGTACCTTATCTGGAAACTCCATTGAGGCCACGCTCTTCCTGGGAAGCAGGTGACCACACAAGCCTAAGTCACTCCTACCCCATCCTGCTTCCTTCTCTTGCTTTCCAGACACTGGTCCCCAACTCAACCCTTTCTCCAAACTATTCCAGTTCCTGCGTCCAGAGAGTATGTATACCTCCTCTGCAACATGAAAAACACAGGAACAGAGTGTAGCCGACATGTGTGTGTACACTTGTCCACCAACACCCTAGCTCTGCCCCCAGATGGCCTTGACCCTGCAACTCCCCAAAGCAATGGCCACCCCTTGAGCTCAGATCCCAGCTTTTACATCACCAACTCCAGGGATGGGGCAGGAAAGAACAAGCCGACCCGGACTACACGCAGTGTTCAGACCAGCGAGTGAGCCACAGTAACACAGCTGGAAACAAAGAGCTGAGCGAGTCACTCTCTTCCCTCCACTTAACCCTAAACGGCCCCTACAGTTACTCCTTCTTCAACTATCCCAAGAAGTAAAAAATAAAATAACGAAAGCCTAGGAGATCACCATCCCCTCATCGAGAGCACAGGCGCTCACACTGGTACCAAGGGAGACACCAAAAGCAGAGATGTCTGGCCTTTAAATTCTCAAAGCCTTACATATGGGCCTCTTTTTCCAGTTGCTGCTACCTTTTGACCTCCGTGCAGTGTGTTTCTGTTGCCCAGGACCTTTGTTAACAATGACTGGCCCCGAGCACAACTTCCCTTGATCTTCAATAAACACAGCTGCTTACTACTAGGTATACGCTTGGCAATCCTTTCCTCACACAAGAGCCTGGACTATTGCTAGCCCACTCAACTGTAACAACGGCCAGCCTGAGAGGTACTGTGGTGGGCTGACATGATCCCCCCAAAATGTATGGCCAGGCATTCTCAGAGTTGACCTCATCTGGAAAATATGGTCTTCACAGATGCAATAAAAGATCTCAAAATGAGATTATCCTGGACTTAGGGTGGGCCTTAAAACCAAGGACAAGTGTCTTCATAAGAGAATGGAAAAAGAGACATAGGGCACACGAGATGTGAGGATGGTGACAGCTCAACAGCACCTTAGGTCACCGGGGAGGAAGGCGACCTGCTGATCCCTGTGAGTAAGGAAGGCCCTACAACACTTTTGTCTGGACTACTGGCCTGCAGGACAGAGACTAAATTTCTACTGTTTTTCCTGGTGTTTTGTCAGGGCAGGCCCAGGAAACTGATACAAATTACCAAGAGCCAGACTGGGGTCACTGTACTCAATACAGTAACACAGTAACAGAATATAGCTACTGAGTAAAACAGGAAACCCTGAGCTCAAGGGCAAGGAATGGGGGGGCTACCAGACATCACCTTCATAGTTCCATCAAGGTGAACATTGCCAGGAGTTGAAAACCCGAACTGGAGAACACGGCGTTGGTGCTATAAGACCTAAGTGATCATAAGGCAGCCAACTGTCAAACCAAACTGAGGGAATTCCACAAAATAAATGTGTTACATCCTATCAGGATCACGCTAGGTCCAGAATGCTGGGACAGCTCTACTAGGGCAGAGGGAAAAGATGAGCACACAGGCTCTGGAAGCGTCCCTGAAGGACATCATGGGGACAGATGGTAGCCTTCCAAGGGCCAGAGGGTTAGCCAGCATTAGGGCTGTTTTTTTTTTTTTTTTTTTGTGGGTACCGGGGGGACGACCTCAGGACCTCGCGCACCAACAGGCACCCGTGCCTCTGAGCGATATCACCGGCCCCTTTTTCGTATGTGGGTTCCGGGAGTCGAACTCGGGCCTTCGCGCTTGCAAGGCAGGCGCTTAAGCCGCTGAGCCGTCTCACCGGCCCTAGGGCTGGTTTTTGTTTTTGTTTTGCCTTTACATTTTGAGACAAGGTCTCACTGTATATAGTCCAGGTTAGTCTTGAACTCACTATGTAGCCCAGGCTGGCCTCTAATTCACAGCAATCCTCCGGCCTCAGCCTCCCAAGTGCTGGGATTACAGGCGTGTGCCACCACACCCAGCTTCAGGGCTGGCTTCTTACGTATACAGCCCACACAGGTGCAGGGGACACTGTGACTGGCTTAATGCTCTGCTGGTGCCACCCTGAAATTCTTTTTTGGACAAGGCACCCTACATTTTCTTTTTACAGTAAGCTCACAAATTGATAATCAGTCTTGCTCCCAGCCTGGCATTACTCTGAATGCACTTGTGTACTGGCATTCCTGTTGTTAATTTTTCACTGAGCCAACCAGGTCAAGTACAAAGTCATTGTGTGAGGAAAACAGACAGTGTTTTTTAAAATGTGGTATCTGTAATTCAATACCTACAAGATTTCTACCACCAGATCTACCTTTGGGTTGACAAGTCCCCCCTACCTTGCTACCTCCACGCTAACTTCACATGCTCCATCTTGTCACAAATGTTGAACACCAGGGCATGGGGCAGGGGCATTGTGTGAAACCACAGACTCCACTGCAAGATGTTCTTGAGAACTCCTATTTCCTGATGGAAAAAGAGCAAAAGCGTACAGTGTGTTCCTACCAAAAAAGTACAACTTTTGACAACACAGGATCCTTGCTTTCACACCCTGCTTCTCCCTACCCTCAATGGGACTAAGGATTCCCAAGACAGACCCAAACCCACAGGATCAATGTTTCAACGGCCAGACAAGTGCCAGTTAGGAGCACTGTGCAGGCCTCCAAAGAGTCTAACCGGCAAACTGTCGGGCCTTAAACTCCCAAGCCTGATGACTTACGGACGTAAATGGCACGCACACAGGCCTTTACACACTCCTGTGTGCACAAACGGTACTCACACACATGCACACAAACACTGCCATGCTCTCAAATGTGCACACATGGGCACTCACACTCAAGCATGCACAGAAGGCACTCGAATATTACATTTATACACATATAGGCACTCACAGATACGTACACGCATGCATAGAAACACCTGCACACAGGCACACACTCCTAGACTTGTGTCCCCCCACATACATACGGTACTCCAACCACACATACACATGATACACAGGGCACTCACACAGACACACATGCACGTCTTGGCGTAGTATCCAACAGGCTACACGTGGCACACTGCCAGGCTACACTGGTTAACAGAGCTGGTATTGGGCAAGCCTGGGTCAGAGCAGCACACTGTGGGTCTGAGCAGGGACTGAATCACTCAACCCACCAGAAGGAGCAATGGATTCAAACCCAGCTTAGCGCCTGTTTTAAGCAGTAAAACCACCAAGAAAAAATACAAATATGAGAAAAATGTGGCACTTAGATAACAAAAAAAGATGCCTGTTTAGTAAGCTAAACCAGAATGCAAAGCATCACCATGCTCAGCCTTTGACGGTAACAAGCACTGAGCTGGGGCTAAAGCAAGCCCTCCATACATGTCCTCAAGTGACTGAAAGCACCAAATAGTGAGTACGTGAATTTCACTGCCCTATCCCTTTCAATCCAGAAGACACTTCCCAGCTGATCGGTTAAGTTTTGGGGATGGAGGGAAGAATTCTGTCCTGGGGAGATACCTGTCTGCTGGTTGTCCCTGGTAGCTGTTGGTTGTCCCTGGCTGTTTGTTATTATTGGCTGTTGGCAGCTGCTGCTTGTTTCTCATTATTAATGGTAGTTGCTGGTTGTCACTGGTAGTAACTGGTAGTTTCTGGTGGTCACTGGTTGTGATTATGTTACTTTCAGTCATTTGAAGACACCCACAGAAGAAATAATCTAACTTCCAGCTGAGGTTGAGCAAGCCGATGCTGTTCCATAGTCTAAGTGCCACATTTTTAACACATCTGCACCTTTTGTTGATAATTTTCCTGTTTAAAATAAACCAAAAGATAACTCATATGATGGAGCACATGTTTTTTCTTTTGATATAAACGATAAAATGAAAAGCTGTTCATGACCTGTGTCCAAGAGTCACAGGTTCCCCAGGAAGCAAAGACCTGCTTGTTGGCCATTTAAATGGGTTCAAAAAAAAAGCCAGCTGGACAGAGGCACCAAGGAGAAAGGCTATCAATATTTCAGAGGTGATCAGGGCTCAGGCATAGCCAGCATCACCTAGGAGCCCTCCATCCCACCAACATGTTCTTTTTTGTACAATCATGCCTCAACAGAAAGGTGGAAACTGGGCCAAAAACAGTGTTGAAGAAGCCGCCCTTGGGAAGAGGTGCAAGCATGGATCACCTGCAGCCTCCATCCCTGCCTCCTCTGCTGCAGCCTGCCTCTGTGGGTGGCAGTGCCTGGGCTAGAGTCCCAATGATACAGCTTTACTGTCTTCACATCTGAGGATCTCACCAATGGGATGGGTGGTTTATTGTTTTTATTACACACAGTGCGCTGAAGAAAGAACAGTGACTTCTGTATAGGAAACTGTGTTTGGATACATGGAAACTACTAAAGGTTGAACAGCAGGAGAGCCCATGATACCACCAAGAGCTTTAACTGCATCACCTATCCCTGAAGAGCAGACCACACACCTCACACAAATGCTCACTCTTCTCTTGCAGGCCCAGGCAAGCAGCCTGAGCTTCACCCCTATCCTTGCTCTGTTCTGCCATGGGGGTCCTGCTGGGTCCTACCACCTTCAGGTTCTGCCTCCCATTCCTCTCCTTTCTGGGATTCGCATCCATACCCCAGGTTACTGTCCTCGTCCTCATCCTCACTCTCCTCCTCACCCAAGAGGAAACTCCTGGGGGAGGTGTCCTGGTCCTCTTGTGGCATGGCCTTCCTTCTCCTCCTCACCCACTGTGGCCGCTTAGCCATTTGCTCCTGCCCAGGTGGCACCAGGCTCACGTCCTGGAGTCCTTTTTCCTTCTTCCGTTTGTACTCCATTATTTGCTTGTTGAGTGCATTGTGGTCAATCCCACATGGATAAGAGTGTGCAGCAGGTCCTGGGGGGTCATGTGGCGACAGGGCATCAGGGTCCCTGGGAGAAAAAAAGAGCCTTCCTATGGAGCACAAGCCAAGCCCCAAACCAGGGTGAAATGCCACCAAGGGGTACATCCTACATCTCTGCACAGGTACACACTTCCTCCTGAACATGTATGTACCTGAAGTGACTGTAGATGGGATTATGGGACAGGGACTCCAGCTGTGGTTCTCCAACATAAGAACCAGCCAGCAACCACAGTCCTATGGTCACTAAATGGATTTTCAACTTTTCTCATCTAAGCATGGCCTGTGCATCAGGCAGTGAAAGAGAAGTATAGGTGGGCCTAAGAGTGCTGTTGTTTAGGATACTGATGCACCACAGGCCAGTTTTCCTGGAAGCCAAACTGAGTACAGTTATGTCATCCTCTGACCCTCCAATACTCAGCTCCAGAAAATCCCCAAGCTCCTGATTTAACTCCCTGACTCTTCTCCCAAATGCTGGCCCCTACCAGTCCAGGAAGTGCCAGGCTTGCTATGGTGTGGAGTCTTTGCTCTGGCATCTGTAGGCTGGTTAAACTGCAGACTTATTGCTGGGCCATGGGGGTTCAGGTGCCCAGGGATATGGATGCTATTCATGCCCTGGCTGTCGCATGTCTGGAACAGTGCCCCCTCCACAAGAACATCTCTGTTCACACCCTCCCCCATGTTGTCTTCCTCAAAGCCTTCCCGCACCCCCACCAGTCATTTAAACCCTTACTTCGCTGCACCTTTCTTCCTACTACGATGGGCTCATCTGTGACAATCAGCCTCCCCTAGTACAACGCGTGTTCCATACGAGGGACCACTCGCTGATGCTCACAGCTGCATCTAAGACCTGGAACAGGGCCTTGCATACAACAAACACTCAGTGAAAATGCACTCAGCAAATGGAGAGGGGGTGAGACCCCCTTCCTCGCTAGTTGAGTCATGGCTTTGATCCCATGAGCCAGTACATGTGGATACCTGCTGCACCCACAGTAAGCACCAGGGGGACAACATGGCTAGCTGGGACACAGGCCACACAGCTGCTGTGGAAGATAGCAATTCTATGCCTAAGGGTCTACCCCAGGGAGCGAGAACACACATCCACACCTGAAATGATCTTGTGCCGAGCTGTCTGCTTCATCTACAGGCCCAAAGTCAGCTACTGCCAGCAACTGATCAACCTGAAAAGGAAGCACAGGGGAGAAGCAGGCTGTATCTCCCATTCCCAACACTCATGTCACACTCTCCGACACAGGCCCAACTGCTGGTCTCCTGGGATGGACTTCACCTAATTTTTTCTGTGGACTCTTTCTTCACACTGGGACCTGCCCTACAGCTTGAGCTTTCAAACATTTTACTATTATTTTAACATGTCACATTTTCTTTGATGTGTAAAACTTGTAAACTTTAGACAGATCTATGAAGAACCAGTTAAATATCAGTTTAATCAAATAACAGATATTCCAGGAAACAATCTGGACTCTCTCCCCAGCTCTTGAAACTCACAGGGAGGGGAAGTAGCTCCCCAGAAGCAAAGTAAGAGCCCAGGGCTGGGAGATCCAGGGAGAAATGTCAGCAGAGCCTATGGTCTTTGTAAACTGCAAAAACATGTGGGGTTTTGCTCCAAGGGGACTCTTTCCACAGGGCAGGAAACAGCAGGAAAGGGATTCAAGTGCGGGCACCTGCTATGTCACAAGAGTGCACTTAACCATGCCCCATTTGGGGGAGGCGTTGATTATTTAAATCTGGGACTCAGAACAACTAAAAAACAACTTCATGTCAGGGCTCCGACTATTACCTTCCCACAGTGACTGGATGAGAGACAGACATGGTAAACAGCCATGGATAAGGACTGAGCTAGAAAGAGCTATTCCGAGAAGTTTAAACTCAGGCCAAGAAGCACAAGGGACCCATGGCCCACCACAATGAGAAGCCAGGCTCAGCTGAATTGCTCCTAGAAACAGCTGGGTCTGAAAGTGCCTGCCAGTATTGAGTACTTAAATCACTACCTTGATGTCTATATCCAGCACAAATCTTAGGTCTGATTGCCTTCCCTATTCATCAGTGTAAACAAGGACTCTGCCATAGCCCAGGGTAAACAAAGGGACCTCACAAAACCACAGGCCAGAAGGCTAGATGGAGAAAACCAAGACTTGCTGTACTCCAAGACTGATCATTCAAAATACCACTCATTCAAAACTACAGTGAAAAAATTTTTCTTTGTTTTTGGACTGATTTCCTTTTCTTCTTCTTTTTCTTTTTTTTTTTTTTAAGACAGGACCTCACTACGTAATTCAAACTGGGCTTGAGCTCACTATGTAGCCCAGGATGGCCTTGAAATTGTGGCACTCCTCCTGCCTCAGCTTCTCAAGTGCTAGGATTACAAACATGCACTGCCATGCATGGCCTTTTTTACTTTTTTCTCTTTCCTTTTAGTTTTTTCTATATTTTATTTTCCATATTATTTGGTTTTTTTCCTTTTTTCTTTTATATTCTATTTTTCATTGGTTTTTTCCTGTTATTCTGTTAATTCTATAAATATCCTTCTATTCCACAATAGTATCCTTTGTTTCCCAATTTTCCTCTTTTTTTTTTTTTTGCGGGTACCAGGGGTCAACCTCAGGACCTCGCGTGCCAGCAGGCGCCCATGCCACTGAGCAATATCACTGGTCCTTCTTTCGTATGTGGGTTCCGGGAGTCAAACTCGGGCCCTCGCGCTTGCCAGGCAGGCGCTTATGCCGCTGAGCCATCTCACCGGCCCTTCCTTTTTTCCTCTTTATCTCCCATTGTTTAATTTTTCTTTTCACATTCTCCTATTCCCAATCCCCTGTTATCTTTAATAGTATGACCATTAAGATTTCTTAATCTTTAGAAAGTTAACTCTATGGCACTGCTGTTGAATTCTTTTTCTATCATTAGTGAAAATATAGTTATTTCATTTAATAGATACTATTGTATGTCAATATTTGGTTTGTCTTAGGGTTTATACTATACTTGTAGATTTCTTTTCTAAGGTTAAGGGTGGTACATTATTTTTTTTTTTTTTTGCGGGTACCGGGGGTTGAACTCAGGACCTCGTGCGCCAGCAGGTGACCGTGCCGCTGAGCAATATCACCGGCCCTTTTCTCGTATGTGGGTACCAGGAGTCAAACTCAGGACCTCATGCTGGCCAGGCAAGCGCTTATGCCACTGAGCTACCTCACCGGCCCAACATTATTGGTTCTTATAGGATGTCAATATCCAATTTGTCTTGGACAATATTGTTATTGCTGATTTACTTGATATTGCCAGGGTGGCATAACTGTTGCTGTTAACTGGTTTTCTCTGTACCTTTGTGTACAGAGACTATCAGGACTACCTTTGTGATATTAACAATACGATGGTTCATTCCTGCAGAAGTGGGTACAGAGCCAATTACACTGCACCTCCCCACAACCAATTAACAGAGGTGATCTGATCATGGGACAGAGGCAAAGGACTATAGTTAGCCATGCCCTAAGTGCAAAAAAATATCAGATTGGGCCAGTGAGATAGCTCAGCAGAATAAGCGCCTGCCTGGCAAGCGCAAAGTCCTGAGTTCGACTCCCAGTACCTATATAAAGGAAAAAAAAAATCAGATTGAACCTAATCTCTGAACAATTGGACTTAATAGATATCTTCAGTGTTCCACACATTCTTCTCGGCAGCACATGAGACTTCCCCCTCAAAACAGTCCACATGCTAGCCCATAAAGCTTGCTTAAATAAATGCAAAAGAATTAGAATTACTCCACCTATTTTATCAGATCACAGTGCAATGAAACTAGAACTCAACAGCAAAAAAACTGAAGAAATTATGCAAAGTAACAGAAAGTAAACAATACAATCTTGAATAATCAATAGGTCACAGAAGAAATCAAGGAAGAACTTAAGTTTCTAGAATCAAACAATCATGCCAGTAAAACACACAAGCAGATATGGGACATGATGAAAGCAGTCCTAGGAGGGAAGTTTACAGCTGTGAATGCCAGCACCAGAAAAACAGAGCAAGTCCAAATAAATAAACTAATAATGCATCTCAAGTTCCTACAAAAACAAGAACAATCTGATCCAAAGCTAATACAAGGAAGAAAATCATAAAGATCAGAGTACAGTTAATGAAACTGACATAAAAAATTCAATGAATCTAAGAGCTGGTGCCTTGAAAGAATAAACAAAATAGACAAACCGCTAGCCAATCTTACCAAAAAAAGTAAAGACAAGACCCAAATCAACGCAATTATTAATGAAAAAGGTGAAATCACAATAGACTCTGCTGAAATCCAGAAGACTATTAGTAGCTATTTTGAGAAACTGTACTCTAATAAAATGGAATTTAGAAGCAATGGATAGGTTCCTGGATACATAACATATAAATTACAAAACTGAACCAAGAAGACATAATAAAAACCCTGAAAAATCCAATAGGAAGCAATGTAATTGAAGAATAAAAAAACTACCAACTAAGAAAAGACCAGGGCCTGATGTATTCACTGCCGAATTCTACAAGAACATTAGAGAAGATCTAATGTCAATATTCCTCAAACTCTTCAAAGAAATTGAAAGGGAAGAAGCTAGCATTACCCTGATTTCAAAACTGGAAAAGGACCCAACCAAAAAAGAGAACTACAAGCCAATCTCTTTAATGAACATTAACAGAAAAATCCTCAACAAGATACTGACAAACAGGATGCAACAAATCATCAAAATGATCATACATCATGACCAAGTAAGATTCATCCCAGTGATGCAAGGATGGTTCAACATGTGCATATCAATAAATATAAAATATCACATAAACACAAGCAAGGAAAAAAAAAATCCATGATCATCTCAATTGAAACAGAAAATGCATTTGACAAAATCCAACATCGATTCACAAAAACCCTGAAGAAAATAGGTATAGAAGGACCTTATGTACCTCTGATAAAAGCCATTTATGACAAACTTGCTGCCAAAATCATTTTAAATGGGGAAAAGCTGAAAGCTTTCCCACTAATATCAGGAATAAGAAAGGATATTCTCCATCACCACTTCTGTTCAATATAGTTCTTGAAACATTAGCCAGAGCAATCAGACAAGACAAAGAAATAACAGGGACGTATATAGGAAAGGAAGAAATCAATTATCATTATTTGTAAATGGCATGATCTTCTATATAGAAGACTCAAAAAATTCAACCAAAAGACTCCTACAATTAATAATTAAATTCAGTACCAAAGCAGGATACAAAGTCAACACACAAAAATCAATAGCATTGCTGTACACCAATAATTCACCAAGAAAAAAATAGGGAAATAATACCTTTCACAACAGCATCAAAAAAAATTATGTAATTAGGGATTGACCTAACCAAGGAAGTAAAAGAGCTCTAAAACAAAAACTATAGCACTCTAAAAAAGGAGATCAAAGAGGATGTTAGGAAATGACATCTCCTGTTCCTGGAGGCACAACCAATATAATCAAAATGGCCATGCTTCCAAAACTGATACACAGATTTAACACAATCTCAATCAATATACCAACAGCATTCCTCACAAAATGAGAAAGCAATCCTAAAATTCATATGGAATCAGAAGAGACCTAGAACAGCAAAAGCAATCCAGGGCAACAAGAACAAGGCAGGAGGAATCCCAGTTCTGGACTTTGAGTGGTAATGGCTCCTCAGCAGAGCACACGTGGGCACGTGCTGGGGCATAAAGTACAGCTGCATGCTAGGCATAACCCTCGGCTCCTGCTGGACTCTGCAAACAGCCCAAACCTGCGCCAGCCATTCCACCTGCCTCAGGGATGTCCTCTCCCTGCAGGGACCCGCATCTCAAGTTCCCCTGGCAGCAGCAACCTGCTTCAGGCACAGCATGTGCCTTCCCTACTCGAGACCACTCTGGAAGGGGCTCGCAGTGCCTGTGGTGCTTCCCTTTAGCAACAACAGGAGCCACATGCTGGGGAGCTCAGCCTGGGGCATGACTTAGCACGAGCCAAACTGTACTGGTGTCTTGCAGGGGACAGCAGCTTTAGTCCTTTTTCTAGCTGGAGAAACCCCTCATTGTCAAGGTTACTACTTGGGCAATGTTTTCAGTGTTACCTGTGCAAATTATGTATTTTTCTTCTATATAGCTAAATCTTATCTGGTCCTGTAGTGAATAATAGTTATCTAACTATAACACTGTAAATACTATTTGCTGATTTTTGGTAAATGTTTTTTAGGCATAACATACTTTAATAACTACCAGGTAACTACTACCCACATAAAACATGTATGTATGCACAGGTTTTTAAACTTTATAAGTAACCAACCTGTAAAGCAAGGAAAATGGTGGTAAAAACACAAGGCAGAATGCAAATCTTACAGGCTCAATGGCGTGAGGTCACAGAAAGATCACAGAGGCTGGAAGAGGTGAGGGGCAGGGCAAGTGTGGGAAGGCAACTCTGGCTGCCACAACTGCACGCACGTGAAACAGCCATTTCACTCACCAGTCAGAGTTATTGTAATGGGCATAAAGATTTACAACCAGAAGCAAAATCTTTGGGCCTCAGATGGGAAAAGAGCTATACCCTTCACAGCGTTTTTCTTCTAAAAGCTACAAAACCTGGGCCGGTGAGATGGCTCAGCGGCGTAGGCGCCTGCCTGGCAAGCGTGAGGGCCCGAGTTCGACTCCCAGAACCCACATACGAAAAAAGGGCCAGTGATACCGCTCAGTGGCACGGGCGCCTGCTGGCGCGCGAGGTCCTGAGGTCGACCCCTGGTACTCACAAAAAAAGAAAAAAAAGCTACAATACCTTTGAGTATTTAAAAACTAGCTTAAAATTTTACCTACATGTAAGTTTGTATTATTAAAAAAAAGAATTACTTAAAAGCCTTACCTCAGCCAGAAGTGCATTTCTTCTGTCTTGAACAAACACTATTGGTGGCACATTCCTGAGCGTCTGCTGGGACATCAAAAGGTGCCTGAGAACAGAGACCACATGATTCACAGAGTGCACCTCGACATTTAGCAGACGGGGCACAGTGCCAAATGCAAGATACATGACGATCTCACAAGGCTAGAAGCAAGACCCGCTCATCTGTTACTCAGGTGAAAGTGAGGTGAGCACAGTGACCTGCACCTGTAGTCCCAGCACTTGGGAAGCTGAGGTGGCAGATCACTTGAGCCTAGGAGTTCAAGGCCCAACCAGGCTGAGCAACACAGTGAGACCCCATCTCAAACAAAAAGAAAGAAGGAAAAAGGAAGACAAAAAAATGCCTCAAACCTTCTTCAGTTAGTTGCCATGTTCCAAAAGGACACAAAATGCATCATACCTGCAACTGCTTTTATTTCTTCCAAAGCTGCTGAGATCATTATAAATAAGCACATCTGAACATGGGGTGTTACCTGCAGCCCTGTGGGTTCCAGGGTTTGGATGCTAAGAGTTCTCACAGTACAACTCCGCCCTCACATCCCCAGATACTGGGGAGAAAGGATCTTTGCACTGTTCACAACCACATGACACATGAGGCCAAGCTAGATGTGGCACATACACTCAGTAAAAGTTACCCGCAGGGATCTGAGGCTCAGTGAGAAGAAAGCTCAATGGCAAATCTTGGGTGACCACAAGAGCTGCGAAATGGGACATTCAGCTCAACCAAATTTTTTGATTACCTAAAAATCAGAAAACCATAACGCTGTTTCAAAGGTTCTTGAAAATTTCTCATTTTCTTGTTTTTATTAAATAGTAAAAGATTAAACTGACCAATCTTTGATAGTCTCAGAGGCTTTTAGGGATCACTGCAGTGGTGTCAGTGACAATAATGCAGAGAACTCAAGACAGCCTAGGAAAGTGCTAGAGCTTCTGTTTGGATTAAGTCCCGTAAGTGACTCTGACTCCCAGCACTGTCTCCTCCCCTTGAGGTGTAGTAAGACAGTGAGGGAGGAGGCAAGAACAGCAGAGGAGAGGAAGGCAGGAAGGAGGCATCTGACCCTGAGCACTGCTTGGTCAGCTGGATTTCTGCATTTTTTAAGACTGATGAGGAAAGTGAGTTAAGTTCTTTACTACTACCCAGATCAGTGATTCTCAAAATTTTGGTCTCAGGTTCAATCCCCATGTAAAGCATACTAAAAAATTACTAAGAATCCCAAAGAGCTTCTGTCTATGTGTTTATATCTAATGATATTTATTATACTAGAAATTAAAACTGAAAAATCTAAGTGTACTACATCAATTTAAATGATAATAAACTCACTAAATGCAGATACAGACTTCTTAATGAAAAATCACTATGTATTCAAAAAGTATACTGAGAACAGTAGTATTGGTTGCATACTTCCTGAGGCCTGCTTGGTGGAAGAGTAATGGGACGTCATCACCGTATCTGCTCTGCATTCTTTCAGGAGCTGGGAGCATGGCGCACATCCATAATCAGTTACTCAAGAGGCTAAGGCAAGAAGACTGCAAGTTCAAGGCAAAGTTGGACAATTTAGGGAGACTCTATCTCAAAACACAAAAATAAAAAAGGCTGAAGATGCAGATCAGTGGCAGAGTACTTGCCTTGCATGCATGGGCCCTGAGTTCAAATCTCAGTATAAAAAAGTAAATAGCTCTCAGAAAAGTATGGATCTTCTTTGATCTTATACACACACACACACACACGCACAAAACAAAAAAATTAAAGGTCAGCTGAAATGTGGAACCTGAGTTCAAACCAACTGACACATCACACTCCAAGACATGAAAACACACCAGTCTCTACACGTTAATGGATCTACTCATGCACGGTTTTGTAACCTTGTGACTTCCTCACTGTTGATGAAGGGTCAACAATAATGCAGATTTTCAGAACATTAACAGTTTGTCACATAACACGTATTTGTTAAAAGTCACCAATGTCATCAGAACAATCTTCAAGTATCTGGAAGATTTTGAACACACAGTGGTGGATACCAGTTTCTACAATTCTGATTTTCACTTGAAAGTTTACATTTTATCACTGGCCATGGAAGTGGCAGGTTCGCCTGGCTCATTTTTGAGAATGTCTACCAGACGCTCACATCTGAAGAGCCGCAGGTGCTCCATACTTTCTGTGCAGTATTCTCCCCACAGAGGCTTTCGGGCCTCAGCAGCCATGACTTCTGAGTGCTTCCCACCACAAAGAATGCTACAAACACATAAACTTGGTCTAGATTTAGTAAATTTTTTTTTTTTTTTTTTGCTTGTTCACCTAGGATGCTTTCAGGTGAAAGTGGCATTGTGTTTCAGGATGAGCAATGGCAATAGCACCGATAAGGTCTCAGCTTTGGCAACAATCAGAAAGGTAAAACATCCTACTTTGCATCCTATTGCAAAAGTAGTGAGTTGTGCTGTTTCTTTTTTTGTTTGCAATGCCAGAGACTGAACACAGTGGCTCTCTGCTACTGAGTTACACCCCCACTTAAAATTAATTTATCTATTTATTTTTTCTTTTAGTTTTTGACTAAACTCAGTGGAGACTTAACCCAGGGCCTCATGCATCCTAGGTAAGTGCTCCTCATTTTTTAAATTTTCTGACAGGGTCTTGCTAAGTTGCTAGGGCTGGTCTCAAATTTACAATCCTCCCATCTCAGCCTCCTGAGTAGCTGGGTTTACAGGTCACTGCCACCATGCCTTGCTGGCAAAAATGGTTTTAACCTTATAAAGCCCCTGATGGGATCTTTAAATCCCTATTAAACTTTGGGAAAAGCTGACTAGATTATATCTTATAGGAAAATGCAAATTATACTTTGAAATTCAAGAACATGTTCCCAAAAATGCCCTTAAACACAAAATCTTTAATGAGAAAAATTGAAAGTATACCTACAAGTAAAACAGTTGGGCAATCTGAAGTGCAAAGAGGAAGCACATACATATGAATGCAAATGCCATCACCTCATGTATGCGGCATTCTTCTGCAGGGTGGCCTCCGTGTGCTTATTCTGGTCAGCAGAGAGACTTGTCTTCCAGTACACGCGGCAGGCTGAGAAGTCTGTAGTCAGAGAGACCTGAGACCCACACTCCAACAAGTTACTTAGTTCCCAAGGGTTTTAACACACACAACATTTTCAAAGTGAAAACTACAGTTTCCTTTACAGTATCTGTTTTACCCTGAAACCCACTGTTCCCATGGCATACTGATAGAGTCTACCACCTGCTGCTGCAGAAAACCAACAGCTGGGGAAGCAGGTCACAGAAACAAAACTCATTTTCTCGTCTTCTCCAGATCCTGACACCAGCTGGATAACCTCTACCCAAACCCACAGCACTTGCTTCACAGCCATTTTTTTTTTTTTTTTTTTGTGGGTACGAGGGGTCGACCTCAGGACCTCATGCGCCAACAGGTGCCCATGCCACTGAGCGATATCACCGGCCCTTTTTTCGTATGTGGGATCCGGGAGTCGAACTCGGGCCCTCGCGCTTGCCAGGCAGGCGCTTACACCGCTGAGCCATCTCACCAGCCCTTCACAGCCATTTGTGAAAGGCTCACTGAAAACACTCAACAGGTGCTTATGGTCCTGTTTGCTCAATTCCTTCTGAGAGGGCTGAAGGACTCTCCTCTGTTTTTTTGTTTTGTTTTTGCAGTACTGGAGATTGAACCCAGGGACTTTGCACTAAGATACATTACAGGTCACTTTTATATTGAGATAGGGTCTAAGCTGCCCAGGCTGGGCTCACACTTGTGATCCTCCTGCCTCGGACCAGGATTACAGGCTCTTTGTCTTTATGCCAAAATAATGGCAGGTATGTCCAGACCTCAGAGCATCCTTGGGCCATTTACTCACATCGGCTGGGTAACTGACAATAAGCCACGGGCTGTTTGGTCATCAGGGTGCAGGTAAATGAGCTGCCTTTGGACTGCAGCACAGGTAACCTCTGTCCCAAGGATTTAAATGATCAGATTCAGTACCATCTCTGCTGCCCCAAACCAAGATCACAGGAGTGAGAAGTCAGGTAAGACTGCCATCCTCAGACTGCTAGGTAAGACTCAGGCAGTCGGGTAAGACTTCCATCTCTACCCTTCTGGCCCGCACTGTACCTTGGAGAGCTCCACATTCAGGTCATAGACCTCCTGGCTCACTTCCGGGGTGGAGAGTAAATCCGTCAGGGCTTTGTACAGGAGGCCATTCAGGGACCTCAGGCGCACATGGTCTTCCTTCCTGGTCTTCTTTGAGGTAGCCTTCAGGAGGGATTCCAGTTTGGATGGCTTGTGGATCTCCATTAGGAGGAAGAGCAAACACGAAACAAGGGCAGCATTAATAACTGCCACTGACTTATACCCACTGACTTACCACTGGTGAAGGCTCAAATAAAAACCAGATAGATTACATCACTTCAGAGCTGTGGAGTTTGTCTCACAGAACTGGATCATTCAAGATTTTACCCACCAGTCCTCCAAGATTAGAAGTACTGACAGTTGGGCCGGTGAGATGGCTCAGCGGCTTAAGCGCCTGCCCGGCAAGCGCGAGGGCCCAAGTTCGACTCCCGGAACCCACATACGAAAAAGGGGCCGGTGATATTGCTCAGCGGCACAGGCGCCTTCTGGCGCGCGAGGTCCTGAGGTCGACCCCCCGGTACCCACAAAAAAAAAAAAAAAAAAAAAAAAGAAGTACTGACAGTTTAGCTTTCTGGTTTTCTTCCAAAAATTAATTTTGAGATATAATTCACATACCATAAAATTCACCCTATTAAAATGTATGGTTCAGTACTTTTAGTAAACACGATGTTCACTTTTTCTAATTGGAACCATTTATCATATCAACTTCTGCAGTACATACACACACACTAAAAACTGAACAGACGTTAAAGTATTAGAATTTGATAATTAGACATTCTAGAAAACTTTGGAGTTGGTAAATTCTCCTCATAAATGGCCAAAATCTGCAGTTCCAGTGGCATCTATTCCCACCCACACAGACAATCCCCTCCAGAACAGAAGTGGAAAGTCAGGCAAAAGCTTTGCCAACTTTTAAACCTTGCTCCCACCTTTACAGTTACAAAGGCCACTGCTGCTGCTCACTGCTTACTTACCAAGTGAGACCCCAGGGAAGGTCCCTCATACCAAAACTTCTTCCTATGGGGAGAAAACAAAAATTACGTTGGAACACATGGCAAATTAAAGAAAGAGTTACATAAACTACCTTAAGAGATTATGACAGCACAATTATATGGAGTTAACCTTGATGCAGAAGGCATACTAATAGAGAGCT
The DNA here is from genome assembly GCA_028451465.1 of Erethizon dorsatum. Classification (NCBI taxonomy): domain Eukaryota; kingdom Metazoa; phylum Chordata; class Mammalia; order Rodentia; family Erethizontidae; genus Erethizon; species Erethizon dorsatum. The sequence continues at coordinate 485,273 of CM051829.1, forward strand.
AAGAAATGGGCAACACAGCAAGATGCTGTCTAAAAAATAAAAAAGGGGCCAGGGATGTATCTCATTGTGAAAGCCCCAAGTTCAAACCCCAGTATCAAAAACAAAACAAAACTCTGTCCCTGAGTGGCACATGAGCACAATGCCTAGCTAACCAACTGGTTTCCCATGGAGGTATAGATTGACAGTTCTATTTTTCATTTTTTTCAGCTGACACAGCCCAACAGACACCTCAGTAGAAGTAAGCACACCTGGCACCCAAACCATGGTTTCACAACACCACTTTCCAATAACCAGGCTCCCAGGAGAAATGGCTGATTGTAAGACTGAGGCAGGAGTATATAAGATGAATTTCAAGTATCTTACAGTGCCAGAAAATGAAGTGCTAAATATGTGCACACACATACACACACACAAAACCCCACATGAGGTATGTCACAGGGACAGAAGAGCTGTGAGGACTCCCAATGGCCTAAAATGAGCAAGGTAAAGTAATACTAGATTATAATCCAGGAGTCCATATTGTGAATTAACAAGTAGGAGAGAAGAGGTGCATCTCCACACAAAATCCTGAATAGTTCATGACCCTAACTCTCCACTCCTTAGCAGCGGCTATACATAGGGACTTCCTCCCAAAAAGAAAAGTACAGAAGGGATGAAAAAGGAGTTGGGCAGGGTAGTGAATGCCTGTAATCCCAGCACCCTGGGAGGCTGAGGCAGGGAGACTGTAAATTCAAGTCCAGCTTGAGCAACTTAGTGACTTAGTGAGATCATGTCTCAAAATAAAAAACAAAAAAAGGGGAAGGGAGGGATGTAGCTCACTGCAAAGACCCTAAGTTCAATCCCAAACACCCACTACACACACACACACACACACACACACACACACGAGAGAGCCCAAAAGACAGACACCTCACAAAATGGCACATGTACACACAAAATGGCAAAAGAGTCACTGTACAGTGGAGACACCTAATAAATTCATCCCAGGCAGGTGATCAATGGCAACACCAAGAGTCAAAACTGTGTAGACCATATATATCTTTGATATGATGGGATGAAAACGGTGCTTTATCTCTGCAGCATTCCTTCAAAAAAAAAATCTATAACCCACATACAATCACGGAAAACATCAGACAAACTCTGAGAGGGCATCCCCCAAAATGCCCAGCCAATGCTGCTCAATACTGTCAGCATGTTACCAAAAACAGGGAAGTGTGCAGCGCCGTCAGGCTAGAGGAGCCTGAGAAGACAAGATAACTGAATGCGATGTGGTTCCTGGATGGGTTCCTGACAGGAAAAGGATATTAGGCAAGGACTAAGGAAATGTGGATGAAATTAAGTGCTTCAGTTGATGATGTATCAGTATCAGTTCATTATTTCTTTTATTTTTTAACAAGGCCTTGCTCTGCAATTCAGGCTGGCCTTGAACTCACTATGTAGCCGGCCTGGCCTCGAACTCGTGCCAATCCTTCTGCCTCGGCCACCAGGGTGCTGGGATTACAGGCGCGCGCCACCACGGCCGGCTCAACAGCAGTTCATTAACAGAGGTGCAATGCTAATTTAAGGCATTCAGAGAAGGAAACCAGATGCCCCTAACAGGGAACTTAGTGTACGTTTACAAATTTTTCTGTAAATCTAAAAACATTTTTTCAAATTTACGAAAACAACAATAAAAAAACTACCATACATAGAATTTAAAGTGGTGTAAAAATCAAAGTACGTATGTTTTATAATTACAAAAACCGACGACGAACTATTCATCAAATTAAGCCACACAGAAAGTCAGCGTTAATACAGAAAGAAAAATTTTATATTTCTTCTTTCCCTCTTTGAAGAAATTACTCTCCAGAAAAAAGGCTTCTGGTGACTAGAATGAAAGTAAACGGACATGCAGCATCACCCTGCCTTTACCCCCACGCACGTTCCTGGTGTAACGTAAGATTTCAGGAGACCTAAAATAAATGCATAAAGGAACAGAAGGACGGGTGAAAGCACGGCAGCTCAGTGAAGCGTCGGGGTGGCCCGGCGCACGGACACCGGCTCCCCGCGGGCGCGCCCCGTCCCCTCAGGAAGCCCGGGCCCCACACATGGCCCACGCATACCTGGTTTTGGAAGCAAATTTCTTGAGCAAGTTCTTGCTGCCACAGGAGGCCGCGGAACCCCGCAGGCCCCGCACGGGGCCCAGAAGGCGCGCACCATCGCCGCTACCCCTCAGCGCGCGCAGCCCGGCGCAGGCGCCCCACAGCCCTCGGGCCACAGCCCCCATGCGGAGCAGGGTTCAGGAACCCGCGCGGGGCACGACGGGATGTGTGGGCGGAGCGAGTACGGGCCTGTGGGCGGGGCCATGACGGGCGTGTGGGAGGGGAGACAGGGAACGTGCGGGCGGGGCGACTAGGGGCGGGGCGGATAGTGGGTGGGCCGATCAGTGGTTGGGGCGGACGAGTGTGGGCGGGACGGGGGAGCTTCGACCTGGAGCCTTTCCTGCTAGGCGGAGAGCGGCTGGCAGCCAGCCAGGGCTCCGACTTGAAAACTAGCGGTCTCCTGTGACTGTGCAAAGCAAGGAACACAACTTCAAAGCACAGAGCGATGGACAGTGATAAGTACTGCGCATTTCAGAGAAGCAGAAAGAAAGGGTTGTGGAGGGTTTCACCCACGTGCGAAGAGCTCTGTGTACCCCGATGTAAACGGTGGTCAGTGTGTACATGCATTCTGAAGCATTACATGGTGCCCACTAACACGTGCACTTCCTATGTGTTTAGGTATCAGGTTGAAAAGGAATTTTAAAGCGGTTTTAGAAAAGCGGGAAACATAAGTGTGCGCTGCACAAAAGCAGAGCGTTAGAGCGTGCTAGACCGCCCTCCTGGGTAGGTGGATGCAGAGGGGAATCTGCTGGAAATAGAGCCTGTTATGGTTTATGTCTAGATGTCCCCCCAAAGCCTCATGCAGTCATAGGGCTATTGCTGAGGTGGCTGAATCTAGTGTGTGTGATGCTGGGATTAAGGGTGTGTGATTACTAAATCAGTCCACTGACTGTTTTGGCACCACGCTAATACTGGTATCTGGATAAAATAAAGGGGGCAGAAAGACGCTGTTAAACCCCCTTCTTGCTTTTGCTACCTTCTGCCCGCCATGAACTGTTGCCCCTCTGCCAAGAAACCATACCTTGGAGCCAGCCAATTATGGACTGAAACCTCCACAAACTGTGAGCTAAATAAACCTTTTCTCCCTTAACTTGTGGTGTTGGGTATTTTGTCTCAGAAACAAGAAAGGTAACTAAGAGCCCCATGCCTGCCAGGCTGCGAAGGATGCGTTATTCTTCCTGTTCTTACTGCCAATTTCTCTGCTCCTGCCATGATTTTCTTTTCCTGTGATACTCCAAAGGAGTTATACTTATCCCAAATCCATACCTGTCACAATTTGCAACCATTCCTATCAAGCATGGTGATGCACACCTGTAATCCTAGCACTCTGGAAGGCTGAGGCAGGAGGATCGCAAATTCAAACCCAGCCTGGGTAACTTAGACTTAGTGAGATGCTGTCTCAAAATACAAAGTAAAAAGGGTTAGAGCTGTAGCTTAGTGCAAAGGCCCCTAGGTTCAATCCCCAGTACCGAGAAAAAGAAAAAGTCCCCCAAGAGCAGAACTTCACTGTTTCCTATGGTAGTCCCAACCCCTAGAACAAGACTTAGCACAGGGAAGTTCTCAATAATTATTGGGTGATTAAAAGGAATATATGGTGATTCAGGTATCAGGGATAATATCTAATCCAAGAAACTATCAGCATTTAACAAGATGGAAGCTAACATAGCCCACTAGGAAACCCTCAGATGTAGCCCAGGGTTTTAATACAAATCCAAATTAAAAATCAAGCGTAGAGTTTTCATTTAAACTCAGGCGATTTGCAGGCTGAGACTAGTCAAGTAAAAATACAACCTTTTCTCACAGAACTGTCGAGGATGAAGTGAGATCTTGGAAGAAGAGCACTTCAATAAAAATTATTATTACTATTATTAAACCTTTTCCTGCCCAAACAGTATTAAACCCATGTATATGATGGGTATGACGTATATAAAGTGCACAAAAATTTTAAAAATTTTCCCATTTAATCTGCCATGTTTTCATCCCACTTCTCAGTCCTCATAAATCATTCAAGTAGCACTTCATTAGAAGTGGGAAGGCCATTGAAAGAAGCCAGGATGCTTTCAACCAAATTTTCCATCACTTGTCTGGCTTGTTGAGTTGAATTTCCAATGTGAAGTGTCAGAATGATGTTCAACTTCAACAAAGGATGATCTCTGAAACACAGACTCAGGAAAATTGTTTGGTCTCTTTCACTTCATTTTCTGATTTCACCTCCCCTGGAACATATATCCCCACACTGACATAAGAAGGCCTCAGTGCACACTCCTCCTTACTGTACTTATGTACATGTAACCACCACTCCCCTAACCCTAATCTGGAAGACCCAGCATTTTGGATTACAAACATGGATCCTAACTGGATATAGGCCATCAGCACGCAGTGGCATCACATGATGATGGATTAGACACACTGGCCCACAAGACATGAAGGGCTTTAGGGGAGGCATGTACTGTTCAGCCTCACGGACAATCTGAATTTTCTTTCAGTGAGGAGTGGCATTTAGAGGAAAAAGATCTATTAACAAGAATGAGCAGATTACAGGGAGTCCTCTTCTAGGAGAAAGGCAAGGGGGAGAAGTCAGCCTGGAAAGCCAATGAGGCTTGGTAAAGGGGGTCAGGCATACTCAAATCTAATGCTTAGACCCCAGCATTATAAAAGGGATGTAAATTCACCCCCAGGGTCTCTCAACCATTTTGATACACATGAAAGCTGATGTAGGTGTGGGACATTTGGCTCCTGTCTACCCTGGCTACTGGGGATGACAAGGTACACTTTAGGAGTCAAACAGACCCATAAATCTCTGCAAGTTCTTTGGGGGTACTTATAATTTATATTGATGTGCTGACTGTCCTCACTCCCAGACTGACTGAAGAAGACCCAGCCTGTAGTATTGACGGTGGGGTAGGAACTATGCAGAACAGCACCCGTATCCTCAGAGGAGCAGGCAGGCCTTCCACCTAGCAGCATACACTGGAAACCAGTCTCTCTCAGTACAAGCCTGCAGACAAAGACGGGGTAGTGGGCTTCGTCTCAATTCACTTGGAACTCAGAAATAACCAAATCACAGTCAGCAATACCAACATCTGTCCATAATAACATATAGTATACTGTATAGGCAAAGGCCAGTTCGGTTGGGAAGGCATAAAATACATTTTTAATTATTAATGACTTGTTCTATAATGAGCCTGAGTTGTACCATGACCATAGTGGGATATGGTATAATTCCAGCATTTTTTGTAAGATTCTAAAGTCCCATGTGTAAATAAACCACATGGTAATACTGTCATTAGTGATCAATTGTATTGGGAGGTTGAGCTAAAGCTTCATCAGGACATAATACCAATTAAAAATGACTGATCTGAGGAAAAGCTGGATTAGGCTAAATATCAGTTCATTTCTAAGCTAATTGTTCTGTACAAGTTAAAGAATCAGTAGATAAAAGGGATGTGAGTAATCAAACTTGTTCAAAAATATGAAAATGAGGGCCGGTGAGATGGCTCAGCGGCATAAGCACCTGCCCGACAAGCGCGAGGGCCCGAGTTCAACTCCCGGAACAAACATACGAAAAAAGGGCTGGTGATATCGCTCAGCAGCACGGGCGCCTGCTGGCGTGCGAGGTCCTGAGGTTGACCCCCGGTACCCACAAAAAAAAAAAAAAGAAAAAGAAAATGAATACCAGGCATGATGGTGCCAGCCTACAGTCCCCGCTACTTTGGAGGCTGAGGTAAGAGGACTGCTTGAGCTCAGAAGTTTGTGGAAAACCTGGACAACATAGTGAGATCTAGTATCAAAAACAAACAAAAGATAAACAATGACAGATAAACAGAATTATTTAGTTGTTACTTTATATCTGACCTATACTGACTCCTCTAAATCTTAGGCATAGTCATACTGATGCTATTGATGTATCTGTCATTCAGAAAATGACTGTGCAAAATGTAGGCACTCAAATAAATATGAGTATTGTGCTATTAGAGCCCAAGCCAATACGAGGGCAGGAGCTGTGTAGAAAGGGATTAACTCACCAGGCAAACTGGTTACTCAAATCACTCAAATTCCAAAAAAAGGGCTAGGAGATGACCTCTGAGCCCTCAAGACACCAGACCTGGTAGGTGAGTGTTCCTGTGCTTGGGGCTTTGAGTGCTACCAGCAGTGCCATTTATGACGAATGCATGCTTTATTCACCTGGGCCACCTTTATCAGCCACAACTGTGCGGGGGCTGGAGACAAGTAGTTAAGGTCAGACACACAGGCACTCCGAGTCTACACAGAAGACCCCTGGACACCCAGGGGCTCAGGATCTGCTTCAGCTGGGCACACTTTACACGTGTCACACAGCAAACGAGGGGTGAGCGTTGACCACACAATTCCACTGCAGGAGCAACAGCAGGCCTCTGCCCTGTCCCGTCTGGACTCTGCCCCGTGAGCCTTTGCCTTTGCTGCCTTCCATCTGTATTCCCTCTTTGCAATAAACTGCAACTGAGTTGAGCTTTTCTGAATTCTCTGAGTCCTTCTAGTCCACTGTTGTTCTAAGGATAGTCTTGGGTACCCTGGCACCACTAACAAAGGAATGTTTTCTTATTAAAATTAACCTTATAGCAATCTTTAGTAAAGCAAACACTGAGTGTGACTAGATAAATCTGAGATTCCCACTTTTATTTTTTCACATTAGAGCACACTGTGGTCAGCAGCAACGAAACCTCTCCCCAAATCTCATAAGGAAAATTCAAACACATCTGATAGAGACAATATGGAGACTAGACATTAATATGGACATCACATGATTGAGTTAGTTATAAATAATTGCTGAATTTCTTTGCTACAGAAATGAATTCACATGAGATTTGGGGAGCATAATACTTTTAAGATAAACTAAACTTTTGGACATAACCTGATATTTGTCTGTGAGTTACAGTGAAACTAATCCTTTGGGGGTTTTTTTGTTTTTTGTTTTTTGTTTTTTTTGACAGGGTCTCACTATGTAGCTCAGGCTAGACTTAAACTCACTATGTAGCCCAGGCTGGCTTCAAACTCTCAGTGACCCTCCTGTCTCAGCCTCCTGAGTGCTGAGATTACAGGCGTGCACCACCACACCCAGCAATGAAATAATCTTTTATAAAAAATGTTTGTTTCAGCAGAACAGACCATAGACATCATGAGACTTTACAGGTTTTCAAACAAATTTATAACTAACTGTTTAAAATGTTCCTACTCCCAATTTACACTGAAATTACTATTTTACTTTTAGATCAGTTGTTTTCAAACCTTTAGTCTCAGAACTGTTTCCACTCTCAGACGTGCCAACCCAGAGGCCAAACTGTCAGCTACACCCAACAGGATGGGCCACCAGAGGCCATGGGCTTCCAGAGGCCACCTTCACACGGTTCCATGACTGAGAGGCCACAAGGTCAGCAGAACCAGTTGGCCGCTGCCCCTCCATCCAGAAAGACACATAGATTACACCTGGTCTTGTTACCTGGGCAGGGGCTCCAAGTGTGTCACATGACCCCAGAATGCAAAGCTCCTGTCAGAGCGTCTTGATCAGTTAGCAGAGCAGAAGCAGTGAGACAACTATTCTGTAATCACCACAGGTTCGCCGCATACATGGAAGACGTTTGGGTCACTTTAGTTACAATTTCAAACACGTCATTTTGTCCCAATGACAGGGTTATCGATAGCACAGGGCTTTACATCCATGTCCTTTGGCCGCCAGGCCTGCAGAGCCACACTGCCTGAATGCTTGCCCTTAGCTCCCTACCTTCACGTGTACCATCGTGCCAGCATGAAAGAGGGACATTGTGTCTCTTCTTTCTAAGCACCATATCAAACCCACGATAACATCTGGTGATGGCACAAGGCTTACTACCTCCTGGCACCTGCTGGGTGCATGCCAAGGAAACAAAGTAACACAAAATAATTTTTGCAAGTGACTGCTCATGAAATGCACCTCCATAAACTTTGTTTAATTACATCTAGGGGGTCAAATTTGACACCACCCTCAACATGAATAGATGGCCAAACTTAGATCCAAAACCCTCCATCGTGTACATTTCTCATAACGTCTGCTACTAATTTGAGGTTCAAAGTAATGTAAAGATAAAAATTAAGAATAAGTCTAAATAGAACATAAAGTTCCCTTAATTCACCTGCCAAGTGGATTTTTAAGACCATCGCAACCACTCAGGAAAAAAGGAGCACAAGCAATGCCAGGGCAGAGCCGGGGGATCCTTTGACACTGTTTCCTAGCCACATTGCCTCCAGGCAAACTGTACCTCTGCCGATGTTGACAAGGATGGCACTCAGCTTCATCACCGCAGCTCCCGCCTGGGTCTGGGGCATCAGGGCCAGCGTCACGAAGTCTGACTGCTGCAGCAGGTCGTCCAGCCTCTCACAGAAAGTGGCCCCCAAGCTTCTTCCTCCTCCAGCTTATTTATTCAACTGAAATGCTAAACTCTAGGAGTACTGCCCTACAAATAAGGAACACAAATGTACAAGAATTATTTTCTAATACGTCTCTGGCCAGATGGGGCTTAGGAGAAGATGGATGCCCAGCTCACTTCAGTTCCCCCTCAATGACCTGCCTGCACCGCTCAGTTGGTCCTGGCATCCCTGCCTTTGCCTTCTCATTGCACTGAAAGCTGAAACTGCTAAATCTCTCCACTGTCCACTGTCAAAACATAATTCTTTAAAAAGTTAGGGAGAATATTCTGCAGAATCTTCTAGCTTATCACGTCATCACAAATATCAGTTACAAAAACCAATGACATCCTTCCAAATTTCCTATAAGGCCAGAAATCTATTTCTTTATTTAATAAGTGTTGGTTGAACAACTGTCCTGGGTGTCAGCCCTGTGCTTGGTACAGGCACAGTGGTGAAATGTAAAGACAGCTGTCTCCAGAGCTCTTACCCACTAGGAGACAGACAAGTAAACAAGAGTCCTGCGAGGAACCACATTCACAAGGCGGAGGGAGGGAGGGAGGCAGAGAGAGACAGAGAGACAGCACAAGCAAGCAAGATGCCAGGAAGAAAGGGAGGGGCTAACCTCTCTGAGGAGGCTTCAGGTGAGGGCATTCCAGGCACAAGGAAGCCTGTGAGTCAGGCGGGGCACTGCTGGGAACATTCCAGATAAACTGTATCCGGGGTAGAGCCCCCTGGAAAAAGCAAGGCAAGATGAGCAAACCAGCAGAGAGACAGCAAATCCCACAGGGCTGGTGCGTAGGGGATGCATGAACTTCGGCAGGGAAATAATCATACTCCGCTAACCCTAGCTGAAATGTAGAGTATGCCTCAATTCTGTATGTGCAGTGGTATTTCCTATGCTTTTGTCGCTGACGGAAAGCATAGGTCATTTCATATCACACCACACTGAAGACACCCCAAAACAGAACTTCAGAGAATCATTTGTACCGACTGCTACCTTTTTGATAGTTGTTTGACCTGTATTTGGGATCTTTCTAATGAGTTAATAAAGAAGTATAAGTAATTCTATGAGTTTTAATAGTTACAACACTATTTTTCAGTATACTTGACAATACAGGAAATATAGTGTATAAAGGATTTCATTTCATGGACTTAAAACTATTGTTCTGACATGGGGCAGTGAGACATCCCTGGGACACAAAGGTAGATGTGTCATGCAGCCTCTCAAAAGGCTGTAAGGAACCATTTGTTCCACGTGTCACAGGAGCTACTAAGGTTGCAAGCAGAGGCCAAGGCTGGCTGATCCAAAGAGTGCAGGTCGCAGGGATCAAGGGTGGCACGAGCCGCCCCTGAAAAGGGTTTGTGCAGCTCGGGGAAGGACAAGGTCAGTCTGAGGCAGGATGGCCAGTGAAGGGACAGTGCTTCAGAGCGAGGTTACTAGGACAGGGTGCTGGATCACGGGAGGGGTGAGAACTGCAGAGGGATGAGTGCGTGAGGGCCATCGATCAACTGGGAAGCACTAGTTGAGGGAGGCAACACAAGCTTGGGGGTAAAAGTCCAGAGTTAGTTTTTGACCTGACTTGCGATGAGCTGGTGAGATATGCACAGGTGCACTGACACCCAGACAAAGTTGGGGTGGCATGGCAGGGCGGCACATTCACCCTTGCAGTGGTGGGAAATCCCCTGAAGCCAAGGCTTCAGAAACTGGGAAGAGGTACCCCCTGCACCTTGCTATCGACTGCTACTCAGTGGGTGTAGATTCATCTCCTGTGATCAAAAAGTCTCTTTGAAAATGAAAAGGAATTCATAGTGTGCAGGTACCTTGGTGAATGGTGAAGCTTTCACTGTGAGAAGTCAGGCTGCATTTCCAGGGAACTGTTAGAGAATACGCCAATGCCTCCTCAACCATCAGCTTTCCTTCTTGGAGAGTGGGGAAGGCACACGGGTGCACAGGACAACACACCAGTCATACTGAAGTCACTGGTGCCCTGAGCTCTGCTAAGCGACCCCCAAGTCCAGTCTCCAAGCTTTACCTGCAGTTCCTGTTGTAATATGGAATCTTCATGTCGAATGCTTTGTCCCTTTGAGCAATCTTATAGCCAATGGTGCCCATGCCAACAACACCCAGAGAGGCCCTTGACACTTCCTGACCCACCCAGTTTATAGGGAAGTGCACAGTGTCTGGTAAAACAGCCAACTGATAACCTAAAACATGCAAAGTGCAGAGTGAGCAGCGGAAATGAAACCACAACCAAAAGAGGCCTTTTGACAGAGCATAAGGTAGAGCAGGTGGGATGCAGAGGTGGACATTTGCATCTTCCGTGCTTCTAGAGATGGGCAGCAGGAATAAGTGGTACTTTCCTCAAAGGAACACTTGAACCTCCCTGAGAAAATGCTTGGAAACAGCAGCTTATCTCACCTTAAGGATTTCTGAGTAGAATCTCTTGCCTTTGGGGGTTGTGTGCGTGATGATCAGTAGCCAGAAACAGGAAGATCCTCGTTCTTGCTTCTTTTCTTATTTATTTATTTATTTATTTTTGTGGGTACCGGGGGGACGACCTCAGGACCTCGCGCGCCAACAGGCACCCGTGCCGCTGAGCGATATCACCGGCCCCTTTTTCGTATGTGGGTTCCGGGAGTCGAACTCGGGCCTTCGCGCTTGCAAGGCAGGCGCTTAAGCCGCTGAGCCATCTCACCGGCCCCTCTTGCTTCTTTTCTCAAATCCCCTCATGCCAGGGCTCTCTTCAGGAGGGGCTTTCCATGCTGTCTCCCAGAGTAAGGTGGATCCACTACCACTTGTCAGCATTGACCCAAGGGTGCTCCCACCACAGTCCTACTTTGCATATATTTTAGCCTGTTACGTGTGTTAGGAAAATTTGGTGGTGGAGAAAACTACTACTTTCAGAGACAGCTTCTGACTGTGTTTGCTCTCATTTGCAGGCTTGGGTGCTCCAGGAGCCCACATATGCCCAGGAGGGGCTCCAATTCCTGGTGAAATGAAGCTATATACCACGTGAAGAAATTAGGAACAGAAAAAGATACGGTGTTGAAGAGACCTATTTGCACATTTTGAAATTATTTGAACACATATGTTATTAAATGTCTGTCTTTGACTCTTCAGAAAAACCAACAATGTCATTTTACCTTCCACAACCCTTCAAGGTGAGGCGAGCAGCAGGACCATCCCCAAGACAGCTGTGGGGCTGGGCACTGCATGTGGTGTGTCGGCCACCTTCGCACGACCATTGGCGATGAGCAGCCGGTCCAGGTGATCTAAGCCCACTCCTGAGCTGGCAATGAGCTTCAAGGAGGGGAAGCCCAGGAGCAGTTCCCGGTCCCACACCATATAGATAGATAGATAGATAGATAGATAGATAGATAGATAGATAGATAGATAGATAGACAGACAGACAGACAGACAGACAGATAGATAGATAGGTAGATAGATGATAGATAGATGATAGATAGATAGATAGATAGATAGATAGATAGATAGATAGATAGATGATAGATAGATGATAGGTAGATAGATAGATGATAGATAGATCTATCTATAAGATACAGATGTATCTAAGAAGATATAGATAGAGATACAGAAATACATAGATTAGATATAGATATAGCTGTAGATATAGATGTGGATAGATATAGATATCTTGGGTCTTTTGACTGAATTTTATTTTCCAAAAATTCTTTCATGGTAATGAGAGTGAAGGACTTCTGTAGCTCTCCAACAAGATCCTCACGTACGCCACGTGGTCCTTCCAATGCTGACACCAGGACTCCAGGTAGTGCTGGGTCTCCTGAAGCTGCAGATGGACGTGACACCCGCAGTCAAGCCAGAGTCCAAGACAGTGACACATACACTTCTACTGGGCAATGATCATCTAAGTCGCAAGACTAGAATTCATCTACTTCCTGGATAAACTCCTATGAATCCCGAAAGGCAACGGGCCCAGAGAGAGCGCTGACTGCCAATGTCTCTTCATGTCCACTCTCGTGTCTGGTTCTTTTTTCCTGCCTTTGACCTGACCTTGGAGGTGGCTTCTGAGACAAACTCCTGGCTATCATGTCCATTCACCCCATGCCAGAGTGTAGATGAACCTGCTGACCCAGAAGGGGTGGGGCCCGCGACTACTCCCTAAGCATCATGGGATGGCTTGAGTTATCTTGTACTCTCTCTCTTGTCTCTCTGTCTCCTTCTTTCTCCTTCTGTGGCAAGCCTGCAGCTGTGCTCTGAGGCCACTCTGTGCAAAAGTCACGTGATGAGTGGGAAGCAGATCCTGCCAGCAGCTGCGGAGCCTGGGGATGATTTTAGACCTGGCTGACACCTAGATTGTAGGCTCATGAGGGACCCTGAACAAGGACCGCCCAGGTTAGCCTCTCCTGGATCTTTTGAACAAAGGAACCATCAGAAATGTTTGTTGCTGTCAGTCATTAAGTTTTAGGATAATTTATACATGTGGGAGAGGCAAAACTCCATCTCCATGACCATCTGGGCCAAACAATAAAATTAAGACACAGTAGCAGGCAAAAAGCAAACAAACTTTTAACTCCAAGTTTTATGCAGCATAAAGCCCTCATAAGAAAATGAAGACCCACAGAAGCAGTTAAGAGTCAACACTCACACAATGAGGTGGACAGAGTGGCAGGTGACAAGATGGGACAACGTCAGGGGCTTCGGCCAGGGCGGTTAATTGGTAGAGAAGCAGCTGGGGAGAGAAAGGTGAGTTTAGCAAGGCTTGTCTGTACAGATTTCTCTCCTTGGTGGTAAGAATGTTATTCTGTGGGGAAGTCATCTCTTCCATAGAAATTTTATCTGCTGCTTTTAAGGACAGAATAACGGGCCAGGAACTTTTTGTACCTGCTATGCTTTGAGGTACCTTTCATTCAAAATGGCAAATATTCTGGAGCAGCATATTTTGGAGTAGGATATTTTAACTCCTTCATGGCTGTTAATAATAAAACTGGGCATTTTTTACTGTGAAAATTAAAAATTTTTATTATGTATGATATGAATTATAGTTTTATGTTCTCTGTTCCTGCATAAAAGGGGGATTTTGAAAACATTTCTATCCTTCTTCTGGAATGAACACTTGATCCTTTCCAAGTACTGAGGCTACCAAATGTGTTTTATCTTTGGGTCCCTGGAACTTGGCAGGAAAATTAAATCCAAAGAATGTTCAAAATCTGTTCAAAGTTATAATTATAACTGGTTAAAATATAAACAAACTTGTGTTTACTTTTTGAGTAAAAGAGCAAAATAGCTTTGTTTGAGATAAAGATAGTTAATTCCATAGGGAGTTAGCTCAGTCCCTGACCTCTGCACCTTTGACTTCCACTAACACTAGTTACAGGGCGGTACTGCACCACTACACTGTCACTACTGTCATTATATGTGACACTGCACACACCACATTGTCATTGTCAGTACCTGTGTCACTGCGTATCCACTACTGTCACGACAGCACCTACACGGGGGAAAGGTTGAGATTCTTCAGGTATTAAAGGGAGTTGGACTGGGTGCTGTGACCCACAGCTATAATCCCAGCTACTCAAGAGGTTGAGGCAGGAGGGTCACAAGTTAGAGCACAGCATGGGAAAATTAGTGAGACCCTGCACTGGAAGAAAGAAAACAAGAAAGGAAGGAAGGAAAGAAGGAAGAGAGAAGGAGAGGGAGAGAAGGAGAGTGAGAGAGAGAGAGAGACAAAGAGAGAAAGAAAGAGAGAAAGAAAGAGAGAAAGAAAGAAAGAAAGAAAGGGAGAAAGAAAGAAAGAAAAAGAAAGAAAGAAAAGAAAAGAAAAGAAAAGAAAGAAAGAAAGAAAGAAAGAAAGAAAGAAAGAAAGAAAGAAAGAAAGAAAGAAAGAAAGAAAAAGAAAGGAAAAAAGAAAGAGAAAAGAGAAAGAAAGATTAAAAAACGGAGTCTACCCTTCGGGGAAATGGAGAGATGAAGCAGGGACAGACAGCGCAGGCCGCTTGGTGCGCACCCGGCCTCAGTCTGCCTCTTGCTCCACAGTTCCCCGATAGAAGCACCAGACTTTGGCCTGTCTCAATCACAGGCCACGTCCAGCAAAGGAAACTGAGAAAGGATCGGACCCATGAGACACGAGCACTGGGCACTACCCGTGGAGGGCTCATGGGTCTGCAGAAACCAGCTGCACCCCTGGGCCCATCAGCCCCCCTGAATGCTCCCCCTTCCCAGCGCCCCAGCCTCGCTCAGCGGTCTATTTCTTTCCCTCCTCTAATTTCTGCCTCATGCCCCTGCCAGCTGTCCGCACACCGAACAATAGACCACTACCTATCCGTGGGCCCCTGACAACAAAGAAACACTCGAGTTGAGCTCCTGATTTTTCTAAGGTCAAAGGATAAACTTATACGTTTAGAAAATCAAAACTTGAAGAAATCAGAATTTTTACAGCTTTGTTTTGCCCAACAGAGTGACAATTCAGATATTTACATTTCCCGACCCCTGTGTTCTCCTCAGGCTGATCAATGTAGGCAGTTAAAACAGATTAAAAATTAGTTTCTTCTTGTAAGATGATAGTTTAACTTTTTCAAAAAATTACCTTTGTTGACATCGACTTCAACAAATTCATGGCTCCAAATTGGAAACTTTCTTCATTTAAAGCCCCTGGAAAGTTGAACCCAGACAGAAAAATAGAGCAGAATGAACTTCCAATAGCTTTTTTTTTTTTTTTTTTTTTTTGGTGAGTACCAAAAGTCGAACTCACGACCTCGCACTTGCCAGGCAGGTACTTATGCCGCTGAGCTATCTCACCGGCCCTTCTAATACCTTCTTTCAAAGGAAAGTTAGACATACGGTTACACAGGACTCTTGGGAGGGATTCTCAACCCAACAAGAGAGGGTGTGGACCCATGCACTGACCTGTGCATCCAAGTGCCCAGCTCCAGCACTGCTAGGCATTGTCTTATTTTAGGAGGGAATGTCATGGCTCCCATCTAGATATCCCCCCAACACCTCATGCGTTCACAGGTCATAGGTAGGGCTTTTGGGAGGTGATCGGATCATGGGTGTCTGATACTCCATCAATGGATTAGTTCACTGGTGAGCTTATAGTGAAATGTGATTTTGAGAAGCAAAGCCTGGTCAGATAAGATGGGTCACTGGGGCGTGGCCTGGAAGCATCATCTCACCCCTCCTCCCTTGATTGCTTTCTGCTTCCTGCCACCAGGCTTTGAGCTTGTTTCTCCTCTGCGATGCCCATCTACCATAACACCCTGCCTTGGAACCAGCCAACTCCTCCACACACTGTGAACCAGAATAAACCTCCCCTCCTGTAACTTGTGGGTGTTGGGTATTTTGTCCCAGCAATGAGACAGTAACTAAGACAGGGGCATCTAATTCAAGGCAGGGGAGCACCTGGGCAAAGTACAAAGAACCCAGTGAACTAGAGAAGGGGAGGGGGAAGTAAAGAATATATTGTTAACAATTAAAAATGAGAAACATAAAAACTAAATGAAGTCAGTAAAAATGCTAGTAAGCTTTGGCATCAGAAATACCAAAGGCAGGGCCGGTGAGATGGCTCAGCGGCGTAAGCGCCTGCCTTGCAAGCGCGAGGGCCCGAGTTCGACTCCCGGAACCCACATACGAAAAAGGGGCCGGTGATATCGCTCAGCGGCACGGGTGCCTGTTGGCACGCGAGGTCCTGAGGTCGTCCCCCTGGTACCCACAAAAAAAAAAAAAAAAAAAAAAAGAAATACCAAAGGCAGGTTGAGGGAAGGAGAAAGATAAAAGAGCTGAGCCTGAGGGGAAGAGAAGAATAGACACGGATCCAGGTTAAACCAGCTGCTTCTCCCGGAGACTCACTTTTCCCACACATACGAAGGAGAGAACAAACCTGCCTTGCACCGTGGTTATGAAGCTTGTTAGTGCAGAGCCCTGAGCTTTCAATCAGTGCGAGCTACTCATGCTTCAATGTGAACACAACTCAGGCATCTTCCCAGGTCTCTTAACAAATCACACAGGGAAGTCATAGCCGTCACATGCAGCAACATTAAAATCCTATTTCCCTAGGTCTCTTTCTCTCTTAGTACTTGACAGAGGGTCCCTCAGCTCCCTTTCCCAAAACTTGCTTCAGATCAGCACCAAATGCTGTCCTCTCTTCTCTCTTCTGTCCAGGCCTTCTTGCCCTTTCTTATCCTTTTTACAACACCTTTTGAACTCTATGCTTTCCTCACCTGCTAGTAACCCTCTGTTCTCCCATGAATGAAAAAGATCAAAGCCATTTGTTCTCTGCTCCCACAACTCAAGGCCCAGATTCTGCATAGGGGAGGCTCAGAAACAGGCTGGGAAGAATCCCCATTAGTGAAGGGAAGGTAACTGTTCATATGGTTAAGCTGTTTCCTAACATTTTCTTTCAAAGACCTTAAGATGCCATTTTTGGACCAGTACCACCCTTATCATCTGTGTGCAGGAGGCAGAGCACAGCCCCGCCTCATGGTCAGGACACATAAACTCAGTCCCTTCAGCCTTTAACACACAAAGCACCCCTGTGTGTAACACAGAGCGCACCCCGTGCTTGCCCGAGGAACATGGATGGCAGCCTTCTGAGTTGTAATATGAGTTGATGACTCACATGTGCATTGTATTTTAAGGTAAATGGAGGGTCACATGGAAGGAGCCTGTTCTTAATGCAAATACACAGCTCTTCGAGTTTCCACTCCATCCCAAGTCCCACTACCCATGACATTCACAACGCGGTTAAATGAGTGTATGCTTCAAGTGCCAATTCCAATGCACAAAGAACCTTACAACTCGGTAACAAACAGGTAACCCAATTTCAATGTGGGCAAGAAAACGGAACAGACATTTCCCCAGAGGAGAGACACCAGTGGCCAATAATCGTATGCAAAGGTGTACAACGGCATTAACCATCAGGCACTGCAACAACAACCACAGTGAAGCCAGGGGTAGTAGCACACACCTGTGATCCCAGCACTCTGGGAGGCTGAAGGAGGAGGATTACAAGTTCAAGCCTGGCTCAGGGTTCAATCCCAGTACAGCCACCAAAAAAAGAAAACAATTGTTAAAGATGCTACATGAACGAGTTCTAAGTCAGTGCTTTGTCTTACTTTCCATCTCCTGCTCGACTGCACATGTTAATAAACTTTTTTTTTTTTCCTCTTCTTGATCTGCATTTTGTTACAGAGGTCTGCCCCTACTACAAGATTAGGAGGGTAGAGGAGGTGTTATGCCAGGACAACAAGAGATGCTCACCTGTCTCCCGGGTGTGGAAGCCTTCCTGCTCCCACCTGCAGATGTGGCCGCCCTCCCTCCCTTTCCCCTGGGGCTGTGAATGCATCGCTTAACCCTGTCTCAGCCACACTTTCTAAGGTCCAGCTAACGCAGCTCTCTGGAAACGCTGTTCATTTTTTCTAGGCATTTTTCTTCTAAATGATATTAAAATGTTCTCTTTTCTTCACTATTTGCGACCTTGTAGAGGTAACTCGTGGTGGGAAATAAACAACTGTATATTTTAGGAACAAGTAAGGTGTCATCAGTGCATGCTTGGTGACATTCAGGGAAGAAGAAACAGCTCCTGGGCTGGAAAGTCAGATTTGTTCTTGGTGGTGGGAACCTTGAAGGACAGATTTCCTACAGAACTTTGGAGGAATTCTTAGGGGCAATTCTTTAATTTGTAAGGAATATTTTACCCGTTTTTTTTAACCTGGTGAACTACACTACAGAATATGCCATGGTTGGCCCCCTCCACTTCGTTTCTATCCCTTAGGATAAATCTGGATTCGATGAGCGCGCCCTCATCGTCATGTGACCTCCGAAGGGCACTCGCAGGGCTTGCGGATTGCTGTGCCCTGCGCAGTAACCTGGTTCAGGGTTTCTGAGGACCGCGCTCTGGCTCATGGGAGGCGTCTCGAACCACAGGTGTCAACAAATCCAACGTAACTTGACGTCAATAGAACCACAGCGTGTTTCAGAACAGCAAACGTTATCTTCCTAAAAACTAGTTTGCCAGGGATCACTAATTTAAAATGGAAAAAAAAAAAGTGCTTAAAAAAGAAAAAAAAAGAAAAGGAACAAAGTAACAAGAGGATTCCTGCGAAGGACTACAATGCGGTCCGAAGCTCAGCCTGCAGTAGCTCCGCGACTCTCAGCAAAAGCTACTGGACTGATGGGCAGTTTTTATTCCTCCTGGCACGGGGTTTTGAACCCAGGACCCTGACCGTGCTCCACGAACACTACACCACTGAGTTAAGCCCCGCGTCCTCTTGTGCGCTCCCCTCAAACCGCGTCAGATCAGGTGTATCCGGGTTCTGTGGTTGCCCTATCCAGTACCTGCGCGCTTAAGTGACAGGGCTGGCGGTGACTGCAGGCTGCTCTGCCCTGTGTCTTCCCTGGCTCAAGGACACCGAGAACTGTAGCTGCTCCTGCCTTTTAAAAACGGTCTGGCCGAGCCTTCCAGGCAGCGGGGACCACAGGCGCGCGCGTGGCGCTCGGCACCGGGACAGTTCTTGAGATACCTCCCGCGCCGCGTGGGAACCCCACCGCAGGCCCTCGGCCCACGTGAGACCCCGAGGCCGCGGCCACCCGCGCTGTCTCCGGGCACGCTTAGCTTTAGAAGAAGCCCGGCTCGCAGGACGCGGGGTCTCACGTCTGTGCTTCCAGCTGCTCCTAAGACTGAGGCACAAGTATCGCGAGGTTGAGATCAGCTTACGAACTCGTAGCGACACTACAAGACCCCCGTCAAAAAACCCGAAACCAAACCAAACCACACCAAAAAAACGGGTCCCAGCGTGTAGCCGCGGGCTGGCCCCGCCACAGGACCGGCCCCTCCTGCTATCCGCCCAGGCGGCTGCGCCTGCGAGGAAGCGCGCTGGGCCGGCCGAGCAGGGCTTTGGGTTTACGCCTGCGGGAGCAGAGCTTCTCCGGGCGGCGGGCGGGGAGGTCCGGGACCTGCGAGAGGGACCGAGGGTCAGCGTGGGGCCCGCGTGGCTGGGGACAGCGCCCGGCCCGGCCTCTGCTCTGCACGGAACGGGGCCGCGCCGCAGGAGCGGAAAGGGCAGGTGAGGGCGCGACGCTCCCGTCGCCCAGGGCACCCACCCCGCGGCAAGCGCGGTTCAGCCTGCGACCAGCGCAGCGGCCTAACTGCTGCTTGGGACTCACATCCTGAAGCAGGTGTGTTTTTTGCCAGAAGAGTCGTTTAAAACATCTTTTCTCCTAAAAATTGCTTGTCACAGCAGCACGCTCTCCTCTAAGATTAGCTCGCATTTACGAACAAAGCAAAAGGAAAACTGTGAGAACAGTTCTTCAGGAAACACTGCCTCATCCGGGTCCCTGCTTCAGTTACCACTCTACCCTGATGGTTTTGAAATTGTTTTCTCCTGCCCACATCAGCTCTCAGTCACAGACTCCCAAAACCAAGATTAGCTTTTCACTGTCCTGTGCAGTAGTCTCCTTAAACTCAGCTTCCCTCGTCTATTCCCTTCTGCAGTCCTTTCTCCTGTACAAAGGAGCCCGGGGAATGTGAAAAACACGTAAATCAGATTCGTCAGTCCTGTGCTTAGGGCCCCCAGGGGCTCCCCTCTGCTTTTACCAAATGTGAAGGCCTGAGCACAATCTAGAGGCCCCGCTGGCTGATCTACATACCTGTTACCAATCCTTCAATGCGGCCATCGTTCCAGCTTGCACATTTTCAGTTGTCTGAAGCTGCCATTCCCTGGTCTTGTTCCCAGGCGGCCTGGGGCTTTCTCCCCAAATGTTCCTGGTCGAGTCTCATCCTGCAGGTCTCAGTTTAAATATCACATGTTTCGAGAAGCTGCAGTTAGAAACGGGGAAGTTGAGGGAGCCACTCCCTTCCGTTTATTCAACTATAAACCCAATACCACCCTAATGATTATCCACGTTTAAGGCTTAGGAGGCCGAGATGCCCGCAACACCCGTGGGAGACAGAAGGGAAGCACTTGGAGTCAGAGGTGTCTGACCCTTTAGACACTGGAAGCCTGAGTTATCAAGGGTTCCTCTTCCTCCTCTTTCCAATTGCCCTTCTGCCTGTTCCTGCTGCTACTGTCCCGTGATCTTCAATAAACACAGCTACTTACTACTCACTACCAGGTGTACACTTGGCAGTTCTTCCCTTGTGCACAAGAACCTGGACTATTTTGGGCCCATTCAACTGTAACAAAGCCATTTCTTAACTCCTTGGCCTAAGTACTGTAAATTCCTCCACATAAACACATTCGTGGTACCCTGAATTCCCCTCACACCCATAGGACTTGGTCACTAATCCAACCTGGGCAAGTGCCTGTAATCCCAGCATTCGGGAGGCGGAAGCAAGAGGATCACCTTGAGTGTGAGGCCAGCCTGGGCTACATAGTGAGTTCAAGCCCAGCCTGAACTGCATAGCAAGACACTGACTACAGAAAAAAAAAAAAAAATCCTGAAAAATCCAAAATCCAAAGTAGGTATGCAAGTGCTAGAGTAGACTCCAAGAGTGCAGTCAGGACTGCAAAATGGAACTTTAAAAGTTAGATTTTATTTTTTTCTTTTAGCGGTAAGCAACTTCTCCAAACTTCCTCCTGCTGAGCACATAACCAACATCCCCTCCTCTCTTCAGCCCAAAAGAAGTCACAGGATATGCAGATGCCAGCCCCAGAAGCCAGGTTTACTTTCCACAAGAGGAGGATGAGCTGAAGATTGCTAGAACTGATAAAGCAAGTATGGAGATTTGCATTATCTCTCTGTGTTCCCCCTCCCCTCAAAAGACCCTTGCCCACCTGTAAACTAGTGAGATGAAAATTTGAGGCAAATAGGCCCCTCCACCTCCTTGGAGCTACCTTTGAATTTCTTCTTTTTACCAAAATGTATGGCCTCCTTTGATTTGGTCAGTGGTGAGCAGCAAACGAACCTAAGCAGCAAATGAACCTAAGCCTATGAACCTAAGTGGCCAGTAATGATGAGAAAAGGAACTTAGTATTAACGCTCTGTTCTCAGCATTTGACATAGTGACTGGCACATATGTATGCTAATATTTGTTAAGTAACTGAAGAAAGAAGGAAAAAAACAAATAAATGGAGGCAGGCTTTCCCAAAACAGCATGGAAAATCTACTGAAAGAGGTCATAGTTGTTGCTATTTCCACTTCAAGGCCACAAAAAGTCCTTGTGCAAGGATTGCAAAAAGTGACTATTACCAGTAGTCAGAAAAGATTCTGGTACCTGCATTAAAAAAAATGTTGTTTGGGGGTCGGTGAGATGGCTCAGCGGCGTAAGCGCCTGCCTGGCAAGCGCAAGCGCCGGAGTTCGACTCCCGGATCCCACATACGAAAAAAGGGCCGGTGATATCGCTCAGCGGCATGGGCGCCTGCTGGCACGCGAGGTCCTGAGAGTGACCCCCGGTACTCACACACACACAAAAAAGATTATATGAAGTTTTATTCCTGCCCAACTGTCTACTCAGAGGGCTCTGCTGAACTCAGGCCAGCAAAGAATCCACGAATTTCAAGAGTATCTCCTCTGTTCTGTTTTAACTTATTGTACTGAGGCACTAAGAATTTCATAAAACTGGCTTAACTTCATTATATACACACAAAAGAATATAACATGTATCAGATACGAAGAATAGCAACAAAATGAGCCCCAGCTATGCACCACTAAGGTTAAATACCTCATGACCTTTACTTTGAGGTTCCCTGAGTTACTCCCTACCCCAGATGCAACCGTCTTGAATTTTAGGGTTTTTCTTTCCTTCCATACACACACACACACACATATGCACTTGCCTAAGCAATAGGCAAACTCAGGACCTCATGCTTGCTAGGCAGGCGCTTATGCCACTGAGCTATCTCACCAGCCCATTTTAATTTTTATTGCCTCCTAAAAATCGAGAGACTTACTTGTGTCCTTGAATGGCATCGAAGAAGCCATTTATTTATTCACCTACATTATATTCATTATCAAAACTTCTAATAAAAATGGCAAGTTCAGGTGTTTCTGTAGCATCAGTACTTTCATCCATCACCAAAGCATAGATTTTGAAATTAGCAGCCTTACTCTCCAAATAATTTTCGATGGATATTCCTATTTCTTCAATTTGCTTGGCTACAGTCTGTGAGACAAACTGATTTTAGAAAAATCTGGTTTGTATCAGGATAAATCATTTTTTCTTTTTAAAATTTTATTGGTACATTTTAGATATACATAATGATAACATTCATCATAGGGAATTTGTACTTGTACAAGATATATCTTGCTTTTTCTTTTTTTTTTCCATTCCCCTTCCCTCCCTTCAATCCCTCTTCCCCTTCCTATTTACAAAAGGTTTGTTTCCATTTTTTCCTTCTATTCTCTTTTTTCCCTTGTCCCTTCCTTCCATTTCCCCTCCCCTTCCCTTACTCACCCCTTTCCATTTGAACATTTTCTTCCCATTTGCCAATCTCTATATATGTTTTGATCCTCACAGTTTCGTTTTCTCACACCAGAGAAACAATGCAGTATTTAACCATGTGTAGGACAACTCATTTTCATACAATGCTTAATAAACTCATTATCAGCAAATGATTCTAATTTTTTTGCAAGAAGACTGCTACTATATAATTAGCTTTTATATTAGAGTTATAACTATTTAAAAAAATTTTTTGTTGAGATGGCAGACTTTTTTTCAGTTCCAATAGTTGTCTATGCAAAATATTCCTTGATATATACTGAATTTGATAGCATGCACTTTTACATAATGTCTTTTCAAACTCTAATCTTTGAAAACTGACATGATTTCCCTACAGTACAAACATAATGCCTCATTATTTGTCTTGACAAAAAAGTACTCATCTGTCCATTTTTCACTTAACATTCTTCTTCATCCACAATTTTTCTTTTTAGGGGATATTTGCTTTTTAGACAACATAGAAGTTGCACGGGAATACCAAAATAATCTATAAATAATCATTTGTTTTTCTAGTATTAGTAATGTTGTATATGTAATAATATCATGAGCAAAAACTGATTTGATACATTTCTGTACTTCCTATATCACAGCTGGTAAAAACCTGTTTCAACTTATTAAATTATTTTACAAAATAACACAAGAAGCCCAGGTCATTTTTTTGTTTGCTTGTTTGTTTTATGGGTTTTCTTTAGTAGTACTGGGAATTGTACCCAAGACCTTTACACTGAGCTGCATCACAGCTTTTTATTTTTATTTTAAGACAGGGTCTTGGTAAATTGCCCAGGCTGGGTTGAACTTGTGACGCTCCTCCTTCAGCTCCAAGTTGAATAATGAAATAAGAAAACTTACACATCTGCTGAATACGAATAAATGCCTATTTTCACAGGCACACACATGTGTAGGTAAGCTAAAATAGCATTTCCACGACTGCTATGTTTAACTGACCACGTCACCCAAGCACACGTAACATACGACATACTGGAGTCTACACACTGTGTGTAGTGGGCTCAGAAGGTGCCGTCAGCACTGCATGGCACCCTCCCCTACCCAGCATTCCGTTGTCTATGAAGTCTGTGTTCAGACACAGCTGAAAGTCACATAATAATGTTAAAAGGTTATGATCCTGTGGGACTTCTAGCTGGCCTGGGTCCCAGTGGGCTGTGGGTTAGACATGCCTGCTGTGTAGATCAGTATCTCTTAGGAATCACAGGCACAAATCTTCAGCAAAATACTAGCAAATCAAATCCAGCAACATATAAAAAGTAATTACCTTGAACAAGTGGGATTTATCTTAGGAATGCAAGGTTGCTTTAATATAAAGTCAATATAGTACACCATATTAACAAAATAAAAGACATGCATGATCATCTCTAAATGCAGAAAAAGTATTTGACAAAACATAGCACCCTTTCATGATAAAAACTGTCAACAAATCAAGAGTAGAAGAGAATTTCCTCACCCTGATAAAGGATGTATAAGAAAAATGCAAAGCTACATCAATCAGTGGGTTAAAGACTGATTGCTCTTTCTTCCCAGGCTCAGGAATGAGGCAAAAATGTTTGTTCTTGTCACTTCTATTCTAACTATTTCTAACTATGTTAGAAACATAGTACAGTATTTTGGAACTTCTTGCATTTAGCATAATGTTCTCAAGCTTCATGGAAGCAGGCCTCGTTGTAGATATTTTAGTCAAGCCAGTTAGGCAAGAAAAAGCAAAGGTATCTGGATTGGAAAGGAAAAAGTAAAAGTATCCCTACTTGCAGCTGACATGCTCTTATATATAGAAAATCCAAAGGAATCAACTAAAACATTATTAAAAGTAATAAATGATTCACCAAGGTGGCAGGATGCAAAAGCAGGATACAAAAATCAATTGTAGGAGTTATAGGAAGATGGGGGATGGTGCACAGCAGAGAGAGAGCCTCTCCGAGATTTGGTGTCCAAACACTGAAATATAGCAATGTGAAGAAGAGAAGAAGAAGGGATGTCGGGTCCCTGGGAACCAAGAAGGATCTGAAGTGACAATTGAAGCCCACAGGGAGAGTGAAGAGAGAAACTTCAACAAAGAAGGAGTCAGGCAGAGCTTTCTCCCTGAACCCAGACTCACTGTGTGGCGGGGGTGGCTTGAAACTGCAGACGCTCAGTGATGGCTGGCAGCCCCAGTAGGCTCCGTGGAGAAGCGCATCAGTGGAGTGGAGCAGTGGACCCAGTGGACTGCAGTGGTTGGTGCGTTGTCCTGTTTGGACCTCCTGCAAGAGAGGGCGATTGGCCAGGGGACATCATGGAGAGAGGCCAACAGAGCTTGGGGCTTGGAGTGGCTTTTGGCTCCAGTTAGTGGCTCCCAGCCAAGTTCAAGCTCACAGCCAGCTCGGGGACTGAAGCAGGCTGGGCCACTCTGGTTCCAGCCTTGCAGCCTGAACTTCACTGGAAACAGGGGCGCAGGCTCACAGGATCATCTTCTACCCCTCCGTGGAGCTGCTGCTGGCTTGCTGGGATTGATCGATGCAGATGTGGATCTGTCTGCCCACATTGTCTACCAGTAGCAAGCACAGACACACCTTGAAGTGGATATTTTTATTTTCTTTTCTCCTTTTCTATATTTTTTCTGTTTGTTTTTTCTTCACTGTTTGTTCTTGTTTTTGTATGAATGTGAACATGGTTTCTAGATTTGTTGTTGCTGTTGTTGAGTTCTATTGTTATTTCTTCCTTCTCTCTTTCCCTCCTTTCTTTTGTACCACTTTCCCAAAGTTTGCGTGATCCTCCTTTGTCCTCCAGCATTGCTTCTAATCATTTCCTGTTCTTTTATTTCTCTATTTTCTCCCCCAACCCCTTGTAAAAATTTCTCCTGATGATAACATTGCCATATTGAGGGCTTATTTACTGCACACAATTTTCTGGTTCATTCTACATTTTGTTATACAATCACAAATCTAGATCATACAGTTAAAGGTGGTAAATTAATAGGTACCTCATTTTGTCATTTTCTAGACAGTTTCTGTAATTAAACAATAATGCCAAAAGGACATATTGGAACTTATGGGACACAGTGAAAGAAGTCCTATGAGCGAAATTTATAGTGGTGAATACCCATATCAGGAAAACACAGTGCGCTCAGATAAACAACTTAATGTTGAACTTCAAGCTTCTAGAAAAAGAAGAGCAAGTCAAGCCCAAAGTTCATAACAGAGATGATATGATTAAGATCAGAGCAGAGATCAATGCAATGTAGACTAAGAAAACAATAGAAAGAATCAATAAACTCAAGAGTTGGTTCTTTGAAAGATTAAATAAAATTGACAAAGCCTTAGCCAAGCTTATCCAAAAAAGGAAGGAAAAGACTCAAATCCATGCAATTTGGAATGAAAACAGTGAAATCACAACAGATCCTACAGAAATTCAGAAGATCTTCTATACTTACAAGACAAGCTGGTCTGGAAGTTCATATGCAAGGCAAACGCAAGGGACTGAGGATAGCAAGTCGGTCTTGAAAAAGAATAAAGTAGAAAGGGACACACTTCCTGAGTTTAAGACTTAAACCACAGAGTTTCACTAGTCAAGACGGTGGCACCGACATAGGTTTAGACACAGACGAATGGAATAGAATCGAGAACAGAAATAAGTTCTTATATTTAAAGTCACTCATTTTCAATAAGGGTATCAAAACAATATAATGGGGAAAAGATATCTCTCCAAAAAATGGTGTTTGAATATCTACATGCAAAAGAAGAAAGGTGGATACCTACCTTATCCATACACAAAATTAACTCAAAATGAATTACAGATGTAATGTAAGAATTAACATTATAAGCTTTTATAAGAAAATAGGGGCAAATATTCATGACCTTGAATTACTGAATCGTTTTTTCAATATAATATGAAAAGTGTAAGCAACAAGAGAAAAGATAAACAGGACTTAATAAAAATTCAAAAGTTTTGTACTGCAAATGATACCACTAAAAAGTGAAAAGACAGTCAGAATGGGAAAAGATATTTTCAAAATGAGGGATTCTATGGAGAACATCCAAAGAACTCTTAACACAATAATAAATAACCCAATTTAAAAATGGGTAAATGATATAGACATTTCTCCAAATGGCCAATAAGCTCATGAAAAGATGCTCTACATCACTAACCATTAGAGAAACTACAATAAGTCATCATTTCACACCTATCAGGATGGACGTAATAAAAAGTACACAAATAAGTGTGAGGATATGGAGAAACTGAAACCTCACATATTGCTGTGAG
The DNA here is from genome assembly GCA_028451465.1 of Erethizon dorsatum. NCBI lineage: Eukaryota > Metazoa > Chordata > Mammalia > Rodentia > Erethizontidae > Erethizon > Erethizon dorsatum. Next base: position 512,500 of record CM051829.1, read on the forward strand.
AATGTAAAATAGTGCAGCTGTTTTGGAAACCAGCTTGACAATTTCTCAAAACGTTAAACATGGTTATCATATGACCTAGTCATTCTACTATTACGCATGTAACCAAGAAAGTTAATTCCACACAAAAACTTGTACATGAACATTTATAACCACATTATTCATAATGGTCAAAAGGTGAAAATAACCTAAATGTCAATCAACTGATGGGTAAATAAAATGTAGTATATCTTTATCTTAGACTATGATCAATAAAAAAGGAAGTACTGAAAAAAAAAGGCAACGAGGCCTGCTTCCACGAAGCTTGAGAACATTATGCTAAATGCAAGAAGTTCTAAAATACTGTACTATGTTTCTAATTATACAAAATGTCAAGAATAAGCCAATCTATAGAGGCAGAATATAATTAAGTGGTTGCCAGAGGCTGAGAGGTTGTGAGGGAAATGATTGCTGCTGAGTTCAGGATTTATTTTTGGAGCAATAAAAATTCTAAAATTAGTTTGTGGTATTGTTTCCACAGCTCTCCGAAAAACCACCTCACCTTAAGTGGGTGAATTTTATAGTATGTGGACTATATCTTCTTATGGTTTACATGTAGAATGTCCCCCCAAAGGCCCAGGTGTTCTGAGGATGCGCTTTTAGTAAGTAATTGGATCAAGCGGGGTACTCCCACCCCTCAGATTAATCAACTGAAGAGCTCAGAGCCGAAAATGCTGTTAGGAGGTGGGAGTCTGGTGGCAAGAGGGAAGCCACTGTGAGCAGTCTGGAGCGTCCTGGCTCCTCCCCTCTCTCTGCTTCCAGACCCCCAAGACGTGTGCAGCGTTTCTCTTGTCAGACCCTCAGACCTTTCCACGCTTCCTGCTCTGAAGGCAGTCCTATAGACTGAATCCTCTAAAAAACAAACAAACAAAAAAGTGAGCCAAAATAAACCTGTCCTCCTCTAAGCTGTGGGTATTAGGTATTGTATCTTAGCGATAGGAAAGTAACTAATGCTGTATATTTCAACAAAGCTTTTTTTCTTTTAAGATGTATCTGGGGCTGGACACTGGTTATGGTTGCACAAATGAATGTACTTAACGCCACTGAATTTAACCCACTCAAAATGGTTAAAGTGATAAGATCTACATTATATATATGTTAAAGAAAAAATAATTTTTAAAGACTATTCAGGACCTAATATTACCATAGGTCCATTGCAACACGCCCTTGCAGTAAGGAATAGGGTGCTTATAAGACGTGTAATATAGTTAATGTGTTCAGGTACCAAACTTTTTTTAATAAGCAGGCGTGCCCAACCGCGCGGGCTAGGAGTCTGGCTCGTTTGGCCAAGCAATGAATCTCTGTCACTTATTTTACCACATTAAAAGTATAAATAAAAACAAAAACTTTAACTAACAGCGATACACTACTTGGGGGCTGTTGGGTTTCGCGGAGCGCTCTTGCTGATGAGCGGCTGAAGACAGCAGTCTGCAAGCCTGACTGCGCCGGGGCCGGCGCGCGAAGGCCTCCGTGGTGCCGGCCAGGTGGAGCGGGCTGCCCTTTCCACACGACGCTGGCCGGGGTGGGTGGGCGGCCCGCTGGGGCCGCGGCGACTCAGCGCGCACAGTGACACACGAGGGCACGGGACCTTAAGCCGGAGAGCACACTGCGAGCTTCTCGGAAAACTGCAGGACGCGGAGCACCGGCGGCCGGCGCGCGCAAAAAGCGTCAGCGCGCACACATGCGCACTGAGCGCGTACACATGCGCACTGAGCGCGTGTTGGCGCCCTCGCGCACGTCGGCGCGCGCGCCCGGAAGTTCCGCTGCGCGAGAGGCGCTGCTGTGGTGGAGAGGTGCGGGGCGTGAGGGGGCCCGGGCGACTCGGGACGAGGTGGAGGACTGGCCGCGACGGTCTGGGCGCGGGCGGGGAGGGGGCCCTGGGGACTCGGGACTCCGGAGCCCTGAGCGGGGGCAGCCCCGGAGCGCTTGGTAGCAGCCTCCGAGTCCTTTCTCGCGCCTGCAGGCAACGCGCTCGCGGCGCCCTGCGGCAGAGCCGGCCCGCGCCAGGATGTCGTACATGCTTCCGCACCTCCACAACGGCTGGCAGGTAGATCAGGCCATCCTCTCGGAGGAGGATCGAGTTGTGGTCATTCGGTTCGGACACGACTGGGACCCTACCTGCATGAAGATGGACGAGGTTCTGTACAGCATAGCCGAAAAGGTAACGTCCACTGCCTTCCTGACTATTCGGTTGTGCGGCAATCTGCTTCCCGGTGCCAGTCGGCAGCGCAGGTTGTTGAACGTGAAACCAACACCAGCGTCCTAAATTCGTTATTTCTAATGGGCTAGTTCTAAAGTGTAGACACATTCAGCCACAGAGAAGAACACAGGATTCTTAGGCGTCTTGCCTTGACAAAGTGAGGATGTGAGCCCTGCAGTTGTGCGGGATAACTTTCGTCTGTTCCTAGAAGTGTCCATAGTTTCTCAATTTTTAGAGATTCACGCTTTCCCTTGCCCAAAATAAGTTAATGGTTACTGTTGTTAGCGTATTTTTAAAATTTTTATATTGCAGTGAACAAAACACATTTGCTGGTTTTGTTGCAAGTAGTTTACTTTAAATAGCATAATTTAAAAGGATTTTTTTTTTTTTTTTTTTGGTGGGTACCGGGGGGTCGACCTCAGGACCTCGCGCGCCAACAGGCGCCCGTGCCGCTGAGCGATATCACCGGCCCCCTTTTTCGTATGTGGGATCCGGGAGTCGAACTCGGGCCCTCGCGCTTGCAAGGCAGGCGCTTATGCCGCTGAGCCATCTCACCGGCCCTTAAAAGGATTTTTTGTACCTTGTTTATTGTGTTTAAAAAGCAGAGTTGAAGCCGGGCATGGTGGCACATAACCTGTAATCCCAGCACTGGAGAGACTGAGGCAGGAGGATCGCGCAAGTTGGAGGCCAGCCTAGGCTACATGATGAGTTCAAGGGCAGCCTAAACTACGTAGTGAGACCTTGTTTCAAAGCCCTCCACCAAATAATAATAAATAAAAAGCGGAGCTTGGCCGGGCATGGTAGGCCTGTAATCCCAGCACCTGGGAGGCTGAGGCAGGAGGATTGCTGCGAGTTCGAGGCCAGCCTGGACTACATACTGAGACCCTGTCTCAATAAATAAATATATACATATATACATGCGTAGCTTTTGCATTAATATCATGGTAAACCCTGGATTTTCTTTGGTGTTTTTTTTTTTTTTTTTTTTTTTCCTTTATCCTTCCATGCCCTTTGTGAGTCATTTGATTTGCAGCTTGGAATGATTGAAACACAAACATTAGGAGAAAATAAAATTATATTTGTTTAGAACTAGTTTTTTTAATTTTTCATATGAATTCCCTGGGTGGTCTGTGGCGCTTATTTGCTGACAAAAAAAGTGCAGTTATAGGGCATTGTTGTACGATCAGGGGTTTTGTTCTTTTACTTACAATAAACTGGATGCAGAGGCAAACTCATTTAAGCCCAAATTCTTGGGAAGCTTGGGCAGGAGTATGGAAAGTCTAAGCTAAGTTGGGAGTGATGGCGCTGGCCTGTGACCCCAGCACTCTTGACAGACAAGAGCCTGTGACAGACCTGGGCAATTTAGCAACTTAGACCCTGTCTGAAAACTTAAAATACATATATGAAGAGTTGATTATGTGGCACAGCACAAAGGTGCTGGGTTCAGCCCAGTCCCCAGTACCAAAAAAAAGGAAGGACAAGACGAAAGAAAAAAGAAAGCCCAAGACTGGCCTTGAAATTTAGCAAGACTCTGTCTCAAAAGAGAAAGGGCTGGGGGTATAGCTCAGTAGTAGAGCGCATTTAGATTCAATCCCTAGTAGCACCCCGCAAAAAAGTCCTTATGACAGTTTTAGGATAAGTTTCATTTGGGTTTTTGCAGTTGTAGCAATAAGGCAAAAAACACACAGTAAAGGGTTAATAAAATATTTAACTTCAATATTTCATAAATAAGTTATTCACTGAAACAAGGAATAAAAGTAATAGAAACACTGAATCAATTTTTTTTATCTCACAGCTGCTAATGTAAGCTGGGTTAATACAGTCCCTTGGAGAGAATAGTAACAAACATAAGCACATGCTTTTGTGTGTAGCATGGAACACTATCTGACCTGCCATTGATTAGTTTTTGGTAACCTATTTAGGAGAGGCAGCAAGTTAGGGACTGTTCTGTATTTCAATCAAAACAAGTATCTCTTAGAATGCTTCTGAAATGCATCTCTGAGATTCAGATGCTGTCAGTCTGGGAGTGGGGGAGGGTAGGTAGAAACAGTTGTTAAAGAAGCCAGAGGTAATGAATGAGGCAGTGTCAGAGAATCATTTTTGCCTTGTGAAAGCCGTAGTGGACAAGGGCAGATGCTGCTGAAATTCAGTGAATAATAACCAAAAACACATCACCACCGTATTGACTGAAATAATTTGGGCTGTGATTCTGGACTCGTTCACTGTTCGGCCAAGCATCATACGTTGTTCGGAGCCTACTGCTGTCCTTGCTATAAGGGTAGCTTGGAGATGTGAGGGCCTTTGGCTCTTCCTGGCTAAGTGAGTTCAGCACGAAGCTTTTAGCTGGGAAGCAGCTTTCACACGTGTTCATGTAAGTGCACAGGGACTTGTTCTCTCCTAATTCTGTTGTACCAGTGACGAATGACTCACTGTGTTACTACTAGTGAACACATACTTTATTTGGTATTGAACCTATTGATAAGGACAGTTTAACTGGGCTCAATTTTTAGTATTTTCTTTGGCCTTTTATATACCTTCCTTTTATTTGAAAACTTATTATTACTTTTTTTTTTTTTTTTTTTTTTGGTAGTACTTGGGACTGAAACCAGAGCCTTCACTTTGAGCTACATCCCCTTGCTTTTTTTTTTTAATTTTGAGGCTGGGTCTTACTGAGATGCCCAGGCTGGGCTCAAACTTGGAATCCTTGTGCCTCAGCCTCTGGAAGTTCTGGGATTATAAGTGTGTGCCACCATGGCCAGCTTGATTACCTTTTTTTTTTTAATGTGGGTACTAGGAGTCGACCTCAGGACCTCGCGTTTGCCAGCAGGCGCCTGTGCCACTGAGCGATATCACCGGCCCTTTTTTCGTGTGTGGGTACCGGGAGTTGAACACAGGACCTAGCGCTTGCCAGGCAGGAGCTTATGCCACTGAGCTATCTCACCAGCCCTTGATTACCTTTTAAAAAAACTTTTTTTTTTTTTTTTTTATGTGGGTACTGGGAGTCGACCTCAGGACCTCGCGCTTGCCAGCAAGCACTTGTGCCACTGAGCGATATCACCGGCCCCTTTTTTCCTTTATGTGGGTTCCGGGAGTTGAACTCAGGACCTCGTGCTTGCCAGGCAGGCGCTTATGCTGCTGAGCTCTCTCACCAGCCCTAAATAAACCTTTAATGCTAAGTTATAGTTATTAAAAATGCAAATGAAGTATATTAAAGACACTTTTGTTATCTTATTTTCTTCTTAATATAATGAAAAATATGAGTTAATAACTCTGAAAGCCCTTTTGGGGGAAGTTCAACAGGAGTTTTTAAAATTTAAGGTTTTACTACAAAGTATAACTCTTAAAAATCTCCCACTGCAGCAATGGCAGATAATGGGGGATCTTCCTCATGTTGTTACAAGCCCCGTCTGGTTATCCCAGCAGTTTTAAAGTGGGTAAAAGTTCCACATGTTTGGGCTGGATTTGAGTATACTATTTCTCCTAGAATGTGTTATATCAAATTGCTGCTTCTGCAGTGCCCAGCACCACCTCATACTGGTAGTTTTGAGCTGAATACTTAATGAAGAAAATTAGTCTGAAAACTCACAGGTAATACTTGAAGGTATGGAAAGGTCTTCCAGGTGTGAAGAATTGAATAAGTATGGGACAACTTATTTGATAGTTATGATTTTTAAAAAATTAAATTTTCTGGGTGTGGTGGCACATGTCTGTAATCCTAGCACTCAGGAGGCTGAGGCAGGAGGATCACTGCTAGTTTGAGGCCAGCCTGAACATAGCAAGACTCTGTCTCAAAAAAAAATAAAATTAAGTTTCCTGTATAGCTGTTGATTTTCCGCAGTTTTAAAGAGACTATTTTATGTACCTTTGAGCTGGTTTTCAGTTTTGTCATAATATCGTTTGTCACAGTACTGCTTTAGGGTTCACATTTCCCTAAATCCCGTGGTGATTAAGAGTAAATGGGTGTTAATATTTGTGTGTTAAAAGGCCCATACATGAGATGGCTCAGCGGCATAAGCGCCTGCCTGGCAAGCATGAGGTCCTGAGAGCTCAACTCTTGGAACCCACATACGAAAAAAGGGCCGGTGATATCGCTCAGCAGCACGGGCACCAGCTGGCATGCGAGGTCCTGAGTTCGACCCCTGGTACTCACAAAAAAAAAAAAAAAAGCCCATATAGGGCCGGTGAGATGACTCAGTGGCATAAGTGCCTGCTGGGCAAGCGCGAGGGCCCGAGTTCGACTCCTGGAACCCACATACAAAAAAAGGGCCGGTGATATCGCTCAGCGGCACAGGCGCCTGCTGGCGCACAAGGTCCTGAGGACGACCCCTGGTACCCACAAAAAAAAAAAAAAAAAGCCCATACAAATAGAGTTTAAAATTTCATGAGTGATAACACTGATGCAAAGTAGTATATTTCAGTAGAATTGTGTATAAGGCCGATATATTTATGGAACTTTGAAAGACTATTAGGCAGTCTACCTTAAGCATCCCATTAAGGATTCAGAGAGTCAGTTGAACAGTGAAAGTCAGTGTTCAGCCAGGTGAGAAATCTCATAAGAACAAACTGCATGTTTTTGCTGTTTCCTGAGAATTTTTGCCTCTGCCTTGTAGCTGGTGGAAAGCCATGGGGGAGCTACTGAGTGGTGATGTGGGTGTGAGCTTCAGCTAGACATTGGCCACATGCTAGCCAACTGACCTTTACTAGCTGGTCCCTGTGGCTCATCTCCTTTGTGGATAAAAAAGATAATATTAGTGCCGGGCTCCTAGGATTGTCGTGGGAATAGGTTAATATGAAAAGGTACTGGGACGGTGAGATGGCTCAGCGGCTTAAGCGCCTGCCTGGCAAGCGCGAGGGCCCGAGTTCGACTCCCGGAACCCACATACGAAAAAGGGGCCGGTGATATCGCTCAGTGGCACGGGTGCCTGCTGGCGCACGAGGTCCTGAGGTCGACCCCCCGGTACCCACAAAAAAAAAAAAAAAGAAAAGGTACTACCTGTTTCGAAATCCGCCCTATGAGATAGGAGATAGACTTGAGCTAACTTTCTAGTTTTTTTCCATGTAACTCTTAACGTAGCCCCAAGGTCAGCCTGAAGACAGTGTTGTGGTGAGGTGCCAGTGTGCAAAAGGAACTTTAGATATATGCTGTATACAGCTGTAGAGCAACCACTAAAGAAATGACTCCAAAATACAGTAAGAACACTAAAGAAATTAAAGTGTTATATTAGAAAAAAAATTCGCAAATGCAAAACAAAGAATTAAAGGACAGAGTAAGAAAAAAGACACGAGCCATGTAGAAGACACAAAGTAAAACAACAGAGATAAAGCTCACTAAATGAATAGTGACATTAAATGGAGATGGATAAGACAATCCAATCAAAAGGCAGAGATCGTTAAGTCAGATTTTAAAAACCAAAATCTGGTAGGCATGGCGATGCATGCCTGTAATCCTACTTACTTGGGAGGCTGAGGCAGGAGGATCATCAAGTTTGAGGCCAGCCTGGGCAACTTCCTGGGACCCTATCCCTAAAATTAGAGGGCTGAGGATGTAACTCATGGGCAAGTGCTTGACTATCACGTGTGAGGCTCTGGGTTCAATCTCCAGTACTACCAAAAAAAGAAAAGAATCAACTACATAGTGTAGTGTATATACCAGAAACACTTTAGATTCAAATATGCAAATAGGTTAAAAGTAAAAGGATGGAAAAAAAAAAAGGAACTTTAATTTTTCCTCTACTTCTAATTTGCTAGGCTGTTGCTTACATGTGTACTGTATTTGTTGACAAACTGAAGGTGGATGTCTAATTTTAAAGCTTGGTTTAATAAATAAGCCTCCCCAAAAAATGTTTCTAGAAAACTTCCTAACACATAGCAGTAATGTATTCCATAATCATAAGGTATTATTATGTATAATTACCTCTCTCACATAAAATTTGCAAGATTTTGTAAGTGGAGCTAATCAAAGCAAGTACTGTATTAATTTTTGAAAAAGTTATTCAGTTATTGAGTGACTTTAAAATGAATTACCTAAAAATGTAAAAATCATCAATTCAAAAATCCATAGTACCAGTCAACTGCACAGCAATTTTTCCAGTAATTTTAGGTGGATTCTTCACTGGTTGAGAAGCTCCATACAAAAACGTGAATGGGTGTTGGCATCACGTGCCAGCCTTCAACCATGTATTTGGTGGGAGTTACTTAGTTTCAAGTGAAAGGCAGACGTAGTGGCACGCAGAAGCCACAGCGCTGACTTGGCTGAAGAGAAGACAGCCATGCAGATGAGGTGTAGTTGGGGTGGAAGTCGGTGTAATGGTCAGGCAGCAATAAAATCGAGAGGCCTTTTGGACAGCAGTCTAACACCCTGTGAAGAGCCTGGGAATGGTCACACTAGAGGGAGTGGCTCTACCTCTTCAGTGGGAGGAAAAACCCCTAAACAGGCATAGCTCTGTGCTCTGAACTCTGCTGTAATTTGTATTGAGGTTGAAAACAACCAGACTGTCCACTGACAGGCGAGCGTGGCAATGGGGACAATCCATGTATTGGGGAGTTGGGCCGGTCACAAAGCTTGGAAGTTGTTCGTCTCTGGGAATCCTCGGGACTACTCCCTGTTGCAGAACAATAAATTAAAAAATGGCAGAACCGAGGCTTGAACTGGAAACGTTCGCTTCACTGGATGGAATCGCCCTGCAAAAGCTTTATTTAGTGACATGGGGCAGCATTTGTATGTGCTTTCCTGACAGGCATGAGGCTACACTAGGAGACTTTTTTACTTTAAAACACTTGCATACTATTGATTTTACTTGACTGTCATATGTTTTTTAAAGTTATATAACCCGTATAAAAATATACTGTACTGGGCAGATACAAAGCAGTGGTTTTTCCATTTCATTTTTGTATTTTCAGAATGGACATTTTTATATTGGAGAAAAAATAGTGGACATGTAGCTTGATTTTAGTTTTATATAAAAATACACTGGTGCTTTAGTGAACTGCAAATTCGTTAATGGATTGAAACATTCAGAAATAGTACTGCCATATCCGTATTTCAGCCCACATGGGAGGAAGCAGAGTCCATGCAGACCCCAGACCAGAGCTCTGCCAAGGGGACACTGAGGGAGCTCAGGAGTTAGAGCTCGAGGAGGGCAAATCTGGCGTTATATTACTAGCTTCTCGCTTAACTGCCAAACGGGATCTACAACTAGTAGACGGTGACTGTATCCTTACTAGAAGCACTGAGCGTCCTGCTAGGACCCTGCCCCTGAGTTAGGCTGGGTTAGACCTTCTCTTAAGGCAGGACTATAGAATTAAGACTTTTATACTCATATTGATTATATAATAAGGATTATATAACATCCATACTCTCCAGAGATACCTTTTCAGTGATAGTGGTACGCTTCTTGAATTTTGAATTAATACCTTCACTGTTAAAGTTTATTCGTTCAGTAAACACCTAGTGCTTTGTGTGTCAGATGCTGTGATTCTGGGGAGGCCTCAGCGCAGGTGACACGTGATTCCTCCCCTTGCACGGCTTCAGACTGATCCAGGGACATGATCTCACTCATACAGAAAGGAAAGGGGAAAAGTACTGTGGCACCCATTTAGTTATGGTTTATTTTACTTGTGGATGACCTAGAGTTTTCTTGCTTATTGACAGAAAGAAATGTCTACTATAATATTAGCATTTACAGTGTGAAAATTGTTCAGAATTAGTGAGGATATCTGAGTGTCCTCATTTACAAAACAGATGAGGTATTTCAGTTGCTTTTAAGTGGAGGCTCACCACCTTTCATCCACAGAGCCATTTCTTGTTTCATCAAGAAGTGGAAGTAGGGGCTGGAGAGACTCACCTTTCCTTTCCACCACCGCCTGTCCCAGCCCCTCCGTCTCAACTCCCAAGTTCATCAGCGGTCTCCCACCTTTTCACACCAAGCCTCTAGGGAGAGTTGTACATACTTAACGCCTCTGTTCTTCAGAGCGTCACTCTGGTCACAACCCCTGCACATCTCACACGGTCACCACTGACCTTCCAGGAGCCAAATACTTTTGAGTCCTGCCCGATTTGAGCTGTGCCCTCAACACAGAGCCCCCGGGGAATCTCCTGTCTGGATGCCTTTGTTTCTGGTGCCAGGGGTTGAACCCAGGGCTGCACACCCACTAAGCATTTGCCATAACGCTGAGCTACGCTTTCAGCCTCCCTTTCCTGCTCTTGGCTCCATGGCGGGCTTCCATGCTAACCCCAAAACCCCGTCTTTCTTTAACTTAATTCATCTACAGTGACTCTTTTTCTAAATAAGTCACATTCTCAGTTTTGGGAACTGGGATTTCCTGTTTTTTTGGGTGGGGACACAGTTTAACCCATAATGCATAAAGTCGATAGAAGCTTTTTAGAGGGCATTGACACAGTATTTATAAAGAACCTTTAACATGTCGACTGTCTGTTGCTGAGATTCTTTTTTGTGATTCATACTTAGAAATAATGAAATATGTCCACAAATTAAGGGTAAAAGTGTATACAGGTGAATGATATTCATGAAAAATCAGTAAGAAAATAACAGAAGAATGATGAAATAATGGCATACTAAAGCAGGATAGGAAATATAATATCATTAATAATTATATGATCATATTTTGTTAAAACAATATAAATATATATTTAGAAAAAAAAGATGGGACAGAATAAGCAAAAATGTTAGTAGTAGTTGCCTCTGAGTATGGGATTGGAAGTTGTTTGACAGCAGTACCTCATTGAGCCTAACCATTGATTCGATTCTCATCTAACTCAGATTGCAACCAGAATTGTGGAAAGTATCGAGTTCATGAACCAAGGTACCACTGTGGTTGGTTGTTTTGTTTTGTTTTGTTTTTAATTTTTTTTTCCTAAACTTTTCTGATAAACTTGCAGTTAAAGTTACAAAAAATTGTACAGTATTACTTTGAGTTCAAAATATTAGTACTTGCAAATGTTCAAAGTAAAATAACTAGGGGGAAATAGAATGGCTGAATTCTACAGTCATGTTTCAGAACAGTTGTTTAATACATGTAATATGTATTTGTAAAAGTACAAATTTTAAAAGATCACATAGATCATTCATAGATCAGCACAAATGATCTCTCTGTGGCTGTTTTTTTCTTCAGGACTTCAGTTTGTTACTCAGGTTTAGGTAGCTCCTAAGCTATGCTGAGAAGTGTCAAGATGAGTTGCAACTAACCAGTTGGTCAGGGTCCTGGTAAGCGTTGCATTATTTTCCTGTGTGTTAGCTCTATGGGGAAAAATGTCGGGTAATTGATTTGAAAAAAATTGTCCATTTTACCTGTTTTATTTTTAAAATTTCCTTTACTTTTAGGTTAAAAATTTTGCAGTTATTTATCTTGTGGATATTACCGAAGTACCTGACTTCAACAAAATGTATGAGTTATATGATCCGTGTACAGTCATGTTTTTTTTCAGGTATGTTACTTTAAATCGTTATTTGAATGGAATACTCTTGGTTTGGAAGTTTGAGGTAATTAACAGATTCTTTTAGTTAGGAGGAAATCAGTTATGCAGCCATATCACAAGGCAGTTTGTATTACAAGGCAGTCAGTGTCTTTTAAATGATTTTCAAAATAGTAATTCCAGTTGTAGCATTTACTCAGTAACCTTTTTGAAATAACTACCCAGAAACCTGAGTGAAGTATAATGAAATGGAAGATATTCTTAACTGACATTTAGGATGTTTTTAAATATATTCTATTGAAGAAAAATGTTTTAAAATCATTTATTAAATATGATACCAATAACTTAGTGTCTGCTGGGTGTGGTGGCACACGCTTATAATCCCAGCATTCAGGAGGCTGAGGCAGGAGCATCACTGCAAGTTCGAGGCCAGTCTGGGGCTACATACTGAGTTCAAGGTCTGGACTATATAGCAAGACCCTGTCTCAAAAAATGAAGGAAAAAAAACAAAAACCCTTAGTGTTCTTTTCTAAGACTCTAGAGGAAAACCTGAATTTAATTACTTTTGTCTATAAATACAATATTTTATCAGCTCGAAAATTCTGTTGTAAAGATTTAATTTGGAAAGCAATCATCAGTCGACATTATTATTATCAAAATTTCTTACTGTACTTCTGCAGAAGTTGGTAAATAGCAATGAGTGTTTGGCCGTACTCCAAAAGTAAAGCTTCATAATGATAAGAAAGGTCTCGGTGGGTTGTATAGGTGTGTACTAGTTTCATATTTTGCATGAATTTAGCAGTGTACATGAGCACCTGTTCATGAGCTCAGTTCTGTAGTTACATGATGTCCATCAGGGTCAGCTGCATTATTTGCTCAGGGTCTAACGAGCCAAAATTGTAGAGTTGATGGTTGTCTGGAGGGCATGGGGAAGAGGTCACTTTGGCTTATTCAGGTTATTGGCTGAATCCAGGTCCTTCTGGTTGTGTATCTGAGGTTTCCATTTCCTTGCTGCTGTCGTCTTGGGGCCACTGTGCTCTTAGAGGCCCCTTCATCTTCACAGTCAGCATCATTTAGCACACTATCTCTGTCTTCCAGTTCTCCCTCTGCTTTTAGAAGGTTAGAATTATTAGATTAGATTCACCCAAATGATCCAGGATAATCTTATTTTAAAGTCAACGGATTAAAAACCTGAATTACATCTGTAAAATTTCCTTAGCAGTATCATGTCACAGAATCACAGGCCTGAAGCCTGTCATATTCATAGCGTCTTGGGGAGCATTTTAGGATTTTGGCTACCTCAGTCTGCCCTCTGGCTCCCAAAGATTCGTATGCCACCTATAAGGAAAGTGCATCCCTCACCAGAGTTACTGAGGATCCCACCACAGAACAGCATCAGTTCCCAATTCCAGAATCTCACTATGCAGACCATCTATACCATGAACCCATATTTCCTGGGCACCATTCCTTTTTCCCTGTGGACCTGTGAAGCTCAGAGACAAGTGAAGCTCCTGTCCCCAACACAGCTGGGCCAGGTTGTGGCACACACCTGTAATCCCAGCACTCTGGAGGCTGAGGCAGGAGGATGGCCACAAGTTCAAGGTCAGCCTGAACTACATAGTGAGACCATCTCACAAAAGTGAGAGGAGAGCAGTGAAGCTCTCATCCAAGGCTGGGCAAACTCCTTAGGCATCAGTGCTTGAGATTATCCTCATGGCTTCACGTTCTACCCTCTGGAAATGGTTCTGCTTGAGTCCTTATTTCATGATCAATGTTTGTGGTTGGGTAGTTCGTTACCTTGCTTCTTGAACCTGCACTGGAGCCATCACCTCCTCTACCTACTCCTCTCTGTCCCTCACATTTTTTAGAACATAAGGTAAACCCAATGAGGGACAATGCCTGTAGGGTACCATGTGCCTCCTGTTTGGTTGACAGGACCCATGAGGCACAGCCTTCACCTCTTGTGACTGAGTACACTGACTTGTAAACCTTCCTGGATTTCAGCAAAAGGCTGTATGGCTATGTCCTCGTTTTCTCTGTGCAGCCATTGCTGCATTTTAGCATCTTGTCATCTGGAGAGGAGTTATTCTTGTTAACAGTTCTTGTATCAGTTTATCTCTTTCCTCTCATTTTACTGTAAGTAGCAAGAAGAAACCAAGCAGCCCCTTCAAGACTTTGCTCGGGCCAGGTGTGGTGGCACACACCTGTAATCCCAGCTCTTGGGAGGCTGAAACTGGAAGATTGCTGTGAGTTCGAGGTCAGCCTGGGCTGCATAGTGACTTCAAGGCCAGCCTGCACTATGAAGTGGGATCCTGTCTCCAAAAAAAAAGAAAAGAAAAGAAAAAGAAGACTTTGCTTGGGAATTTCTCCTTGGCTAAATATCCAAGCTCATTGCTTATAAGTTCTGCATTTCACACAACTGCAGGATACAATGTGCCTGTTATCCCCACTGTGTAACAAGGATCTTTGTTTCTCCATTAGCGTAACAAGTTCTTTCTTCATGTGGTTCAGGGATAGCCATCTTGGGAACTAGAGATGCTGAGATAGACACAGAATTGTAGGAACAACCTGGGGGTGGTAGCTTTGTAAATTTTGTGATTTTTAGGGTTGATGGCATATTCAGAAAAAGTTAAACTTCCTTGTGCTGCTTCTTTGACCCAAAATTCTAGAACAAATAGCAAGAGTACTTTAGTCACTTTAAGCACCAAATATGCCAGGTTTCACAGTCTAGTGCTGGGACATAGTGTCAGACTAGGGTCTGTGAACCTATCTTGATAGAAGAATTACCAAAGTAAATAGGGGACAGATTTATAGAGACTTAAGTAGCAAAGAAGCGAGTCTGAAATCAAGGCTGCAGCAGTGCATAAAGCACTGGACCACCCATACTCAGTTTAGATGAGTTCGGTGCATTCGCTGAGCTGGACGCATGGGCAGAGAGGACGAGTCACAAGTAGGGCAGTGCAGGAAGAGAGGAAGTAAGGGTTTCCATCTCTGGGTTCCTGTGCCAGTGAGAGGCCCTGGGATGTTATCCTTGAAGCAAATGCTTGATGTGGAAGAGTGATATCAGATTAGCTTTTTAGCTGCTGGTCGAAAGCCAAGCAAGAAACCCCACATTGAGTGCTTTCATGGACTGAGGTTAAAGGCAAATGTATGATCCTATAGAAGTGACAAGTTAAGCTAATAAAAATCGGTCCTCAACAAACCAGAAAAAAAACATGCAAAATGCAACAGAGTTTAACATCTTTATTTTGGAAAATGCAAATATAAATTTATAAGAAATAATTTAGCTTTTTGAAACATAAGTATTTATGTACTAGGGCATAAGTACTAGGACATCTACTTTCCTAGACATAAAAATACAAAAAGGCTGGGCATGGTGGCTCACATCTTGTAATCCCAGCATACTGGAGGCTGAGGCAGGAGGATCACCACAAGTTCAAGGCCAGCCTAAAGTATGTAACGAGACCTTGTCTCAAAAAAAAAAAAAGCAAAATGTCATTTTCATTTCACAGTTGTAAGGCTTTTAATAAATTTATACCAAGTGCTTGTAAGGACAGTATTAAAAAACATACACTGCTTTTCAGGAAAATTATTAATACAACCCTCTGGAAAACAACTTGTCTTTCTAAGCATGTAAAACTTTGCTTACCATATAGGATATTTGTCCAAAGGAAATACAAGGACAGAAAGAGCTTAGAGGTCTTGTGTTACACTCTTCAGAAATAGTGTGTAGGTTGTTTGCATCTTCTCTTGAACTATGGTTTCTCCTCTTGATTATATGTATCCTTAAAACAGTGTTAACCAGCAGTTGTGACAGCACAATACTCATACTTTTTCTGTGGAATTCTTTCTCTGAGCATTGGTATCCTTTTCTCTTTGCAGGAACAAGCACATCATGATTGACTTGGGCACTGGCAACAACAACAAGATTAACTGGGCCATGGAAGATAAGCAGGAGATGGTTGACATAATAGAGACCGTGTATCGTGGTGCCCGCAAAGGACGGGGCCTGGTGGTGTCTCCCAAGGACTATTCCACAAAATACAGATACTGAGGCACTGTCATCACAGTGTGTGCAGACAGACGCTGTGGAGCCGTTATCGTGTGGAAGTATTTTCAACTGTGTAAGCCTTTGGAAAATTACATGGAGCTCAGGGGCTTGGAGGGCCCTTGAGTAAGGGTTGCACACCTTACCTAATTGAAGCAAAGAAACACGGTGAAGGGACGATCACAATTGTCAGGAAAATATATGGATTATGGATTTTGATAGTTTTTTACTTTTGGAGTGAAATCAAGGTGTTTGTCCTGTAAGGATGTGAAGTTCTCATACTTGGCTTAGTTCTCTAGGGTTACCATATCAAAGGACCACAAACTAAGTGGCCTCAACAACAGAAATTTATGATTTCACAGTTCTGGAGGCAAGAAGTCCGAAAAATTGTCGGTGGGGTTAGTTCCCTCTGAGGTTGTAGAGGAAAATCTTTCCCCAGACTCCTGGCTTCTGGGTGTTGCTGGGGATCGCTGGCAGTCCTTGAGTGTCTCTCTGTCTGTGCACATTTCCACTTTTTGTAAGTACACCAGTCACATTAGATTAGGGACCCACTCCACTCCAGCATCATCTCATCTAAACTAATTACATCTGCAACGACCCTGTTCCAGATGAGGTCACAGGCTGATTTCGGGACATAGCAACCCATAACAGAATCCAAAGTCTCAATCTTACTCTTGTTATAAAAACAGTGTAATAAAATACTGATTGTTTGACGCTTCCCTTTAAGGAGTAGAACTGTTCCTTTCCTAAGAGTTGTTTTTTTTTTTTTCCTTTTTGAGACAGCATCTCACTATGTAGTTCAGGCTGGCCTTGAAGTAATGTGTAGCCCAGGCTGGCCTCAAGGCAATCCTTCCTCAGCCTGCCAAGAACTGGGATTACAGGTGTGCACCCCCACACCTGATCCACTTTCTTGAGACTATTTGATGTACTTGAACACATGTTCTTATGGAAACCGAGACCCTTCAGTCTATCCAGTGACAAACCTTACTCTTTACCAGGCAGGGGGTGGAGTGGTTGGAGCTTCCCTGTCACCTCTTGGTGCACATCCTTTCTCTGACATGAAAGTGAGTGAATACAGTGGGGTGCGGGGTATCTGAGCACACCCAGAGGAGGCTTCAGAGCAATTTGCTGCCTACTGAGTGACCTGGGCAGCCACCGTGGTGTTGCTGTTTTTCACCCAGAGGGGGCAGTCTTGTCTGCCTTGTGGGCACGTGTTGATACATAGGAAGCAGTGGGCACCTGCTGGATATGTGGAGTGAAAGTGCTCACTGCTGTAGCACTGATTCATCATTACTGTTACAAGTGTACTTACAAAAGAGTAAAACGTTCTTACACATACAAGTGCATTTTAAATGGATTTAAAATTCACAAGCAGCACCTAGGATGCAAGAGGCCCTCAGTTCAGTCACTAGCACTGAAAAAAATCAAATGCAAATCTATAATCGCTGTATCATTAATTTTCCAATGTATGAAGTAGGTAGAATAAAGCCATATCACAGTGTTATGAGGGCTTGGTGAAAAAAAAATCTGTGTACCTCTTAGGTCCCTGACGTTTCTCTAAAGAAGGGAAAACACAACTAGAAACTACATGTGCAGATGCTCGGCATTAGTTTATGAAGGAGATGCAGTCAGAACCACGGTGAGACACCACTTCTCACCACGCGGATGCTAGATTCAGAATGTCAGACTGACAAGCGGTGAAGATGTGGAAAGACTGGGGACCTTATAAACTGCTGCTAGAGGTATAAAGCGATGTGGCCACTGTGACAAGCAGGTCCTAAAGAAGATAAATGTGTTGGCACTCAACCCAGCCATACCAACCCTAGGTATCTACCCAAGAGAACTAAACAAATATCCACACAGAAACTGCACAAAATGGTTATTCATGGTAACCACAATGTGGAGGCTTAAATGTCCATCGGTGGGTCACTGTACGTCTGTACAGCGTTGTGTGACTGAATCCGTTGACGACATTACAAGCAGAAGTAATTCTGGTGAAACAGTGACAGAGTCCAAATCAAAGAAAATAACAGGAGTAAATACTAGCCCTGGACATACAAAGCTGAAAATTATTCACAGGGAAGGCAGCATCCTACTAAAAATCTCTGTATAAGCCACAAACTCTTGAGACTGTTTATGGTGATGCATATGCACAGGGAAGCAAGGCAACAGAAGCTCTCTAAGTTTATCCAACTCCCAAGGCAGAGCGAGGGTTACAAAGAGAAAAAAAATACCAGGTAGCAGAACTCCACAAAAAGTTTTCAGAGAGGATGAATAAAATGAATTCAAAAAGGCAATGAACCAAAGTTCACAGCAGCTTCACTCAATATGCCTACAGCAAATTTCAGGGGAATAGGTAAAAAACTGGATGAGCTAACCAAAATAGTCATAAACTTGAATAACATTCAACAAAGATGTGGAATCTTTGAAAAAATGTCAGAAATACCTGAAATAACTAAAGACTTCATAAATTGCAGAAATGACCAATAAGACACAGTGTCTGAAGTTGAGGACAAAATAATGAATTATGATGAAGTGCTCAAAGAAACCTCAAAGAAAATAAGAGAACAGAAGACTACTAGTTGACAAGCAGCAGCTACTAGATGATAAGCCCAATTTAAGGCTAACTGGAATACAGAAAAACTGATAGCACAGGTAGATTCAGTAACATTTACAAAAATAGTAGACTTGAAAATATAAGTGATGCTTACAGAACAACAAATATGCTCATCAAGCCAGAACCTTATTAAATTATGAGACAGCCAGCAAAAAAAAAAAAAAAAACCAAGAATTTTAAAAGCGAGAAAAACCAAAAAATCACATATAAAGGTAAACCAAGTAGAATCATAATGGACTTCTCAACACAAACCCTAAAGGCCAGAAGAGCTTGGAGTGAAGTATTTCAAGCCCCAAGAACAAATTCCAGCCCAGATTTTTAAAAAAATTTTTGTTCTATTTATTTTTTTGTGGATACCGGGGGTTGACCTCAGGACCTCGCGTGCCAGCAGGCGCCCATGGCGCTGAGCAATATCACTGGCCCTTTTTTCGTATGTGGGTACCGGGAGTCTAACTCAGGAGCTTGTGCTTGCCAGGCAGGCGCTTATGCCGCTGAGCTATCTCACCAGCCCCCAAAATTTTTGTTTTAAAGAGAAAAAAAATTTCAAAACAAGGTAATAGGAGGGTAACAATGGCTAATACATTGTATATTGCTATCTTTAGTTACTCAGAGTACAAGATATTGGCATTCAATTGTCCAAACAATAGTAGCACAAACATTTCAATGAATTGAGAGAAATTAGTAGTTTATCTATCTTAACTGTCTTTTATGTATGTATATATATATATATATATATTTTTTTTTTTTTGCTTTTCCCTTTTCTCCATTTCCCCATCCCAGTTTCTCTTTCCTTTTGAACAGTTTCTTTCCATTTTATAATAATTATTGTACATTTTGGATCTTATTTACTCTCAGCTCACACCAGGGAGACAATACAATGTTTACACGTGTGCATCTTATTACACTTATGAGTATGGTCTCAAGTTGCATCCATTTACCTGTAAAAGTCTCCAGTTTATGCTTTATGGCTGAGTAGTACTCCACCTTATAAAAATACATCTTTTTTATCCATTCCATGGTTGATGGGCCTTTGGGTTGTTTCCAAGATCTGGCTATTACAAATTGTGCTGCTATAAACATGGGTGCACATATATCGCAGTGATACAATATTTTTAATTCTGGGAAGATACCCAGAAGGGGAATAGCTGGGTCAAATGGGACCTATAATCCTAGTTTCTTGAGGAATCTCCACACTGATTTCCACAGTGGCTGTACCAGTTGACACTCCCACCAACAGTGGAGAAAGGTTCCTTTTTCCCCACAGCCCTCCAGCATTTGTTATTGGTTGCTTTCTTGATAATAGCCATTCTTTCTGGGGTGAGATGGAATCTCAATGTTAATTTGCATCTCTCAAATGGTCAGTGATGTTGAATATTTTTCCATGTATTTATTTGCTGTTTGTATTTCTTCATCTGAAGTGTGTATTCCTCTCAGGTGCCCATTTTTGGATGGGGTCTTTAAATTTGGAAGATCTGATTTTTTTTTTTTTTTTTGAGTTCTTTTTATGTTCTCAATAGTAATCCTTTGAGGAACACCTGGCAAACATTTTTTCCCGTATTATGGGTTGTCTCTTCACTCTGTTGGTGGTTTCTCTTGCTGTGCAAAAACTTTTTTTTTTAAGAGAAGAAAAAACAAAAATCAAAAAAGAACAAATTTTCAAAACAACATAATAGGAGGGTAACAATGGTTAATGCATTACATATTATTATGTTTAAGTTAGTTATTCAGGATACCAGATGTTAGCATTCAATTGTCCAAACATTATTGGCACAAACCTTACTCTTCAATGAACTAAGTAAAATTAGTAGTGTGTCTATCTTAACCATCTTATATATATGTACAATTTTTTTTCCTTTCCTTTCTTTTCCCTATTCCAGTCTCTCTTTCCTTTTGACCAGTTTCTTTTTGATTTACCATGTCTATTGTACATTTTGGATCTTATTTACTCTTTCAGTTTTTCATACTAGAGAGACAATATGATGCTTACACATGTGCGTCTGGTTTATTTCACTTATGAGTATTTTCTCGAGTTGCATCCATTTCCCTATAAAAGTCTCCAGTTTATCCTTCTTTATGGCTGAGTAGTACTCCATTGTATAAAAATACCACATCTTTCTTATCCATTCCTGTAGAGAGCCATGAAGGACCCAGCTTCTGAGCATGCGCTACCCCTGCCCGCACCAATCCCGCACCAGTTAGCGGTCCCTCCCACTTCCCCCCAAAGATATATGAGCCATGGCACTTCCTCAATAAACTCTCTCTCGTCCTCGCCTTCAAGCTGCGTGTGTGTCTTTCATCATCCCCATACTGTCTCTCGGGCTACGCGTTCCTGCCCCTGGGAGCTCTGCTGGTCGGAGCCTCCGCGGGTCACGACATTTTGGCGCCCAACGTGGGGCCCGAGAACGACAGGTTCTATGAGGGATCACCCTACAAAGGTTTAAAAGAGTGCCCGGCCGGCCTTTGACTTAGATGAAATTTTTCCAGAGGCCTTTCCCTCAGTGACCCGCACGAAGACTCCTCTCTCGTCTCTCGTCTGAATCACGTAAGCATACTCATATTGTAGGGTGTAACATGGGACAAAACCTCAGTGAACATGAGCTCTTTGTCTCAGGGCTCTCCAAATCTCTTAAAGCCCGGGGAGTCAAAATTAAAAAGACTGACTTAACTGATTACTTTAGCTTTATAAATAAAGTCTGCCCTTGGTTTCCGCTGGAGGGCACGATCAATGTTAAGGTTTGGAGCCGTGTGGGTGACGCGCTCCAAGACTACTACCGGGTCTTCGGACCTGAAAAGGTTCCCGTAGCTGCCTTTGCTTATTGGACTTTAATCTCAGGATTATTACAACAACACCCTTCTGATCCCCACATAGCGCAGACTATAGCTCATGCAGAAGCTTCCACGCGCTCCAACACCCCCGACAACAGTCCCCCAGCCTCTCTGGTTCTTGACACGCCTGAAGACAAACATGGCTGCCCTTCTCCCGCTCCATCCTTGTCTGCTTCCGCCTCCCCACATGATGACGGACCTCCATCTTGTGGGCACTCGCTCAATGAGCCGCCATCTTGTGCTAAGCCACCATTTTGTTCTGAACCCATACCTGCCCCCCCTCGCTTTATCCTACTCTCCCACCACCGCCATCTTCCTCATTGCCTTCCGCTCCTCCGCCCCACTTTACAGCACCAGCATTTCAAGTTCAGTTCCCCCCCTTTATCCCCCATTGCCCGCCACTCCTGCCTATGACTCTTTCTTGAGGAGTCTTCTATCTCTCATTGCTGCACTTGAACAAGAGGTCCACCACAAACACCTATCCTTCAAACTTCAACAATCACACCCACCTGATCCCCCTCCCAACAAGCCCCGGCTTGCCTTCCCCATCACGGAAGTCCAACAGGCCCCCACTGTTGAGGGACAACCGGCCCCTCCCCCTCAACGAGCCAGAGTTCCCTTCCCCCTAAACTCTCTCAAAGAGCTCAAAATGGCAGTCACTCAATACGGCCCCACTGCTACCTTCACCCTTTCAATACATGATAGCCTCTCCCAAGGATGGGTTACTCAACATGAACATAAAGAATTAGCGAGAGCTGCCCTTTCTGGAGGCGATTTTTTGCTCTGAAAATCTAACTTTTTGGATCAATGTGAAACAATTGCCAAACAAAATCAGGAAAGACAACCCCCCAACCTGGTTACGTTTGCCATGTTGTCTGGAACGGGTGACTTTTGTACCGATGAACAACAAATTGGTCTTAACCCTCAAGCATTTGCTCAAATCTCCCTGGCAGCAAGCAGAGCCTGGCGTAAACGCCCATCTAAGGGAGAGGGCCCCACCTCTCTAACCAAAATCCAACAGGGCCCAGACGAACCCTTTTCTGACTTCATTGGCAGACTCACCAAAGCAGCAGACAGAATTTTTGGGGAACATGAAAATAACAATACCCTCATACGACAACTTGCTTTTGAGAATGCTAACTCTGCATGCCAAGACATTATTAGGCCCCACAGACACACAGGTTCCATTGAACAACTTATCCGCCTATGTGCAGATTTTGGCACCACCTATAATCAGGGCGTCATGCTTGCCTCAGCACTAGAAGTCACTCTCACAAAGGTTCCAGATCACAATAAGGACCCCAAACCAACTTACAAACATCCACTCTCATCACTTCGTTGTTTTAAATGTCATCAGGTGGGACACTTTTCTAAAAATTGCCCCACCAACACCTCATCCACACATACACAGCCCCAAATCCACCCCCCCCACCCAAAACCGTCTGTCCCAAATGCAGGAAGGGATTTCATTGGGCCAATGAATGTAAGTCTCGCTACACTCTTGAAGGTTCCCCCATTCAAAAAAACTTCCTGCGGGGCCCTCCCCTGGCCCCACTTTCAGGCCTACAACTGACTCAGGGGACAATGGAGTCAAATACCCCAACACAGCCCAATCTCAATCTGTCTCAGACCTCTTCAAGGCGACCCCCACTAGCCCAGGATTGGACCTCTGTGCCTCCTCCCCAACAGTATTAGACCATACTCTTCCAGTATATGTGATCCCAACCAACGTCCGAGGACCACTATCCCCCGGATGTTGGGGCCTCGTGTTGGGCCGTGCATCCTCCACTATTCGGGGTATCCATGTTCACCCAGGAGTCATAGATCCCACTTTCCAAGGCCACATCCACCTCCTCGTCTCCGCTCCTGACGGCCCCACCCTAATACCCACGTCACCCCCCCCATAGCCCAACTCCTACTTATTCCTCAGGCCCCAACACCCAATAACCCCTCCCTTTCCTCCCATCATCACCCCTTGCTCCCCGGTGTTTCCCAATCATACTGGTCACAGACCATCTCTGCTCAAAAACCTATGCTCAACCTTTTCATCAATAACAAGCCCTTTCAAGGCCTTATTGATACGGGGGCCGATGTTTCCATCATCTCCTCCCAACATTGGCCTAAACAATGGCCCCTACGTCCCTCAGCCACCCACCTCCAGGGCTTGGGATACCTCTAACAACCTCACCAGAGCGCCACCCCTCTCACGTGGCATAATTCTGAAAACAATTCGGGCACTTTCCAACCCTTTGTCGTTCAAGGTCTTCCTCTTAATCTATGGGGCAGAGATCTTCTCTCACAGATGCAACTCATCATGCATAGCCCTAACACCACGGTCACAAAACAGATGCTCAAACAAGGCTATCTCCCCAAACAGGGCCTTGGAAAACATTCCTCGGGCATTACCTCCCCCATTCACCCCCCGCCTCTTGTTCCCCGCCAAGGCCTTGGTTATACCGACAATCCTCCCCTCACATCACCCCCTGATCCTCAAAATTTTTAATAGGGACCACTGATCCTCCTGTAACCCATGCACAAAAAATCACCTGGCTTTCGGATGATCCTGTCTGGGTTGATCAGTGGCCCATCATAGGCCCCAAATACTCCGCCCTTTTGCAGTTGGTACAGGAACAACTTACAGAGGGACATATTACCCCCAGCTCTTCCCCATGGAACACTCCTGTTTTTGTTATTCCAAAAAAGGACAATAAAGGTTACAGGCTGCTACAAGACCTCAGGGCTATCAACAAAACTATGGTCATTATGGGCCCCTTACAATCAGGTACGCCAACACCAAGTGCTGTCCCTTTAAACACTCATAAAATCATCATTGATCTCAAAGATTGTTTTTTCTCCATTCCTCTACATCCTGAAGACCAACAGAGGTTCGCCTTCACTGTCCCTATGCCCCGTCATTCTGGACCTGCCTCCCGTTATCAATGGACTGTCCTCCCTCAGGGTATGGCCAATTCACCCACCCTATGTCAATAGTTTGTGGCCCAAGTGATACAACCTTTCAGACAACAATGGCCTGATGTTCACATATTCCATTATATGGATGATATTCTTCTAGCACACCCTGATAAATGTACACTTCTTCAAAGTTATGCTCATTTACAAAGCCTTCTAAAAACTTGTGACCTATGTATCGCCTCCAACAAAATTCAACTTACCGACCCTTATGTTTACTTAGGATTTCAGATGACACACACCCATATTCGAGCACTTAGACCTCAACTTAGGCTTGACACTCTTCATTCCCTTCATGATTTCCAAAAACTCCTCGGTGATATCAATTGGCTCCTCCCTTATATAGGAATCCCAAAGTCTACACTTAAACCCTTATATGACATCCTTCGTGGTGATCCAGACCCCTCTTCACCTCGACACTTCACTCCTTCGGCCCATAAAGCTCTCCAATGTGTTCAAACTGCCATCAACAACCACATGCTTACCTTCATAGACTATACACAACCCCTCCTCTACATTGTCCTCCCTTCCCCAATACAACCTACTGCCCTTTTCTGGCAAGATGCCCCTCTCCTATGGGTCCACCTATCTCCCCAAAAAGGGTCCTAAACCCTTATTATGACCTTGTGGCTCAATTAATCTTGCTGGGATGCAGACAAGCCAAAAGTTACTATCATAAAAAACCTGACACCATAATATTGCCATACTCTGATCAACAGATTACATGGCTTTTACAAACCTCAGATTTATGGTCCCTTGCACTTGCTGCCTTTCCTGGTCGATTGCTTCACCAATACCCTCACGACAAGGTTCTAACCTTCTTTTCTCATCACCCCCATATCTTCCCAAAAATTACCTCCCATGTTCCCATTGCCCATGCAACAACAGTGTTCACAGATGGCTCCTCATCAGGTAATGCTGTCTATGTCTGCCAGGGTCATGATCCGGTTGTTGTCCCTACCCCCGGACTTTCAGCTCAACACGCTGAGCTTCAGGCTATTGTCCAGGTCTTCCAAGATTTTCCCGAGGCCCCTCTCAACATATATACCGATAGTCGTTATCTAGCCACATCTGTCCCACTTCTAGAAACTCTTTCCTGCTTTCACCACCAATCAACACCCATTCCCTTATTTACTCACTTTCAAACACTCATTCATGCTCGTACTCATCAGTATTTTATTGGCCATATTCGTGCCCATTCGGGTCTTCCTGGACCCTTAGCTTCAGGCAACGCACTTGTGGACCAACTATCCCATTCGGTCTCTGTTCATGCCACATTTTCCCCTCCCCTCGCTTCCCCTTCCTCCAATATTCGCCGAGCACAGTCCGCACATGACCTACATCACCTTAATGCCCATACCTTGTGCCTCCTTTTTCAATTAACTAGAGAGCAAGCCAGAGCTATGGTCAAACAATGTCCAGCCTGTGTGACCCACCTTCCCTCTCCTAATCTTGGCGTTAACCCTAAGGGTCTCGTTCCCAATGCCCTCTGGCAAATGGATATCACCCACATACATTCATTTGGTAAGCTCAAATTTGTTCACGTCTCCATAGATACATATAGTGGATATATCTTTTCCTCTCTTCAATCGGGGGAGGCCACTAAACATGTCATTGCTCATATGCTTACTGCCATCACCCACCTGGGTTGCCCCACAAAACTTAAAATTGATAATGGCCCTGGCTATTTGAGCAAAGCCTTTAAACAGTTTTGTCACTGTCTCAACATTTGTCATGTTACTGGGATCCCTTATAATCCACAAGGCCAAGGCATCATTGAAAGAGCTAACCACACTCTTAAGCTAACCATCTCTAAGCTCTCAGAAGTGTCTTGGTACCCCACCGTGGGGTCCCCCCGCAACACTCTCAATCATGCCCTTTTTATCCTTAACTTTCTCTCCTTGGATCAAAATGAACAATCTGCTGCCGACCATTTTTGGCACCCCTCTACAGCCACCTCATTCGCCACAGCAGTTTGGAAGGACCCCCTTACCAACCGCTGGAATGGTTCTGACCCCGTTCTCATATGGGGAAGAGGTTCAGTCTGCATCTACTCCCAGGCTGACCATAATGCACTCTGGCTGCCTGAGCGCCTTGTAAAACAATTTAACAAATCTACCCAGGGAGGCATCCCTGAGGATTAATGTTTTTTCTTCACAGATGCATTCAACAATCATCTTGTATATTCTCATGATACTCCCATTGATCGGCGCCAATCATCGCCATGATGTATTCACATGGACAATCAGTCTTGGGGAGACCATCAAAAATTAAGCCAGTGGATGGGTCTTGGACAACCCACCTTATCCTGTAAGCTAAAGTCATACTGTCACCAGACAGGCCTATTCCCCCAAGACCATCTTGAATTTTGGCACCCTGTATATACATGCCCCCTCGGTACCCGAGGCCGCGCCTGGTGTGCTGACCCCTCTCATGCCTATTGCCCAAAATGGGGATGTGAATCAAACATTGAAGAAAATTGGTGGAAAGTTCCTTCTCCAGACCCAGATATCAAAATTATCCCTAGAAGTTGCACATGGTGTCTCCAAGGAGAACAAAAGGCCAAAGCTAAATGCCCAGGGTGCAATAAGTACAAGTGCACCCCAGACCCCTGCGATAATTTCACTGTTACCATTACCAACCCTGATGACTCTACATGGTTTCAGGGGAAAACATGGGGACTACGTTTGTATTCCCCAGGGATTGATCCCATGACCTTCTTCCACATAATAAAGACAGCCCCTAGCAAGACTCATGCCTCTAAGGCCCCATCCAAACCCCATACTCCCCCACCCAATATCACCTTATCCCCTCATACTCGTCCTATAACCACTATCACCCTTCCACCACCCTCCCTTCCTCGCTTCACCCCTTCCTCCAGTGGCCTCATTAAAATGGTCCAATCTATGGCTCTTTGGCTTAACGCCTCCCAGCCTAATCTCACTGCCCCATCCTGCTGGCTTTGCCTTCAGGCTTCTCCTCCGTTCTATGATCCCTATGCCATCTCCAACATCTCTATTATCTCATCTACGCAACCCACCACAGGACATTCCCAATCCAATCTCTCCCTTTTTGTACCCTTCTCTTCCGTCCAGGGTAAAGGCATCTGTGTAAATGGTTCATCAACAAATCAAAAAAAATGGACCCTGTCACACTTTCTATCCAATCAATACATCCAACATCTACCTATACACAGAGAGCTATCATTGGCTATGCCGTCATGCAGGACTAACCCGCATCCTCTCTACTAAAGTCCTCAGAGAACAACAGGACCTCTGTGTGCTCGTTGCGGTCCTCCCTCGTGTCTCCTATCACCCTTCCACATACCCCTTTACGCTTGACCCTGACCCTAGGGATCCACCTCTAAGCCCGACTTTACTTCGCTTCAAACGTGAACTCACCACCACCGTGCCTCTTCTCGTCCTCGGTACCGCCTCAGGAATTGCCCTTGGCTCCACGGCCTTGGCCCTTGGACAAACCCAATATAACACCATACTCTCTGCTGTTGACCAGGACCTTAAAAATGTTGAAACCTCTATTCGCGCCCTACAAACATCATTAACCTCCCTCTCTGAAGTTGTTCTCCAAAACAGGCATGGCTTAGATCTTCTTTTCCTCAAGGAAGGTGGCCTTTGTGCAGCCCTCAAAGAAGAATGTTGTTTCTATACAGACTCCTCTGGCATGGTCTTACATGCTATGGATAAATTAAAAGATGCCATAAAAAAGAGAGAGATAGCCAGAACACAGGCCTTATTCCCCAACACTTGGTTCTCAACTATTCTCCCCTACCTTGCCCCCTTCTTGGGCCCCCTTATAATCTTGGTCCTTGCTTTGGCTCTTGGTCCTCTCCTATTTAGGAGACTTATCGTCTCCGTCAAAACGGCCCTTGCTCCTGTGTGGGAAAGACCTCTCCAAGTTCATTATCAGCATCTAGCCATGGCAGACGCTGATAAATACAAACAAGCCGAACCCTATGATGATATCGAGGCCCGAGCACATAGAATGATGGCCAAGGACGGGTAAGATGGAGTCACAAGTCACTAGCACTCTCAGGACCACCTAAGACAGAGCCCCACTCTTCGCCGGGATGCTGGCGATGCTAGTGGTCAGCTCGATGACAGGTAAGGCCTGAAAAATCAAATGCGTAAAAACTAAAAAAGACTTGCAGTAACCTCCACAACTTAAGACAGGCCACATTCAGGGTCATACAAGCACTCATGGTCGGCAATATTTTCTTTTGGAGAAAAAGGAGCATATGTAGAGAGCCAAGAAGGACCCAGCTTCTGAGCATGCGCTACCCCTGCCCGCGCCAATCCTGCTCCAGTTAGCGGCCCCTCCCACTTCCCCCCAAAGATATATAAGCCATGGCACTTCCTCAATAAACTCTCTCTCTCTCTCTCTCTCTCTCTCTCTCTCTCTCTCTCTCTCTCGCTCGCTCTCGCCTTCAAGCTGTGTGTGTGTCTTTCATCATCCCCATACTGTCTCTCGGGTTACGCATTCCTGCCCCTGGGAGCTCTGCTGGTCGGAGCCTCCGCGGGTCACAACACATTCCTCAGTTGATGGGCATTTGGGTTGTTTCCAAGATCTGGCTATTACAAATTGTGCTGCTATAAACATGGGTGCACATATATCACTGTGGTACAATGTTTTTAATTCTTCTGGGAAGATGCCCAGAAGGGGAATAGCTGGGTCAAATGGGACCTCCAATCCTAGTTTTTTGAGGAATCTCCACACTGATTTCCACAGTGGCTGTACCAGTTGACACTCCCACCAACAGTGAAGAAGGGTTCCTTTTTCCCCACAGCCCCTCCAGCATTTTTTATTAGTTGATTTCTTAATAATAGCCATTCTTTCTGCGGTGAGATGGTATCTCAGTGTTGTTTTAATTTGCATCTCTCGAATGACTAGTGATGTTGCACATTGCAAAAACTTTTTAATAAGATGAGATTCCCGTTGTTGATTTTCATAGTTCCTGTGCAATTGGGGTTTTATACATAAACTCTTTGCCTACACCAATATCTTCAAGAGTTTTACCTATTCTATTTTCCAGCAGATTTAATGTTTCTGTTTTAATATTTAGATCTCTGATCTACTTTGAATTTAGTTTAGTGCATGGTGAAAGATATGGATCTAATTTTAATCTTCAGCATGTGCAGAGCCAGTTTTTTCAGTACCATTTATTGAAGAGGCTATCTTTGTTCCAGTGAATGTGTTTAGCACCTATGTCAATGATAAGGTGGCTTAGTATGCCTGGAGTTGTTTCTGCATCTTCTAATCTGTTCCATTGACCTTCAGGTCTGTTTTTTTGCCAGTACCACACTGTTTTTATCACAGTAGTTTTATAGTATAATTTCAAGTCAGGGATTGTGATGCACCTGCCTTGCTTTTGTCGCCCAGAATTGCCTTTGCTATTCTAGGTCTCTTCTGGTTCCAGATGAATTTTAGGATTGTTTTCTCTAATTCTGTGAGATATGTTATTGGAATTTTGATCGGAATTGCATTAAATCTGTATAACAATTTTGGAAGTATGGCCATTTTCACTATATTGGTTCTTCCTACCCAAGAACAAGGGATACCTTTCCATTTTCTGATATCCTCGTCAATCTCCTTTTTCAGAGTACTGTAGTTTTCAATGTAGAGGTCTTTTACATCCTTTGTTAGATTGTCTCCTAGGTATTTCATTTTTTTGGATGCTATTGTGAAAGGTGTTGTTACCCTGATTTCTCTTTCAGTGAGTTTGTTATTTGTGTACAGGAAGGCTATTGATTTTTGAGTGTTGACTTTGTATCCAGCTACACTACTGAATTTGCTTATTAAATCTAGCAGTTTTTTAGTGGAGTTTTTGGGGTCTTCTAGGTAGAGTATCATGTCATCTGCAAATAATGATAATTTAACTTCTTCTTTTCCAATCCTAATTCCTTTTATTCCTTTCTCTTGTCTAGTTGCTCTGGCTAAAGTTTCCAGGGCTATGTTGAATAAGAGTGAACACAGTGGACATCCTTGTCTTGTTCCTTATTTTAGAAAGCTTTCAGTTTTTGTCCATTTAGTATGATATTGGCTGTTGGTTTGTCATAGATAGCTTTTATCAGATTGAGATAAAGACCCTCTATTCCAATTTTCTGTAGGGTTTTTATCATGAATGGGTACTAGACTTTGTCAAAAGTTTTTTCTGCATCTATTGAGATGATCATATGATTTTTGTCCTTGGCTCTGTTAATATGGTATATTACATTTATTGATTTATGTATGTTGAACCATCCCTGCCTCCCTGGGATGAATCCAACTTGGTCATGATGTATAATCTTCTTGATGATTTGCCACATTCTGTTTGCCAGCATCTTATTGAGGATTTTTGCATCTATGTTCATGAGGGAGATTGGCCTGTAATTCCATTCTTAGATGAGACCTTCTCCGGTTTTGGTATCAGGGTAATGCTTGCTTCAAGGAATGACATTGGGAGCATTGCTTCCCTTTCAGTTTCATTAAAGAGTTTGAGCAGTAGTGGTGTTAGATCTCTAAATTTCTTGTAGAATTCAGCAGTGAATCCATCAGGGCCTGGGCTTTTCTTTGTTGGGAGGTTTTCAATTACATCTTCAATTTCTTTGATTGACATTGGTGTATTTAGGATTTTTTTTTTTTTTTGTGGGTACTGGGGGGTCGACCTCAGGACCTCGCGTGCCAGCAGGCGCCTGTGCCGCTGAGCGATATCACCGGCCCCTTTTTCATATGTGGGATCCGGGAGTCGAACTCGGGCCCTCGCGCTTGCAAGGCAGGCGCTTATGCTGCTGAGCCATCTCACCGGCCCTGTATTTAGGATTTTTATATCTTCTTGATTCAGTTTTGGTAATTCATATGTATCTAGGAATCTGTCCATTTCTTCTGCATTTTCTATCTTATTAGAGTACAACTTTTCAAAGTAGGTGTAAATGATTTTCTAGATTTCTACAGGGTCCATTGTGATTTCACCCCTTTCATTCCTAATTGTAGGAATTTGAGTATTTTCTTTCCTTTTTTTTGATAAGGTTGGATAAGGGTTTGTTGATTTTATTTAACCTTTCAAAGAACCAACTCTTTGATTCATTGATTCTTTGTATTTTTTTTTTTTTTTTGTCTCCAGTGCCTTAATTTCTGTTCTGATCTTTATAATTTCCTCCCTTGTACAAGCTTTTGGCTTAGCCTGCTCTTCTTTTTCTAGAATTTTGAAGTTCACCAGTAAGTTGTTTATTTCCACTTGTTCTGTTTTCCGGATATGGATATTTAACTGCTATAAATTTCCCTCTAGGGACTGCTTTCACTGTGTCCCATAAGTTCCAGTATGTTGTATTGTCATTATCATTCAATTATAGAAACTAATTTCTTGTTTAATTTCATCTGTGACCCATTGGTTGTTCAGGTGGGTGCTATTTAATTTCCATGTGTTTAGGAAGTTCTTGTGGTTTCTTTTGCTATTGATTTTCAATTTCATTGCACTATGGTCTGATAATATTCCTGGGATATGCCTGGGACTATGCCTGATAATATGCCTAATTTCAATTCCTTTGCATTTACTTAAGCAGGTTCTATGAGCTAGTATGTGGTCTATTTTGGAGAGCATCCTGTGTGCAGATGAGAAGAATGTGTATTCTGATGCTGTAATCCAGATTAATTTATCCAGTAAAGCTATCCTTCAAAATATATGGAAAAATAAGGTATTTCATGAAAATGACCAGCTCAAGTGATACATGAGTGCTAATACAGCTCTAGAAAAAATACCAAGCATATTCTCAACAAGAATAACAGGACTGACACAGCTAAAAACACAGAGAAAACTATTGAGGTCAATGTAAAAACAGCAATAAAAAAATCAAGAAAAGAAAAAGAATTCACCATCAGATAATCAATACATCTCAGTAATATCTCTCAATGTTAAAGGCCACAACTCTCCAATTGAAAGATACTAATTGGCAGATTGGATTACAAACAATCCAACAATCTGTTGCATTCAAGAAACTCAATGCATAAAAGATGTTCATAGACTAAAAAGTAAAGGATGGAAAACAGTGTTTCCTTCACCAGGACCACATAAACAAGCAGGGGTAGTAATTTTACCCCTGCTTTTACAAACAGAGGTAGACATGGTAAACTACAAGGTAAAACTAATTAGGATAGACAAAGATGGTCACTACATACTAGTTAAGGGAGCAATCCAATAAGAACAGACTATTAATAAGCATACATGCATCAAACACTGGAGCACCTATCTTCATAAAACAAAAACTACTGAATTTAAAAGATCAACACACAATCATAGTAGGGGATTTTAACACCCCACTTTCACAAAGAGATAACTCAAAAAAATCACAGCTGAACCACATCCTTGAACATAAAAATAGATATTTACAGAATATTCCACTCATCTATAACAGAGTATACAATCTTCTCTGCAGCATGTGGTACTTTTTCCAAAATAGATGACATACTAGAATACAAAGCCTGCTTACATAAATATAAAAGAATTAAAATTATATCATGCATACTATCAGACCACTGTACAATAAAAATTGCATCTACAGAAGAAATTATGGAAAAGGCAAAAGCTCCTAGAAAATTAAAAGCATACTTTTTTTTTTTTTTGGTGGGTACCAGGGGTCGACCTCAGGACCTTGTGTGCCAGCAGGCGCCCATGCTGCTGAGCGATATCACCGGCCCTTTTTTTGTATGTGGGTTCCGGGAGTCGAACTCAGGCCCTCGCGCTTGCCAGGCAGGCGCTTACGCCGCTGAGCCATCTCACCGGCCCCCTAAAAGCACACTTCTAAGCAACCAATGGGTCACAGAAGAAATCTAAGAAGAAATTTAAAAATTTCCAGATGTTAATGACAATGACTATAGAATGTGCCAAAACCTCTGGAAAAGGTGAAAGCAGTTGAAAGCAGTTCTAAGAGGATAATTAATTGCAATCAATCCTCAAATTAGGAAAACAGTAAGCCCGAATAAATAACCTTATAAGAAATCTTAAGATACTTGAGAAACAAGAAACCAGCCCCAAACCGAAATTAAGGAGGGAGATCTTAAAATGAGAGTGGAAATCAACAAAATTGAGACTAAAAATATTTTAAAAGTCAACAAATCAAAGATCTGTTTCTTTGAATGAATGAAAACAACAGAGAAGCTTTTAGCCAGGCTCGCCAAGAGAAAAAGAGAAAAGACATCAATGCACTTAGAAATGAAAAAGGTGAAATAACAACAGTGTTGAAATCCAAAATATACTACTTTGAAAATTATATGCCAACAATTTAGCACATTTTAAATAAATGGACAGATTCCTGGACACACACAAACTACCAAAACTAACACAAGACATAAATATGCTTAACAACCCAATAACCAGCAATGAAACTGACATAGTAATAAAGAACCTACTAATGGAGAAAGCCCAGGACTTGATGAATTCACTGCTAAATTCTACACACCCTTTAAGCAGGTTATATTACCAATACTCCTGAAGATCTTGAAGAAATTGAAAGGAGTGGAGTGTTCCCAAATCCATTTATGGAAGTCAGTATCACCCTGATCCCAAAACTGGATAAAATCCAACTAAAAAAGAGGTTTCCATGAGGGCCTCTGGTGTTGTCAGCAGTCATTGTGTGTCTGCAGGTTTGACCCGCCCCTCCCACACAGTGAGTCCTGGCTCAGGGAGAAGGCAGTGTCTGCCACTTCCTTCTTTGTTGAAATTTCTTTCTTTGCTCTCCTCGTGGGCTTCAATTCTTGCCTCACATCCTTCCTGGGTCCAGGGGACCCACTTCCCTCCCCTTCTTCCTCACGTTGCTATATTCTAGTGTTTGGGCACCAAATCTCAGAGAGGCTCTTTGTCTGCTGCTTACCAATCTGCCATTTTCCTAGAAGTCTCAATAAAAATCTTAGAGTTAATAACCAACTTCAGCAAAGTAGCAGGATACAAGATCAACATACAGAAATCATTAGCATTTATATACACCAACAATGAAAGGGACGAGAGGGAAATTATGAAAACAATATTATTCACAGTAGCTTCAAGAAAAATAAAAGATCTAGGAATTAACCTAACCAAGAAAGTGAAAGAACTCTACAAAGAAAATTACAGTACTCTGAAAAAAGAGATTGAAGAGGACATCAGAAATGGGAAAATATCCCCTGCTCCTGGTTATGCAGAACAAATATTGTCAAAATGGAAATACTCCCAAAACTGTTTCACAGATTCAATGCAACCCCGAAGTACCAACATCAAGCTTTACAGAACTAGAGAAAACAATTCTAAAATTCATATGGAGCCAGAAGAGACAATTTTGGGCAACAAGAGCAAAGCAGGCATAGCAATACCTGACTTCAAGCTATAGTACAAAGCAATAGTAATAAAAACAGCATGGTACATGACAAAAAAAGATACATGGGTCAATGGAACAGAATAGAGGATTTAAAAACTTCCTCAGGCACATTCAGCTGTATGATCTTTGACAAAGGGGACAAAAGCATATGTTGGAGGAAACACAGCCTAATCAACAAATGGAACTGGGAAAACTGGCTATCTGTTTGCAGAAGATTGAAACTGGACCCATATCTCTCACCATATACTAAATTAAAATCAAAGTGGATCCAGTATCTTAACATTAAAACAGAAACTAAACTACTGGAAGATAAAACAGGTAAAACAATGGAAGACATAGATGTAGGAAAGGATTTTCTAAACAGAACCTCAATTGCCCAAGAAATGACAATAAGAATCAATAAATGGGATTATATCAGACTAACAGTCTTCTAACAGAAAAAGAATCAATCAGTAGAGTGAAGAGACAATGTATAGATGGGAAAAATTTTTTGCCTGCTAGTCCTCAGACAGAGGACTAATATCTAGACTATATAAAGAACTCAAAAAATAAACCACCTGAAACAAAAGGCCCAGGCCAGAGATCCTAAGATTAAATCTTACTCTGGAAAGAACGGAAGTCATAAAAAAATTAAGCAGTAGCAAATGCTGGCATGGCTGTGGTGAAAAAGGAATCCTTCATTGTTGGTGGGGAGGTAAACTAGTACAATCATTATGGAAATCAGTATGGAGATCTCTCAACTGAAATTAGAAATTCCATATAGATCCCCCTTCTATATATCTTCCCCAAAGAGCTTGCAGAAGATTGAAATACTACAGGGATACATGTATATCAATGTTTATAGTAGCACAATTCATAATAGGTAAATCCTGGAAGCAGCCTGTATGCCCATCAATAGATGATTGGATAAAGAAAATGTGGTAACTAAATATAATGGAATAGTACTCAGCTATAAAGAATGACAAATTTGAGACATTCATAGGAAAATGGATGCACCTGGAAAATATAATGTTGAGTGAAATAAACAGATAGATAAGTTCAAATACTATATAGCATCTCTCACTTGAGTGAGGCAAATTACAAAGAAAATGGTAAAGGATGGATAGAGGGGAAAAGCAGATGGATCTCTTGTCGTAGGGAAGAGGACCAAGGGAATAGAGTGAGGAATGATGTTGTAATCAGGGTTCATAAGGGAATAAATTTAATACAGGACACATAATTTACAGGATTATTTTATAATATTCACCCAAAGAGTCAAATGCAGGAAAGTGCTGGAGACCTGTCCACACACTAGAGACTGAAAGAATCCAACTGAGGGCTTTAATGTTTAATTTAATTAATTAAAATTATTCAAAGGACAACAAAATCAAAAAGAAAAAGAAAGATAGATCGATTTTGGACCTCTTTCTGTGTGCTTATTATCTGTATATATTTTCCCCTACATTTAAAAAAATTAACCTTATTTTAATTGATACATGAAAGCACAAAATTCATACATTTGAATGTGGTTCCTTGTGATGTGTGTACACATGTAAACATTGTGCAATCAGTTTACATGTATCTGTCTCTTCAAATGTTTATCACTTCTTTATTGCAAAAACATCCAAATTTCCTTCTTCTAGCTGTTCAAGATACATAATACACAATTGCTCCCTATAATCACCCTACTTTCCAATAGTATGCTACAACTGGCTATTCTTATCTCCTTTGTGATGCTATTTTTTCTTTAATCTTATTTTCAAATTGGGTATTACTAACTGAATTTTGACATTTCTTTATATATGTGCCTTGTATTTTAGTTGTCTTAGTTTCTTTTTCCTGGAAGAGGAAACCTTTTAAATTTATTAATTTGCTCTTTTACAGCTAGAGTTTTCTTTCCAATAATTAACATGTTTTTACCTAATGCAAAACTGAACTCATGAAGACTTATGGTTTTACATTTTACATTTATTTTTATCATATATATTGGGTTAATTTTCTTTCTTTTTTTTTTGTGGGTACCAGGGGTCGACCTCAGGACCTCGTGCGCCAGCAGGCACCCATGCCACTGAGCGATATCACCAGCCCTTTTTTCGTATGTGGGATCCAGGAGTCGAACTCAGGCCCTCGCGCTTGCCAGGCAGGCGCTTATGCCGCTGAGCTATCTCACCGGCCCCTGGGTTAATTTTCATACTTGATGTTAATTATGACCCATTGCTATGGCTTGGGTCCAGATGTCCCCCCAAACACTCACGGCTGGATCTAGTGTGTGATGCCAGGATTAGGGGTGTGTAATTACTAAATCAGTCCACTGATTGGTTTGGTACCCACACTTAGCCCAGAAGTGTAGATAGAATATAAAAGGGGCAGAAAGAAGCTGCTATTGTTGCTTGGACTTTCTACTTGCAACTTCTGCCTTCTGCCTGCCATGGACTGTTTTTCTCTCTAATGCCCCAGTGCCATGCCACCATGCCTTGAAGACAGCCAACTATGAAGTGAAACCTCTACGAACTCTGAGCTAAATAAACTTTTCCTCCCTTAACTTTGGGTGTTGAGTAGTTTGTCTTAGCAATGAGAAAAGTAATTAAGACAGAATTTGCTACCAGAGAAGTGTAGCTGACCGTGTGGTTCAGGAGCCTTTGGACCTGGCTTGTGGGAAGAGTTTGGAAAGGTTCTGAGATGCTGGCCAAAAAAAGCAGCCCTAGAATTCTTGAGGCTGTGCTTGATGGGAGATTCTGGTCAGAGCTCAAAAGACCAGAATGCTGAGGGAATGATGATGGTAAAGACCAAGCTCAGGAGGTTCCTTTTGGGAAGAAGGACTGCATTGGCTGTTGGACTCCAGAACATGTGTTATGCATTGGCAGAAAGTTTTTCTGCATTTTGCTAGTGTCTGGAGATTTAGCCTGAGACTGAGATTAATGGTGGTGGGCTAATTAATCTTGCAGAAGAAGTTTCAAGGCAGTCTAAGGTTGAGGCTGTGGCATGGCTACTGTTGGGGGATTTTAGCCAGATTTATGTTGAAAATCAAGAGCAAAGAGCCCAGCAGAATGATTCAAATGTTTTAAGTTTGACAAGAAAGGAAGCTCCAGTAAAGTTGCAGCCTGCAAAGATGGAAATGAGAAATTGGTCTCTGAAAAGACTAGCAAGAAAAAGCCAAGTATTTCAGAAGACAACAGAAAAGGTGGCCTGAGGACAACTCAAGAACCAGCAGGACTCTAGCCTTTGCAGCCTCAGAATTGCAAAGGTAAAAGAATTTGTTTTTAGAAGAAAGCCTCAGAGCACCATGTTCCAGAAGGGTGGTGGCCTAGAGAATTTGTTCCTTGGGGGTGGATTCAAAGTGCTCAGGGTACCAGGCACTTGATGCCTACAACCAGGGAGGAAGGAAGCCTGGCTACTGCTCCAACTGTCCACAGATTCCGGCATCATCTACATATTGCTAGTTTTAGGTGCATGAAGAGTGCAAGAGTTGTGGGGTCGGGGCCCGTGAGGTGGCTCAATGGCATAAGCACCTGCCTGGCAAGTGCTAGGTCTTGAGTTTGACTCCCGGTACCCACATACAAAGGAAAAAAGGGCCTGTGATATTGCTCAGTGGCACAAGCGCCTGCTCACAAGTGCGAGGTCCTGAGTTTGACCCCCAGTACCCACACACACAAAAAAAAAGAGTTGTGGGGTCAAGAAGACTTCCACCCAGATTTCAGAAGAAGACCTGGGAGGCCAAGCAGTGTGCCCCTGAGAGGGCAGTTTTTGAAGCTGTGAGTGTGAAGCCAAAGGTGCAGTGGAGACCCCAGAAATTTGGAAAAACCAGGATCATGTGTCCTCTGAGAAAAACTGCAAGGAGGGAGCAGAACCACCCCCAGACAGAAGCCATGGGAGCTATAAGAAATGGGGGGTGGAGCCAACCAACCCATTTAGAGTTCATATCTTGCCACAGATTGCCTATGATGCTGGACATGGAACTATAGGAATTAATGTTTATCTTGCTGGGTTTTGGACTTGCTTTGGTCCCATTCCTCTCAACCCCCACCCCTTTGTAACTTTTGGAATGGAAATGTCTCTCTTGTGCCATGTTGGAAATGTCTAACTTTCTTTTCATTTGTACAGGTGCCTGCAGCTAAGAGTTTGCCTTAAATCTCAGAGGAGACTGGACAAGGACTTTTCGGCAATTGTGAAACTGTTAGGACTTTGGCAACTCTTGGAGATGGACTAAATGCCTTTTCATAAAAAGATGTGCGTGAGTCTTTGGGGAGCCAGGGACAGAATGTTATGGCTTGTGTCTACATGTCACCCCAAAGCTTCATGCAGCCACTGGTGGGGCTTTTACATAGGTGGCTGAATCTAGTGTGTGATGCTGGGACTAAGGGTGTGTGATGACTAAATCAGTTCACTGATTGGTTTGGCACCACCCTAACACCAGTAGCCTAGATAGAATATAAAATGGTCAGAAAGAAACTGCTGTCATTACTCGGACTTGCTGTTGTGACCTCTGCCTTCTGCCTGCCATGAACTGTTTCTCCCCTGTGATGCTCCATGCCATGCCACCCCGCCTAGGAGCCAACCATGAAACAAAACCTTTACAAACTGTGAGCTAAAGAAACCTTTCCTCCCCTAGCTCTGGGTGTCAGGTAGTTTGTCTCCGCAACAAGGAAAGTGACGAAGACACCTGTGCAGCCCGTATTCTGTATTTCTCCACTGAGGGAGTACGTTACCTCTGACCTTGAATTCTCAGACTTTTCTACCTTTTCTGCTGGCATCAGGAAATAATTATGGGCCTGTAGATCTCTTCCTGTCTGCTCTTCTATGGTGGTTTTTCAGCGAGCTTTGGTAATCTCCTCTTGTGCATGTCCTGGTGAATACTCAGAGGGGTCCTGAGAAAGACACTGGGGAGGTTTGGAGCTGCACCTTGTGCAGCTCTCTGCTCCCCACTCTGCAGTTCCTGTCCAGTTGCTAACTTCCTTTCTTCAGTTCGGAGACAACACATTATCCTTGGGTCTTCTACATTTTGTCTTCGGAATCCTCTGGAGATATTCATATTGGGACACGTGTAGGATTTATTTCATTTACTTCAACTCCATAAATATCTTTGTCCTATAATATCTGATTTCCAGAAGATCATTATTTTCTCAAGTTGTTTAATTACTTTAAATATAATTCCATATTTTTTACTGCATCCTGATGGAAAGCCAATGATCTTAATTTCCATTTTGTATTGTTCATCTAAAAGAACTTTTTAAAAAGTTGTCTGGTATTCTTGTTTTTGTAGTGTCCAGCTATTTAAAAAATTTTTTTTTGAAACAGGGTCTCACTGTGTAGTTCAGACTGGCCTTGAACTCACTATGTAGCCCAGGCTGGCCTCAAACTTGTGGCTATCCTCCTCAAGTGCTGGGATTACAGGTGTGCACCCCCATGCTGGCTGTAGCATCCAGCTTTTATTTCAACTCCATAACATTTTCTTTTATTTCTCCAAATAAAATCTTAAGGGTTTCACATCTGCATGCGGCGTAGCCTCCATTTTGTCTTTTTAATTTGTGAGTTTATTTACTTTTCTGTGTGTTATAGCCATGACTTTTCCTTAGTGATTGATAATTCTTAACCTTCTGATTAGATTTTAGGCTTATGGCAGTGAGGTATTGAATTGTGGGGCTTTGTGCACTCATTGGATTTAACGAGGAGTAGAAAGATGTCGAGCCAGCCTTTTGGTCTCTCATAACATAATGGTTATGGAAATATTTTCTCTAGAATTTTTTTCTTTCTGTTGATTGGAGTATTTCTCCACATAATTTTTCCAAAGTGCCTGGAAGTTGAGTATCATAAGCCATGTAAGATCCTTGAGCAAGACAATGAGTCCCTATATTTCTCAGTCTGGAACCTGTCTACTTTAATTACCTAGCAAATAATTATTTTAGCAAACTAGAAGTAGGCATCAGGCTACATGGGGTTGTGTGAGATAACAGTCAGTGTGTTTAGCCCTTTATAACAAAATATTATATACTGGGTGGTTTATTAACAATACACACTTTTTAGTGGGGCTTGGGAAGAGGGAAGATATAAATGCACATGGTTAAGTTCCCATGCCTTTAGTTCTCTCTTTTGTATGATATTAATTCTACTCTAAATATTGGCATTTATCTACCTTAGGTCAAAGCTTATTCTAGTTGTTCAGGTTGTATTCTAAATTCTCTATTATAATAATCTTTTTTAAAGAATTAAAATACAGGGCGGGTGAGATGGCTCAGCGGCTTAAGCATCTGCCCAGCAAGCGCGAGGGCCCGAGTTTGACTCCCGGAACCCACATACAAAAAAAGGGTCCGGTGATATCGCTCAGTGGCATGGGCGCCTGCTGGCACGCGAGGTCCTGAGGTCGACCCCCTGGTACCCACAAAAAAAAAAAAAAAAAAGAATTAAAATACATGCTTTTGATAAAATCCCAAATCTCACTATGCTTGCAGGCATATGATATTTCAATACATATCAGTCTGCATTCCGATAGTCTAAATTCCCTATATATTCAGATCAAATATGTCTGTTAAAATACATTCATATGTATTTTCCAAGCCAAGTTAGAACAATTTTCCAGATTATAATTATTAGACTTTTAATGTGAAAGTTAATACCTATTTGATAAAACAAAGACTTTAAAAGTCAGAGCTGAATATTTTATGTCATATTTTGTAGTCTTAACAAATTTGTATTTTAGCAAGTGGGATAGTAAACTTTGTAAAAGAGGAAGACTATTTTTTAAACTCTTCCTTAAAGAAAGTAATTCTGTCTTTCCTGCATCTTAGAGTGCTTTGATTCAATTCTTTTGCTCTTCATCTTCTATATTCCACTTAACCTTTCATTGCCTTCATCAAATACTGGTCTAAGCCATTCAGTTGCAAAGCTACATCATAGAATTGCACTAGGGGAAAGGCATTGCTCTATATGTTGTGGGAAAAATGAGGTAATGAAATATTAATCCTTACTAAATTAAATCACAGAGAAGCAGTCATTTAGATAATATATTAGAAGTTAGATAATGGCCATATTCTTTGACTCTCATTCATCTCTCTTATACTTCATGGCATTTGTCTCTAAACTACAAATAATATGTGATTAATTTGAAAGGAGATCAAAAATACTTTAAGCTGAATTATTCAGAAAGCTTAGCTAAAATACAGGGCCTAGAATTTAAAAATAAGCCTCCCAACCCACAATAAAAACTTGTGAACAGTAGAATTCTTCCCAGGTTGGAAATGACAACAGAATAACAGTTTAAAATTTAGTTTTAATCTTATTGGATTAAAAGAATAGTATCAAAATTTGATGAACTTGGAAAAATTACAGCAAATATGAGAATTTAGCATATGTTGCTGGTTGGTTTGTCTAGATGGCTTTTATCAGATTGAGATAAAGACCATCTATTTCAATTTTCTGTAAGGTTTTTATCATGAATGGGTGTTGGACTTTGTCAAACACCTTTTCTGCATCTATTGAGATGATCACATGGTTTTAGTCTTTGGCTCTGTTAATATGGTGTATTACATTTATTGATTTACATAGGTTGATCCACCCTTGCATTCCTGGGATGAATCCTATTTGGTCATGTTGTATAATCTTCTTGATAATTTGCTGCATTCTGTTTGCCAGTAACTTATTGTGGATTTTTGCATCTACGTTCATTAAGGACTTTGGCCTATAGTTCTCTTTTTTGGTCAGCTCTTTCTCTGATTTTGGTATCAGGGTAAGACTTGCTTCCAGTAAAGAATTTGGCAGTATTGCTTCCTTTTCAATTTCATTAAAGAGTTTGAGAAGTAGCACCATTTGCTCTTCTCTAAATTTCTTAGAGAATTTGGCAGTGAATCTGTCAGGGTATGGGCTTTTCTTTGTTGGTAGTTTTTAGTCACATTTTCAATTTCATTGACTGATATGGGTTTATTTAGAATTTTATATCCCCTTGATTCCGCTTTGGTAATTCATATGTTTCTAGGAATCTGTCTATTTCTTCTGTGTATTCCATCTTATTAGAATACAGTTTCTCAAAGTAGGTATTGATGAACTTCTGGATTTCTGCAGAATGTTATGATTTCACCTTTTTCAATCCTAATTGCATGGATTTGAATCTTTGCTTTCTTTTTATGGATAAGGTTGGCTAAGGCTTTGTCAATTTTATTTAATCTTTAAAAAAACCAACTCTTAGGTTCATTGATTCTTTCTATTGTTTTCTTAGTCTCCAGTGCATTGATTTCTGCTGGGACCTTAATAATTTCATCACTGTTATGAGCTGGGCTTGACTTGCCCTTCTTTTTCTAGAAGCTCAAGGTTCAACATTAAGTTGTTTATTTGAGCTCACTCTGTTTTCCTGATATGGGTATTCACCACTATAAATTTTGCTCATATGCTTGCTTTCATTGTGTCCCATAAATTCCAGTATGTTGTATTGGCATTATTGTTTAATTGCAAAACCTCTCTAATTTCTTTAATTTTATATGTGTCCCATTGGTTGTTCAGGAGAGTGTTATTTAATTTTTATGTGTTTATGAGGTTCTTGTGGTTTCTTTTGCCATTGGTTTCCAATTTCATTTCGCTGTGGTCTGATAATATGCATGGCATAATTTCAATTACTTTGCATTTACTTAAGCATGTTCTGTGAGCTAGTATGTGGTCTATTTTGAGAACATCCCATGTGCAGCTAAGAAGAATGTGTAGTTTGATGTTGGGGGTGACAGACTGTAGACATCCATTAAGTCCATTTGTTCAAAAGTTTGGTTCAGTTCTGATATTTCTTTGTTGATTTTTTGTCTAGTTGATCTATTTGTGACAGTGGGGTATTGAGGTCCCCCATTTCAATTGTATCAGTGCTTATTTGATTTTTTGTGTCCATTAGTATTTGTTTTATATAGTTGGGTGTGCTGAAATTTTTGCATATATATTTATGATTGTGATCTATTTCTCTTGGGTTGTTCCCTTTACAAGGATGTAGTGACCTTCTTTGTCTCTCTTAATCAGTCTGGCTTGACATCCACTTTGTCTGCAAATAGTATAGCTACCCCTGCTTCTTTCCGGATTCCTGTCACATGGAGTATTATTTTCAATCCTTTGACTTTTAGCCCATGAATTTATTTTTGAGTTCAATGTATTTCTTGTATGCAGCATATTTTTGATCTTGCTTCTTCATCCATTCTGCCAGTCTGTTTCTTTTGGTTCGTACATTGAGACGATTAATGTTAATGTTTATAACTGATATGTATTGAATTGTCCTTGTCATGTTATTTTCCTGTTGTTGGCCCCCTTTTTTCCCCTCTGTGTAGTTGTTTGCCTAGCCTGGTGGATTCATTCAGTTGAGGTTCATGGAGTTGTAATCCTTGTTATCTCTTTCTAGAATGTCCTTCAGAACATTTTGGAGTGCTGGCTTGGTGGTCATGAATTTCTCCAGGTGTTTTAGTCATAGA
Source organism: Erethizon dorsatum (assembly GCA_028451465.1). Taxonomy (NCBI): domain Eukaryota; kingdom Metazoa; phylum Chordata; class Mammalia; order Rodentia; family Erethizontidae; genus Erethizon; species Erethizon dorsatum. The sequence goes on from CM051829.1 coordinate 556,377, forward strand.
AGTATCTTATTTCTCCATCAATTTTGAAAGGTATTTTTCAGGTACATCAACTTTTCAGGTATGAGGTAATTTTCTTTCAGGTCTTTAAAAACTTCACTCCAGGCTCTCCTTGACTTGAGGGTTTGCATTGAGAAGTCTGCTGTGCTTCTGATGGGCTTTCTTTTATAGGTTATTTGTTTCTTTTCTCTAACATCTTTTAATATTCTGTTCTGTAATGCTGAATTTCTGCAATCTTGACTATTATTTGCCTTGGTGCTGATTTTTTGCTCATGGCTAATTAGATTTCTATATGCCTCAATTATCTGTATGTCAAATTCTTTTTCCCTGCCAGGGAAGTTTTCTGCCATGACATCCGAACAGGTTTTTTATGTCATATGCACTATCTCCTGCTTACTCATTGATTCTGATCAGTCTTATGTCATTCTTCTTTGCATCATCTGGCAGCTGCCAGATTGTTTTCTCATGGTCCCTTGCTATTTTTAAGAAATCTTTCTTTTTATGCTTGCTAACTGCAATCCTGTCTTTTATACCTGAGATTCTGTCTTCACATTAGCTCATTCTGCTGTATATACTTTCAGTGGAATTTATAATCTCCTTGATATCTGTTTGAGTCTGTCTTATGGATTCTATTTCTTTCCTATGTTGGGTATTCATAGCTTCCATCATCATCCTAAGTTCCTCTATTTTTTTTATGTGTAACTGGTCCAAAGTCATTAGGCATGTCTTTCATTATGGTCACCATCTCTGTAGTTATCTGAGAAATTATTTCTGATTTGATTTTTTCTAGAGCCTCTTTCATCTGCTTAGTTACTTCCAGTGTTACAACTTTAGAGAGTCCATGTGGGTACCTTTTGGGTTTTTCCACCCCATTGCCCCCTGGGTTTGCCTTTGGTGAGCTGGACCTCTGGAGTTGCATCTTGTTTAAATATCTTCTTATTTTGTATTTCCTTTAGTTTAATTCCTAACTTGATGCTTGTAAGTTGCCTATGGTGAGTAGCTTTATTGTGAGTATTTAGAATCTTTAGGAAATGACTACTTCTCAGAGGTGTATTCCAGGTGTAGCTAGCTTTTGGGTTTTTAATCTGCTGCATGATACTCCCTCTTCAGTTTATTGGGTTATAGAAGTTGTTGCCCATTTGGCCCAGCCCCTGGTTCTTTGGCACTAGTCTATTGTACTTTTTGTGACCCTTAGGCAATCTCAGTCTTGGTATACCTGAAAGAACAAGTGGCTAGAACCATTATGTCACTTTGGTTAAAGTGATACAAGCAGCAATAACAATATCATCAAACACAGCCTAGAAAATGACAAAATGAGGTACTTATTAATTTGCCACCTTTAACTATATGATCTAGATTTGTTTTTGTTTTTTTTTTTTTTTTTTTTTTTGTGGGTACCGGGGGGACGACCTCAGGACCTCGCGCACCAACAGGCACCCGTGCCGCTGAGCGATATCACCGGCCCCTTTTTTGTATGTGGGTTCCGGGAGTCGAACTCGGGCCTTCGCGCTTGCAAGGCAGGCGCTTAAGCCGCTGAGCCGTCTCACCAGCCCTATGATCTAGATTTGTGATTGTATAACAAAATATAGAATGAATCAGAAAATTGTGTGCAGTAAATAAGCCCTCAATATGGCAATGTTATCATCAGGAGAAAATTTTACAAGGGGTTGAGGGAAAAAAATAGAGAAATAAAAGAAAAGGAAGCGATTAGAAGCCAGGCTGTGTGACAAAGGAGGATCACGCAAACTTTGGGAAAGTGATGCAGAAGAAAGGAGGGAGAGGGCCCGGTGAGATGGCTCAGTGGCATAAGTGCCTGCCTGGCAAGCGCAAGGGCCCGAGTTCGACTCCCGGAACCCACATACGAAAAAGGGGCCGGTGATATCGCTCAGCGGCACGGGCGCCTGCTGGCGCATGAGGTCCTGAGGTCGACCTCCGGTACCCACAAAAAAAAAAAAAAAAAAAAGGAGGGAGAGAGAGAAGGAAGAAACAAAAACAACAACAGCACTCAACAACAACAATAAAACTAGAAATGGTGTTCATATTCATATAGAAACAAAAACAAACAGTGAAGAAAAAACAAACAAACAGAGAGAAAAAATATAGAAAAGAAGAAAAGAAAAGAAAAAATATCCACTTCAAGGTGTGTCTGTGCTTGCCACTAGTAGACAATGTGGGCAGACAGATCCACATCTGCATCGATCAATCCCAGCAAGCCAGCAGCAGCTCCACGGAGGGGTAGAAGATGATCCCAGTGAGCCTGCACCCCTGTTTCCACTGAAGTTCAGGCTGCAAGGCTGGAACCAGAGCGGCCCAGCCTGCTTCAGTCCCCGAGCTGGCTGTGGGCTTGAACTTGGCTGGGAGCCACTAAGTGGAGCCAGAAGCCACTCTAAGCCCCAAGCTCTGTTGGCCTCTCTCCAATCACCCTCTCTTGCAGGAGGTCCAAACAGAACAACTCACCAGCCACTGAAGTTCCCTGTGTCCACTGCAGTCCACCAGGTCCACTGCTCCACTCCACTGATGCACTTCTCCACGGAGCCTACTGGGGCTGCCAGCCATCACTGAGCGTCTGCAGTTTCAAGCCACCCCCGCCACACAGTGAGTCTGGGTTCAGGGAGAAAGCTCTGCCTGACTCCTCCTTCTTTGTTGAAGTTTCTCTCTTCACTTTCCCTGTGGGCTTCAATTGTCACTTCAGATCCTTCTTGGTTCCCAGGGACCCTACTTCCCTTCTTCTTCTCTTCTTCACATTGCTATATTTCAGTGTTTGGACACCAAATCTCGGAGAGGCTCTCTCTCTGCTGTGCACCATCCCCCATCTTCCTATAACTCCTACAATTGATTTTTGTATCCTGCTTTTGCATCCTGCCACCTTGGTGAATCATTTATTACTTTTAATAATGTTTTAGTTGATTCCTTTGGATTTTCTATATATAAGAGCATGTCAGCTACAAATAGAGATACTTTTACTTTTTCCTTTCCAATCCAGATACCCTTGCTTTTTCTTGCCTAACTGGCTTGACTAAAATATCCAGTACAGCACTGAATAGAAGTGACAAGAACAGACATTTTTGCCTCGTTCCTGAGCCTGGGAAGAAAGAGCATTCAGTCTGTAACCCACTGATTGATGTAGCTTTGCATTTTTCTTAGACATCCTTTATCAGGGTGAAGAAATTCTCTTCTACTCTTGATTTGTTGACAGTTTTTATCATGAAAGGGTGCTATGTTTTGTCAAATGCTTTTTCTGCATTTAGAGATGATCATGCATGTGCTTTATTCTGTTAATATGGTGTACTATATTGATTTTATATTGAAGCAACCTTGCATTCCTAAGATAAATACCACTTGTTCAAGGTAATTATTTTTTATATGTTGCTGGATTTGGTTTGCTAGTATTTTGCTGAAGATTTGTGCCTGTGATTCCTAAGAGATACTGATCTACACAGCAGGCATGTCTAACCCACAGCCCACTGGGACCCAGGCCAGCTAGAAGTCCCACAGGATCATAATATTTTTTTTTTTTTTTTTTTTTTTTTTTTTGTGGGTACCGGGGTCGACCTCAGGACCTCGCCCACCAGGAGGCGCCCGTGCCGCTGAGCGATATCACCGGCCCTTTTTTCGTATGTGGGTTGCGGGAATCGAACTCAGGTGCTCGCACTTGTCAGGCAGGCGCTTATGCCGCTGAGCCATCTCACCGGCCCAGGATCGTAACCTTTTAGCATTATTATGTGACTTTCAGCTGTGTCTGAGCACAGCCTTCATAGACAACGGAATGCTGGGTAGGGGAGGGTGCCATGCAGTGCTGACGGCACCTTCTGAACCCACTACACACAGTGTGTAGACTCCAGTGTGTCAGATGTTACGTGTGCTCGGCTGACGTGGTCAGTTAAACACAGGAGCTGCGGAAATGGTATTTTAGCTTACCAACACGTGTGTGTGCCTGTGAAAATAGGCATTTATTTGTATTCAGCAGATGTGTGAGTTTTCTTATTTCATTATTCAACTTGAAGCTAAAGGAAGAGTATCACAAGTTCAACCCAGCCTGGGCAACTTACCAAGACCATGTCTTAAAATAAAAAATAAAAAAGCTGTGATGTAGCTCAGTGTAAAGGTCTCAGGTACAATTCCCAGTACCACCAAAGAAAACCCAAAAATCAATTAAGCAAACAAATAAATGACCTGGGGTTCTATGTTATTTTGTAAAATAATTTAATAAGTTAACACAGGTTTTTACCAGCTGTGATATAGGAAGTACAGAAATGTACCAATTCAGTTTTTGCTCATGATATTATTGTATTATGTACACAACATTACTAATACTAGAAAAATAAATGATTATTTATAGGTTATTTTGGTATTCCCATGTGACTTCTATGTTGTCTAAAAAGCAAACATCCCCTAAAAAAAAAAATTGTGGATGAAGAAGAATGTTAAGTGAAAAATGGACAGATGAGTACTTTTTTGTCAAGACAAATAATGAGGCATTATGTTTGTACTATAAGGAAATCATGTCAGTTTTCAAAGATTACAGTTTGAAAAGACATTATGTAAAAATACATGCTATCAAATTCAGTGCATATCAAGTAATATTTTGCATAATTAGTGGAACTGAAAAAAGTCTGCCATCTCAACAAAAAATTTTTTAAATAGTTATAACTCTAATATAAAAGCTAATTATATAGTAGCAGTCTTATTGCAATAAAAATTAGAACCATTTGCTGATAATGAGTTTATTAAGCACTGTATGAAAATGATTTGTCCTACACATGTTTAAATACTGCATTGTTTTTCTGGTGTGAGAAACCAAAACTGTAAATGAGGACCAAAATATATATAGAGATTGGCAAATGGGAAGAAAATGTTCAAATGGGAAGGGATGAGTAAGGGAAGGGGGAGGCAAAACAGAAGGAAGGGACAAGGAAAAAAGAGAATAGAAGCAAAAAATGGAAACAAAGCTTTTGTAATTAGGAAGGGGAAGAGGGATTGAAGGGAGGGAAGGGGAATGGAAAAAAAAAAAAGAAAAAGCAAGATATATGTTGTACAAGTACCAACTCCCTATGATGAATGTTGTCATTATGTATATCTGAAATGTACCAATAAAATTTTAAAAACAAAAGAAAAGAAAATGATTTATCCTGATACAAACCAGATTTTTCTAAAATCAGTTTGTCTCACAGACTGTAGCCAAGCAAATTGAAGAAATAGGAATATCCATCGAAAATTATTTGGAGAGTAAGGCTGCTAATTTCAAAATCTATGCTTTGGTGATGGATGAAAGTACTGAGGTACAGAAACACCTGAACTTGCCATTTTTATTAGAAGTTTTGATAACAAATATAATGTAAGTGAATAAATAAATGGCTTCTTTGCTGCTATTCCAGGACACAAGTAAATCTCTTCTTTTTAGGAAGCCATAAAAATTAAAGTGATTTTCTTTATCCTTTATCAACATATCTGGTGTAGCTATTGATGGTGCCCCAGCAATGGCTGGTAAAAATGAGAGACTTATAAACTTAATAGAAGACAATGGAATTGCCACGAGCATCTAGGAGTGATGCTAATATCACTGCATCATACATCTAGGTTTATTGCAAAAACTTTAAAAATGGATAATATCATGCAAATCATCGTCAAAGTGGTGAATTTCTTAAGGTCCAAGGGAGTGAATCGTCACCAAGTTCAGGAATTCCTTAAAAGTATGGATGCTGACTATGGGGACACATTTGCTTTTCCGAAGTAAGGTGGTGGAGCTGGAGTGAAATGCTGAAAAGAATTTATGATTTGTGATATTAAATCAAGTCATTTATGCAATCAAAAAGAAATTCTTTTTGCCAGAACCCAATGAAAAATGACTCGCAGATTTAGCATTTTTGGTGGACTGGACTGCTTGTTTAAAGGACTTAATAATGCATCTTTGAGGTGAAAATCAAGTTATCTCTGCTATGTTTCAAACCATAAGAGCATTTGAAATGAAACTTAAGTTATGTCAAACTCAAGCTTATGGCAAATAATTACAAAAAATTTTTTTTGACGTGGTCTTGCTATGTATATCAGGGTGGTCTTGAGCTCACTATGTAGCTCAGCTGGACTCAAACTTGCAGTGATCCTCCTGCTTCAGCTTTCCAAGTGCTGAGATTACAGGCATGCACCACCATGCCTGGCTACTGAGAAATAATTTTATGCATTTTGATATGTTGGCTAAACACAGTCCTATGAACAGTGAAAAATATGCAGTCTTGCTTTCCCCTTTGACACAGGAATTTGAGAATAGATTTCAAGATTTCCAGAAAAACATCTCTATTTTTTTTGCATATTTGTGACTCCATTTTCAATCAACATAAATACATTACCTGTGAATTTTCAAATGGAATGCATAGAGCTGCAACCAGATCTTCAACAAAGAAGAGGTTGATCATGGCACTTTGCTGGATTGTTATAAGACCTATCTTCCCAGAGAAAAATATCCCTCACTTCACACCTTAATTATATCATCACTTTTTGTCAGGACGTACATTTGGGAAAAGCTATTTTCAAGGATGAAGCATGCAAAAAGTGGATCAAAAATTTCTGATGAGCACCTAAGAATTGCAAGCACTTCCATCGATCCAGAATTGCATTACTTACAGAAAAAGAAGGTCATATATCCCACTAGTTTTATATTGTCCTCATTTTTTTTAGTGTTACAGTAAAGTATATATGTATACATTATCTAGGAAAGGAAGACTTATTACCCATATACATTAGCTATATTATGCATTTCATATGTGCCCCAAGATGATTTCTTTTTCACTCTGCAGCCCACGTGAAAGAAGAAGTTGGATACCTATACAGTTGTCTGTAAAGACAAATTTTTTCGTGACCTTTCTTTTTTGGAAGAGTTTGTGAAATACTGATTTGTCTTTAAATGTTTAGTAGAGGGACTGGGCATGTGGCTCAGTGGTGCTTAGCATGTACATAGTGCTGGATTTTATTGCTAGCACCCCTAAAAAACTGTTTAGTGGAATTCACCAGTGTAGCCATCAGGGCTGGATTTTTTGTGAAAGAAAATTAGTAGTAGACTATCCTAGAAAGCATTCATAATAAAAGTTGCAGAGCTGGGTGCCATTGTGCATAACTGTAATCCTAGCAGGCTCAGACAGGAGGATCTTGACTTCAAGACCAGCCTGGGCAACACAGTGAGGTCTCGAAAAAAGGAGACGTTGTCGATTTGGCAGGTAGGGGTTCACTTGTTGAGACACCATTCTCTAGTTACAGTTTAAAATTAGAAATTATTCCGTTTTCATGTAGAAACTGATCAACATCTCTGCCATATCAATAGATGCCACCAGTAAAGCTAAGTAGATTTATTTGGCCAAATCCAAATATTTCTTCCCTCACAAAAGCATCTGATCTTCCAAAAAAAAGGAAAGTAAATGGGCTAAATCATCTCTGAACTAGTCAAACTGTTGAGTTAAATTTTATCTTTGGAAATAGAGCCAGGGAGGGGCCAGTGAGATGGCTCAGTGGCATAAGCGCCTGCCTGGCAAGCACAAGGGCCTGAGTTCGACTCCCAGAACCCACATACGAGAAAAGGGCCGGTGATATCACTCAGTGGCACAGGTGCCTGCTGGCGTGCGAGGTCCTGAGGTCGACCCCTGGTACCCACAAAAAGAAAAAAGAAAGAAAGAAATAGGGCCGGGGATATAGCTCAGCAGCATAGTGCCTGCCTGGCAAGCGCGAGGTCATGAGTTTGATTCCTGGTACCAAAAAAAAAAAAAGAATTCACTTAAATATGAATAGAAAAGGGGTGCTTCTCTGCTACCCCAAGCCAAGCAAGAACGTTTCAGAAGTCTCACTGTGGGGGGTATGGAGAGGGTTAGCCCTGTCACCTTGGAGCTCTTGGCTAGCTGCAGAAACCTGCGGGGCCAGCTTGTTAAAAGGACTTGAGCTGCGCTCTTGGGAGAAAGCACAGACTCCCGCAGGCTTGTCCAACCTGTAGACTGCGTTGGACATACCTGAGTTGTCTGAAGCACAGCGAGTGAAGAGAAATTGTGTTGGACCACATGTAAAATGTCTAATACAGTTAATGTACATAAGTAACAAAACTTATTTTCAATATTTATATTATAACATAGGCATGTCAAGTCCCTGGGCCATAGGTTGGACACACCTGTCTCTGAAAGGGGATAACGCTCAACATTACTTACACAAAGAGGAATACAAATCTCCAACTAGGGAAAGACATAGACAGATGTACTCATCGATCCTATACAACTGTGAAGATGGGCGAGTACCTCGCTATCCACAGGGATGAGGGGAATAGTCCAGTGCTTAAGTGCTCTCCTAGCATGTGCAAGGCTCTAGGTTTGTCCCCTTGTAAAAAAAAAATGACGAATCTCACTGATAAGTTCAGAAGAAAGCAGGTCACACAAGACTACGTAAGGTATAATTCCATTAACATAAAATGCAAAAGCATGCCAAACTATTGCTTAGGCAAGTGTGTGTGTGTGTGTGTGTGTGTGTGTGTATGTGTGTGTATGGAAGGAAAGAAAAACCCTAAAATTCAAGACGGTTGCATCTGGGGTAGGGAGTAACTCAGGGAACCTCAAAGTAAAGGTCATGAGGTATTTAACCTTAGTGGTGCATAGCTGGGGCTCATTTTGTTGCTATTCTTCGTATCTGATACATGTTATATTCTTTTGTGTGTATATAATGAAGTTAAGCCAGTTTTATGAAATTCTTAGTGCCTCAGTACAATAAGTTAAAACAGAACATAGGAAATACTCTTGAAATTCGTGGATTCTTTGCCGGCCTGAGTTCAGCAGAGCCCTCTGAGTAGACAGTTGGGCAGGAATAAAACTTCATATAATCTTTTTTTTGTGTGTGTGAGTACCGGGGGTCACTCTCAGGACCTTGCGTGCCAGCAGGCGCCCATGCCGCTGAGCGATATCACCGGCCCTTTTTTCGTATGTTGGTTCCGGGAGTCGAACTCGGGCCCTCGCGCTTGCCAGGCAGGCGCTTACGCCACTGAGCCATCTCACCAGCCCCCAAACAACATTTTTTTTTTTTTATATGCAGGTACCGGAATCTTTTGTGACTACTGGTAATAGTCACTTTTTGCAATCCTTGCACAAGGACTTTTTGTGGCCTTGAAGTGGAAATAGCAACAACTATGACCTCTTTCAGTAGATTTTCCATGCTGTTTTGGGAAAGCCTGCCTCCATTTATTTGTTTTTTTCCTTCTTTCTTCAGTTACTTAACAAATATTAGCATACATATGTGCCAGTCACTATGTCAAATGCTGAGAACAGAGCGTTAATACTAAGTTCCTTTTCTCATCATTACTGGCCACTTAGGTTCATAGGCTTAGGTTCATTTGCTGCTTAGGTTCGTTTGCTGCTCACCACTGACCAAATCAAAGGAGGCCATACATTTTGGTAAAAAGAAGAAATTCAAAGGTAGCTCCAAGGAGGTGGAGGGGCCTATTTGCCTCAAATCTTCATCTCACTAGTTTACAGGTGGGCAAGGGTCTTTTGAGGGGAGGGGGAACACAGAGAGATAATGCAAAACTCCATACTTCCTTTATCAGTTCTAGCAATCTTCAGCTCATCCTCCTCTTATGGAAAGTAAACCTGGCTCCTGGGGCTGGCATCTGCATATCCTGTGACTTCTTTTGGGCTGAAGAGAGGAGGGGATGTTGGTTAGGTGCTCAGCAGGAGGAAGTTTGGGGAAGTTGCTTACCACTAAAAGAAAAAAAAAATCTAACTTTTAAAGTTCCATTTTGCAGTGCTGACTGCACTCTTGGAGTCTACTCTAGCACTTGCATACCTACTTTGGATTTTGGATTTTTCAGGATTTTTTTTTTTTTTTTTCTGTAGTCAGTGTCTTGCTATGCAGTTCAGGCTGGGCTTGAACTCACTATGTAGCCCAGGCTGGCCTCACACTCACGGTGATCCTCTTGCTTCAGCCTCCCGAATGCTGGGATTACAGGCACTTGCCCAGGTTGGATTAGTGACCAAGTCCTATGGGTGTGAGGGGAATTCAGGGTACCACGAATGTGTTTATGTGGAGGAATTTACAGTACTTAGGCCAAGGAGTTAAGAAATGGCTTTGTTACAGTTGAATGGGCCCAAAATAGTCCAGGTTCTTGTGCACAAGGGAAGAACTGCCAAGTGTACACCTGGTAGTGAGTAGTAAGTAGCTGTGTTTATTGAAGATCACGGGACAGTAGCAGCAGGAACAGGCAGAAGGGCAATTGGAAAGAGGAGGAAGAGGAACCCTTGATAACTCAGGCTTCCAGTGTCTAAAGGGTCAGACACCTCTGACTCCAAGTGCTTCCCTTCTGTCTCCCACGGGTGTTGCGGGCATCTCGGCCTCCTAAGCCTTAAACGTGGATAATCATTAGGGCGGTATTGGGTTTATAGTTGAATAAACGGAAGGGAGTGGCTCCCTCAACTTCCCCGTTTCTAACTGCAGCTTCTCGAAACATGTGATATTTAAACTGAGACCTGCAGCATGAGACTCGACCAGGAACATTTGGGGAGAAAGCCCCAGGCCGCCTGGGAACAAGACCAGGGAATGGCAGCTTCAGACAACTGAAAATGTGCAAGCTGGAACGATGGCCGCATTGAAGGATTGGTAACAGGTATGTAGATCAGCCAGCGGGGCCTCTAGATTGTGCTCAGGCCTTCACATTTGGTAAAAGCAGAGGGGAGCCCCTGGGGGCCCTAAGCACAGGACTGACGAATCTGATTTACGTGTTTTTCACATTCCCCGGGCTCCTTTGTACAGGAGAAAGGACTGCAGAAGGGAATAGACGAGGGAAGCTGAGTTTAAGGAGACTACTGCACAGGACAGTGAAAAGCTAATCTTGGTTTTGGGAGTCTGTGACTGAGAGCTGATGTGGGCAGGAGAAAACAATTTCAAAACCATCAGGGTAGAGTGGTAACTGAAGCAGGGACCCGGATGAGGCAGTGTTTCCTGAAGAACTGTTCTCACAGTTTTCCTTTTGCTTTGTTCGTAAATGCGAGCTAATCTTAGAGGAGAGCGTGCTGCTGTGACAAGCAATTTTTAGGAGAAAAGATGTTTTAAACGACTCTTCTGGCAAAAAACACACCTGCTTCAGGATGTGAGTCCCAAGCAGCAGTTAGGCCGCTGCGCTGGTCGCAGGCTGAACCGCGCTTGCCGCGGGGTGGGTGCCCTGGGCGACGGGAGCGTCGCGCCCTCACCTGCCCTTTCCGCTCCTGCGGCGCGGCCCCGTTCCGTGCAGAGCAGAGGCCGGGCCGGGCGCTGTCCCCAGCCACGCGGGCCCCACGCTGACCCTCGGTCCCTCTCGCAGGTCCCGGACCTCCCCGCCCGCCGCCCGGAGAAGCTCTGCTCCCGCAGGCGTAAACCCAAAGCCCTGCTCGGCCGGCCCAGCGCGCTTCCTCGCAGGCGCAGCCGCCTGGGCGGGTCGCAGGAGGCGCCGGTCCTGTGGCGGGGCCAGCCCGCGGCTACACGCTGGGACCCGTTTTTTTGGTGTGGTTTGGTTTGGTTTCGGGTTTTTTGACGGGGGTCTTGTAGTGTCGCTACGAGTTCGTAAGCTGATCTCAACCTCGCGATACTTGTGCCTCAGTCTTAGGAGCAGCTGGAAGCACAGACGTGAGACCCCGCGTCCTGCGAGCCGGGCTTCTTCTAAAGCTAAGCGTGCCCGGAGACAGCGCGGGTGGCCGCGGCCTCGGGGTCTCACGTGGGCCGGGGGCCTGCGGTGGGGTTCCCACGCGGCGCGGGAGGTATCTCAAGAACTGTCCCGGTGCCGAGCGCCACGCGCGCGCCTGTGGTCCCCGCTGCCTGGAAGGCTCGGCCAGACCGTTTTTAAAAGGCAGGAGCAGCTACAGTTCTCGGTGTCCTTGAGCCAGGGAAGACACAGGGCAGAGCAGCCTGCAGTCACCGCCAGCCCTGTCACTTAAGCGCGCAGGTACTGGATAGGGCAACCACAGAACCCGGATACACCTGATCTGACGCGGTTTGAGGGGAGCGCACAAGAGGACGCGGGGCTTAACTCAGTGGTGTAGTGTTCGTGGAGCACGGTCAGGGTCCTGGGTTCAAAACCCCGTGCCAGGAGGAATAAAAACTGCCCATCAGTCCAGTAGCTTTTGCTGAGAGTCGCGGAGCTACTGCAGGCTGAGCTTCGGACCGCATTGTAGTCCTTCGCAGGAATCCTCTTGTTACTTTGTTCCTTTTCTTTTTTTTTCTTTTTTATTTCTTTTTTATTTTTTTAAAGACAACAAATAAACATTCTTATGTATTAACAAACTCAAGCATTAGAGAATGTACAAATTCCTTTTGGAGAGAAATATTACTCAGTATAATATTAAGCCATGCAAAAGCTAGGTAAAAATAGAAGACTAAGGAATGGAATAGTCACAGTGTAATTGCTTTTTCATACTAGGGAGACAATACGATGTTTACAAATGTGCATCTGGTTTATTTCGCTTGTGAGTATTTTCTCGAGTTGCATCCATTTACCTATAAAAGTTTCCAGTTTATCTTTCTTTATGGCTGAGTAGTACTCCATTGTATAGAAATACCACATCTTTTTTATCCATTCCTCGGTTAATGGGCATTTGGGTTGTTTCCACGATCTAGCTATTACAAATTGTGCTGCTGTAAACATGGGTGCACATATATCGCTGTGGTACGATGTTTTTAATTCTTCTGGAAAGATGCCCAGAAGGGGAATAGCTGGGTCAAATGGGACCTCCAATCCTAGTTTTTTTTTTTTTTTTTTTTTTTTTTTTTTTTGTGGGTACCGGGGGGTCGACCTCAGGACCTCGCGCGCCAGCAGGCGCCCGGGCCGCTGAGCGATATCACCGGCCCTTTTTTCGTATGTGGGTTCTGGGAGTTGAACTCGGGCCCTCGCGCTTGCTGGGCAGGCGCTTAAGCCGCTGAGCCATCTCACCGGCCAATCCTAGTTTTTTGAGGAGTCTCCACACAGATTTCCACAGTGGTTGCACGAGTCGACACTCCGACCAACAGTGAAGAAGGGTTCCTTTTTCCCCACAGCCCCTCCAGCATTTGTTATTGGTTGACTTCTTGGTAATAGCCATTCTTTCTGGGGTGAGATGGAATCTCAGTGTTGTTTTAATTTGCATCTCTCGAATGACTAGTGATGTTGAACATTTTTTCATATATTTATTTGCCATTTGTATTTCTTCATCTGAGAAGTGTTTATTAATCTCAGATGCCCATTTTTGGATTGTGTCTTTAAATTTGGGAGGTCTGATTTTTTTGAGTTCTTTGTATGTTCTCGATAGTAATCCTTTGTCTGAGGAACAGCTGGCAAACAGTTTTTCCCACGTTGTGGGTTGTCGCTTCACTCTGTTGGTGGTTTCTCTTGCTGTGCAAAAGCTTTTTAATAACATGAGATCCCAGTTGTTGATTCTTTGTGATACTTCCTGTATGATGGGGGTTTTATTCATAAAATCTTTGCCTACACCAATGTCTTCAAGAGTTTTACCTATTCTATTTTCCAGGAGATTTAATGTTTCTGTTTTAATATGAGTTCTTTGATCCATTTTGAATTTAGTTTAGTGCACTGTGAAAGATATGGGTCTAATTTTAATCTTTGGCATGTGTAGAGCCAATTTTTCCAGTACCATTTATTAAAGAGGCTATCTTTCTTCCAGTGTATGTGTTTGGCACCGTTGTCAAAGATAAGGTGGCTTAGTATGTCTGGAGTTGTTTCTGCATCTTCTATTCTATTCCATTGGTCTTCAGGTCTGTTTTTTTCCCAATACCACGCTGTTTTTATCACAGTAGCTTTATAGTATAATTTCAAATCAGGGATTGTGATGCCCCCTGCCTTGCTTTTGTTGCCCAGAATTGCCTTTGCTATTCTAGGTCTCTTCTGGTTCCAGATGAATTTTCGGATTGTTTTCTCTAATTCTGTGAGATATGTTGTTGGAATTTTGATCGGAATTGCATTAAATCTGTATAACAATTTTGGAAGTATGGCCATTTTCACTATACTGGTTTTTCCGACCCAAGAGCAAGGGATATCTTTCCATTTTCTGATATCCTCTTCAATCTCCTTTTTCAGAGTACTGTAGTTTTCAGTGTAGAGGTCTTTTACTTCCTTTGTGAGATTGATTCCTAGGTATTTCATTTTTTTAGATGTGATTGTGAAAGGTGTTGTTTCCCTAATTTCTCTCTTAGTGAGTTTGTTATTGGTGTACAGGAAGGCTATTGATTTTTGAGGGTTGACTTTGTATCCAGCTATACTACTGAATTTGCTTATTAAATCTAGCAGTTTTTTAGTGGAGTTTTTGGGGTCTTCTATGTAGAGTATCATGTCATCTGCAAATAATGATAATTTAACTTCTTCCTTTCCAATCCTAATTCCTTTTATTTCTTTCTCTTGTCTAATTGCTCTGGCTAAAGTTTCCAGGACTATGTTGAATAAGACTGGGGACAGTGGACATCCTTGTCTGGTTCCTGATTTTAGAGAGAAGGCTTTCAGTTTTTGTCCATTTAGTATGATATTGGCTGTTGGTTTGTCATAGATAGCTTTTATCAGATTGAGATAAAGACCATCTATTCCAATTTTCTGTAGGGTTTTTATCATGAATGGGTGCTGGACTTTGTCAAAAGCTTTTTCTGCATCTATTGAGATGATCATATGATTTTCGTCCTTGGTTCTGTTAATATGGTGTATTACATTTATTGATTTACGTATGTTGAACCATCCCTGCATCCCTGGGATGAATCCAACTTGGTCATGGTGTATAATCTTCTTGATGATTTTCTGGATTCTGTTTGCCAGTATCTTATTGAGGATTTTTGCATCTATGTTCATTAGGGAGATTGGTCTGTAGTTCTCTTTCTTAGTTGGGTCCTTCTCTGGTTTTGGTATCAGGGTAATGCTTGCTTCCAGGAATGAATTTGGGAGTATTGCTTCCCTTTCAATTTCATTAAAGAGTTTGAGAAGTAGTGGTGTTAGGTCTTCTCTAAATTTCTTATAGAATTCAGCAGTGAATCCATCAGGGCCTGGGCTTTTCTTTGTTGGGAAGTTTTTAATTACATCTTCGATTTCATTGATTGTTATTGGTTTATTTAGGATTTTTATATCTTCTTGGTTGAGCTTTGGTAATTCATATGTATCTAGGAATCTGTCCATTTCTTCTGCAATTTCCATCTTATTAGAATACAAGTTTTCAAAGTAGGTATAGATGATCTTCTGGATTTCTGCAGGGTCCGTTGTGATATCACCCTTTTCATTCTTAATTGCGTGGATTTGAGTACTTTCTTTCCTTTTTTTAATGAGGTTGAATAAGGGTTTGTCGATTTTATTTAATCTTCCAAAGAACCAACTCTTTGATTCGTTGATTCTTTGTATTTTTTTTTAGTCTCCAATACGTGCTCTGATCTTTATAATTTCCTCCCTTGTACGAGCTTTTGGCTTAGCCTGCTCTTCTTTTTCTAGAAGTTTGAGGTTCACCATTAGGTTGTTTATTTGTGCTTGCTCTGTTTTCCTGATATAGGAATTTAATGCTATAAATTTCCCTCTTAGGACTGCTTTCATTGTATCCCATAAGTTCCGGTATGTTGTACTGTCATTATCATTCAGTTGCAGAAACTGTCTAATTGCTTCTTTAATTTCATCTGTGACCCATTGTTTGTTCAGGAGGGTGCTATTTAATTTCCATGTGTTTAGCAAATTCTTGTGTTTTCTTTTGCCATTGATTTCCAATTTCATTGCACTATGGTCTGATAATATACATGGGATAATTTCAATTCCTTTGCATTTACTTAAGCAGGTTCTGTGAGCTAGTATGTGGTCTATTTTGGAGAATGTCCCACGTACAGCTAAGAAGAATGTGTATTCTGATGTTGTGGGGTGGAACACTCTGTAGACATCTACTAAGTCCATTTGTTCAAATGTTTGGTTCTGTTGTAATATTTCATTGTTGATTTTTTGTCTAGTTGATCTGTCTTTTTGTGAGAGTGGAGTATTGAGATCCCCCAAAACAACTGTATTAGTGGTTATTTGATTTTTCATGTCCATTAATATTTATTTTATATAGTTGGGTGCACTGGTATTTGTTGCATATATATTTATGATTGTTATCTCTTCCTCTTGGATTGTTCCCTTTAAAAGGATGTAGTGAACTTCTTTATCTCTCTTAATCATTCTTGGCTTGAAATTCACTTTGTCTGTGAAAAGAATAGCTACCCCTGCTTTTTTCTGGGTTCCTGTCACATGGAGTATTGTTTTCCATCCTTTGACTTTCAGTCTATGAATTTCTTTCTGAATTAAATGTATTTCTTGTATACAGCATATTGTTGGCTCTTGCTTCTTGATCCATTTTGCCAGTCTGTGCCTTTTGATTGGTGAATTGAGACCATTAACATTAATGGTTAAAACTGATATGTATTGACTTATTCTTGTCATGTTATTTTCTTGTTGTTGGCTCCCCCTCTTTTAATTTTTGTTTTCCCTACCTCTCTTTAATCATTTGCTCTGCCTGGTGGATTCCTTCTGTTGGGGTTTCTGGAGTTGTAGTCTTTGTTATCCATTTCTAGAATGTCCTTCAAAACATTTTGGAGTGCTGGTTTGGTGGTTATAAATTTTCTCAGATGTTCTTTGTCATGGAAGTATTTTACTTCTCCATCAGTTTTGAAAGATAGTTTTGCGGGGTACATCAATCTAGGTTGAAGATTATTTTCCTTTAGAACTTGAAATACATCATTCCAAGCTCTTCTTGACTTGAGGGTATGTGCTGAAAAGTCCGCTGTGATTCTGATGGGCTTTCCTTTATAGGTGATTTGTTTCTTTTCTCTAACAGCTTTTAAGATTCTACTCTTATGTTGAATTTCTGGAATCTTCACTATGATATGCCTGGCTGAAAATTTTTTTTGATCATGGTTAATTGGAGTTCTATAAGCCTCACTTATCTGAATGTCAAATTCTTTTTCTCTACCAGGGAAATTTTCTGTGATAATGTCTGTGAACAGTGTTCTGATGTCATTTATGCTATCTCCTGCTTTTTCATTGACTCCAATCAATCTTAAGTTATTCTTCTTTGCATCATCTAGCAGCTGCTGGATTGATTTTTCATTGTCCCTTGCTATTTTTAAGAATTCTTTCTTGTCATGATCACTAATTGCAAGCCTGTCTTCTATATCTGAGATCCTGTCCTCACATTGGCTTAATCTGCTACAAATATTTTCAATGGAATTTTTGTTCTCTTGGATATCTGCTTGAATCTGCTTTATGGAGTCCATTTCTTTCCTATGCTGAGCATTCATGGTTTCCATCATTTTCTTAAGTTCGTCTATTTTTTTGTCTGTGTCTGCTCTAGCGTCTTTAAGCATGGTCTTCATTGTGGACATGATCTCTGCAGTAATCTGAGAAATTATTTCTGATTTAAATTTTTCCAGAGCCTCATTCAACTGCTTTGTTGTTATCACTTCAGAGATGTCAGGTGGGTGGCTTTCGGTTTGTCCCACCTCACTGCCCCCTGGGTTTGCCTTTGGTGAACTGGATGTGTGGGGTTGCATCTTGTTTAAGTGTCGTCTCATTTTCTTTTCTTTCTTTAGTTTAATTCCTGGGATGCTGTTTGTAAATTACCTATGGTAGGTTGCTTTATTGCTAGTATTTCAAACTCTTAGGAGATTCTTAGGATACCAGGAAGAAAAGCGCCCATTAGTGTGTCCTTCTCGGTTGGTGCTTCTCTGTACTGTGGCATCTCGCGTTCCTCCACAGAGGTCCCCGCTGGAGCCGTGGATGGAGTGGCAGCCGCCCTGAGTTCTCTGCTCAGCTGCTGCCCCCCCACAATGGCGCCCGGCTAGTCGCTTTCTCGTGTGGGACAGCCGGGCGTCAGCACTCACCGCCAGTCAGTGTGTCCTTCTCGGCTGGTGCTTCTCTGTACCGCGGCGTCTCGCGTTACTCCGCGGAGGGCCCCGCTGGAACCGTGGATGGAGTGGCGGCCGCCCTGAGTTCTCAGCTCAGCTGCTGCCCCCCCCACAATGGCACCCAGCTGGTCACTCTCTTGCGCAGGACGGCTGGGCGCAGCACTCACCGCCAGTCAGTGTGTCCTTCACGGCCGCTGCTTCTCTGCACCGCCGCTTCTCGCGTTCCTCCGTGGAGGCCCCCGGGGGCGCCGGCAGTCACCGCGTGTCTGCAGATTTGAACCGCTTCAGTCGCGTCAGGATTCCCGACACAGGGAAATGGCGCCGGAGGCCACCTCCTTCTTCTTTGTCGGGGTTTCTCTTCACTTTCTCCATGGGCTCCAAACTGCGCTTCAGATCTTTCCTGGGTCCATGGGAGCCACTTCCCTCTTTCTTGTCCTCCTCCAGTCACTATATTCCAGCGTCCGGAAGGCGACTTTTGGAGAGCTTCACTGCCTGCTTCTTACAGATCCGCCATCTTTTTCCAGAACCTCCCAGAATATGTCCTTTTCTTTCTTTTTTAAGCACTTTTTTTTTTCCATTTTAAATTAGTGATCCCTGGCAAACTAGTTTTTAGGAAGATAACGTTTGCTGTTCTGAAACACGCTGTGATTCTATTGACGTCAAGTTACGTTGGATTTGTTGACACCTGTGGTTCGAGACGCCTCCCATGAGCCAGAGCGCGGTCCTCAGAAACCCTGAACCAGGTTACTGCGCAGGGCACAGCAATCCGCAAGCCCTGCGAGTGCCCTTCGGAGGTCACATGACGATGAGGGCGCGCTCATCGAATCCAGATTTATCCTAAGGGATAGAAACGAAGTGGAGGGGGCCAACCATGGCATATTCTGTAGTGTAGTTCACCAGGTGAAAAAAACGGGTAAAATATTCCTTACAAATTAAAGAATTGCCCCTAAGAATTCCTCCAAAGTTCTGTAGGAAATCTGTCCTTCAAGGTTCCCACCACCAAGAACAAATCTGACTTTCCAGCCCAGGAGCTGTTTCTTCTTCCCTGAATGTCACCAAGCATGCTCTGATGACACCTTACTTGTTCCTAAAATATTCAGTTGTTTATTTCCCACCACGAGTTACCTCTACAAGGTCGCAAATAGTGAAGAAAAGAGAACATTTTAATATCATTTAGAAAAAAATGCCTAGAAAAAATAAACAGCGTTTCCAGAGAGCTGCGTTAGCTGGACCTTAGAAAGTGTGGCTGAGACAGGGTTAAGCGATGCATTCACAGCCCCAGGGGAAGGGCAGGGAGGGCGGCCACATCTGCAGGTGGGAGCAGGAAGGCTTCCACACCCGGGAGACAGGTGAGCATCTCTTGTTGTCCTGGCATAACACCTCCTCTACCCTCCTAATCTTGTAGTAGGGGCAGACCTCTGTAACAAAATGCAGATCAAGAAGAGGAAAAAAAAAAAAGTTTATTAACATGTGCAGTCGAGCAGGAGATGGAAAGTAAGACAAAGGACTGACTTAGAACTCGTTCATGTACCATCTTTAACAATTGTTTTCTTTTTTTGGTGGCTGTACTGGGATTGAACCCTGAGCCAGGCTTGAACTTGTAATCCTCCTCCTTCAGCCTCCCAGAGTGCTGGGATCACAGGTGTGTGCTACTACCCCTGGCTTCACTGTGGTTGTTGTTGCAGTGCCTGATGTTAATGCCGTTGTACACCTTTGTATACGATTATTGGCCACTGGTGTCTCTCCTCTGGGGAAATGTCTGTTCCGTTTTCTTGCCCACATTGAAATTGGGTTACCTGTTTGTTACCGAGTTGTAAGGTTCTTTGTGCATTGGAATTGGCACTTGAGGCATACACTCATTTAACCGCGTTGTGAATGTCATGGGTAGTGGGACTTGGGATGGAGTGGAAACTCGAAGAGCTGTGTATTTGCATTAAGAACAGGCTCCTTCCATGTGACCCTCCATTTACCTTAAAATACAATGCACATGTGAGTCATCAATTCATATTACAACTCAGAAGGCTGCCATCCATGTTCCTTGGGCAAGCACGGGGTGCGCTCTGTGTTACACACAGGGGTGCTTTGTGTGTTAAAGGCTGAAGGGACTGAGTTTATGTGTCCTGACCATGAGGCGGAGCTGTGCTCTGCCTCCTGCACACAGATGATAAGGGTGGTACTGGTCCAAAAATGGCATCTTAAGGTCTTTGAAAGAAAATGTTAGGAAACAGCGTAACCATATGAACAGTTACCTTCCCTTCACTAATGGGGATTCTTCCCAGCCTGTTTCTGAGCCTCCCCTATGCAGAATCTGGGCCTTGAGTTGTGGGAGCAGAGAACAAATGGCTTTGATCTTTTTCATTCATGGGAGAACAGAGGGTTACTAGCAGGTGAGGAAAGCATAGAGTTCAAAAGGTGTTGTAAAAAGGATAAGAAAGGGCAAGAGGGCCTGGACAGAAGAGAGAAGAGAGGACAGCATTTGGTGCTGATCTGAAGCAAGTTTTGGGAAAGGGAGCTGAGGGACCCTCTGTCAAATACTAAGAGAGAAAGAGACCTAGGGAAATAGGATTTTAATGTTGCTGCATGTTACGGCTATAACTTCCCTGTGTGATTTTGTTAAGAGACCTGGGAAGATGCCTGAGTTGTGTTCACATTTAAGCATGAGTAGCTTGCACTGATTGAAAGCTCAGGGCTCTGCACTAACAAGCTTCATAACCACGGTGCAAGGCAGGTTTGTTCTCTCCTTCGTATGTGTGGGAAAAGTGAGTCTCCGGGAGAAGCAGCTGGTTTAACCTGCATCCGTGTCTATTCTTCTCTTCCCCTCAGGCTCAGCTCTTTTATCTTTCTCCTTCCCTCAACCTGCCTTTGGTATTTCTGATGCCAAAGCTAACTAGCATTTTTACTGACTTCATTTAGTTTTTATGTTTCTCATTTTTAATTGTTAACAATATATTCTTTACTTCCCCCTCCCCTTCTCGAGTTCACTGGGTTCTTTGTACTTTGCCCAGGTGCTCCCCTGCCTTGAATTAGATGCCCCTGTCTTAGTTACTTTCTCATTGCTGGGACAAAATACCCAACACCCACAAGTTACAGGAGGGGAGGTTTATTCTGGTTCACAGTGTGTGGAGGAGTTGGCTGGTTCCAAGGCAGGGTGTTATGGTAGATGGGCATCGCAGAGGAGAAACAAGCTCAAAGCCTGGTGGCAGGAAGCAGAAAGCAATCAAGGGAGGAGGGGTGAGATGATGCTTCCAGGCCACGCCCCAGTGACCCATCTTATCTGACCAGGCTTTGCTTCTCAAAATCACATTTCACTATAAGCTCACCAGTGAACTAATCCATTGATGGAGTATCAGACACCCATGATCCGATCACCTCCCAAAAGCCCTACCTATGACCTGTGAACGCATGAGGTGTTGGGGGGATATCTAGATGGGAGCCATGATATTCCCTCCTAAAATAAGACAATGCCTAGCAGTGCTGGAGCTGGGCACTTGGATGCACAGGTCAGTGCATGGGTCCACACCCTCTCTTGTTGGGTTGAGAATCCCTCCCAAGAGTCCTGTGTAACCCTATGTCTAACTTTCCTATGAAAGAAGCTATTGGAAGTTCATTCTGCTTTATTTTTCTGTCTGGGTTCAATTTGCCAGGGGCTTTAAATGAAGAAACTTCCCAATTTAGAGCCCTGAATTTGTTGAAGGTGATGTCAACAAAGGTAATTTTTTGAAAAAGTTAAACTATCATCTTACAAGAAGAAAGTAATTTTTAATCTGTTTTAACAGCCTACATTGATCAGCCTGAGGAGAGAGAACACAGGAGTCGGGAAATGTAAATATCCGAATTGTCACTCTGTTAGGCAAATAGTGCAAATAGGTCTCTTCAACACCGTATCTTTTTCTGTTCCTAATTTCTTCACGTGGTATATAGCTTCATTTCACCAGGAACTGGAGCCCCTTCTGGGCATATGCGGGCTCCTGGAGCACCCAAGCCTGCAAATGAGAGCAAACACAGTCAGAAGCTGTCTCTGAAAGTAGTAGTTTTCTCCACCACCAAATTTTCCTAACACACGTAACAGGCTAAAATATATGCAAAGTAGGACTGTGGTGGGAGCACCCTTGGGTCAGTGCTGACAAGTGGTAGTGGATCCACCTTACTCTGGGAGACAGCATGGAAAGCCCCTCCTGAAGAGAGCCCTGGCATGAGGGAGTTTGAGAAAAGAAGCAAGAACGAGGATCTTCCTGTTTCTGGCTACTGATCAACACGCACACAACCCCCAAAGGCAAGAGATTCTACTCAGAAATCCTTAAGGTGAGATAAGCTGCTGTTTCCAAGCATTTTCTCAGGGAGGTTCAAGTGTTCCTTTGAGGAAAGTACCACTTATTCCTGCTGCCCATCTCTAGAAGCACGGAAGATGCAAATGTCCACCTCTGCATCCCACCTGCTCTACCTTATGCTCTGTCAAAAGGCCTCTTTTGGTTGTGGTTTCATTTCCGCTGCTCACTCTGCACTTTGCATGTTTTAGGTTATCAGTTGGCTGTTTTACCAGACACTGTGCACTTCCCTATAAACTGGGTGGGTCAGGAAGTGTCAAGGGCCTCTCTGGGTGTTGTTGGCATGGGCACCATTGGCTATAAGATTGCTCAAAGGGACAAAGCATTCGACATGAAGATTCCATATTACAACAGGAACTGCAGGTAAAGCTTGGAGACTGGACTTGGGGGTCGCTTAGCAGAGCTCAGGGCACCAGTGACTTCAGTATGGCTGGTGTGTTGTCCTGTGCACCCGTGTGCCTTCCCCACTCTCTCCAAGAAGGAAGACTGATGGTTGAGGAGGCATTGGCGTATTCTCTAACAATTCCCTGGAAATGCAGCCTCACTTCTCACGGTGAAAGCTTCACCATTCACCAAGGTACCTGCACACTATGAATTCTTTTTCATTTCCAGACTGACTTTTTGATCACAGGAGATGAATCCACACCCACTGAGTAGCAGTCGATAGCAAGGTGCAGGGGGTACCTCTTCCCAGTTTCTGAAGCCTTGGCTTCAGGGGATTTCCCACCACTGCAAGGGTGAATGTGCCGCCCTGTCATGCCACCCCAACTTTGTCTGGGTGTCAGTGCACCTGTGCATATCTCACCAGCTCATCGCAAGCCAGGTCAAAAACTAACTCTGGACTTTTACCCCCAAGCTTGTGTCGCCTCCCTCAACTAGTGCTTCCCAGTTGATCGATGGCCCTCACACACTCATCCCTCTGCAGTTCTCACCCCTCCCGTGATCCAGCACCCTGTCCTAGTAACCTCGCTCTGAAGCACTGTCCCTTCACTGGCCATCCTGCCTCAGACTGACCTTGTCCTTCCCCGAGCTGCACAAACCCTTTTCAGGGGCGGCTCGTGCCACCCTTGATCCCTGTGACCTGCACTCTTTGGATCAGCCAGCCTTGGCCTCTGCTTGCAACCTTAGTAGCTCCCGTGACACGTGGAGCAAATGGTTCCTCACGGCCTTTTGAGAGGCTGCATGACACATCTACCTTTGTGTCCCAGGGATGTCTCACTGCCCCATGTCAGAACAATAGTTTTAAGTCCATGAAATGAAATCCTTTATACACTATATTTCCTGTATTGTCAAGTATACTGAAAAATAGTGTTCTAACTATTAAAACTCATAGAATTACTTATACTTCTTTATTAACTCATTAGCAAGATCCCAAATACAGGTCAAACAACTATCAAAAAGGTAGCAGTCGGTACAAATGATTCTCTGAAGTTCTGTTTTGGGGTGTCTTCAGTGTGGTGTGATATGAAATGACCTATGCTTTCCGTCAGCGACAAAAGCATAGGAAATACCACTGCACATACAGAATTGAGGCATACTCTACATTTCAGCTAGGGTTAGCGGAGTATGATTATTTTCCTGCCGAAGTTCATGCATCCCCTACGCACCAGCCCTGTGGGATTTGCTGTCTCTCTGCTGGTTTGCTCATCTTGCCTTGCTTTTTCCAGGGGGCTCTACCCCGGATACAGTTTATCTGGAATGTTCCCAGCAGTGCCCCGCCTGACTCACAGGCTTCCTTGTGCCTGGAATGCCCTCACCTGAAGCCTCCTCAGAGAGGTTAGCCCCTCCCTTTCTTCCTGGCATCTTGCTTGCTTGTGCTGTCTCTCTGTCTCTCTCTGCCTCCCTCCCTCCCTCTGCCTTGTGAATGTGGTTCCTCGCAGGACTCTTGTTTACTTGTCTGTCTCCTAGTGGGTAAGAGCTCTGGAGACAGCTGTCTTTACATTTCACCACTGTGCCTGTACCAAGCACAGGGCTGACACCCAGGACAGTTGTTCAACCAACACTTATTAAATAAAGAAATAGATTCTGGCCTTATAGGAAATTTGGAAGGATGTCATTGGTTTTTGTAACTGATATTTGTGATGACGTGATAAGCTAGAAGATTCTGCAGAATATTCTCCCTAACTTTTTAAAGAATTATGTTTTGACAGTGGACAGTGGAGAGATTTAGCAGTTTCAGCTTTCAGTGCAATGAGAAGGCAAAGGCAGGGATGCCAGGACCAACTGAGCGGTGCAGGCAGGTCATTGAGGGGGAACTGAAGTGAGCTGGGCATCCATCTTCTCCTAAGCCCCATCTGGCCAGAGACGTATTAGAAAATAATTCTTGTACATTTGTGTTCCTTATTTGTAGGGCAGTACTCCTAGAGTTTAGCATTTCAGTTGAATAAATAAGCTGGAGGAGGAAGAAGCTTGGGGGCCACTTTCTGTGAGAGGCTGGACGACCTGCTGCAGCAGTCAGACTTCGTGACGCTGGCCCTGATGCCCCAGACCCAGGCGGGAGCTGCGGTGATGAAGCTGAGTGCCATCCTTGTCAACATCGGCAGAGGTACAGTTTGCCTGGAGGCAATGTGGCTAGGAAACAGTGTCAAAGGATCCCCCGGCTCTGCCCTGGCATTGCTTGTGCTCCTTTTTTCCTGAGTGGTTGCGATGGTCTTAAAAATCCACTTGGCAGGTGAATTAAGGGAACTTTATGTTCTATTTAGACTTATTCTGAATTTTTATCTTTACATTACTTTGAACCTCAAATTAGTAGCAGACGTTATGAGAAATGTACACGATGGAGGGTTTTGGATCTAAGTTTGGCCATCTATTCATGTTGAGGGTGGTGTCAAATTTGACCCCCTAGATGTAATTAAACAAAGTTTGTGGAGGTGCATTTCATGAGCAGTCACTTGCAAAAATTATTTTGTGTTACTTTGTTTCCTTGGCATGCACCCAGCAGGTGCCAGGAGGTAGTAAGCCTTGTGCCATCACCAGATGTTATCGTGGGTTTGATATGGTGCTTAGAAAGAAGAGACACAATGTCCCTCTTTCATGCTGGCACGATGGTACACGTGAAGGTAGGGAGCTAAGGGCAAGCATTCAGGCAGTGTGGCTCTGCAGGCCTGGCGGCCAAAGGACATGGATGTAAAGCCCTGTGCTATCGATAACCCTGTCATTGGGACAAAATGACGTGTTTGAAATTGTAACTAAAGTGACCCAAACGTCTTCCATGTATGCGGCGAACCTGTGGTGATTACAGAATAGTTGTCTCACTGCTTCTGCTCTGCTAACTGATCAAGACGCTCTGACAGGAGCTTTGCATTCTGGGGTCATGTGACACACTTGGAGCCCCTGCCCAGGTAACAAGACCAGGTGTAATCTATGTGTCTTTCTGGATGGAGGGGCAGCGGCCAACTGGTTCTGCTGACCTTGTGGCCTCTCAGTCATGGAACCGTGTGAAGGTGGCCTCTGGAAGCCCATGGCCTCTGGTGGCCCATCCTGTTGGGTGTAGCTGACAGTTTGGCCTCTGGGTTGGCACGTCTGAGAGTGGAAACAGTTCTGAGACTAAAGGTTTGAAAACAACTGATCTAAAAGTAAAATAGTAATTTCAGTGTAAATTGGGAGTAGGAACATTTTAAACAGTTAGTTATAAATTTGTTTGAAAACCTGTAAAGTCTCATGATGTCTATGGTCTGTTCTGCTGAAACAAACATTTTTTATAAAAGATTAGTTTCATTGCTGGGTGTGGTGGTGCACGCCTGTAATCTCAGCACTCAGGAGGCTGAGACAGGAGGGTCACTGAGAGTTTGAAGCCAGCCTGGGCTACATAGTGAGTTTAAGTCTAGCCTGAGCTACATAGTGAGACCCTGTCAAAAAAAACAAAAAACAAAAAACAAAAAAACCCCCAAAGGATTAGTTTCACTGTAACTCACAGACAAATATCAGGTTATGTCCAAAAGTTTAGTTTATCCTAAAAGTATTATGCTCCCCAAATCTCATGTGAATTCATTTCTGTAGCAAAGAAATTCAGCAATTATTTATAACTAACTCAATCATGTGATGTCCATATTAATGTCTAGTCTCCATATTGTCTCTATCAGATGTGTTTGAATTTTCCTTATGAGATTTGGGGAGAGGTTTCGTTGCTGCTGACCACAGTGTGCTCTAATGTGAAAAAATAAAAGTATGAATGTCAGATTTATTTTGTGACACTCAGTCTTTGCTTTATTAAAGATTGCTATAAGGTTAATTTTAAAAAGAAAACATTCATTTGTCAGTGGTGCCAGGGTACCCAAGACCATCCTTAGAACAACAATGGACTAGAAGGACTCAGAGAATTCAGAAAAGCTCAACTCAGTTGCAGTTTATTGCAGAGAGGGAATACAGATGGAAGGCAGCAAAGGCAAAGGCTCTGGGGGCAGAGTCCAGACGGGACGGGGCACAGGCCTGCTGTTGCTCCTGCAGTGGAATTGTGTGGTCAACGCTCACCCCTCCTTTGCTGTGTGACAGGTGTGTCAACTACTCTGAAGATGACAATACGCAACATATTAATTACTGTAACTCTCCTACAACCTGTTTTGAAACTGTTTTATTGTTATTATTATTTTACTTTATTTTGATTTTTCTACTCTTTACAAAAAAAAAAAGATCTAGAGAATGTTTGTCCACGTTCAGTGGGAGAGGTAGAGCTGTGTTGTCCTGTCCCTCTGATCTCTGAGATGTGACAAATGTTAACAGGATGGACTGCCACATGTGACCCCTAAAAACCTGTAGAGCTGCACTTCCTAGAGGTCACCTGGAGCTCTGTGCCCCAGGTCCTGTGAGTTCTGCTTTGTGGACAAAGCAGACCTTCATGGACCCGAGCCTGTCTCTGCCCAAACTTCTGTGACTGTGTTGGACGAATTCAACTGCCAGGATTCCATCTTTAAAACATGAGATTTAGAGACAAAAATATTCATTTCAGTTCTGTTAGAAACATGAATACTGGCAAGCCGTCCAGAGCAGAGGTTGCTGAGACAACTGTGACATTGTAGCCACCAATGTGCAAAAGATGGAGATAACAGGACCACATTCCCAGTGTGTGCATGAGGTGACAGGAGAGCTGTGGGCCAACGCACTCCCCACCCAGCAGTGACGACACACAGGCCTGAACCCTACGGCGAAGACAGGAAGGACGAGCACCTCGAGGGAGGCCAGGGTTCCTGGATGATGACTGTGACTCTGTCCTTTTCATTCATATTGCTTTACTTATTGTACTGAAAAAAATGTTTGTTATCTGACAAATAACTGCATAATTTACTGAATAGGTAAATGAAAAATGAATAGGAACTCTCTGGGATTTTCCTTTCTACATAAAGCAAGATTCATCAGTCCCTTCCAGGTTTATGTGGCCAAGTAGAACTCTGCACCACAGTGAAAACTGTGGAAAAGATAAATTACGGGGACATATGATGAGAGGTGGCCAGGGACAGCAGCAGGGGAGAGGGGAGGAACCGCTTACAGGCACAGCACTGAGGAGAATGCTCTGGACCTGGACCATGGTGTCAGGTGCCCAACACGGAGAATGCACTTCATGCCACCCAGCTGGTCATTTTAAACAACTATCATCTTAACTTTTATTTAAAAATAACTCTATTATTCACATAAATCCAGAAAAGAAGAGCAAAATTATATGCCAAAACATATGTGAGAGTAATGGAGGGGAATGGTAGGGGTGGGGCAGGAGCTGGCCCCAGAGGGAGCTCAGGCGCTGGCCCCTGCTGTGCAGCCCCGAGGGGCCCCAGCCCTGCAGCTGGTGCAGAAGGGCTTCCTGGCGCTGGCTCTTGCTGTGGTGCCAGAGCTGGGGAGGGAGCTGCAGGTGGAGTTGGCACGGGCTCTGCATGTGGGACTTGAGCTTGGGCGGGAGCTGGCCCCACAGCTGCAAGAGAAGAAAAGATCAGCAACAGTGTATGTTCCTTCCTGGGGCAAAGCCTTCCCACCACCTGCCAGACACAGCTCTGTGCACAAAGCCACCCGCGGGAAGCCATCCTCTGCTGGATCCCGTGTCTCAGTGTTTCCGGGTCACCCCAGCACGTGGAAGCTCCGTCTCTGTCCAAAGGCCCATCCCCTCCCCACATGCCCACAGCCCATACCCCAGGCCTCCTCACCCTTGGGCTCCGCCTCAGTGGGCTCAGCGTGCTCCAGCGGGGCCAGGAGAAGTTTGGCTGTTTGATGCACCTGGGAGTGCGGCTCCAGCAAGGAGTCAAAGACAGACAACGTGGACCTGGGGAAAGTGGGTAGCAGCAGACTGAGAGACCGGGCCTTGCCTCCCAACTCCCTGCTCAGGGCACGTGGGGGGCGGACACGTGGGCCTCCTGCCCGGTCTGTGCATGGTCCAGCACCACCCTCTGCCACCCCCCACGGGGCAGTTCCTGCCCAGGCAGCCCTGAGTGCCTGACAGAAGGCTCCATGGGAGGGAGCCTTGTTCAGTGGTGTGACCACCTGAGCCTTCTGCAGGGCCACGGACACACTGTCTCTCTGCCCGTCCCCACTGTCAGCTCCATAGGGACAGAGACTGGTATCTGCTGTGGGGTTGCACTCAAGGGCACAGGGCTGCCGCTTCATAAAACCCTGAGAAGGGAGGGGACAGCACAGCCCTGCTCAGCCTCTGCTCAGGCTTCAGCTAATGTAGTGATGTGTGCCTAGTTCTCTGTGCCTCTTCTGGGCTCCGCATGTTGGGAATCCTCATGTAGCGAGGCCAGGAAGAATCTCATCTACTGTAATGGGAGTAATAACTGCTCTGATGTCCAGGGTGACTGTGTGGACCCCAAAAAGCACCGAAACCCCAGAGGGCCAGTGTTGTATCAGCTCTGGTTATTGGATCATGGTCAATGCCTACAGAAGTGTCTGCACACAGTGTGTCTTCATGTGTATTCCTGGATTGATGTACCCGCTGTTCTTCCATGCTCTGTGAGTGGCCTGGGACCATTGCATCTACCAAGGATTCCTGTTCTGTGACCACTTGAAGCCATTAAATGACTCTGCAGTCTCCTGGACAGTGACCGGAAGGACTTCCCCCAAGTGTAGGGTCAGTGTGGGGAGGCAAATCTTCCCAGTAGGGATGGAAGATCACGTGTGAGAATCAGCATGGCCACTACAACTGGTCTTCCACAGGGCCAAGGCCAGGCTCAACAGTTCCAATAGACACCCCACACCACCCTACAGCCACGAAGTGGGCTTGATTTTCTCAGCACCCCATAGTTCAGAGTTGCAAACTGAGGCTGAGAGAGGCCCGCCACCTTCCCAAGACTTGGAGCCATAGGTGGTAACACACGCTGTGTGCTGAGAGGGGAACACACCTTGCCATTATCCCTTCCTGTGGGGAGGAAGTGTTGGCCCTGGAGGGGTCTGGGAAGCAGGCCCCGTAGATGGCGCAGCTGTCCAGGAAGGCCTGCTCCAGGGGCTCCTTCAGGGTGTGCTGCGTGCCTGCCTGCGATGTCCTCGCTGTGCACACCTCTGCCAGGCTCTCGGACGCCTGATTTCCCATCTGTGATGGGACAGTGAGGAGACATGGGATTAGTGTCCCACCATGACTTATCAGGAGGAGTTGAGAATTAAGCCTTCATCAAACACTAAATTGTCTTTTGTGGTTCATAACTGAAGGGACACAGGAGGGCCACAGCAGACAAGTGATCCTCCTAATAAAACTTAAGTTTCAGAAGGGACACCTAGAAATACGAGCATTTTCAGGCAGCTTGTTAGCTGAGAGGTCATATGGAACTCCATGCATGAAGAGCAGCGAGCCACGAGTCCAAAACCTCCTCCCATGGTAGAGATGAGTAAACAGAGGCTGGTCCTGGGTTCCCAGGTCTGTTCATGAGTTCACTCAGATTGGTCCCCAGGGTTCTGTTGGAATGGCCCGGGAACAAGTCAGATCCAGCTTCCTTACCCATATGAGGCTGATCGTCTGTGGTCACTGCTGCCCTGGTGGAAGGTCATTTAGCCCAGGTGTCCTTGACATCTACCACGTGCCACGTGGACACCTGGGCCGGGGTAACAATGAGGTGACATGGTAGAATGAAATCATGAGTGGAAGTCAAGGGACAGAGTGTCCGTATCCCTTTTCTGATGTTCCCACCAACACGTGGACACTGCCCCGCCCCGCCCAAAGTGGAGGCTGAGCAGAGCGAATGTGGATGTTGGAAGATGGGGCCCAGATTCCTTCAGGAGCAGCACCCCAGGCCTGCTGTTTCCCCACCCCTGCAGGGAGGCAGTGAACATGGTGTCTGTCCCCGAGGGTCCTCTCTGTCCTGCTGTGGCCTCAGTGCACAGTCCCCTCAGCTCACACACACACCCTGCCCTGAGCTGGCACCTGTCATTACTGTGGGCCCCCAGTGTGTGTCATGGGCACACGACACACAGGCCCCGTGACCAATTCCAGGCCGATGTCCTGGGTGCAGCTCTGTTGGGACGGCGCCCAGCAGCCAGCACAAAGTGTGAGGCTCTGCCTCACCACAGTTTGTGCTGTTTTTGACACAGATAACCTCGTGCTCCTGAAACACACAGCTCTGTCTCTGGCTTCTACCCCAGGATGACGGCTGATGGCTCTGGAGGCTGTGGATAATCACTGGGCACTGCCTTCTCCTCCAGCCAGCCCTGTCCTGCTTGGGAATGTGACAGGACCCCGGGCTCACAGCCTCCCGGCACCTGCTCCTGCCCAGGAGGAACTTTCTTCATATCCGGTCCCCCCAAACACACACTGAGGACAAAAAGCAGGGGTCATGCAGGGGACTCACACTGGGAACTAAGAGGACCTGTCCTGGGCTCTGTGGCTCCGAGTGTCTGGTGGCCAGGCCCAGGGAGACCTGCTCCGGGCTCCCTCTTGTCTCGGAGCCCATGGTCGCTGGGTCTGGTGAGGCCTGCCCCGTGCTACCCATGACAGTTGGGCGGCTCCTGCCTAGTGCCCTGAAGCGCCTGGATGGAGTGATCCATCCTCGCACTCGTTCCCAAGTGCTTTTCCTGTGTGGGGTCCTGCGGCTGCGGCCTGGAGACCTGGAAAAGCAGCACAGCATGTTCGCTGCTGACTGTGTCCAGCCAAGTGACTGGGCAGGCAGCAGTTGCTAGACTGTGCTGCCAGTTGACCCTAGGATTCCAAATTCTGTTTGGACCCGTCGCCAAGGAAGTGAGGTCATGTGCCGGGGCCATAAGCTGGCCTCTCCCTCTGATAAGAAGACCCTATGGCCCCTTTCTCCCCACAGTGGGACAAATCTGTGTGATCTTTAGAAACAGCAATGAGAAACTAGGAAAGCTGCCTGTGACGTTAGAGTCTGATGAATTTCAAGTTTTAATGCAACAAATGTGTAGATGCTTAACATGCAGCCTGCACAGGGGGAAGTGTGCTTTTCCATCAGAAAGGTCCGTTCTCTCTCAAGACACAGTGCTCAGGGTTATCACTTAGAGATATGTCAGATTTTAGGATGATTTTCCTTCCTGGATTGCCTTCAATGTCATTTCAATCCCAATAGGGACCATGGAGATGTTCCATGAATGTCCATAGGCATTTTCGTTAATGGGTATAAAAGTTTCAAATTATAACCCCTGGATGGCCAGGAGAGGAGGATTCATAGCATGTTTTAATTTTGCGGTGCACGTGGATAGCGACTCACGCTTAGATACTGAACTCAACACAAACGGCAGCATTCGGCGCTGCCCCACACACCGTGCTGCGTTGTCTTTTTTCACTTCATGCTTCACCTGTAAACTTGTCCATAAGATTGGGAGGCTGATCAGCTCCTGATCCTTAACCTTGCTGGTGACATTAGGAGAGGGCTGAGATTCATTCATTCAGACGTCACCATGCTGCCTGAGCCTCCTTTTTCTCCCTGCTGTGTTTATTTATTTACCAGCTCTGTGCATTCAAGTCAGGACCTCCCACAGGCTAAGCAAGCACTATGGGATGGAGCCACATCCCCAATTCTATCCGCATCAGATCTGCATTCAGACCTGTGTGCCTGCTTCATCCAGGCCCATGATCTGCGCCCCTTCTCAACAGCCCGCATTTCCCTCCCTTGGTCCATTTTGCCTCTGATCCACCCTCTGCATCCCACCTCTGACATCACTCTGTGTGCGCATGCGTTTTTGTGTGTCTGTGTGTGTAGCTGTTGGTATGCTGACAGAGGTCTGTCCCATATGTTCTGGTTATGCTGAGGTCCCCAGGATCCTGGGGGCTGCCCCCGCTCTAGCCTTCGGGAGTTGGCTGAGTCCTGCCCTGAGAGGTCTTCGCCAGACTTCTCCCTTCTCCTTGGCACTCTGCCCATGTCGTATGCCTGGCGCCTGGCCTTATCTCTGTCTGGGCCTTGGTTCCCAATGTCTATGGGGGTAGTGGAATGACACACACTCCCCTTTAATGGAAGCTGTGGAGTTCCATCATGATGGTAGTGTGGTGCCAGAGGGACACACGGTGTTCTCTCCACCTCTGCACTGGCCCCTTCCGCACCTGCCTCTACTTGGAAGATATGGCTGCCCTCCCTCCTTCTAAGGCCATAATCGTCTAGGCTCCTCCCAACTCAAAAGGACAAATACAGTCCATTTGACGGGGATCTTCCTGTTCTGGGAGCCCCCACCCACTGTCAGAACTGCTTTGACCCAACCTATGCCACCTCCTACCCCACTGGTTTGAAGGACCGTGGGTAACTTTATGCCATCCCCCAAATCCAGGAGCCACACCTTGGGCCACACTGGGGTCCCCCAGTGAACAGCAATGTGTTAGGTCCTCCTTTGCGGGAAACACCATGGCCCTAACATTTCCGATCAGTCTATCTGCTCCTGCAGCCCACCACCCAGTGGCTGCACAGTGCAGCCAGGACCCGGGGAACAACATCACCCCCGTCCTTCCATGGCACAGCAGCACCCCACCCACTGGCCTCTGTGAAGGCTTCAAGTGGTTTATCCATGGCACAGCCAGTACTAGTGGTACTAGATGTGAAAGCAGGATGAATAGCTGTGGGGACACTACCTTGGGCTTTACAATCACCCCTGGCGCAGTGGCATTCATGGGTCCTGCAGCTCCCATCGGTGGATGGAACTTTGGTTTTGGTGGGCTCACTCCAGGCCCCAGTTCCATGCCCAGAGCGCAGTGAAAACACCTCTGGATTGCAGACACCCCACATGGGGGGTAGGAGACATCTGCTAGATCATCAGCCACTTCTTTAGCTTGGGCACGAACCTGGCAGATCTGAGTTCAGGGCTGGTTTTCTCTATCTTGGACCTGACCCGACACTCACTGCTCTTTCCCAGTGCTCACTTTCCCACACCTGTTTGTTTCAATGGCCATTATATTTCTCCTATGATGGACATAAAAACTGGTTGTTTTCAATCTGCCTGCATTCAGGTGTCTTCTTTACTCTTTGACTCAACTACTGGGGAAAATGGACAATTATGAGTGGTGTTATGGCTTGCATCTAGATATCCCCTAAAACCTCACGTGTTCATAGGTGGGCCTTTTGGGAGGTGACTGGATCATGGGTGGGTGAGCCTGGATAAGTCCACAGATCAGTTTATCACTGGGTGTGATCTTGGGAAGTGAAACCTGGTGGAAGAGTGGGTCACTGGGCATGGACTGGATCCCTCCTGCTCCCAGATCATGCTCTACTTCTTGCCTGCCCTGCCATGGACTGTTTCTCCTCTGCCATGCCCCTTTACCAGGCCACCCTGCCTTGGAGCCAACTGACTATGGACTGAAACTTCTACAAACTGTGAGCTAAAAGAAAGCTTTCTTCCTTTAACGTGTGTATGTTGGGTAATTTGTCCAAGCAATGAGAAAGTAAGACAGGTGCTGAGCACTGAACCAGACTGTATGCAAATGTCCTCTGCCCTAGGGAAGAGGCTGTGAAGCAGCCACACTCACGAGAGTCTGTGAAAATGAACTGCAGGAGACTTCAATACACGCAGCCCATGCTGCAGTAGACTTCCTGCTCTTGATGGCAAACTGTACATGGAGCTCACTACACTGCTCTGCCTACCTTTCTATGGTCGTATTAAATAAAGTAGACATAAAGTGTAAGAAAATGACACATTTCTGTAATGATTTGAAAACATAAAGAAAAAACATCAGTTAACCGTCAGCCTAACACAATATCATTCATATGTTTATAGATTCCCTCTAAATATTTGGTTTTTTTCAAAATGAGATATGTACACATACAATTTGTGAGACTTTTTCCAGGTTATATATAACTAACATTTAGAATCCTATATGCCAGACATAGTGATTAGAAATTTCCTTATACTATATTTCACTGAAACTAAGACATTATTGATTATATGATGTACCAGTATGTTTTATGTCATTAAGAAAAAACTTTTTTTCAAAAAACTGTCCACTACAGTATAATACAAACAACATACAGGGGTTTTTATTTTTTCACTTGGACCACATGTCTCTGCAAATTAAACAACTATCTAAAGGCAGTCAGAATTTTCTGACATATTGGTACTTCACACCCTAATGACAGTTCTGCACGAAGTATGAACTGGTCATGCTAGCCCCTTGTTACTCTGAAATTTCCCCCACAATTCCAAGGGGTTCCACAGTTTCTTTTCGTATTGCCTGGGATATGATAGGCCCATCCGTGGACCCCTGACTTAGGAAGGCAACTCATCCCAGAGGGCTGCTTCTAACTTAATTGTTAACTGAAGGCTCCAGCTCCTCTACACAGCCTCCGAAGTCTGTCTCCCTCATTCAGGCAGAACTCAGTGTCCTTGGACAGACACTGGCCCAGGATTTCTCAGTTAACGAAAGGATGTTGTAATGCGCCTTCCAGAACTCTTTACGGGTTAAATCTGTATCTGAGACCATCTGGAAGCACAAGCGGCCTGCCTTCGGGTCATAACTCAAGACTCTGATTATAACTTAAAACTAAAAGTTGGTCATAACCCAAGTTGTCCATTGGCAGGCCGGTTGTAACTCCAGGGTGCACTGTACTAGCCAGGATATGACAGGCCGACATCTCAGGCGCAAAAGGCAATGCAGCGTCCTCTTTCAGGTTGCTCTCCTTGAATATGTGGAATTGCCGTTTTTTCTCCAGGGGCAAATATTTTCTTTATCAAGTATCAAATAAAAGCCCTTCTGCTCTTTGCCCATACATGTATTTCATTTTCATGTTACATCATAATGGAAATTTAAGGCATTTTCAATGGCAATGAAATGAAAAAATTGTATATTAAAACAATGTATATAATTCAACCCGTGTGCCAACCACATGACTATCTATGGTGAAATTCACATGAGTGGGCAGGAGCAGCTCTGTGGTAGTACCATACCATCACCTCCAAATCACAGCCCAGCCCCAGAGGTGTTAGAAGGTGAAATTCACATGAGTGGGCAGGAGCAGCTCTGTAGACACCATCGCCTGCAAATCACAGCCCCGTCCCAGAGGTGTTAGAAGGTGAAATTCACATGAGTGGGCAGGAGCAGCTCTGTACACACCATCGCCTGCAAATCACAGCCCAGTCCCAGAGGTGTTAGAAGGTGAAATTCACATGAGTGAGCAGGAGCAGCTCTGTACACACCATCCCCTGCAAATCACAGCCCAGCCCCAGAGGTGTTAGAAGGTGAAATTCACATGAGTGGGCAGGAGCAGCTCTGTACACACCATTGCCTGCAAATCACAGCCCAGCCCCAGAGGTGTTAGAAGGTGAAATTCACATGAGTGGGCAGGAGCAGCTCTGTACACACCATCGCCTGCAAATCACAGCCCGGTCCCAGAGGTGTTAGAAGGTGAAATTCACATGAGTGAGCAGGAGCAGCTATGTAGACACCATCGCCTGCAAATCACAGCCCAGCC
The DNA here is from genome assembly GCA_028451465.1 of Erethizon dorsatum. Taxonomy (NCBI): domain Eukaryota; kingdom Metazoa; phylum Chordata; class Mammalia; order Rodentia; family Erethizontidae; genus Erethizon; species Erethizon dorsatum. Next base: position 592,372 of record CM051829.1, read on the forward strand.
CCAGAGGTGTTAGAAGGTGAAATTCACATGAGTGGGCAGGAGCAGCTCTGTGGTAGTACCATACCATCACCTCCAAATCACAGCCCAGCCCCAGAGGTGTTAGAAGGTGAAATTCACATGAGTGGGCAGGAGCAGCTCTGTACACACCATCACCTGAAAATCACAGCCCAGCCCCAGAGGTGTTAGAAGGTGAAATTCACATGAGTGAGCAGGAGCAGCTCTGTAGACACCATCACCTGCAAATCACAGCCCCGTCCCAGAGGTGTTAGAAGGAGAAATTCACATGAGTGGGCAGGAGCAGCTCTGTAGACACCATCACCTGCAAATCACAGCCCAGCCCCAGAGGTGTTAGAAGGTGAAATTCACATGAGTGGGCAGGAGCAGCTCTGTACACACCATCACCTGCAAATCACAGCCCAGTCCCAGAGGTGTTAGAAGGTGAAATTCACATGAGTGGACAGGAGCAGCTATGTAGACACCATCGCCTGCAAATCACAGCCCAGTCCCAGAGGTGTTAGAAGGTGAAATTCACATGAGTGGACAGGAGCAGCTATGTAGACACCATCGCCTGCAAATCACAGCCCAGTCCCAGAGGTGTTAGAAGGTGAAATTCAAATGAGTGGGCAGGACAGTTCTGTGCACACCATCACCTGCAAATCACAGCCCAGCCCCAGAGGTGTTAGAAGGTGAAATTCACATGAGTGGGCAGGAGCAGCTCTGTAGACACCATCACCTGCAAATCACAGCCCAGTCCCAGAGGTGTTAGAGGGTGAAATTCACATGAGTGGGCAGGAGCAGCTCTGTAGACACCATCGCCTGCAAATCACAGCCCAGTCCCAGAGGTGTTAGAAGGTGAAATTCACATGAGTAGACAGGAGCAGCTCAGTAGACACCATCACCTACAAATCACAGCCCAGCCCCAGAGGTGTTAGAAGGTGAAATTCACATGAGTGGGCAGGAGCAGCTCTGTACACACCATCGCCTGCAAATCACAGCCCAGTCCCAGAGGTGTTAGAGGGTGAAATTCACATGAGTGAGCAAGAGCAGCTCTATAGACACCATCACCTGCAAATCACAGCCCAGCCCCAGAGGTGTTAGAAGGTGAAATTCACATGAGTGGGCAGGAGCAGCTCTGTAGACACCATCGCCTGCAAATCACAGCCCAGTCCTAGAGTTGTTAGAAGGTGAAATTCACATGAGTGGGCAGGAGCAGCTCTGTAGACACCATCGCCTGCAAATCACAGCCCAGTCCCAGAGGTGTTAGAAGGTGAAATTCATATGAGTGGGCAGGAGCAGCTCTGTACACACCATCACCTGCAAATCACAGCCCAGCCCCAGAGGTGTTAGAAGGTGAAATTCACATGAGTGGACAGGAGCAGCTCTGTACACACCATCACCTGCAAATCACAGCCCAGCCCCAGAGGTGTTAGAAGGTGAAATTCACATGAGTGGACAGGAGCAGCTCTGTAGACACCATCACCTGCAAATCACAGCCCCATCTCAGAGGTGTTACAAGGTGAAATTCACATGAGTGGACAGAAGCAGCTCTGTACACACCATCACCTGCAAATCACAGCCCTGTCCCGGAGGTGTTAGAAGGTGAAATTCACATGAGTGGGCAGGAGCAGCTCTGTAGACACCATCGCCTGCAAATCACAGCCCAGCCCCAGAGGTGTTAGAAGGTGAAATTCACATGAGTGGGCAGGAGCAGCTCTGTACACACCATCGCCTGCAAATCACAGCCCAGCCCCAGAGGTGTTAGAAGGTGAAATTCACATGAGTGGGCAGGAGCAGCTCTGTACACACCATCACCTGCAAATCACAGCCCAGCCCCAGAGGTGTTAGAAGGTGAAATTCACATGAGTGGGCAGGAGCAGCTCTGTAGACACCATCGCCTGCAAATCACAGCCCAGCCTCAGAGGTGTTAGAGGGTGAAATTCACATGAGTGGGCAGGAGCAGCTCTGTAGACACCATCGCCTGCAAATCACAGCCCAGTCCCAGAGGTGTTAGAAGGTGAAATTCACATGAGTAGACAGGAGCAGCTCTGTAGACACCATCGCCTGCAAATCACAGCCCAGCCCCAGAGGTGTTAGAGGGTGAAATTCACATGAGTGGACAGGAGCAGCTCTGTACACACCATCGCCTGCAAATCACAGCCCAGCCCCAGAGGTGTTAGAAGGTGAAATTCACATGAGTGGACAGGAGCAGCTGTGTACAACACCATCACCTGCAAATCACAGCCCAGCCCCAGAGGTGTTAGAAGGTGAAATTCACATGAGTGGGCAGGAACAGCTCTGTAGACACCATCGCCTGCAAATCACAGCCCAGCCCCAGAGGTGTTAGAAGGTGAAATTCACATGAGTGGGCAGGAGCAGCTCTGTAGACACCATCGCCTGCAAATCACAGCCCAGCCCCAGAGGTGTTAGAAGGTGAAATTCACATGAGTGGACAGGAGCAGCTGTGTACAACACCATCACCTGCAAATCACAGCCCAGCCCCAGAGGTGTTAGAAAGTGAAATTCACATGAGTGGGCAGGAGCAGCTCTGTAGACACCATCGCCTGCAAATCACAGCCCAGCCCCAGAGGTGTTAGAAGGTGAAATTCACATGAGTGGACAGGAGCAGCTCTGTAGACACCATCACCTGCAAATCACAGCCCCGTCCCAGAGGTGTTAGAAGGTGAAATTCACATGAGTGGGCAGGAGCAGCTCTGTACACACCATCGCCTGCAAATCACAGCCCAGTCCCAGAGGTGTTAGAAGGTGAAATTCACATGAGTGGACAGGAGCAGCTCTGTACACACCATCACCTGCAAATCACAGCCCAGTCCCAGAGGTGTTAGAAGGTGAAATTCACATGAGTGGGCAGGAGCAGCTCTGTACACACCATCGCCTGCAAATCACAGCCCAGTCCCAGAGGTGTTAGAAGGTGAAATTCACATGAGTGGGCAGGAGCAGCTCTGTACACACCATCGCCTGCAAATCACAGCCCAGTCCCAGAGGTGTTAGAAGGTGAAATTCACATGAGTGGGCAGGAGCAGCTCTGTACACACCATCGCCTGCAAATCACAGCCCAGCCCCAGAGGTGTTAGAAGGTGAAATTCACATGAGTGGACAGGAGCAGCTCTGTAGACACCATCACCTGCAAATCACAGCCCCGTCCCAGAGGTGTTAGAAGGTGAAATTCACATGAGTGGGCAGGAGCAGCTCTGTACACACCATCGCCTGCAAATCACAGCCCAGTCCCAGAGGTGTTAAAAGGTGTTAAAATTCTCCCCAGAGTACATGGAATAGAGTGTTATTCACTTGAGCCTCAAATCACCTTCAAACCAGTTTTATTATTCCTCAGGAGAGAAAAATGAGAAACAAAGTGATTATCAAGATGCATTAAGCAGCCTGTCGTTTTAAATGTGATCGAGCTCGTCCCACTGTCAATGCTTCCAGCCACGTAAGCTGAGTCGTCCCCTGTTGTAAGACTTCCTGTCCTGTCGGGCACTATTCATCATCATGGCAGTGTAATTCCATCAAAAGGACAAACCGGAATTGAATTAAACATTATGAAATATTAAGTGACTAAATTGCTTCCAATTTTCCGATCATGAATTATATGTAGCTAACATATTGATGAACATGTCTTAATCAAAAAATATGTTTGATGAGAATGGGAAAAAATTAACAGTTTAAGAGGTATTAAATCTTCCATCGAGGACTCTTTTCATTCTCCCAGAGGCACTTACTGCTTTCATTTACCTATATTACCTTCTTGAGTGTTTGTATGTACATACGTGTTTATATGTATAATTGTATATGTACACACACTTTATTCTTCAAAAATGAAACCACACTTTACATACTACCCTCTGCTTTTATTTTGAATCTAATGCTATAATCTTGCACACTCTGCCACAGTCCATATACATCTTTTTTTTTTAATATCCAGGTACCAGGAGTCGAACTCAGGACCTCGCACTTGCCAGGCAGGTGCTTATGCTGCTGAGCAATATCACTGGCCCGCTATATATCTTAATTCTTCTTGACATCCACATAGTAGTCGTAGCTGTTAGGTTTCAGTACAGGAAACAGAAACCATTCTAGGTACTTCACCTGCAAGTTAAACAACTATCTAGAGGCAGCAGGAAAGCAGCACACTAGGTACTCACGAAATTGTTGGACCAGTTCCTGGGGAAGAAGACAGCCATCTGGTCCTGGAGCTGATTTCAAGTCAAGGTCGCACCCCTGTGCTCCCTAGACCAGCAAATGCTGCTTTTGCAGCTCGTGTTGCACAGAGCCCCAGCTCTCCTGCAGCTGCTGACTGCGCTCCGCCTGCTGCTTCCGGGCAGCCGCTTCTGGGTCGTGAGGACGGGAAAACCACACACTAGGGACGAGTCCGGCTGCAAACACGGATGAGCTGGCGGCTTCCTATGAAGAAGGAGATCGGCATGTGTTTCCATTTCCAGATCTCTCACTCACGTTTCTCCTTGGTGAAGCCAATTCTCACCCGGAACTGTAGTGGCAAGAGAGTTGAGAGAAGCGGTTTCTTCCCTCGGGTGAGACCGTTACAGGGGGCAGAGATGGATGCTCGGTAACAAGTCACCCCAAGCACAGCTCTGAGGCGTCAACGCACTGTGAATTATTCAGCTGGTTCCCAGCTGTGGGGGAGAGTTTGTGTGACAGTATGCCTGTTACAGAATTTTGTTAATTCGATGTGTCAATTGAAGTATGTTTTTGAAAATTTATGAAAGAACAATCAATTCTAAGTAAAAAAAAAAAGTAGACATAAAATGACCTGCATACCGTTGCGCAATAGAGTTTGATAACTTCTGATGTGCATATTCCTATAAAGCCATGAACATAATTAAGAAAATAAATCTATTCCTGCCAAAAGTTCTTCAGCCCTTAGTGCGCGCCCGGGCCTCGCTGTGGCTCCAAACCCGAGCTGAGTCTGGGGCCCCAGGCTGGGCCCCTGCGGCCTCTCTGCCCGCGGGCCTGCGCCGGAGCCCAGGACCCCTTTCCGCCCGGCCCCGCCGCGAGCCCCCAGGCGGCCCAGGGACGGCTGTTAGGGCGCGAGCCGCTCCCGGAGGGCGCGAGGGGCGAGGGGCGGGCAGGCGGGGCGGCCCGCGAGGGTCGCTTGGAAAGGACCTGGTGCACCTCGGGAGTCCAGGCCGCAGCTGTGAGGAGGGAGTGCCGCAAACCTCTCGGCCCAGCCCCTCGGAGCCGTGCTACCGGCCCAGGCACACCAGCCAACTTCGCTGGCAGTCCGCAGGGATTTTCCAGCTCATCCCGTGTCCAGCCTACTAATCTCAAATTCATGATGCTGTGTCCCAAAAGTGGTTCGGCACGAGGCACATGGAGGCTGCGGTGTGTATGTGAGGGAAGTAATCCTAAAACATCCTTAAAGGATAATGGGGATAGAAAGACTAAAAGAGAAGCGCCCCACTTACCAGCTCCTCTCCGTAAAGGAATAGGCATGGCAAATCTAATTTACCCTCCCCCTCGGAGGGAGAAAAGCAGGAGGCTAGGGGCTCACATGTATTCAGGCTTATTAAATAACTGATTAACTAATGGGTTAGGGCAGAACCTGCTGCTGTGTCCCCTGAGATGGCAAATTGGGAGGCAATCTGTGTGGTAGTCGTCTGGGGCATTCACGGGAAGGGCCTGGATAGTCCGTTCTGCGTGCAGGGGAACCTGGGGCCCTGCCATCTAATGGGCTGTGTGCTTGGCCAAAGCAAGCAACAACAGAGTCCTAAGGCAGAGGTGCTGAGTCGTCAGGTGGGCACAGAGGGGACCATCAGGACTCCCCTAAGACCTCGCAGAGATCTGAGTACAGCACAGAGACACACCAGCCTCTGGAAGCACAGGCTGCACACCAGCTGCAGGACAGGCTCTGCTCAGTGGTCGGGGAAGGGTCAGGCTCCTCCTCACACATGGGTGTCCATAACACCCATGTTCAGGGACAGCCAGGCCCACAGAGCAGCCAGTCACCAAAGGGTGGTCATGGCCTCTTCTTCTGATGAGCCATGTATGTGCCCATAGCCACAAGCCAGCTGGGATGGACGGATTAGGACGAGGCCTCACCTTCCCTTCTCTGTGCTTGCTAAGCCGCTGGGCTCCCTGGGATTGCCTGAGAGTGGGACGAGATCCACCTGCGTAGTGCTGTGGAGGATCCAGGTCCCCTGAGAGTCTCCAGGACAGCACCTAGTGCTTGTTGGCCTGATGGGGAAGCCAGGCTGGCTCCTGCTGGGAAATAATCTCACGAACCCACCCTCCCCAGGGTGAAATGATCCTCACCTGTGGTGCCCCAGAACCCTGGGCCAGCTCAGGCTTACTCACCATCTCCCCACATCCACCTGGGATGCCCAGCCCCTGCTCTCCATTCTGAGGCCTGCAATTCCCCCCCCATTCCTGTTCTCTGCTGAGGAACCGGAATCATGGCCACCTAAATGGGACTCGCAGGCAGCTGGGTTCCTTGTGTGCTCAGGCAGCTTCTTAATAAAAGCAACAGGGTGTCCTCAGTTTCTGTGCTGAACACGCATGCAATTCAGATCCAGGTCAAAAGGCTGGATTGTGCTTCACTGCCAGTGCAATTTGAATTCACGTTTCTTCAGGAATTCCTGCTCAAATTACAGGATTCAGCTGAGCAGTGAACTTTTCACTGAGTGGTCTGATATCCAGTCCTCATGTCCCCACTGTGTACATGAGAGGACAGAAGAGCTGTGGCCTGACACACTCCCCACCCAGCAGTAAAGACACATGGGCCTGAATGATCCCTGAGATGAAGACAGGAGGAGGAACACCTCGGGGGAAGCCACTGTTGCTGGTGGGATGATTGTACCTATGTCCTTTCTTTTATTCTTCATTCATATTGCATTGGTTATTTAACTGGAATAAATATTTCTTGTCCATTAATATTAGTTTTATATAGTTAGTTTGGTGCATTGGTATTTGTTGCATATATATTTATGATTGTTATTTCTTCTTCTTGGATTTTTCCCTTTACATGGACCTTCTTTGTCTCTCTTAATCAGTCTTGGCTTGAAATATACTTTGTCCTCAAATAGAATAGCTACCCCTGCTTTTTTCCAGGTTCCTATTGCTTGGAGTATTGTTTTCCATCCTTTGACTTTCAGTCTATGAATTTCTTTTCTTTTTCTTTTTTTTATGTGGGTACTGGGAGTCGACCTCAGGACCTCGCACTTGCTATCAGGTGCTTGTGCCGCTGAGCAATATCACCGGTCCTTTTTTTTTCCTTTATGTGGGTTCCGGGAGTCGAATTCAGGACCTCAGACTTGCCAGGCAGGCGCTTATGCCGCTGAGCTATCTCACTGGCCCTATGAATTTCTTTTGAATTAAATGTGTTTCTTGTATGCAGCATATTGTTGGATCTTTCTTCTTGATCCATTCTGCCAGTCTGTTTCTTTTCACTGGTGAATTGAGACCATTTACATTGGTGGGTATAACTGATGGGTATTTACTTGTCCTTGTCATTATATTATATTCTCATTGTTAACTCACTTTCTTTCCCTTTGATTTAATTGGTTGCCTTCCCTGGGGGATTCATTGTATTGGGATTCTTGGAATTGCCTTTTTCTAGAATATCCTTCAGAACTGTTTGAAGTGCTGATCTGGTGGTCATGAATTTCTTCAGGTGTTCTTTATCATCAAAGTATCTTATTTCTCCATCAATTTTGAAAGATTATTTTGCAGGGTACATCAATCTGGGTAGGAGGTAATTTTCTTTTATGACTTGAAATACTTCACTCCAAGCTCTGCTCGACTTGAGGGTTTGTGTGAGATGTCTGCTGCGTTTCTGATGGGCTTTCCTTTATAGGTGATTTGCTTCTTTTCTCTAACAGCTTTTAATTTTCTGTTCTTGTACTGAATTTCTGGAATCTTGACTATTATGTGCTTTGGTGCACATTTTTTTTTTTTTTTTTGCTCATGGCTAATTGGAGTTCTGTATGCCTTGCTTATCTATATTTCAAATTCTTTTTCCCTGTTGGGAAGTTTTCTGCCCTTACTTCTGTCAACTGGTTTTTTATGTCATTTGCGCTATCTCCTGCTTTTCCATTGACTCTAATCAATCTTACATTATTCTTCTTTGCATCATCTAGCAGCTGTTGGTGCTTTGATATTTTTAAAAAATCTTTCTTTTCATGATTGTTAACTGCAATCCTGTCTTTTATATCTGAGATTCTGTCCTCACATTGGCACATTCTGCTGTGCATACTTTCAATGGAATTTTTAATCTCCTGGATATCTGTTTGAATCTGTTTCATGGATTCCATTTCTTTCCTATATTGGGCACCCATGGTTTCCATCATTTTCCTATGCTCCTTTATTTTTTTTTAATGTGTATCTGCTCTAGAGTCACTAAGCCTGTCTTTGATTATGGTCACCGTCTTTGTAGATATCTGATAAATTATTTCTGATTTGATTTTTTTCTACAGCCTCATTCATCTGCTTTGTTACTTCTGCTGTTACCACTCCAGAGAGGCCAGATGGGTGGCTTCTGGATTGTTCTACCTCATTGCCCCCTAGGTTTGCCTTTTTTGAGCTGGAAGTCTGGGGTTGCATCTTGCTTCTGTGTCCTCTCATTTTCTTTCTTTCTTTCTTTCTTTCTTTCTTTTTTTTTTTTTTAGTTTAATTCTTGGGTTGATGCATGTAAGTTTATTATTGCAAGTAGCTTTATTTCTAGTCTTTAGGACCCTTAGGAAATGACTACTTCTCAGAGATTTTTTCCAGATGTAGCTGGCTTTTGGGTTTTGAATCTGTTACATGATCCTTCCTCTTCAATTTACTGGGGATGAGAAGTTGCTACCTATTTGGCCCAGCCTTTGGTTCTTTGGCACTTGCTTACAGTATTTTTCATGACCCTTAGGCAATCTGTCTTGGTATTGCCTAAGGGTCAAGAAGAACAACTGATTAGAACAATTATGTCACCTTGGCTAAAGTAGTACAATCAGCAATAACAATAGCATCAAACACAGACTAGAACATTACAAATTGTGGTAACTATTAATTTGCCACCTTTAACCATACGAACTAGATTTGTGGTTGTATAACAAAATCTAAAACAAAGCAGAAAATTGTATACAGTAAATGTGCCCTCAATATGGCAATTTTACCCTCAAGGGAGAAAATTTTAAAGGGTTTTGGGGGAAAAATAGAGAAATAGAAGAAAAGGATAGATTAGAAGCCAGGCTAGAGGACAAAGGAAGATTACACAAACTTTGGGAGATTGGTGAAGAAGACAGGAGGGAAAGAGGGCAGGAAGAAATAAAAACAAGGACAGAAAAACAACAAAACTAGAAACCATGTTCACACATATAAAAACAAGAACAAACAATCAAGAAAAAATAAACAAACAAAAAACAAGAAAAGAAGAAAGAAAGTGTCCACCTCAAGGTGTGTCTCTGCTGTCACTGGTAGATAAAGTGGGCAGACAGAGTCCAGAGCCATGTTGACTAACCCCAGCAAGCCAGCGGTAGATTACAGCAATGTAGTGGATAATCCCCACAAGCCTGCACCTTTTGTTCCACTGACGTTCAAGCTGGTTTCTAACTTTGAGGCTGGAACCTGATTTGTTCAGCCTGCAGCACTCTATGTGCCTCCTGCTGGCTTGAACTCAGCTCTGCCTCACCCTGACACTGGGAGCCGCTCGATGGAGCCAGCAGCTGCTCTGAGTTCTGAGCTCAGTTGGCCTCTCTCCAAGATGGCTGCCAGCCAATATCCTTCTCCTGAGGGATGTCTAAACCCAAATAACTCACCAGCCACTAGTTTGCTGCATCCACCGCTCCATTCTACTGGTGCATTTCTTAGTGGAGGCCTCTGGGGTTACCATTAGTCACTATGCAGCTGCAGGTTCAAGCTGCCCCTCCCACGCAGTGAGTCAGGGCTCAGGGATAAAGTGACCTCCTTCTTCTCCATTGAAGTCTCTCCCTTTATTCTCCCTGTGGACTTCAGTTCTTACTTCAGATCCTTGCTGGGTCCCTGAGACCCACTTCTCTCTTTCTGTTCCTCACATTCCAGCTTATAGACACCAAATCTCAGAGAGGCTATTTCTGTGCCGTTCACCACTCTGCCATCTTCCTGGAAGTCTGTCTTTTTTTTTTTTTTTTCTTGAGACAGGGTCTCACTATGTAGTTTAGGCTAGTCCTGAACTCACTATGTAGCCCAGGCTGGCCTTGAATTCAGAGTGATCCTCCTGCCTCAGCCTCCCAAGTGCTGGGATTACAGGCCTGCACAACCACACCCAGCTCCCAGCCCTTTTTATTTTATATTTGAAGACAAAGTCTCACTAAGTTGCCCAGGCTAGGCTTGAACTTTAGATCGTCCAGCAGCCTCCTGAGTAGCTGGGATTATAGGTATGTGTCACCATGCCTCGCTCACATTTGACTTCAATAGCTATCTTTTTCACTGGTGCTTTGTGACTTCGTGTAGTTAAACTTATGACTTGACTGTGTGTTCCAAGTTTCTCTCTTATCATATCATGTCTCTATCATATCATATCTCTCTTATCATATCATGTCTCTCTTATCATCTCTCTTATCAGGCAGATATATATACATATGTCTGCCTGGCCCTGAGCTAAATGCACTGCTTTGCAAGCAATTTTCACAAGTCCTTCCATCCATCTACCAAGTAGATTTCTTTTTTTAAATGACGTCTGCTTTGGCAGGCTGGTCTCAAACTCCTGGGCTCAGGTGATCCTCTGGCCATAACATCTCAAGTAGCTGGGACTGAGGTAGGATAGAAGAAATAAAGATAGGAGACAAGGAAAACTGTAGTTTTATTTATTTATTTATTTATTTTTTATTTATTTTTTTTTTTTGTGGGTACCGGGGGGTCGACCTCAGGACCTCGCGCGCCAGCAGGCACCCGTGCCACTGAGCGATATCACCGGCCCCTTTTTCGTATGTGGGTTCCGGGAGTCGAACTCGGGCCCTCGCGCTTGCCGGGCAGGCGCTTAAGCCGCTGAGCCATCTCACCGGCCCAAAACTGTAGTTTTAAAACTGTACTTAAAAAAATAAACCCTGAAGCTTTGTGACAAAAAGTTACTATGCCATTTTTTTTCTCTTTCCAGGAAACTCACTGAAAAATTTCTGAGTCTTTTCTTTTTTGCTTATTTATTTATTTATGATACTAGGAGCTTCCATCTTAATACATGAACCTGAGGGTGTATTGAGGAGGAATTCATGACAGAGCTGTAACAAAACCTTGACCACTGGGCCCATTCCCAAAGGTTACACTGAGCAAAGCCCCCACTGTGAGACTGCTCTGCCTGCTGGAGAATGGGCCACAAGACAGACCTAACTCTGGTAGGGAGTAGCCCAGATCCACTTTGTGGGGACAATGACAACCCACCCTGAGCATACAGGGCGTGAAGGGCACTGGGCCATTACCAGACGGGCCATTACCAGATGTGCATCTGCGCGGTCCCAGGGAGGCATGGATCCCCAACAGTTCTCCCATTCTGGGCGCAGCAACAGTGGAAGAGGACTTAGAGTTCTCCTTTTGTATTTTAAACCAACCAGGAAGAGATGAGTCATGTGACACTTCTAGGCCTCTTGGGTAGACAATAGGATGCAGAGTAAGAAGAGTGTGGCTCTCTGCAAAGGACAGATCCCAGCGGCATCAAAAGGTGGCTCCAGTCAGGGGAGGAGAACTGAGCAAGAGCAAAGCCAGCGTCCCACACAGACATGCCGCCAGCCCCACGTCCAAAGTGACAGCAGGGAGGTTTCAATGCACAGGAACAACATAAATGTGCTCCACACCTCCAAACCCCAAGACCCTTTCAGGAAGATTTGACGAGAGCAGTTTCCCTCCTGTCCCAGGGGCCCGCCAGAACATGGCACCAAGTTTTGTGAGGCAGGATTTTAGGAAGTGGATGGGAGAAGCTGCAGGCTGATATGTCATCTGTGTCCTCTGTAACCTGCTGACATGTCCCTGGGGGACTGCTTGTAACCTGCTGAACTATTGTGACCTACTCACAGAGGATGGAGAGGGATGGGGAAGTAAAAATGCTGAAGATGAGGTATGTATATGCACCAGTTCCCTCCAATGAGCGATATTATGATGTATCGTGAACTGTTAGGGCTTACATCTAGATGCACCCCCAAAGCCGCATGAGGTCATAGGTGGGGCTTTTTGGAGATGGCTGAATCCTGTGTGTGATGCTGGCATTAAGGATGTGATGCTGGGATTGATTCATGGTGTGATGCTAGGATTGGTTCCTCACTCAGGGTAGCAAACACCTATACCAGTAAACATTTTCTTTTGATTTTTACTGTAGAATTAGCTCAACTCAATACACTATCACATGAAAATCTGGTTTTATAACTTTGGGAGGAGGTTGAAAGTGAGTCACCAGGTGGCTCAGCTACTGATGACGACTTGGACCATGTGAGCCAAAGAAGTTAGCAAGAGATGACAGATAGAGAAGTGCAGAATGAAAACCTTGACTCAGATGAGGAAGAAAACAGTACTGTAAATAAATATTTGACTAGTCAAAACAGTACTGTTATGTTTTTTGCCTAGATGTCCCCCCAAAGCCTCATGCACTTTTATACGGGGCTTTTTCACAGGTAGCTGAATCTAGAGTTTGTGATTGATTCATGGTTCAGTGCTGGGATTAAGGGTGCTGGGATTAACGGTGAGTGATTGCTGGATTACTCCACTGGTTGGGTTGGCACCGCCCTAATCCCAGCAGTTTGGATAAAACAAAAGGGGCAGAAAGAAGCTTGTCTCTCTCTTTCTCTCACTTGTTGCTTTGCCCCCGGTCTGCCCACCATGAACTGTTCTCCTCTGTGATGGCCCTCTGCCAAGCTGCCCTGCCTTGGAGCCAGGCAATTATGGACTGAAATTTCTACAAACTGTGAGCCAAATAAAACTTTCCTCCTTTAACTGGATGTCAGGTATTTTTGTCTCAGAAATGAGAAAAGTAACTAAGACAGGTACAAAACAATCATGTATATCTGAACAATCCAACATTAGAACTAGGTCAGAAATATTATTAGGTTTCTGCCAGGGGTGAAACCTACTGGATGGAATGCAAACACTGGGATTAAATGTTGGAAATTGTTTGTACCAGATGGTATATGCTACAAGATGTTTTGAAATGCACAAATGAAATACAAGTAAAACATTCTATATGCATCAATAGTAATACTCAAAAATATAGTTATTGTGACAGCTCACTATCTCAACTGAAAGCCTTCATAGCAGGACTTTATCATTCTAATCAGAATCTGAAGCACTTATGGAGAATAACAGACATGGCACTGAGATTTTTAGAATAATAATGACACTCAAGAGACTTGGCTTTCACCAAGAAAAAAAAAAACCAACAATTTGGTAAATTGCTATTCGCTCATTTTTTGAAAACTTTGTTTTGAACCATCAAGCAATTTATACACTGTCTGAATACATGACAGTTGACAAACAAGTTGTATCATTTCATGGTTGTTGAAGATTTTGGCAATATATGCCAAGTAAACCTTCCAAATATGGTGTAAAAATATACGCCCTGGTAGATGTGAAGACATTTTACACCTTGAATTTAGAAATGTATTGTGGAACTCATCCACCGGCTCTTTATTCATGCGGTAATAAACCGTATGACTTGGTAAATGGACTTGTTGCACCTAATTCAAGAAGTAACCCAAATGTCACATTCAACAACTGGTTCACTCATTACTCGTTGATGTTACATTTGCTAAATGAACATCAGTTGGCCAGCACAAGAACTATTTGCAAGGATAAAGCTGAGATTCCTCAAAAAATGTTGTGAGTTCACAATAAAGGAATGTATAGTACAATCTTTGGACTTCAGAAAGACATAACATTGGCCTCCTATATGGTTGTCTTGGTTACTTTTCTCTTGTTGCTGAGAAAAAATACTGGACACCCAAAATTAAGGAAGGAAAGGTTTATTTAGCTCACAGATTGGGATGCCGGAAATAGTCACATTTTACAACAGAATGAAAGGCAGAGTAGATGTTATTTGATGAGTTATGAAGCAACTATGTCACTGGAAACACAAAGCGTTGGCCAATGGTTGTGTTTACTTGATCCTAAACATGTCAGGCATAAATAGTTTCATAGTATACAAAGAAAATAACGAGTGCAAAATATCACAGAGAAATTTTGTTAGAGGATCTAAACTGGAATTAATAAATGATCGATTACAGAAGAGGAAGATAACATGAATCTGCCCAAAGAACTCTGCAAAAGAATTCTGGAGCTGACCAATGAACAGACAGGTGAAACATCACAAGAACCTCCTAGGCAAACAGGAAGACCGGTGAGATGTCCAGTATGTCGCACCAAAGAAGAAAACACACGTGCTGTCAGTGTGAGTCCTGGGTATGGGACATGCTGTGGTCATGGGTGAAGACTGCCTTGGGCGTCATAACTGAACCAAAGATTATTTCCATGGTAGAGTTTTATTTGTATTTTCATTGTAGTTCACATAGGAATTAATTTCTACTATTATTTTTTAGACCTTGTAAGCAGGTAAAGAGTTGTTGTTCTAAACGTGGATGTTTGTTCTAAATACTCATTACATATTAAGATTTTAATATTTTGTTTTATTGATATTTTATTTCCCTGTTAAGTACACATTGTTTAATATAATAAACTCATAAAATTAAAATTAATAATTCATCAATAGAAATACTTCTAAAAAATAAACGTGGGGATTACACACCCCTTATAATGTGCCTTTCAAAAAATCTGCTGTGATGCCCCCGGGGTGCCCCACCATGGGTGTGCTACTCGCCCTAGAGGCGGGTAACCTGGATGGAATATAAGGGATAGAAAGAGGTCCGCTGTTGTTTGCTTGCTGCTGCTGCTTCACTATTTTGCTGCTTTGCTGCCATCTGCCTGCCATGGACTGTTCCTCCTCTGCCACACCACCCTGCCTTGGAGCCAGCCAACTATGAACTGAAGCCTCTACAAACTCTGAGCTACAATAAACCTTTCCTCCCTTAAAAAACAAAAAACAAAAAACAAAACAAACAAACAAAAAAACCTGTGCCCTTCATGCTATCTTAGTTTATTCTCGTGATGTTGAGTGTACTTCAAGTACCTCTCAAGTAAAGATTTAGCTTCCTGTTTAAGTGTGCCTATAAAGTAAAATGGGCAATATATATAAAAAAATAAAATGAAAGGGGTTAAGGAGGTGGGAGTGAGGACATTACTTCCCAGAGGAGCCCACATGCTCAGAGACCTCCTGGTGGGAGAGCTGGGGTATGGCGGGTCTCACCGGCTCAGTGGGGGAGCTCTGGCAGCCTCAGCCTTGAGAAGGTGTTAGGCTCCTGATGTTACAGTTGAATGGGTCAATAATAGTTCAGGCTCTTGTGTATGATGAGGAAAGAATTGCCAAGCATACACCAGTAGTAAGTAGCTACATTTATTAAAGATCACAGGAAGCTGTACTCAGGGGCAGTCCATGGCAACAAAGGTGCCAGGGTGACAGAAAAGCACTGTGCACTGGTCAAAGGTAGCAGCAACAGGAAAAAGGGCGTAAGGGGTGCTGATAACTCAGGCTTCTAGAATTTAAAGCCCAGACACCTCTGGTTTTAGGTGCCTCCCACTGAATCTCCCTTGGTGCCTGTGTTTACACTCAGCACATCAGCAGTCTCCTAGGCTTTCGTTATTTTATTTTGTACTTCTCTCAGGATAATGGAAACAGGGATGACCACTGGGTACTGTTTAGGGTTAAGTGGAGGGCAGGGAGTGACGCAGCTCCTTCGTTTCTAACTCCACTACTTTCTCATCTCTGAAAGGCTTTTCCTGGCTGTGGTGTAGAAGATGGTATAGAGGGGCTGACGGAGGTTCAGGGAGACAACCCGGTAATAAATCAGACAAAAGGAGGTGGGGATGTGACACATTTAACCTGGTTTGCATGTTAGTAAGTAGACAGTACTCTGATAAAGGAAACTGAGTGTGTTTTCACTTTAAATTTGAGAATTTAAAACTTTAGAGGAATTCTTCCTTGCAGACTTGACTCTATTATTTTTAAACTTTCATAAGTTTTATAACTCTGTTAAATGAGTTTTTAAAGTACAGGCATATGAATATAGCATTTGATGTTGAATTAACTGTTTTTCCTAAGTATCCTATGAATAAACTGCTTTCTCCTTAACTATTGTATTAATCTGCTTCAGGGATATACCTCTTTAAGTAATGAATATTTAAGTGATATAGGGGGAAAATATAACTCTCAACCTCCTAGATATCAGATATGCCAAGTTCGTATGCCCCAAAATTGAAGAATGAATTCTAAAGAACAATGGAGGTTAAGAGCAGGAAAAATTTATTGAGAGATAGCTCCTGATAGAAAGGAGGGGACCCAAAAGTGGGTTGCCATGGACCCC
This sequence comes from Erethizon dorsatum, assembly GCA_028451465.1. Classification (NCBI taxonomy): domain Eukaryota; kingdom Metazoa; phylum Chordata; class Mammalia; order Rodentia; family Erethizontidae; genus Erethizon; species Erethizon dorsatum. The sequence continues at coordinate 608,751 of CM051829.1, forward strand.
ACTTCTCAGAGGAAGTTTTATAGAGCAAAATCACAAGATGGATACAACATGGGTCAAAACTATGATCACCCAATAAGATTACAAGTCGAGCCGCTTAGGTAATATTGATCCAGCGGGGAAGTAGATCACGTAGCAAGCGTACATGGAAAGAACAAAGACCTTTTTAGGAAGGGATGGATCAGGAGGTGCTGGCCACCTACCTGGGTAACTGATGTCTATCTAGACTTCATTGAACCAAGTGAGTATAATCTTCAGTTTATTGCTTATCCCTCAGGGAGGCACGTAGGCCTGGTCATTCCATCTTTATCTTGAGGCCTGGCCTTCGATAGACGAGCCTCCAGCCACAGCTGTGATGCGTTCTCATCTTCTGCACTGACTTCCTCGAGGGCCCCACCCTGTCTGACTGCCTAGAATATTTCTACCTAACTTAGCTGTCTATAAGATAAGTACCGTAAGCGTGTGGCATGTGTGAATGCATGTGCCCCTCCTTTTCCTTCAGGAGCACTCTCAGTGCCTTCTAAACGGAGGTAAGAGGTGATGGAAATGGGTGATTTATGATCCTAGGAAGATACTGAGATAGGAATTCTTAGGTATTATTTCATGCCAAATGATTTCCTTAAAGGTAGATACTTGTGGTTTCAGTGAATAATTGAGATGTTAAAGGCCAGTTTATAAAAGGAGATTGACTTTGGACTTTATTTAGAAAAAAAGCAAATTTTTGACAATCTCAAAGTTTTTGTTTTAGTTAATAACTAACTGAAGTTCTCTTTTTTACTTTCCTTATGTCTTTAGATTACTTTGTTTATAAACCATTGTGTGTTACTGATGAGGATTTAAATCTGTGACTAACTTCATTTCAAATATGCACTGTGGCTTCTGATAAAATTACAATTATGACAAAGATGCTTTGAAATTACCAAATAGTCAAATGGCACTATCATGATTTAAAACACCAAGAATACTGAACTTAAAAGATACAATTCAAGACACAAGGTTAAAAAGAGGTGCTCACCAGCCTGGGGAGCATCGAGTGGTACTTCTTTCTTGGGTGCATTTAGCTGAGTGCCATGGCTTCAGTCACACTTCTGACTTCAGGAAATGCACAAAGACTTTATGGGTAATGACTCATGGCATTATTTATAATAGCATGAAAGTAGGGAGTGGTCATAGTGTCCAAGACACAGTTAAACCTTAAATTGATTAGATTGCTATAGCCATATCCTGGAATACTAGGCAGCTGTAGAAAAAGTGTACATGAAATTTTCAAATAGGAAAAATTGCTATGATATGAAAAGAGGACAGGATATTAGATTATAGGCTGTGTGATGAATTATGGTATGTAAAACTATGCTTGTGACAAATGTCAACAGTGACTAATTGGTATTAGAATTATAGGTGATTTTGACTTTTATAATACACAAGAATCATGTTTTTTAAGTGAAAAACTATGAGTCCTTTTTTTCAAATTTGTATTTTTATTAGTACATATTTGCAGTACATAGTGATTACATTCATCATGGGGAGTTGGTACATGTATCTAGCACATCTTAATTTTTTAATTTCCCTTTCCCTCCTCTCCCTCCCCCTTTTTTAGATAATAGCGGTATTTTACTTCGGCTTGGAGAGAGGCGAGCTGAATAACTACGTGAAGGTTCTTTGTATAACAACAAAATAAGCTTGAGTTGGATCTTCCTGCTTTTCCTCGATAATTACTTGTGTTGGGCAGAGTGGAGTGAGTCAGCTCAGAACTCAGGACAGCTCTCTTGGGGTGAAAGAGCATCAGCCTCCAGGGTTGCAGCCTGATTTTCTTGGAAGCAAAGTCTGAGAGTCTCACAGACACCTGGTTCCTCTTTCCAGGTGGTTTGATTTAGCCGGACTTCGGGGTCTTCCTCAGTGACTGTCTGGAGTGGTCATGCTACATGCTGCTGGTTTTTTCAAGATGCGAGCAATGAAGGAGAGAGTTGGAATACAGATATTTAAAAGCAATTTCCAAAAACTGCTTGTGATTTTTTTTTTTTTTTTTTTTGAGACAGGGTTTTGCTAAACTACTAAGTTGCTTGTCTGGGCTTGAATTTCAATTCTCCTGCCTTAGCCTCCCAGAGTGCTGGAATTACAAGTGTGTGCCACCAAGCCCACCTGTTGGTGACCTTTTGAAAAAATTTACATATGGGATGGGGATGTAGTAGCTCAGTGGTAGAGGACTTACCTAGCATGGGTGAAGTCCTGGGTTCAATCCCTAGTACTAAGGGGGAAAAGTTCTATATACAATTTTAATCTGAAAAAAATAACTGATACTTATGCTTTTCTTCCATGATTTAGAAGTATTATGCACAAAAAATGTGTGCCATTGTTTACAACTATCTTACTATCTTTGTTAAGTAATTAATCACCTTCTGAATTATAGTCTTTGTTTTTTGGGGTTTTTGTTTTGTTTTGTTTTTTCGAGACAGGGTCTTGCTGTATAGCTTAGGCTGGACTTGAACTCACTACGCAGCCCAGGCTGGCCTTGAACTTGCAGCAATCCTCCTCCCTCGGCCTCCCGAGTGCTGGCATTACAGGTGTGTGCCACCATGCCCAGCTGAATGTATATTTTTGAATATATATTTTCATCTCTTTATTCTTTTATTTGTTGAACTGAATTTTAGTGGTCTGGGAGTATAATTGAGTGGTAGAGCACTTGCCTCACACGCTGGGGCCCTGCGTTTGATCCTTGGCGCCAAAATACATACATACTTAAAAATCAGAATTCATATTACATAGACTATTACTCAGAAAGTACACTTTTTATTTGATCGGTTTCAAGTGACTTGTCTAATAATATCTTCAGTCTGTAGGAAAAAATCTTTGAAAGAGGTTAGTTGACTTCTATAGTATACTAATTAATGTGTACTTGATTAAACCCAAATACAGTTTTCAATAAAGTACCCCAATTTCCTGTAATTAGTAAAACATTTTTATACAGGCAAAATTCAGTATACACAAAAGCATAAATGATAAAATATTCCTTCTAGTCAGATGGGAGTCAATGTAGACTGAGAACTCAGAAAAAACAACCAACACACACTCCGCAGACGATGGACTGTGACAACTGAACCGATCACTGTCACCATCGCTAACCATCACTCACCAGCCAGCCCGATTCTCAGCAACACGCCGTCTGTCTACATTCTAAAACACGCAGGAAGAGTATCACAGATACTGCAGTTAAATGAGGGTGACTGATAAAACGCCCAATCTATGAGTCACGGACCCCTATCCCGCAGGAACACAATCTTATGATTTACAGAATCCACCAAAACCCACGGCATAAGCCTTGTGTCATCAAGCCCAGACTGGTCCAAACAGACTTAAACTTACGTCTTTTTTTTTTTATTTAAAAGGCCTTATTAGCTTTTAAATAAACATCGAGATATCTGACCTTCTGCCATTCTGTATTCAGTGACTGCGTACATCAAAAAAAGTAAAGTTTTGACAAGTACTTAACCATTTAGTTTGATGCCCAACATTTAGTAAGTTTCTGAACTAATTTAGAACAGCCAGCTAGAGTCTAAGCAGGTCAAGCTGACAGACAGCTGCTGTAGCAACACCCAACCTGGCCACATGCTCTTGCTTAGCTATTTGGGCTTCAAGAGATTAGAGTTTGATGTTGGGAGGGTAGAGGGCTTGGAGTCCACAGGGCCTGGAGAGGACGGAGGCTTCGGGCAGGGGGTCACATCTGATAAAACCTTAGTAGGTAAAGCTGTATTTTTACCCCTACAATCAGAATTTTATTTTTGTTTTGTTACTTTTTTTTTAATGTGGGTACCGGGAGTCGAACTCAGGACCTTGCGCTTGCCAGCAGGCACTTGTGCTGCTGAGCAATATCACGGGCCCTTTTTTTTCCTTTATGTGGGTACTGGGAGTCGAACTCAGGACCACCCACTTGCCAAGCAGGCGCTTATGCCGCTGAGCTATCTCACTGGCCCTGTTTTGCTACATTTTTGGAAAAAGGGTCTCACAATGTTGCCCAGGCTAGTTTCAAACTCCTGGCTTTCCCAGTGTGCAGCTCTCAGAAGTGGTTGGGTGTGGAAGCACTGACACTGAGTTCAGTGGTCTCCTCTCTCACCCTGCTGCCTACATCCTGCACAAATCGGAGCTTTGACTGCTTTCCCCATCTCCATCGTGAGCAAAGACACGCCTGGGCTCGGGTGGTTACCACGGTCTGGGATGAACACACAGAGGGGCCTCTTGAACGGGGCGGGGGGCACCTCACAAAACCACAGGCCGTAGCCCTCGGTGGAGAAAACCGTGACTTGCTGGATTCCAAAACAGCAGATCCTGAAAAGAAACCACTCTTCTTTACTGGTTTTGGGGGTTATAAGAGATTTTCCCTTCTTTTTTTTCCTCTTTTTTCTTTCATTTTTCCTTTTAACTTTTTTTTTTTCTCCTTTTTTTCTTTTTTCTTCTTTTTCTGGTTTGTTCTTTGTTACCTTTATCTAATTTTATTAATGTCCTTTTACTTCTTAATAGGATCCTTTATCTCACTTTTCTCTCCTCTTTCTCATCTTCCATTGCTTAATTATGTGAATGTTTCTTCTTTCATTCTTCAATTCCTCACCCACTCTGTCTTTACTACTATAACCAGTAAGCCTTACTAATCTTCAGATAGTTAACTCTATGTTATTACTTTGAGTTCTTTTCTATTTTTAGTGGAGGCATAGTTGTTGCCTTTAGTAGATATTTATCGTATGTCAATATTTTGTTTTAGTGCTTATACTAGAATTACAGGTATCTTCTCAGTGGTTCAGGGTGGTATATTATTGGCTCTTATAGTAGGTCAATATCAAGTTTGTCTTTGATGCTATTATTGTTGCTGATGTTATTGCCAGTGTCACATAGTTATTGGTATTAATGGTTTTCCCTGTATGCCAGTATCTAGATGACCTTTGTGTCACTAACAATACAAACCAAGCCAGAGTGAATCACTTTAAAGTAGACACTAACTGAAGAGGTCTCCCTACTAGCAACGAAGTCTTGCAAATCCCAGCACAAACCAAACCAAACAAACAAACAAACAAAAGCTACAGAAACATGAGATGACAAGGCGAAGAAGAGCCTCCAAGGCTCCCAGCTCCCCCAAAGCTGATCATGGTGTACTGAGGGGGAAAAGAGCACAATGAGATTTTCATTTAAAATGTGCACTTTTAAAGGAATTATGACAAAGAGCATCTCAGTATATTTAGAAAAGAGTATTTGGAAATACTATTATTATTTTTAAAGGTTTTTTCATGTAGTTCAGCAACAGTGGTAGTGTGGGATTGCATTTTCAGCAACTGTGGGATTGCATTTTTCAAGTTGAAAGCAGAGTTTCCTAATAATAACCTTACCATTCGTTCTTTGAAACAGTTTTCAATCCCAGCTTGCACCATTAGGTCAT